>OZ024797.1:26652136-27852136 GCA_964017045.1 Omphiscola glabra | reverse complement strand
TCCTTTTTATATATTCCTCTAATCTTGATAGTAATTTTTAAATTTTAGTTACTTCCTTCCCTAAATTATTGATAAATATGAGGTATTTGGAGAGCTGCTACTCTTTGAATTTCTTGCTTGCCACTTATTGTTCTTCCAAATAAATAATAAAACTTACTTAAAATGTTTGCCTGTGGTATCAGCCAACTCTTCAGCAGTGGCTAAATAAATGCTGATCTGAGCTCCATCTTCGGGGTACTTCATCAAAAACCACATAAATGGTGCAAAACTAACACGGATGAACTTTTTTGATTTCAGGGGGAGGTGACGGTAGATGTCAGAATTACAAATTCCAGGATTCACTACATTACAGGTTACTTTGGTATCTGAAGTACAGAAAATGAGAATACTTTTATCAGAGTTGGTTACACTGGAACTCCCAAAATAGTACAATATAGTCTCAAAATTGTACAGTACCATATTGTAATGGTCAAAGTAGATGACTGATGTTTATGTATTTATATACAGTGCATTATTGCAAATAAAAAGTTGCCCGTCATTTGACACTGATAGACAAAAATGTTGTGGGGGAGCTGAAATTGAGGGTGTTGATGTCACCCAAGCAAAAGGGGCGGGTGGGGTTTGGGGTGGAGGCTGAACCCCTTCCCCGATTTTTTTTTATAAATTCAAAAGGCGTGGATGCACTTTTGCGCATACCTGAATATAGTTTTTCATCGTTCTCCACTTAATCATAATAATACTAGTGGAAAATTAGGTTACCCATACCTAGCTGTATTAATACATCATTTTCATTTTATTAGTTACTAAATAGTAAAATTCTTGAATAATTTATTACTTATTTCAATATATTTTTTCAATCAGTCCAAAAAAGAGACAAGTAAACCAAAATGGTGTGTACCATCACAACAAAGTGATGTATGTATAATACAAATATGCTTTTATGCCAAAAATGAAAACAATCGTTAATTGAATCAAGAAACAGGTTCACTTGTTCACAATATTTAATGTGGCAGGCCGTAGGTTGCTCACCCCTGCTTTTAAGCCTAGGAGCCTGAGTTTATTTTCTGTTATTTTGTAGTCCAATAGCTATCAGAAACTTAATTGGGAGAAGGGAAGAGGAGAAGAGTGTTTGATTGATTGATTGATTTGAGTACTTATATAGCGCTCGTTTCCATGCTATGATAGCATGCTCATGGCGCTCTGATTTGCAAAAATGCTAGAGAGGTCTCACTGAGCCCAATGGTAACATCGCCAGTCTTTTGATGCACTATCTTTGTGGGAGCTGAGTGCAGGTGTGTTAAAATTTTACAGCTGCTTAGTGACTTCTAAAAAAAGATTTCAAATGCTGCTTACTTAAATCTTATAAAACATGTCAAAAAATCTAATGCTGCTGAGTGGAGTGACTGAAAAACAGTGTAGTTTTCTGTTTTTGCTATAGCCGAAGAACTAAACTAAATAATTATATCACAAAATTACATCATACAGCACTGAAGCAAACAAAAGCGAATGTTGACTAACTTTGTCACTAGGGTGAATACGCTAAATATTACTGTTTCTGTAGCTAGCAGGTTCATTTCAAAACACAAAGCAACCTATCGCGATCATTACAAAACGTGGTATGTTATTTTATAGCCTTTAAAAATATTTAGACACCCCCCTACTCTTACTACGTACACTAGTATGCTTCCAAGTCAACTACAATTCCCTTTCCCCTCTCAGTGCGTACGTAATATAATTATGGATGGTCCCAAACCAATCGTATGTCTCTGTCCACCGGAAAGGAGATAAATCTAACATACAAAATTGATGTTTTATTTTTTTTATCAATGTTAAAAACTACAGAAACATTTATTTTTTAACCTGGTCTCTTAAAATCATAGTTCTGACTGGTCTCGGCGTACATCGTAAAAGACATCTCAAAATAGTAATTTGATCGCCAAAAGCATAAGAGTAAACAGATCTGGGATTTCAAATAAAGGTCACATTGGAGACTTTGTCAATACCAGTAGTAATGTTGCTTTCAAATTTTTTTTTATTTCGTACAAACTCGGTTTCATGCAAAATATTTTCTATATTCATGCAAAATATTTTCTATGTAATTATCTGTGGAAATGGAAAGGTACGCCCTATCTCAAGAGTTCATTACAATTCCTATAAAAATGAAAAGCTCTGTAGAAATTAGAAGTCACCTATTATTATCAATGCAATGTTTCAATAATGTATTGAATTACATTTAATAGCAGTGTCACTACCATGAGGCTCAAAAGAGGGATGTTATCTTTAAATATTTCATTTTTAAGCTTAACTTAGTTCAAAGTGTAAACCCCACCCCTACTTTCAATAAATACCACTTTTAGATGTATGTGTCACATTAAAAAATGTGGGGTTTTATCAGATACAAACCTTTTAATCTTTCAGCCAGCTGAAATGTATGCAAGACAACAGCAAGTTTGCTCTGGGCATATAAGTCTCCAAGAGTGTGTTCAGTCCTCTCCAGATTTATGTCTTCAAAATGAATATCTCCCAGATTTTGTGCTGATGCTGTTGTGTTGATTATACGGCTTGGTGCTGACCCTTTCAACATATCCAGTAGCAATTCCGTAAGTAGGAACGGGCCTTGAAGAAGAGTATTCCAACAAAGTTCATAAACATTAATGGATCAAGCTAATGAGATTTCATTACAAGAAGAACAAATCTCATTATTACTTTGTAAAATTTCGCAATTAGGGTTTTTATGTTAATTTGAGGCAGAAATGAAAATAGACGCAAATTCAAGCTGAAAGACTTCATATTAATATTATTGGTAGTTTTCTATATTGTGGTACCCCAGCCAAGGGCTGGGCTCACCACGCTGTACATACAATTTAACAAACATAATCATGAACTTAAAAATTAACAAACATTAATTAAATAAAACAAAACAAATGTGTATTCGCTCCAACCATTCCATAACTATTTACATATCACTCATCATTAGGTGGGAATGGTCATGAAAACATGGGCTACTACAGTATATACCCGTCTATAAGTCGAGGGCAGCTATTTGACAAACAATTATTAAATATGCTATGACTGGTGTATAAGTCAAGGGTTAAACTTGGGACTATCAAATTTGTCAGATTTAACCCAGCAGCAATTGCTCAACTGCAAACTTAGACTAAAATATGGCCGGTATTGGGCCTAAACTTTATCAGTCTGTGGTATCAAGTGACATCTCCGTGAATTATATCAGTGTCCTCTCTCCTCCTGACGATAGAGGCTGATGGAATCAGCAATGACACACGTGGTTAGATTTCAGTCAAGCCTTAAGAGCTGTTTTTCTCTGTGTGTGTGTGTACCCACTATCTAGTAAAAAGTACAACTACTGGTAAGTACACTAGCACTGCCAGTAGCTGGACATTTCCCTGAATTCAATTTAAAAATTCTATGGAAACTAGCACTGGCCCCATGGATAATTCAATTCTGCGATTTAAAATGAAGTTTGTGACCAAAATTTCTCGACTTATACATGAGTATATACTGTATTCCTATCTTAGTTTGAAAGGAGAATTTTGTTTAATTTCAAGGGAGCTAGTTAAAACAAAATATGGTACCGGTATATAGAAACATTTTATTCAATTTAAATAGGCAGAACAATATCCCTATAAACAATTTTCTGTGCCTTAACATAAATTATATTTATTGTAAGTGAAAATAAAATGTATTAGGATATTTAGCATTTTGGATAATCTTATCCATACAGAATACGAATATAAGATGCATTGAAAGCTTATACTTTAACCACAACCTGAATTTGTCATCAAACTCACCCAAGTAGTTAGTTTGAAATTGTGAATCAAAGCCATCCTCTGTCTTTTCTTCAGGACACATCATCACTCCAGCATTATTAATAAGGATATGCAAATGTTTCTCTTCTTCAAAAAAAAAACAAAATACATAAATGCTTTAAATACTGTAAACTGTAAACATAAAAAGAGGAACAATTAACTTTATTAACCAAGCATGCACAAAACTTTTAAACAAGTAATGAGAAACAGCTTTGAGCTTTACACTATCATCAATGAATTGAACTAATAATGATTGTATCAAAAAATTTACATCCAAATTTTTTAATCTGATTCTTATTTATCTACATAACAAGCAAATAGAAGAAAAATATTCAATGCAAATTTCAATGAATTTAAATTATACAAAATTACAAAATGAAGTTGCAAAGATATTTTACTGAATAAATGTGAACAAACTTTTTTTAAACCTGTCCACAAATGCTCTTATAGATTTAAACGAGTTCAGGTCCAACTTCATAAAATAGACATCCATGTTCTCAGTTTCTTTACGAACGAATTCTGCTGCTTTCTTGCCTTCAGTTTCATCTCTACATGCCATGATAATTTTCCCACCTAAGAAAATATTTTATTTATTGCATGACATTAAAATAAATGAGAATGGTTGTTTTTTTAAACATTAGTGAGAATAAAGCAGTTTAGTTTTGTACTAAACACCAGAATTATGGACATGTTGTGGTAAGGGTTCTTATCCTTTTTTGAAGCAACGACCCCCTCATGATTTCAAAACATTTCTAGCAACTCCATATTGATTTTAAAACATATTTCCGTAACACCCACAATCAAAATATTAATAAAAATGCAAATAAACCTTATTTTCAGAGTCTTCAAGCACCATCTGACACTGTCTCCCACACCCCTGATTAAGAACCCCTGTCTTATGGTAGGTTCTGTGAAAAACGCGCACATGACAAACGCGCACACGATACTCGCGCACAGAAAACTCAGCAAAGACACAATTGCGCACATGAAAACTGCGCACACCGACAGTTGCGCACTCCGAAAATTGCGAACACCAACAAAAGCGTACACGGAATATCGCGCACACTGACAATTGCAAACGTTGACACATACAGATGCGCACAATGTAATTTTACAATGTTATTTAAAATTCATTACATATTTGAAATGGTTGCAGTTGGTTATCAGTGTAAAAGACAAGTCGGCAATGAGACTAAGATTAAAAATAATCATTTTAAAACGAAATATTTAAAAAATTGATCATCTCATTTCTTATTTTTTAACTATGCACACATATAATATTAAAGCAATGATTACATTTCTATTTAACAAAGAAGAGTTATTTTTTAACTATTCACACATATAATAATAAAGCAATGATTACATTTCTATTTAACAAAGAAGAATTATTTTTTAAAATAGTAGTAAAGTGACAGTAAGTCACCTTTAAAAAGGTTATTTAAAATATTTCTGTACACATCATCATAAGAGTCTGAGTCTGATAATAAGGGGTACGGAAACTATTACTTTTAAATTACGCAAAATAACTCCTGTAGTTGTAGGCAATGAAGGTTTGTTTATATTTTCCATTCCTTAGACTAATTTGTCACTGAGCCTAATTAAGGGTTTTTTTATAGTTAAAAATAATCGTCCTACTCCTAGTACCTAAGCCTAATTGAGTTTTATTATAATTGTTTTGCATTATTCAAACATTCGTTAATATCTATATTTAAAATTAAAGATTGTATTACATGGTGTTTTAATTTACTCTCAATATATTTGATTTTGTAATGGCCGAAAGATATTATAAAATAATATAGACAGAAAATTCAAATATCATGCTCTCTATTTTAATGAGTTGAAAAAATAATAATAGCCTATTACTATTATGTTTTACTTTTAAAACTCTGGAAGGCAATCATACTATTATTAGGCTACCTATGTAGACTTACAATTACACAAATTACATGCAATTTCTACTATAATTTATTTTGTAATTGTAAGCACTCAACTGTTTTCCTTAGTTTCAGTCAGTGACATGTATTTGGTCCTACTACTATGACTATGAAATGAAGTAGTCTACTATTTGTATTATTGTAAATATGCTGTTAAATATTTCAGTGCTAAACTAATATAGTCTTTTAACCTAATCTATGGTTATGAATACTATAAGTATTATTGTCAGTGTAATAAATGGAAGTTTATTTCCCAAATATAGAGTTAAGACAGACAGCTTCCTGGTTTAAAAACAAGATAGAATTTAAGGAAATTTCTAAACCCAAAATCAAAGGACTAATTCATACTTAATTTTAAAATATATTTGGTTCAATATATTTTTCTTAAACAAATGAATAAATACAGGGACATGGACATAACAAACAAATGGTAATATGAGTGTATTCTTGAAAATGGTAGGTACTAATGTTATATGAGTGTAGTCTTGATAATGGTAGGTACTAATGTTATATATTGTGATCTTGAAAGTGGTAGGTATTAATGTTATAAAATAAACATCTTGAAAATCCATATGTAAAGGAAAAAAACTAACATTATTTTCCTCAAACTTTCAATAAATGACCATGACATAATCTACCACAAGGTTGTCAATAAATTACCTTGACATTATCTACCAGTAGGTTTCATACCTCTGACTTGCATGTTTTCTCTCATTTAAAGAAAAATTATTTTTGTTTCTTTTCTTTTATTTTAATTAGCACCGGGTACCTAATATTAATTTTATATGTGATAATTTGTTAAATGTTTTCCTTTAAAACTATATTATTATTCACAATTTGTTAATATTTTTAATTTTTGGGGGTTAGCCTTTTATTTTATATCTTGTTAAATCCTGTTTAACTTTGAAATAAAATGTATGGTATTATTTTTTTGAAATTTTAATGTGTTGTAATATTGTATTCTGGTATGTGCTAGAAAAATATCACTTTAACTGCATGTGAAAAAATGTAAATATTGTGATATTCTGTTGTTTTTGTAATTGATATAATATGTTTCTTTATTTTGAAAATAATCGCCTTAAATTTAAATTAGATTTATATATATATATATACCGTAATTTAAAAACAAATGTAAGTTAAGGAGCATATACAATAATTTTAGATGGCTAAAAATTAACAGCCATGACATTGATAAATAGTGTGTATTCCATGTTATTTTATGAGAAATCTACAGATATTTGAAAGAAACAACTTGCTTTGTTATGCAAAGTTACTTCCAAGTAGATTTTCATAATAAAATCTAGAAACACAATTTTAAATACATCAATTATTTTTCCTATTATAATTATAATATTGTTAATTTTATTCTTCCCCATTTGCCTTTTAAGCTGATATTGATAAGCAACTGAACTGAACCATGTTCATTTAAAAATGTGGCTTAAAATAAAATGTCATTCATATTTTGCGCATTTGTGTGTGTCCACAATAATCAAGGTTCGCAGCTGTCCATGTGCGGACTTTTCGGCGTACGCATTTGTCGGCATGCGCTGTTTTCTGTGTGAGCTTATGTCGGTGTGCGCATTTATCATTGATCATGTGCGCGCATTTCTGGTCACCCTTATGGTAACAATTATATGAAATAATATAGCATGTTTCCACAAAAACACAAGGATACCTCTATTGGCCAGTTGAAGAGCTATCTCTTTGCCAATGGAACCATTTGCACCAGTAACAATCACAGTCTTGTCTTTGAGTTTTGCTCCTCCAATACATTTAGGACCTCTTATCCATTGCCTAGAAATAATTACAAAATAACAATGCACTAATTTTATAACTTCAAATACTTACAGTCCAGTTTTCTTGAACAAAGACAAAGGGACAAATGTTTGGTACAAATGTTCAACTCCTTAGTCAATGAAATGCATTACTATTTAACATAGGTCAAAGTCAAAAGATACAGAATATTATAAAGCTTTACTCAGGACATTGCATTTTTCAACAGAATAGCGAATAACTAAGCCTCTAAAAGTGAACAAATTTTAAAGTGAAAGACAAATTAATACTAGTATAATATATATTGATTCATTTTACTTTAGTGCCTGAAATGTGCACTCATAAACAAGACAAAGACTTACAACTACCAAATTCCACTCATTAATCATTTTAATAAACACTCATCTCATTTATATTTTGAGTGGATACATGACAAAGCTCAACGGCAAAGCAGCATTGAAGCCACAAAGTACAAGGCCTATATTTACTGGGCTAAGTAATATTACGCAGAAAAAGATTAAGGAGAGATATTAATACTGACTCTGACACTATATTCAATTGTAGATATAATTATAATAATGTAATATGATAGTTAATTGATTATATTAATATTATGATAGGCAAAAGGAATCTTTATTAGTCTAGTTTTATTTCTTTTTAATTTACACAACTTTATCTATAGACTATACTATAACTATAAGACTATAACTATAAGTTTATAACTATAGTTATAGACTATAGGATTTTACTTACTCAGGCTTGCTGACTAGAATTTAGAGCTTTGGCCTGCTAAGGCACATAAGGCTTATGACATAAGGACACACTTAAACTTAAAACCTATAATTTTTAAAATACTTATACTATACTTATACTATACTGCCTTGGCCTAGTCTAATTTAAGTTCATATAATAATGAAAAATGATTCAATTTCTAATAGTCAAAATAGTAATTAGTAAAATAATAATAAAAATTAAAATAGTTCAAAATCAAAATGGTCAATACCGGTACCGGCTTTAAAGATAGATGGGGGAGTGTGATACAATTTATTTATGGGGCGTGGTCGGCATTAGTGACGATTCACGTGTACAACATAAGGGAGGTGGGAAAGAGGGGGAGTTGAGGCAGTTTTAATAATAATTAATTGACTTACCGAAATCCGTAAATTGTTCCAACTAAACCGGCAATAATAAAAGGCCACCATGATTGAAAGATGGCATCTGGATTTGGCATATTAGCAAAGAAATCCTCCATTCCTTTATTTGATACCCCCATTTCTTTTTTAAATTTATTGACCACTCCAAAGTTTGTTAAGTATTGGCGACAGCAAGAAGAAAAAAGAACGTTATAGTATACTGCACAAGTGTTTTAGCTCTTCTGACAAAGAAATTAGACATATAGTAATTAAAACTATTTCCTGTTTTAAGCATATGTGATTTCCCGACTACGTTTATGTCGGATGTAATATTAAGACTCTAATTCTATGCCTCCGTTTAAGACATATTTTTTTCTTTTAACTGCAACGAAAACTAAATAAATAAATAAACTCTAGTTCCTTTTAAACAAATTATTAAATATGTTTCGAAATAAAAACAATTTCATATTAATTTAGACAGTACGCTATTTAAATTAAATCAATAAAAATATTTCAAACCAGACAATTATCATGCAGCAATAGGCCTACCTGCCTACTTTTATTGATTTATAATTTATAATAAATTATATCACACAACACAAAACAGTGTATGTTAGGCATTTTGAAATACCGTAAATACCACATAATATCAATGATATAATGAAATTTTACAATCACTTTTTGGAATCGAGCTATTGCCAGTGCCGGCCTTTAGTGTGTGCGACTTGTGCCCTCGCAAAGGGCGCCGTGACCATAGGGGCGTCTGGGGCGCCCAGTAAATATTTAAATTCCCTTAGTTTATTATAGTTAAGTCTGAATCTCGGGTCCGGGGTCGCGAAACGGTCATAACACGTGCTCCATAGCCTACGTCGAAATCGTCGTATTGCTCTTTTATGGCCTCGGAAAGTACGTTACAGGCCTTGTCACCCCCGGCGGACCCCTCCCCTTTTCGCACCCCTTCTTACGTCCCTGCATAGAGCAGAATGTTTCGTTTATTTTGTTTCTTTTTATATTATTATTGTAACTTGAAAAGTCCAATTTTATTTCTTTGTTTTGTTTCCAGTTACGACACCTCCCCACCCCCCCACCCGCCCCTCCCAATCTTTTTTCAGTTCACACTCACACGTTAAAATGTAGCGTCAAATTTCTTTTTGAACGCAATATTTAGTTTTACTTTATATAATATAGTATAGTGCGTTAAAAGGGAAATTTGAAGAAAATTTTAATGTATGAACTGAAAAAAGATTCGACCAAATTTCCGTTCCATCAAATTTCCGTCGATCAATTTTCCGTTGACGAAATTCCGTTCAAACAAATTTCCCATAAATTCCCATACTAGCTCTTACAAGTTATCGAAATACCAACTTCAGATCGATCTCGGATTACTCTTGGATTTCGGTAATAAGAGGGACCCGCTACAATTTTGTTTAGTATCTAAATAATAAATAGGACCTACAAAAAATATAAATTTAAGGAGACGAAATGGGTCCCGATGGGTTGCTTTTTATATTTTCATTATTGGATGAAGGAGCGCTACTATTCCTTGCTGTATATTTTGTATCCTTACTTAGTTATCACCTTGGTCTTGGTTAGATTTAATCATTTATAGATTCACTTGACTTGACTTAAACTTAAGGTAAATTCTGAGAGATCTATCCGCGTCTTTTACCATGGCCGCCATCTTGGTTGCCCCGACCCGCGAACTTTTACGTGTTCACGGGTCGGGACAACCAAGATGGCGGCCGTGGAAAAATAACTAATGTTTTTGCTAAAATTACGAATAAAAAGTTTTTAAAAATGAAAAAATGATCTAAATCTATCCCTCACCCTAACCTGAACCCTAAATTCCTCCCTAACAGGGTTTGACCCTCTCCCTAACAGGTTTTGACCCTCTCCCTAACAGGGTTTTGACCCTCACCCTAACAGGGTTTTGACCCTCTCCCTAACAGGGTTTTGACCCTCTCCCTAACAGGGTTTTGACCCTCTCCCTAACAGAGTTTTGACCCTCTCCCCAACAGGGTTTTGACCCTCTCCCTAACAGGGTTTTGACTCTATCGGAACCAGCATTTTGACACTCTCCTTAACCTAACGTGGCGCTGGGCTTTGACCCTGAAAAGTAGGAAAATTTAAAAAAAAACAAAGAAAAGTTGCCAAAATTAATTATAAAATAAAGAAGTAATGAAAACCCAACTTACATTTTCATGAAATACACTTTTACACACTTTATTTCAGGTTCCAACGAAAAGAATATCCAAAAATTAATGAAACACGAATAAAACACGTGTGGTCATCCTCTAAAATAATCTTATGAAATGGCAGACGACATAAAATACTAAATCAGCCAACCAATCAAATTTTATCATTATATTTAATCAACCAATAAAAATTTAATTAAAAAACATGCCATCGTAATTTAAGGAAAATGTAACTCTAATAAACAAAATAAGGGGAGTGAATCCACGCAAATGACGTCATGGATAAACAACTCAGAATCAGCCAAACTTAATTTTACTTAATGATTAATCAATTTAATCCAATCGTCCAATGTCAATCAATCAATAATTTGACCAATCGTCCAATGCAGTGTGGACAATAATCCGAAATAATCGAAAAGACAAAGACTATTAATACTATTTACCTAGGCTACTCACTTACGCTACGCTACTGAATTGACTCACTGCTGAATAATCAACTGTACTGTACTTGTACATTACTGCCCGCAGTACAGTATTGTCTTTTTTGAAAATGACAAAGTCATTTAAACTAATTTATTTGGCGGCATGGCCTACTATAATACTAAGACTAAGGGCACTAAGGCATTATTCTTAAATTATTGTTAATTGTTTTACTATCAAATCAAAATGTCTAAGTATTATATTTATTTTTAACAACTGAAACTAAAGGCGGGAAGGCCTAGGCCTAGTAAACTATAGGCCTAATTTATAATTATAAACTACTAGACCTGTAAAAGAATAAGTTAAATAAGTGTCCATAATTATAAAATGTAGGCCTATAGATATTAATGAAAAGAGGACTATAACCTATTTAGTCACTAGTACTAGTACGCACTACACTAGTGACTAAATTAACTAGATTAAAATATAGCCATGCTCCGCAATTATGTTTCCCTAGATCGCTCTTTAAATTTCCCTGGTCCACTCATTATGAGGACACGTCAAGCAAGGTTTGGACATTGGTCGCTCTCTGATGTTGGTGTAAGCCTATTACGTGTCCGAGTATTCAGCTTCTAATCTTTTGCCCGGGCGCTGTTATGCGTGGTTCCCTGGTCAGCTGCTTACGAGTACTCTAAAGATCGGAATGATATCTTTATTGATACATTTATATCATGCAGAGTTCCCAGTCTCTCTTCTGGTCAGATTTCTTGATTCACTTGTTAATGCTGCATAGCTTTGAATGTGTGTGTCCACTGCATTGGTCAACAATCAACTTCTGAATCCTCCCCCCCCTTTTTTTTTTCCCCAACGCTTCAAGGGATCATCTGTATATTCCAAAGGGGAGGGACATTGGCATAATGTCGAGTATCAATGTTATCATATTAAAACATCAACCAAATACCACAATGTGTGAGAGCACTGTGACACCACTGTCTTAGAGTCTGAGTTAAAAGTGTAATTTTTTTAAACTTACATTACGTATGAATATTGCTTTTGGTCTGAAACTGGGAAAAAAGGAAATAATTGACACACATCCGGCTGACAAGACAATAAGCAAAATTTTTTTTATATTCAAAATCCCTTTCAAACCATCAAAAATACAAGACAAACTAATTGGAAAACAATGAATACTTGTTCTGTTAGAAGTGTTTTAATGTAGTTGCATGAGGTAAATATGGAGTTTTTAATTTAAAGTGTTTAATAATGTTCAGTCATCCATGGCGTTAAATTAACTGCACCAAAATAAGAGATTACCTTTTAAATGTAGACTTTATCATTCATAATTTATCTTTGGCCTATTTAAGCCTATTATGTCCCTATCAAGTATATATGTCATATTCATATGATTTAAAATCCTATATATATATATATAGATATATATATATATATATATATATATAGTTAGTTTAGGGGCTATCCATAAATGACGTCATGCTATTTTGGCAGATTCATCACAACATTTTTACACCCTAATAATACATCATTACCTATTCTTGAGTCCCCTCCTCCCTAGTGGTGTGATGTCATTAGGGGATGGCACCTTCTTCTTCTTCTAAATATTAAGGGCCCACAATCAATTTATTGATCATTCTGGCTCCTATGCAAGTAGAAGGGATTTGCAATGTTTCTGTGCCTGGTGTTGATGAGGATATTTCACTGGTTGCCAGGGCTGCTTAGTGAGGGTATCATGCACTGGGGGTTGGAAGGCCTGGGGCAATAGAGGCAAATGTGTCAAGTGTTGTTGCCTCAAATGTTCCTTTTGGAAGCTTATTCCAGTCCCTGATTGTCTTTGGTAGGAATGAGCAGTTCCTATACTGGCTTCTTTCTGATATGAGCCGGAGCCGCCTGTCATGGCCTCATCGCTGTCTATGGGGGAGAGGGACAAGTTTCTGTTTAATGCTGAAGCAGTGGACCAGCCCATTATTTAACTTGTATATCATGGAGAGCCTAGATAGTCGTCGTCATTCCTCCAATCTTGACCAGCCTAGTGTTTCAGGCATGCTGCCAACACTAGAGATATTCCTGAAGCAGTTCAGGACAAAGCATGCTGCCTGTCGCTGGACTGCTTCCAACCTGTCGATGCTCTTCTTGGTAAATGGGTCCCAGACTGAAGATACATAATCTAAAAGTGGCTAGACAAAGGCTTTATAGGCTCTTTCTTTCACACTGGAGTTGTTGATCTTTAGATTACACCTTAAGAACTCCAGGGTCTTGTTTGCCTGGTTGCACACATTGTTAATATGCTCATCCCAGCATACCTCTCTTTGAATGGTAACATCCAGGTACCTTACGGAGGAAACTGGCTTAAGTATATGACCATGCAGTTCGTAATGGTAGTGTAGAGGAGTACAACTTCTAGAGACTGACAGTGTCTGGCACTTGGCAGGATGAAATTCCATGTCCCAGCTCATCTCCAACTCAGCTAACCAATTGAGATCCTGTTGTAGCTGGTCTTGGTCAGATCTGTTGGCGATTGACCTGTACACAGCCGTGTCATCTGCGAACAGTCTTGCTTGGGATGTCAGTTTCTCTGGTAGGTCATTGATGTGCAACAATCACAATAGTCATAGTGTTTTAACATACAAGTTTAAAGCAAAGAGCATTAATTTCGTGGGTGCCCCACACTTTTTATTAGTCATATGACCCTAACTACTCGAGTTTTGGGGGACATTTATTTAATACTTTTTTGTAGTACACTTGTTGGAAAATTATTTTTTTTTTTAAATATTTTTTTTATATTGTTTTGATTTTTGTAATTTCTAGTCAAAGTGAAAATTGTTCAGCACAATTAGAAATCGGGAAGTGTATCAAACTTGAGATGCAAGATTAGACCCACATAGGTTACCCAAGGGTCAGTGGTGGTCACTGGTGACCTACTGATCATAAAAGGTTTTATTGTCATCAGGGACGGATAAGTTTACAAAGTTTCAGCTCAATTGGAGATCAGGAAATGGGTCAAAATTGAGATGCAAGATTTGACCCAGACAAACAGACACAATCGCAAGCTAAATAAAAGCATCTAAACAGGACCATAGGCCCAGGGCAAGAATCTGGCGTCTATATTCTGTCCTGTTTCAATGTGCCATTTTGTTTCTCACTCCAAGGGGTAAGCTGGTATCATAAATTTAATTTAAAAAATAGGTGGGGTATCAGCCAGCCTACAACTACAAGCTTTCACAAATCTTTGGCTTTTCCAAGTGTCTCCATAAAAAATTCTTGTCGTTACCCGCATTATCCACCCTTGTCATTTGCATTCTTTGTTTTCCTATATCTGGAGCAATTGTAATGTTTCCTGCTTGTCCCCAGCTGTGGGTACATAGCTGGATTGTTAGCTATTCTTGGGTAGAAGGGTAAACCCTGAGAAATTATCTCTATCACTGAAACCAGAAAAGAACAGTCATCTTAGCTTGGCATTAAAAATAGGGTGTCTATATTGACAGTGCAGGTTACAGCTATCTGAAAGAATTCAGAAAGTAAAAAAAAAACGTGTATACATAATTCAATTTTATTTACGTTTAATGAAATCATTAACATGAAGCAGAATTCCCTTAACTAGTTCAAGGTAATCACGCTATCAGATTTGGAATGTGACTACCTCAATGCCAGAGTTTGCTGTGACAAACTTAATTATGTGAGTATTTTAACTGATCTTTAAAGTAGAATTCACTAACAATTGTATGTGTTAAATAACAGATTATGCTTTGATACTTTGGCATCCATTATTGGCAACAAGCTGCATTTGAACTAATTTCTTTAGTATAACTATCTAAAAAGTAGGCAAATAATTAGATAGTTAAAAAGTTTAATTTAAAAATGTAGTTTATATATCATTGTAGTGTGATAAATTTTTTGTTTGTTACAGTGGGTTGTGATGGAACTAATAAGTCATAATGTCCTTTCATTGCTTTTATTAATCTCTGGACATTGGATGCTCTTTCTACTGTACTGTCCTTTGGGAGTGTGGTTTACTTACAAGTAAGTGTATATTATATTTATAGCGTATTATATGGTATTAAACGTGTTACAAATGAAAGGGGCAGTGGAGTCATCAGGGTCAGTTTCAGAGTCTGTGCGGTCCTTCAAAATATGATGGGAAAGTCAAGTAAACATTCTGTTAAATTACATTTCGTTTATCTTTCTGCATCTGCTCCACTTAAAGCAATAAAATAATGAGCACTTGATGCATGCAGTTTTGTTATTATTTCCCCTTCAGGGTGGTGAGGAAACCTTCAGGGAATATTGGTGTTTTCGACCCAACAGAGATTCACAACCAAAAACACTTAAAAACTTACATGAGGGAAAGCTTAGTTCGGCTTGGTTTCCATCTGATATTCTTCTTTGTTTTCCTCTATTGGTATGTACAAAATTTATATTTCTATATTATTTTTTTTCATTTTCCAATATTATTAAAATTAAAATGGTACTTGCAAATAAAATATAATATAACTAATGTACTTTTTTAAAATTGAGGCAACAAATATTGTTTTTTTATTATATTTAGCATTCTTAAAATTAACTTTGCTGAAACAATACCTGGTACCAATATATACTTTTTAAAAATTTTCTGGAAGTCCATTCTCTAATGTAGGGCAAAGAAAGAACACCATAGTTTTTTTTAACCTTTTAGACAAAATGTCTTAAGGCAACAAACTGTTGTTTAATGTAGACACAGATAATATCTGTCTATTTCTAGCTGTAAAATCATATCTCACTCCTATCGATTTTAAATGTATTTATTTTTTAATTTCAGGATGATTTATTCACTAGTGAAAGGATATTGAATAAGTTGCTGTTTTAAATTTAAATATTTTCATAGTTTTATACTGTTAGACTTGAAAAATAAAATAATGTGCCATCTGAGAAGTTAAACTCAGTACACTGTGTACGGTTGTACACTTAATCCCTTGTTTGAAAAGGAACATTTATTCTAATTGGAAAAAATACAGGCTGATATTTGTATTGAAAAATGTTGAACATGAATATCTTTCTTCTTTTTTTATTTAATGGTCATTTTTGAAAAGTAGCAAATTATAAACTACTTTACATAGTCGCTAATCTTCAATAAATAGTAAAGAGTAGAAAATAAAACATCAGGTTGTTTCCTATGTGAATGCATTTATTTAATGTAAATAGTTTAAATAGCTTTTATGTAGAAATGCCAACCTCGTTTTTGGAGATCAGCTCCTATGCTTTTGTTGTATTATTTATGTGCAATATTTTGGTTAATATTTTGTTTATCGTTTCCGATTCTACTTCACCAAACAATCCACTCAATTCATTTTTGTTTAAAAGCAGATTAGAAATACACAGTTTAAGACATACATTTTTAAAATTGGTTTACACAAAAAGTTACTACATGAAACAGTCATTTTGAGCCTGTCAAAAATAACAAAAGTAAATATCAAATTTTGCCAAAACGATCTATTCAAAAAATTTTTTAAAGGATAATGCATAAGGGACTGTATCCAAGCTGTGTAAAGTAAATAAATAGTGGAATAAGATATATTCAGCTTTGCCTTGAAAAAAATTATTCTGTCTTTTTTTTTTCAAGTCTAATCATGTCTTATCCCACTATTTATTATTTTTATTTTTTTAAAACGACATTTTTTGCCAAATATTTTTTTTCCACTCATTTCTCCTTTCTGGTATTTGTGTACAAAGAACAATCACCAAAATGTTAATATTGGGTTCACCATCTCCCTTTGAGAGACAAACTGCCATAATAAGAAAGAATCGAAAAAATATGAAAGAACTAAAGTTATGAAAGAAAAGATACTATTGTTATTTTTTTTTTATACAAAAGTCATAGAATAGACATGTGTAAGCCATGGTCTAAAAAATAGAGGAATTTAAGCTTTCTTAAAATAACACTGTTATATTCCTCAAAACAGAAGTACTTAATACATGTCTTGTTTTTTGTATTATCTAATATTTTGCACATTCCTTTTTCTAAGTGAACTCCCTTTCTTTTATCTTAAGAGTGTCATGTCTATCTTCTGGATGTTGAATGCCTTGAAAATATTAATACTCATAACTTTTATTTATATTAGTTTGTATCCTACCCAGTCTCAGTGTTATGGTAATGTGAAGTTTGGAAAATATATACTCATTCTACAGCCGACTTTTTTTGGGAGAGGGAATATTTCAAGCCAAAAGTGGGGTGGTAAGTTTATTAGGCAGTTTACAGGAGTTTTTATAATTTTCTCTTGGTACATCGATTCATTTATTGAAACAATGACGAAAAAAAAGTAATTAATTAAATTACCTTAAAGCCACGTGCAAATTTGGGTCAGAACTTTTGTCCTCATTTTGCGACTGCTTTGACTGGCTGTGCTTAGAGTATCAAAGTGCCTACATTGACTAATAGAATGTTAGGTTGTCATATTTCATAAGATCAGTTACAGCTGTTGAAATCTATTTTAGATTAGTTCCTCTTGGTATCAGCACATGCCCTATATTCAATACCAGTTAACATATTGCAATAAGGTGGTTACGCTAACCTGTTAGTTGATATTTATAGCAGAATACAGGCATGAAAGACAAAGACAAGGCTTTGTTTATTTCTGTTTTATGGAAATATTTCATTATGGTTAGACATGCGAATGAGTACCTGTCTTATACAGTGTGCGAATGAGTACCTGTCTTATACAGTATGTTTATTAGTATTTAGTCTTTTACTTACATATAATTATTTTCTTTTTTCATTTCTTTAGTACCATATTGCTTACAATAGCATATTTATGGGGTCAGCTTACAAGGAGCTTAGACACTCTTCAGGATTTTCCTGGTCAAAAAATGGGGGGGAGGGGGGGAGGGATATTTTTAGCTTATCAACCAACAGGCTATGAATGACTATGTAGGGTAGGTCAAAGGTCTGAATGTTTTGTTGGATTTATTCAAATAACATATTTTCAAAACTTAATAGTATAAATCTGAGCTAGCATAGCATATATCAGTAATTCATATTTTATTTTCATGGCATATCACCCTGGGAGAATACTGTTTTATTATTTCAGTTATTATCAATGATTAGTCTCCTCAAACATTGTGTGAAGAAGACATGCCCATTTTTATTATATTAACATTTATGGAAAGTCATTGTTCACATGTAATAATGATATACATGGTCTTGGCTCCATTTCTATTTAATTTTGATATTTTAGATAACTATTCGAGGGACATTTTTTTTAATAATGAATTTACCATGTTGTTGAATTTAAATGTTATATTAAAATTCATTATTGAAAAACATTTAAAAAATTTATTTCCATGTTAGATTTAGATGAAGATTACTGTTGTCCATCACCCTCAACAAAAATAAATGCAAAGGATGTTTAATTTTTCAAATTCAAGGCATCTTAAAATACCGTGGTTTCCACTATGTCAATAGCTAAACATTTGGACCAGAGCATTTCAGCTTACCATCATTAAGAAGCTGCAGCTTCATCTATCCTCAGTTCTACATTAATAGTGAAAGATACGTAAATCTAACAATGTAAATAATACTAGACATATTGGGGCAGAACTAACTTTCAAGATCTGGCCCCATGCATCTTTAACCATAATTATGGTTATCCAAATTATGGGAATTAACTTCCAGTTTTTGTTACGTTTCCTTTTAATTCTTTGAATTTGGCTCAACAAAGGAGAATCCAGAGTACCAGTACTTCTTTCCTATACTTTTAGTAAAGTAAGTCTATCAAAATGTAAGATATAGTGGAAAAAAATAATTTTCTAATGTTTTCCTCTTACAAGATTAACATGTAGAAATTCTATCTTAATTTATACCTTACGTTTTGTATAAAAATTGTAATACCATCTAACTTAATCTTAGTATTTAAAATAATGTTTAAAAACGCAGGCACACAGCTAAAAAAAAAAAAAAGGAAACAAAACAAAGTGTACATCTTTGAGTTTATCATCAATTATAGAAGGCATTCTTTGAAAATAAAGAAAAGAAGGGATAATACATCACAACAAACTCAGCTACATCAGTATATAATACACAAACATAAATCAGGAAAAATAGCATGCAAACTCTCACATGAAACTCCTTCCACAACAAGAGAGATCTGTAAAATTAAAGCTCAAAATGAGAGCTATGTACTGTGCAAGTTCCTGTTCACACATTTGGACATTCTTCATTCTTTAATTTAAACTATTGAAAATACAAAATATGACAAGTCGCAGCAAAATAGTTTTCCAGAGAGGCAGTGTTCCATGTGGAACAAAGTAACTCAATGCTCATACAAAAGTAATGACGGCAGCTGATAAAAGTTAAATGTACACTGAAGAGACGCAGCTTATAAACGTTAAATGTACACTGAAGAGAGAACATGTTTTATGCAGGGATACCCTCAGTTTTGTTTGAGATGGATGCAGAAAAAACCAGTGCTCATCAGGTACTTACAAATTTCTATTACTTTCTTTTAGCCTTCTAGTAGCTCAGAAGTCAGAAGCAACGGCAGAATGGTGTCATAAAATTTATTTTTGGAAACCAATTTTTCTTTTTAAATGCCCTGTCTTACACTACAAAATTCTCATAACCCAACTGAATTTGCATACTGGAATTTATGTAATCATCTTTCAATAAAATTTAATATTCAGCAAAAACGTATTCCAAATTGTTTTAGCCATGTGAAATTATATATTTAATTTCTATTAGTTGCCTCATCTTTCATTTCAAAAAAATTGATACAAGTTTTGAAAACAATTTCATTATCAGAGAAAGTGTACGGTACATGTGCTTTCATACATATCAATGAGTGTGGTTATTTACATAATCATCATAATATTATGACCATGACACATAATCAGGATAATTTTTGTACCAATTTTTTAATGTAACATACATTACAATACTATGAATTTGATGTACAGTATTAAAAAATGTGAAAAAAAATTTCATGAGTTTTTATTGTTTCAATTTCAAGTAATGAACGTGTCCGTTCAGCTTAAACAATATAAGCTGTTTGTACAATGTCTAACCCTCTGTATCCTACTATCACCTACCTGATGTGTTGATTTGAATGAGAATTTAAAAATTCAAAACTTACTTTAATCTGGGTTAGATTTTTAACCATTCAGGACATGGATCATATTTGGATGAAACATACATCTAACATTGTAATAATTTAATACTCATTATTTGTATATATTTTGAATACAGATGCCATAGACTGTGTAGGGATGATTTGTTGTTCGGTACCCAATAAATTTGCTTTACCCGGTGTCAAAAAGATGCTTCATAATAAAACCTGGACAAATTTTCTTGTACCAATTACCTACCACTACCACTGTACCAATAATGCATGCAAATTAAATTGGCTAATAATGCTTAACCTTATGTTCTTTATAACTTTAAAACAAAGCAAAAAATTGTATGTATTAAATAATGTAGAGAGAAGAAATATTTTTCTTTATCTCCAATGAAAATATTAACTCTGAAGAAGAAAAAAACCATAATATAATTAATTCCAATGATGCTTAGTGAAGTTTGCATTAACAAAACAGCATTAGTCCCAGTGTAAATCGCTCTCTGTACTTCTTATGTACCATGAAAAATAAAAAATGGTGAAGGAAATCAGAATATTGATTGAGTTGGGAATTTGTGGAATGTACATTATTGAAACATCTATGTATTGCTATCAGTGTGGAGGCAGTGATGGCCAAGCATTAATTACTTAGTATTTACCTTTTGTCATGTTTGAAGAATAGTAAATGTGCTGAGATTATTCAATGTTAAACGCTTATTGGTGAAGACATTCTGAAACTACAACTTAAGGGGAAACAAAATGAATTACTTTTTTTTTTTAATTCTCAGAATGTCATTTCAACTATGGTATTAATTCAGCCAAGTGTTTAAAATTCAAATTTTTTATGTGACTTTAAAAAAAATAATTAATGGTTCAGATTTAAGGGGGGGGGGGGGGCAAGCTTTCATTTGTGACCTTAGAATGTTAAGGTTAATTTTGTTCTTGGGGGGCCCACACAAGTATTATATTAATCGATAAAGAGCCATGGGTATGGTGTAGGACTATTATTTAAAGGCCAACAGGGTGTATGTATGTGGGCCTATTGTTTATAGGCCAGCATGTAGGGTGTAGGACTGTCTGAAGGCCTATTGTTTAAAGGTCAGGATATTATATTATAGAGAAATGATAAGTTATCTATTTTTTGTAACACTTGGACCCACCAGGTATTTTCTCAAAATAACCGGACACAGTGTAAAAATAACTGCATGCGTCTAAGGCCTGGTTTAAAAATAGTTGATAGTAGCACGATCAAGTAATGTGCATTATTTCATTAATTAAGGAAACCTAATGCCAGAAATCTGGCATTGAGATAAAAATCCTAAAAATTCCTTAATTACCCAGTTGGACCCTTTGTACCACAACCCTAAGGGTACAGTCAAGTGGATAATTATGAAACTATAAGACTAAAAATTTACTGGAGAAGAGGGGGAAAAAAGTCATTCTGTATCAGCTGAATAAATGATGAACACAGTTGAAACTCACTTAATGAAAGTTTGTTATGTTCATGATGAATTTCAGACATCAAAACAAGTAATAGTTGAAAGCTTTTCTTTTTTTTAAATCTAACAATATTTAAAACTTAATATATAAAGATATAAAAGTACATACAGTTTTAAAATAGTATTTTTGCTGAAGCAATTTTATAATGCCCTGCTGGACTGATATTTTAATTTATTGAAACAATTTCTTTTTTTTTACACTGAACTTTGGTTGAACATCTTCCAACCATGATAGTGCTTAAGTAAACTGAATTGCACCTTACATATTAGACCACTAGTTGCCCAATAATAGAAGTAATATCCCCACTTATCTCTTGATAAAAGAACAACTGAAGAGATTAAATTATTAACTTTTAAGACCCAATGCAACCACATAAGGCACTGATGATAATGGGGGGAGGGGGGAGAGAGCGAGAGAGTGAGAAGGGGGCGAGTAACTTTTTTCAAGATTTTTTTTTTTTGTGTGTTGTAAAATATTTTTTAAGTTTCAAGGTTTTTGCAATAATGTGCATACGTTTTATATTTACTGGTGTAAAAGTAAGTGGCATTAAAGTTTAGGTCAAGACAATTAAATAAATCATAGATTGTTACAGTTAAAAATTATATATCAGTGCACTAATCTTCTTAACACCAACACATATCCAAGCATACATGTGCATTAAATTCATGAATGAAAGTTTCATAGCATAAAAATCTACTAGTACAATATTTTGTTACCGGTACATAATTATATGTTGACAATAAAATCCATCCATACATCAAGCAACTAATATTTGGGTACCACAAACAATGTACAAAATATTACTTTAAACATCAATTATTTTTCATTTTGAATAAAGACAAAATTATCAAATTCATTTCAAATCCAGCTAGGATTTACACCAATTATATAAAATAATGTTAGGGCATACTGAATCAATGGGACTTTTACTACATTATTTTATCTGGATCATTATTTTTATTTTTGAAGTTCTAAATGATTTCTGTCATTTAAAAATCAATGATATTAATAAAATAGGAGTTTCAAAGATCATGCCTTTTTAAAAATAATTATTCACAAAAAATAGCCCAGATTAACTAATTGATAAATTAAATGTTCAAGATTGTTTTTACAAAGATTTCAATCAGCTGAATCATATGACATTTGCATTTTTTTTACTTGCCCATCTAAAAATGCATAATAAAGAGGACACAATATATACCCCAAATAAGTATATTTAATTAATCATTGCAATAGAATTTTAATACCTTAATTTTATCTACATGTAAATTTATTCCAAAGAAGACAAATCACTGTGATACCTATCAGATTAATTCATACTGATGAGGTAACATGAATGAATCCATTATGACGTGGAAGTGTGCACATGCACTCAGAGAGGTAGGAATGAGATCTAGCACAGGACTCAAATTTTACCACCTGCTAGTTTTTCCATTATCAGTTTGATAACAAAACAAACAAAAACAATTTGAGCTAAATAAATGTATAGACAAAAACAGAAGCAGTTTTCTCCTTCAAAATTACTCAATAATTTGTTGGGACAGCTTTTATTAATTAGTTTTTATTGCAGTCAGTAAAGAAAAAACTATTTGAAACTAAATAAGAATAAATGACTTACATTATGGTTAAGACTTGTTTACTAAAATAGTTATTCCTTAACATGCAGGAGAGGGGGAGACTTTGGAATTAATAAAGACTTTAGAAACACAAACTGTTAATAATAATGTATGTACCAAGTTAGAGATAGCATCTTCAGTGATCCTAAGAGTTCCAAAGTACACAACACTTTTTTTAACGGAGGATTACAGAATTCTAAGATAGTAAGCAATCCAAATATTAAAAATAAGAACCACTCTACTGCTTTTCCAAGCTACATTCCATTTGATTCCAACACTAAAGGCTTCCAACATTGGCCTACATTATTTTCACAATAAAACAAATTCTTACAATTAATTTTCTAACATGAACTACAAGAAAAAGAACTTTTTAACAGTTAAATCTCCATTATTGGAATGTTCCATGAACTTATCTTCTCTCCGATGATAGACATAAAAGTAAATTTAGTCATTAAGTAAGCCTCCTAACTGACTTTATAAACAATTTTATAACACTTGACACCGTAATCATACTATATAACTTGTCAGGTGAAATGGCACAATTTAATCAAAATACAAAGTGTGATTACCATTTTAACCTTTCCCGCCACCATGTGAATTTTCCCAATTTTCAAATCAGTAAAAGCTTCTCAAGGTTCTCTTAGGCTGTGGATGGCTCATTTAAAAAACATGAAATTTTTTTTTTTTTTAAAGATATCTTTTCTGCCTCAAAAACATCTCAGATCAATTTTCTTCTCATGGGGTTTTTAATAGTTTATTTTAAATTTTAATCATCATCTGTGAGTTAAATAACAAAAACATTAAACCAATTTATTGTATACAAATGGAAATTATTTAAATGCAAAGTTAAAATTAGCCTAACACTACCTAAAGAAAATTATGAACAATTGAGCTATCAAAGTGATTGACAAAATTTAATGTTCATGACATAAATGAAAAATTTGACTGCTTCAATCTAGAAATTATCACCCATCTACCCTTTGTATAAAAAAAGATAATAATCCACTGAAGATTGGTCAAAGAACTTTGGAGTAAATTTTTAAATGGCACACAAATCAACCTTTCAGTGAAGAATAAATACTTGTATAATTCTCAATCATATTTTTATCACGTGAAATAATTATGGGACAGAAAAATCCAGTCAACTCCATCACTAACTCGTATGAAGGGAAAGATTGCAGTTATTTCATCTCCACTTTCTCACCAATTCTATCTAACAGATAAGTGTCAGATAAACCCCTTACATCCTTTGTGAGAACAGAGATGATGTCCTAGCCCCTATTGTCATTTGACTGACCAGACTTCCTGCTACACCAGCTGACATTGTATGAGATTTGACAAAGGCTCTGAGTTGACACAGAAATGGATGACAAAAATATTTTTCAATGCATAATAGATGGTGGTGAAATAATGGGATGACATCTGAGTAAATGCTAGGTGAGTGGTCATACCGGGGAACTGCCACCGGAACTGGTAAAACTGTCTGTGAACAAATGAGATAAATGTTGTAGCCAAAAATATTAACTAGTATTATGCAATTTTTTAAACAGCTAACATAATTGTTTACATAGCTACTAATGCTATTATTAATACAAAGTTTAAAGCCAAGATCGATCATCTTCAGCCTGAATTTATATCAGAAGTATCTTAAGTTTGACCCTAAAAAGCATTTTAAATTACAATATTCATTCAGATAGTAAATCCACTTTTCCAAACATCTTTTTGGGACATTACTTTCATTTTTTGACATCTCCAAAACAACTAGCTGGTGACTCAACAAAACTTTGTGACCAGTGGACAAGTTGATATGTATTCATGTCCGATTTAATAAGAATTTGGCCAGAAGAATTCTTCAACATTTGGTATTTTATTTTATAGGTGTACTCTCTAGTATTAAGAAAGGTTCAAACATTGAATCTGGCAGACAAAAGTACTTTACATTTATTGAGTCTGGCTCACAAAATTATAATAGCTTTATTCAATCTGGCATACAAATTACTTTACATTTATTGAGTCTGGCTCACAAAATTATAGTAGCTTTATTCAATCTGGCATACAAATTACTGTACCTTTTCTCCTCTTCTCTAATTTATCTTTGGGTCCCCAGATTCTGACAGTTGCATCGTCAGACGCACTGGCCAACATGCTCGGCTCCATAGGGTTCCAGTGGACACAATTCACAGTCATTCTGTGGCCTTCAAGAACAGCTACTGGGGTCTCTCTCCGTTTGTGCCAGATAAAAACTTTGTGGTCTGTGGTAAAAATTGGTAGGACAGCATATTTAAGTGGATGGCTATGCAAACCCCAACATTACAAAATGTGTAAGCCGTTTGAACCTTAATCAAGAGCCAAATAAATTGGCCAGCTCAAAGTGCTAAAAGAGGAAAAGGATCTCCTAGATAAACTGCTATGAGTTAATAACACAGGTATCAATCTATCAGATTTAAAAGCTTTACTTAGTGCATACTACAAAGCATTCTCAGACGTAGGCGCTTGATTCGTTCAAAGTGTTTTAGCATGTTTATTTCACTCAATGTTAAACTAATATACTTAAAAGTAATACAGTATTTGCTGGGAAAAAAACTGAGGGGAGCATAATGGTTTTTTTTGTTTAAAGGGAGGTTAAACCCATAATATCTCCATTTGGGGAAGGGGGGGTGGGGGGTGGGGTTCAAGAATGTATTTGAAATATGGGACACAGTAACAAGTTACAACATAGAAGTTCTAAATCCAAAACTTTGCTTTTGTTGATTTGTGTAGCAGGTCATGGTTGTTCTGCAACAACAGATTAAATAAAGACTTTAGTTTTATGTCAGTCAACACTATTTTTTTCTCCAACAATTTAATAATAAAATGCAGTAATGTCAAACTCAGATACCCAAGGACTAAATCATATAACTTCTGACAGCGAGCTAGTTTTTAAAAAAAATTTACGGGTATATCAAATTACCTTTTAACTTAGGTTCTAAAGTAAAGAGCTATGATGAAAATTAATTTCTATTTCCTGACAAAAAAATTAATTGAGTTAAGAATGACAGCACACCTTCACTTCCACTGGCCACATAATCTTGATTGAGGCCACCAAAACACGAGTATATGGTAAAAAATGCCTGAGTTTGTCCATGGAACTTGCGTAGAAGGACTTTGTCTTTCAGGTCCCACAAGTGACATCCCTAGACAAGTAAAGGAATTGAACATTCAGCATGAATTATATTTATATATTTTTTAATAAACAAATGTGGGTGTTACCAAGACACACACAAAAACTACTATTTAAATACCGGTAACTGATAATTGCACATTATTCAATCTTACATTTTAAGTTTCTAATATACAAAATTTTGAATTAATTTTTAAAACAAGAAGTCAACTACCTCATCAAAATGACATTTTTGGCAGTAAAACTGATCTTCCTATTAAATAAAACATTAAGGTTAATAAAAAGGGAACAATTTTAAATTTTTAATCACAAGAGAAAAAGTGAAAGCTTTTTAACTGTTTTTTAAAATCTGAAAGCTATTTCAATATGATAAAATTTCACACACACACAACTATTTCCAACACTGAAAATTACATTGCTTATTTTTTTTTTTGGTTATGGCAAAAACTTAAACAATGGAATAAAAAATTACTTAACAAGCAAGTTGAAAACTTCAGAGTGGAAGGATAAGACTTTACCTGAGAAGCAACATTGACTAAGATTAATTCCTTTTTGTCATCTATTACAAATGTCATTATAGGGTGGTCTTCTTGAATGCTGCAGAAAAAAAAAATAAACCTATGCGTTTTAAGTAATCTCTAATATATGAAACAGAGCACAGTGAAAAAGTTATAAATGTATTTTAAGAAGTCATTACTTGCTTCACAATTCAACGTTTCAAATGCAAAAAGATTATTAAAAAAAAAATTTAATAGTAAACATTACATACCAGTGTGTTATTCTGAAAACAGCAAATAATTTCAGTCAACTATTTCTTTATGCCATAATAAATGTACAGACCTTTTAACATTATCTCAAATAATTGTGTTACAGAATAAATGATCAATACATATAATTCTCTAGTTCTAACAGAATGAGCAGCTTATGTACATTGGAAAGTCTTGCAATGTATCAAAATTGTATCCCCTGATCCGATTATGTGTGTCAGCAGCTAGGGCCACCTTATCATCAAGAGCAGCAAGGCCCTGTATCCTGATGCCTTCCCAAGTGTCAATCACATTACCATCAATGTCCTGTAACAAAACAAAGGCGCAAAAATAAAAAAATTTAATATTTAATAATTCGGTTTACAAAAATGGAACCAGAAACATACAAAATCTTATCAAGTTCAAGCTAAAATGAAGTTTTATCAAGCATTGATATACTGACACACTAGAAACATAATGACACTGACATGTTTAAAGATAAGCAATGAGAAGAACTGAATTACACAATAATAGAACTGTCCCCTGACACCACCAACAACCAACTTGCGGCCATCTGGCATCCATGCTGCATATGTTAAGCTGTCGTCTGTGTTCTGATGGATTCGTTGCCGAACATCCCCAGTCTGTGGAACAGAATAAGTCAAACAAACTGCTGACAATGTGATACAAGTGAGATGACTGTGACATAAAATCAAATCTTAGTTCCTCAGAGAGCCCAAGTTGTGTAGTCGAACAAATGCTAAGCACAACAAGAGTTATTTTAATCGTAAGATCCTTCCCTCAAATTAAAGACTCAGGAAATCTCACTCACAGCAGAAAAGACTGCTAACAAGGTGATTCATGTTTTAAATGTGTGATTCTGTGGTGACTCTGTCAAAATCACTGGTATAATAATGTGCTTCTCAGTTAAAACAAAAATAATTTGTGTGAAAAATGGAAATGTCATAAAAATCTTTAGCCATCAAGTTTATGGAAAATTCCAATGTTATAACAAATGCAAATATTTTCATGTCACTTATGAAAAGGACCATCTATCTTCTATTCCTATAATAATTACAATATAAATTAGGCCTTTTTAAATATTTAGTCACTTCCATGAGAAAATTTATTGAGTTAAATGGAAATGAAGGTTGTGTAAATATTAAAATAAGCCTGTGATAACTCACAATTATAAATACATATAGAAACCTACCACAGCATTGTAAATAAACACTTCATTTGTTTCATCAGGTCCACACACAAGAATGTGAATATTGTCTGGACACCATGTCACAAAGCCAACACCAAATTTATGTTCATCTAGGGTTCGTGGGTTTTTTACTTCAAAATGCAACTGAAAAATTATTTTAGAATATTGGTAGGCTTACATTTCTCTTTTTTTTTATTTTACAATGGGCAGCACAAAGGGAGAATAATTATATTTGAAAAACAGGTTTATGGATGGGAAAATCCATCATAAAGACCTACATATACCACCATCAAGATAAAGTAAAAGCTAAATTACCAAAATAATTATTAATTAATTAAATTAGATGTGTATTGCAGATATTAAGTCTGACTAATAAAAAACAAGCCCTTCACCTCAGGTAATAATGTGGTTTGGAAAAAAAAAAAGTATCTTACTGTGTCAACCTCCCATATAATAAGTTTGTTGTCTTTTGAACCTGTGGCAAGCCGAGAGCCATCTGGAGAAAACTGGCAGTGCCACACCTCATCCTGGTGGTCTAGAACTTGGGTTGTCACATTTGGAAACTGCTCTCTGATAAAATAAAGTCGCAGTCAGGACAAAGTCTACATTGGATTTAAATATTTCATTAAAATCAAATTCAAGACTTTAACAGTACTGATAAGAATAATGTTGATAAATAAACCAGACTTATGATGCATGTTTTGTTTTGCTTTAAAAGTGCGTCCTTAGAAACCTGATGAAAACATTTATCCTTTGCTGGAACCATCCTTGTTAGTGAAATGAAGTCTTTGCACACATTTATTTAAATTAATTAACTCAATTAAAATATTTATTTAAATCATTAAGAGCATTATAAACAGAAACAATATTTTTAACAATTCAGTTAATTAAAAACGTATATATAAACACAAAATATAAAGATATCCACAAACTCCAAGACTCTTTTGGCACACCAATCATCCACCCCTCTCCCGATCACAACTCTCATTACTTCAAAACCTAATAAGAAGATACAGAGTAGTAACTCCATACCATAGACCTGGTTACCATTGAACTCCTAAAATCGTACATAGTCTTAAAATCATACAATACAGTATCTTAGTTGTAAATAAATTAACATAAAGTATATATGATGTATACAATAAGTACTCGCACAGCATGTACAATGGGATCGAGTTAAGCTGACGTCAAAACCAGGTAACTTCCAAAAAGTAAGTAAACGGTTTTCTGCTATAGATATCAAGATTTGGGTGAATGTGCAGATCACATTATCACAGCCTGTTATCACAGTCAGATCACCTGATGTAGTTCTATGTTTGGTTGTGATATTGTGTGAGTGAGCCATGGAGTTTTTTTACTTTAGTTATTTCTCCTTTTATCATATGAATTTTAGTCAGCTACATATGACTGGGGTGGTATGTTGGAAAAACCATGTAGGGGAAGAACGGTGTGGACAATTCAACGAGACAAGACATTTTTAATGTAGGAGTAAGTTATTATTTTGATGAGTTGAAAGCATCTTCTTATTGTGGATAGGTGATTCCTTTTTTCTATTGTGAACGCCAATTATTACTAGTTAGTCACTGTTGTGGACTGCGTTTAACCCAGTATATAAATAAAAAATACTGAATATTTTAACCATCTCGTGATGTTTTGACTACTTCATATCAGACTTGTAGGGGCTAGGAGACAGCAACAGAGTTCTATACTCTTACATTGTTTCTGTGGCCATAAGGAGGGGACCTACCCTAAGACAATGTTCTATCTGCCACATGCCACTGGTAAAAATAAAGTTATTGATGAAATCTACCAAGTATCTTCTTGACATTTATTTTTTAGAAAAAAAAGATGGTTTATAAAAAGAATTAGAATCAATATCCATTAAACCTATTTCAGGTTAACATGTCTGATAACTACCAGTGAAAGGAAAAGGAGTGTTGGAACCAAAGGAAGGTGTACATCTTTTTAGTGCGTTCTAATGTCACAAAATTAAGTCATACAGCGCTGCAGCGAACAAAAGTGGGTATTTACTCAAATTGTCACTAGGATGACTACGCTAATATTACTGCTGTGTTGTCTAGCGAGTTCATTTTGAAAACACAAAACAACAATATGACCATCATCATCATCATTACAATAGTGTGGCAGGGTTATTTTAAAAGACTTAAATATTTTGGACCCCCCCCCGACACACCTATACATAAAATCTAAATCAACACCATCCCCTTTCCCTACCCACTTCCCCTCTGAGAGCGAACGTAATATAATTACAGTTGGTCCCAACCAATCGTATTAATCATTCCATTCATCGCTGGATGCAGAAAGGAGCTAAAACCAACAACTTGAAAATTTACTTTATTTTTTAATCGGAAAAACTACCGGAATGTTTGTACTTTCAACCCTGTCTCTTAAAATGGTACTTCTGACAGGTAAAATCATAATTGTACGCTAAAATGGTAAGAGTAAACAGATCTGATGCTGTACTTACTTGGTACATATATGATCCATGAGCAGAGATATAGATGAGAGATCAGAATCGAGTTGTGTGTTGTGGTAAGGGCATTTTTCTTTCTGTTGCTCCACAGCTTGGCTCAGCAATGTAAACAATCGCCGAGGTGGGAGCATGATTGATGGAGGGAGGAATTCTGGGATGATGAAAAGTAAATAAAATTACTAGAGTTACCCAAAGCCAGATGGCATCTTTCTTAATGTGGTGCCAGATATTGAAGTGATTGATTACAGATTTTGACAATGTGCTCATCAAATATATTCCTAAAACATTTTCATTAACTGAAATAAGTGAGAAAAAGATTACCTTGAAGATTCTCTATAAGTTTTTGTCTGCTAGCTGCACCCTTTCCTTCCCAGTGGGAACTTTCTCTCAATTCAGCAGCACTGCTACACATCATATACCTTTAAAATAAGTCATGGTTAAGAATTTTGACTATAAAAATATTGTTGGAAGTATAGTTAATATCGCCATCTGCATTTATTTTGATGGTCAGAAACTTAAAATCATTTCTTAAAAATATTTTTTAACATGTAGCCACACATATGTCATTTGGAATAGGATACTGCTCATGGGTAGATGATGATAAAAGGATAATATTTTTCATTTTGAATAGTTTAATTTAAAAAAATATTAGTTCAATTTAATTATCCTGATTTTATGCATAATGTTAAAATGGGAGGATGGAACAGAGGCTGATTGAGGGCTGCATGATTATTATGCTAAACCAATGAGAAGGCATCATAACAGAAATTACATACGTGCTTAGCACATGTACTCTCTCTGTGTTGTATTTGAGTGGAGTAAGTTCATGTCTTAAACATTCCAGGGCCTTAAGAGGTATCCCATCCTCCAGAAGCTCTAAGTATTTCTGCTCTAGAAGCAAGAATTTCATTTTCTGTGAATTAAAGAAACATTCATTTCTTAAGACATTGCCATGGACTACGGATTTGGAGTAAATTTAAATAATGTACCATCTAATACAATACAAAGATTATTTTAATGTTATCTTACAATAACATCTCCTTTTCCGCCTTTGACAAGTGCTTCAAGTTCACGAAGGTCTTCCTCAGTCTGAAAATAGACAAAAATAGACGATTTACTGGATTTTGTTTGTTTGTGGAAAAGCTAAAATTATAAATGTTTTATGATCAAATAAGTGGTATTAATTAACATTAAATAAAGAGCTTGAAATTACTTTCAAAGAAGTATACTAATGAGACTGCTGATTAACTAGCCAATTTCCTCAGAAATATATTTGTCTATTTGGTAAAAATATTAGTTAGTAGTATGGTAAGGAGCATTTACATTTTTAAACAAATCTATGACTCTAAATCTAGTTAAATACTATCTAAATTTTTCTCAATCTACTAAGATGAGAAAATAGTATAACTTACTTGGTATAATTTGAAGGAGATTAAAATATTTTTTCAAGACATTGCTTTTGGTGTTGCAAATTTAATTTCCAGTAAGATTTTGTTTAACAAAACAAAGCACAAGTGGCTCCCAAATATTTACAGCAGAAGCTCATAAAAAACAATTTATTATGTTCAGTTCTAGCTTGAATACTTGCCTTTTCCCATTCACCCTCCATAACATGGGCTCTAAACCTAGCTGCTGTTGGGTGTTCCAGTGCACATCCAGACTCTGCTATCAATTGTTCAGCTGTTTGACTATAATAGGAAAAGTTATTTTAAATCGGGAACAATTTTTTTTTTAAAGGTAACTGGTTTGTTTTGTTAAAAAAACTAGCTTTATACTACTTCAATGCTAATTAACAATGCTAATTTAAGATTTATTAAAATCAGAAAACATTGAAAAATCAAGATGTCTGAGTATGTGACTCCCCAAATAGTAAACGGTGAAATATGTTGGTAAATTATGGCTTAATTAGGTATAATAAGCATAATAAACTTTTTAGTTTTTTGTGTAATTAATTAGCATCTTAGTTAAACTTCTGAAAAAAATTTAACAGGGGTTGCTGTTATTTTGATAAATAATAAATTCTTTGCATGCCATTCATCAAAGTTTGAGAAAGAATGTTGTGTTAAAAATAAATTAAATTCAAAGCCCTCTTCATTTTGTTTCCACAGCCATAGCCTTGGAAAACTAAATCATTTTATTTAACTCAGCCTCTTTTAAAGCTTACATGAGCAATAGATAATTTTTTATTAGGTTAATGAAATTTCAAAGAATTCTTGGAAAACCGAATGAAATTGGATATGTTAGTTTACTTACTGTAACTTATAATTACAATTTTAACCCCTTTTTTAAATAACTTCCCAGTGACTTAACATATTTTGATTTAGTTAATTAAGCTTAACTTATTAATCTTAACAAGTTAAATTTTGGATCTAGCAGTAGAAAGAGGCTAAAAACCTCAGATATTTGAGATACAATTACCGTATTTTACTGACTATAAAATGCACCTTAATTTTTAAGAATTTTTTTTAAATAACATTTTTACCATTTATATTAATTTCGAGTATAAGACACACCTGAATTTTAGAGGCAATTTTTCAAAGAAAAGAGTGCATCTTATAGTCCGTAAAATACAGTAATATCAGTCTTATTTCTTATTAATTACACTTGGTCTTGATTATACTTATACTAACTTACTAACACAATGAATGATTAATAACTAAATAAGTACAGTAGAAGTCCGATAATCCGGCACGTTCGGGACCGGCTCGGTGCTAGACTAGTGAAAATTCAGGTATATCGGGCGGTGCCCCTTCTTTTTAGTGTAAGCTTTGCCGTAAAACAAATGTACTTTGTTTTTTAACTACATACATACATAAATCGTAATTATAAGAACAATTAGGTTAATAATTAAACTACAAATACAGTATGCAAATACAACATAGTTTATTTTACATTTCATATAATGTATGTACACGTACTGTAAAACATATTTCAATTAGATTTTAAAAAGTCACGAATGTCTATTTGTTTTCTTGACTTTTGGCGTTTAGTATAAAATTTATTTCGAATGATATGGAAATCAATCATTTCTGAAGCACTGTAGCTAGTACTAGTCTCGGCAAAAGAGATAAACTTATTTAGTGATTCTGCAGCTTCTGCCCAGCTGATTTTTTCCTTTTCTTCCGTTTCGGCATCTGAGTCACTTTCTTCAAGATTTTGAGTAGGCTGAGGGTTTACTACACTGTTGATAATGTCCTCATCGGTTAGTTCTTGTTCATCAGACTCATTCTCGTCGATTATTTGCTTTAAAGACACACTTTTGGAGAAAAACAAAATTTTTACAATTTTCCGGAGCGATGCCGGACTATCGGGCATTCCGGACTGTTGGATGCCGGACTAATGGACTTCTACTGTATAAGATAATGTTATTATAGGCCTATATAGGCCTATATAGGCCTATCAGTTTTAAGAGGTTAAAATATATTTTATATTTCCTTGGTAAATTCCAAGAATTAGTTCCGCGATGTCTCACACAGCCGCCATCTTGGTTGCCGCAACCCGTAAAATTAAGAGTAAAACGTTAAATAATAATGAAAAATTTTCCTGAATCTATCCCTAAACCTAACCTGAATGACCTAAACTTAAACTCTAAAAAAAATATATCCTTAAAGCTAACCTGAACCCTAAACAATAACACTGGGCACTAATGGCAATGGTGTGAAATAGCCATTTCCTTTAGAGAAGACTTACAGTTTAACATAAAATAATTCCGAAATGTAAATATATTGCAAAAAAACCCCTGAAACAGCATCATAGAGAACTTATATTTTTCTAATAAAAAAGAACAAAGAATTTCTTTTTGGGCTCACTTGAATCCTAAGCCCCGTAAATGTTGGCCAATTAGTCTGACAATGTCTTGGTCCGTTCTAGATAAACTTCTGTTATTTTGGCCCACCATATTGCCGTTTGTTGTCACCTCTCCGTTCGATGTCGAAGGGGGATTTCTAAGTGAGTGAGACTCAAAAGGTTCAGTCGTCCCGTTGTGTTGTGAACAGCCATTAGCCTGCATATTCGTGAGTGAAAATCGCAGTTTTTTTAGCGGTGGGGGCGAGACACCACCGTCTTCTGAATCGGACGACGATGCCAGTATTGCTTAGAAAAGCTATGGTTTGTAATTTGTCTCAATTACAAACCAACAGGCCATGAATAAAGTTTGTCGATTGTTCAGTAGAAAAAGAGCAATCCTTGACGAGTCCCAAATGTTTTTCTCCGTGACGTCATGTCCTTACATGGATGCTGGGATATACCAGCTGACGAATTTTCTACTTTCGCTTTTAGCCAAGAACATATTTCTCCATTCCTAAATGATTCTAAATTAAAATTCTGTACAACCGTTTTCAGGTTAATCCTCCCCAGCAGTCCAACCCTCCGCTCCCCTGCTATCTCCCTAACCCAAGCCACCTAATAGAATACGCCTTCCCCAGCCACCACTTAAATTGCTCTTAATAAGAACCATTCAGTCCATTGGAATTGGATTGGGCTGAAAGGGGGAAACGTAAGAGGGGGTTGATTTTAATAATGAACCTTATACTTATACTGACTTAAAAAATTTTTACTCTACTTTATGCAGCAATTGGAATACCAATGTCATTTATAATTCTTATGACATCATATTTTTTCTTTAAACAAACGGATTGTACCCTATACTTTTTGTTGCACATCATGCACATAATGAATTGGTTTATAGACCGCCGTGTAATAGCTCAACATTCATGGTCACACTCGTCAGTGTATCAACTGACAAAACATTTCCCGAATTTTTGTATTATTATATATAACGTGGACTTTCGCGTTTGCCGTCTTTCACTCCATAAGCTTTTATTCCAAGTGGCATCACTAATACCTTAGGCTGTGGTTGGTGTCAACCAGTGCGGGAAAAATCATGATGCTACGCATTCCAAAGCTTTCCCCATGGACCTCCTCCGATTCATCCTGAACCTGACCGTAAAGAATCACCTGTAGTTAAGTTTCAATTCTCAAGTTATACTCAGCGGAGTTATACTTGTGCGGAGAGAAAAAAAATGTGGGGGGGGGGGGCGCACTCACCTAGGGACCCATCTTCAGGTGACGCAAAATATGTGTGCATATATTAATATTATATCCGAGTAGCATTGAGTTTAATGGTACCAGGGTGCGAATGGCGGCGCTGCGTGTCTGGATCCATTTTGACTAATGCTATTCGGATGTCATTTGTAGTAGTTTATTTTAGTTTAAATGAAGAATTAAGTTTAAAAACGTATAGTACATTCAATTATCGTTCATTTGATATCTCATTTGGTCTTACAAACCCAACAATAATATTTTAAATCGTTTTTTAATCCCAACCTCTCAATTCTGGTACCCGGGTACCAATAGCCACTTCGTTCCAATATACCCCCACCAATATTATATAACATTTCCAATATACCGCCCCCCCCCCCCCCCAAATAGTATATAACATTTCTAGCATCCGTACCCGACCACCCTCATAAAACTGAATAAAGTTCTTTTTTAAACAAGTCGAAACAAAAAAGTTTCAAACAAAAAGCAAACAAACAATTATTTACAATTATGAAAAATGTTCGAATTATTGTTAGCAAAAAAAAAAAAACCAATACATTTAAGTTTTTAATAATCAAGGCTAATTTCGTAAACTTGAAAAGGAGACAATTTGCAAAAATAAGATTTTTTGTTTTTAATTAATAAAAAGAATTGTTATATAACATTGCTCTCCCCCCCCCACACCACACCCACCTCATATAAAAATATAATAACAAAATGATAAGCCACCCCTACCACCTTCGCGTTATATAACATGTGTCCGGTCCTTGAGGACCCAAATTTATGGAAAAAACTTTGCTTTCCAAATTTATCAAAAATTACCAGCAGTTTTCCCCCTTTGCTAGAACAGCGAATAATCCCTTTCAAAGAAAATATTGTCATTTTAGAAGTGTGGTGGGTGGGACGACATAGTTGGCTGGTTTATTGTAATTGGAAAAATACTTTTCTAACGTTTAATTGTACTGGTTTAAAATTGTCATTTGAATCTAGAATGTTTACTGTGTTTAGTTAACGCATTTTCATTTATACGGAACAATAAAACGACTCTTCTTGTTTATGAATGTCAAAACTTAAAATATTGATCACTCTTTGGATTTGCAGAGAACACTACATGCTGTTTTTAAAACCTTTATATTAACTTCGCATTTGTTCGTGGCTGGCTGGCAAAATATTTAGATGGCTAATTGACCCACTTTCCGTCAACTTATCGAAATGAAATATGGAACATAGACTCGTCGCCAATGACAGCACATTCTATCAAATTTTCAGCTCTACCCCTAACCCCAAATAATATGTTTTTCCTGATTTTCAATGGTAGGATGAAGGAAATATTATGACCCTGATTTCACGAAATTTGTGCCCCTTAAATATCCAAGGTTTCCTGCAGCCGCAGTGGTTGCAGGGCCCATTTGACGTCTTTGGGGTAGCTCTGAGCCCCGTCCCCAGATCCTAAAACCACTTTTACTCGGAAATCTTCAGCACGCTCAATTTCTGCTTCCCCCTTTCCTCGCGCCGATCAATGTGGAATTAGGAAATTAGTGAAACAAATTATGAGAAAACCTGAAAAAAAGGTCACAACAATACAACGAGCATGTCGGCAGGAAGCCTTTTTCAGTAAACAAAAACAGTAAAAACAATATAATCTTTTGTTAAGCACTTAGCTGAAATGCAGTATCCGAGAGGACACCTATTTGTGTTCTGTCACATTCCTCTTGGTGTCCTCTTGGATAATGCATTCGCCTTGTCAAACCTTTTCTCCGCACCCTCATCGTTTCGACCAATCGCATGTAGACTTACTTTTCCGTTTCTTCCGTCCGTTTGGCCTTTATTTAATCTCTCACCTACTTATGATTATATGCCTCTTGCTGTCTTCTTTGTATGTCCATTGCATGTATATAGCCGTGGTGAAGTCTTTCGTTTTCCTCTTCGTCTAAAGTTCTCTTGAAGAAATCTAAGTGAGTTAAAGAACCTTTTTACACAACTAGAATAATTGAAGAAAGACCGGGATCAAGATTCAATGTCATTCATTGATGAAAAGCATAATAAATGTGGGTGAGTTATGCGTCGTCTGATCTGTGGACCATAAAATATTCCAGCTTTCAGAGCGACCATATCTTAGTACTTGAGTAGTAGCCTTGACCTTAGCTGTATTTTGTTTCAAGTCAGCCTCACTCTCACGTGATCCAATGACCAGCAGCGTGTCTTGTGTGTTTTACTGTGCTGTTTTTTTTTTTTTTTGCGCTCTACGTGGCAGGGCTTGTAAAATGTTAAGTGTGTCAATGTTATACCGCCTACGGTACTCTATCTCTATGGTTTGATTTCAGAGTTTGCCTTCTATTTGACTAAATAAAGCCTTATATTATGTTTCATTTTTGTGGACTGACTGACACGAATATATCAATATTTTTGTTGTTGCTATTTTTGAAAAGAACAGATTTCAAACTACGTTTTCAAGTGTCTATGAAATGACACCACCCACTTGAGTTATATTCTGAAAGATCAATGTTCTTCCACGATCTTCAATGCTCTTCATTGCACTTCAATTCTCTTCAATGATCGTCCGAAGATTTCAGGTGTCATTGCATATTAAATGCTTGTCTTCGATTAAATGTAATGTTTGTTTCAGGTTAAAGTTAATTCGCTTCTCTTAGTTTTTAGACCAGCATTCGCCGACAGGAGCAACGGCTAAGTAAAAGTTTTACATACAATAAGCAGAGCCCACGGGTATCTTGATTTTCAAGCTTGGCACCACAAAACATATATGAATTCTTTTTTCCCTACTCAGTACCGATTTCCTTAATATTGAAAAAGCTGTATCGGTATGCAGCGTTATTTAAAGATCAGCCTTGGGAAGCTTATGACATTAAAATGTATGTGGTCTTTTTTAAAAAAATCATGAATTAGTAAAGAAATCAGAAACATGTCGATTTTCTACTTTGAAATCAGCAGTTTTGTGGCAGTGCATTTAATGAAAGGAATTTATAAATACACAAATAATTGTTAATCTATATACATACATTTCCTATTTGAATTATAATTTTATGATTTAGCAAAAGACCTCATATAGAGAGAATTTAATTTTTATAACTTTAATAATATCTTGAAAACTAGAGCTGTTACGATAAATTCGATGCAGTTTTAGGCATCAGCGCCCCCCAAAAAAAACCAACAGGAAAGACCTAAACCTCAAGGCCAAGGCACTACGAAAAGAAATTTTTTTTTTTTTTTTTTTTTTTTTTTTTTTTGCCTGCGTTATTTATTGGTCGTCATTCCATTGAGTATAAGTTTAATTTTTTTTTTTTAAATAAAATTCATTTATAATGACTTCGCTTTTGTTCGTTGTTGACAAAACATTCTATCAAATTTTCAGCCCCCAACCCCTAAATAACAGTTTTTCATGTTTTTTCAAAGGGAAGATACAATAAAATTTCCGATAACTGCGCTTAGTGAATTTTTTTTTTTAATTTTACAAATCACAAGCGCGTTTGGTGTGAAATATTTTCTTTTTAAAAAAATTAAACTGTTGGTACAACAAACCTGCGTTGTAAAAGCGGATGGGTCATTTGAATATTAATATAGTTCGGGGCGTGAAAAAAATGTGCGGTTGTGAGCCAAGGTGGGGGGGGGGTTGGGAGGCACTAATTGGGATTCTAATAATAATAATACATGTTTTGTCCAATTTTCAGCCACACCCCCACTGCTCGATATTATATGTTCAAAAGGATTTACACTAAAAACGTTGTTTTTTTTTAATGGGTTGTTTAATTACCGCCAGTTCTGACATTATTTTAGTGAAATAAACTCCGTGACAATTTAAGTCGGTCGATGCAATCCCTTTAACCTGCGAGGATTACTTTAAAATTTAAGGCGTTTTTAAGGCTATATGAATAAATCTTTTAGGAATGTCATTCTAATGAACGATGCATACATTTTTTTAATCCCAACTTTTGTAATGGAATATATGATTCGATATACTTAATTAAAAGACTCAATTTTTTAAAATATTATTGTGTAGGTCCGCTCCTCCAGCCCATTTGGGGAAGTGGGAGGTGCTGATGACCAAAAATGCTCTGGATAGAATGGCTTTCATACTTGCATCCATGTGGCGCTAGAATGGCATACATCCATCCATCCCTGTGACGCTAGAATGGCTTACATCCATCCATCCCTGTGACGCTAGAATGGCTTACATACTTCCATCCCTGTGACGCTATAATGGCTTACATCCATCCATCCCTGTGACGCTAGAATGGCTTACATCCACCCATCCCTGTGATGCAAGAAAGGCTTACATCCATCCATCCCTGTGACGATAGAATGGCTTACATCCATCCATCCCTGTGACGCTAGAATGGCTTACATCCACCCATCCCTGTGATGCTATAAAGGCTTACATCCATCCATCCCTGTGACGCTAGAAAGGCTTACATCCATCCATCCCTGTGGCGCTATAGAATTGCTTACATCCATCCATCCCTGTGACGCTAGAATGGCTTACATCCATCCATCCCTGTGATGCTAGAATGGCTTACATCCATCCATCCCTGTGATGCTAGAAAGGCTTACATCCATCCATCCCTGTGACGATAGAATGGCTTACATCCATCCATCCCTGTGACGCTAGAATGGCTTACATCCATCCATCCATGTGACGCTAGAATTGCTTACATACTTCCATCCCTTTGACGCTAGAATGGCTTACATCCATTCATCCCTATGACGCTAGAATGGCTTACATCCATCCATCCATGTGGCGCTATAGAAAGGCTTACATCCATCCATCCCTGTGACGCTAGAATGGCTTACATTATTCCATCCATGTGGCGCTATAGAATGGCTTACATCAATCCATCCCTGCGATGCTAGAAAGGCTTACATCCATCCATCCCTGTGATGCTAGAATGGCTTACATCAATCCATCCCTGTAGAATGGCTTACATCCATCCATCCTTGTGACGCTAGAATGGCTTACATCCATCCATCCCTATGACGCTAGAATGGATTACATCCATCCATCCCTGTGACGCTATAGCATGGCTTACATCCATACATCCCTGTGAATTGGGATTCTAATAATAATAATACATGTTTTGTCCAATTTTCAGCCACACCCCCACTGCTCGATATTATATTTTCAAAAGGATTTACACTAAAAACGTTTTTTTTAATGGGTTGTTTAATTACCGCCAGTTCTGACATTATTTTAGTGAAATAAACTTCGTGACAATTTAAGTCGGTCGATGCAATCCCTTTAACCTGCGAGGATTACTTTAAAATTTAAGGCGTTTTTAAGGCTATATGAATAAATCTTTTAGGAATGTCATTCTAATGAACGATGCATAAATTTTTTTAATCCCAACTTTTATAATGGGATATATGATTCGATATACTTAATTAAAAGACTCAATTTTTTAAAATATTATTGTGTAGGTCCGCTCCTCCAGCCCATTTGGGGAAGTGGGAGGTGCTGATGACCGAAATTGCACTGGATAGAATGGCTTTCATCCTTGCATCCATGTGGCGCTAGAATGGCATACATCCATCCATCCCTGTGACGCTAGAATGGCTTACATCCATCCATCCTTGTGACGCTAGAATGGCTTACATACTTCCATCCCTGTGACGCTAGAATGGCTTACATCCATCCATCCATGTGACGCTAGAATTGCTTACATACTTCCATCCCTGTGATGCTAGAATGGCTTACATCCATCCACCCCTGTGGCGCTATAGAATGGCTTACATCCATCCATCCCTGTGATGCTAGAAAGGCTTACATCCATCCATCCCTGTGATGCTAGAATGGCTTACATCCATCCATCCCTGTAGAATGGCTTACATCCATCCATCCGTGTGACGCTAGAATAGCTTACATACTTCCATCCCTGTGACGCTATAGAATGGCTTACATCCATCCATCCCCGTGACGCTAGAATGGATTACATCCATCCATCCCTGTGACGCTATAGAATGGCTTACATCCATCCATCCCTGTGATGCTAGAATGGCTTACATCCATTCATCCCTGTAGAATGGCTTACATCCATCCTTCCATGTGACGCTAGAATGGCTTACATCCATACATCCCTGTGGCGGTATAGAATGGCTTACATCCATCCATACCTGTGACGCTAGAATGGCTTACATCCATCCATCCCTGTGACGCTAGAATGGCATACATCCATCCATCCCTGTGACGCTAGAATGGCTTACATCCATCCATCCCTGTGACGCTAAAATGGCTTACATACTTCCATCCCTGTGACGCTAGAATGGCTTACATCCATCCATCCATGTGACGCTAGAATTGCTTACATACTTCCATCCCTGTGACGCTAGAGTGGCTTACATCCATCCATCCCTGTGACGCTAGAATGGCTTACATCCATCCATCCCTGTGACGCTAGAATGGCTTACATCCATCCATCCCTGTGGCGCCATAGAAAGGCTTACATCCATCCATCCCTGTGACGCTAGAATGGCTTACATCCATCCATCCCTGTGACGCTAGAATGGCTTACATACTTCCATCCATGTGGCGTTATAGAATGGCTTACGTCCATCCATCCATCCCTGTGATGCTAGAAAGGCTTACACCCATCCATCCCTGTGATGCTAGAATGGCTTACATCAATCCATCCCTGTAGAATGGCTTACATCCATCCATCCATGTGACGCTAGAATGGCTTACATGCTTCCATCCCTGTGACGCTATAGAATGGCTTACATCCATCCATCCCTGTGACGCTAGAATGGATTACATCCATCCATCCCTGTGACGCTAGAATGGCTTACATCCATCCCTGTGACGCTAGAATGGCTTACATCCATCCATCCCTGTGACGCTAAAATGGCTTACATCCATACATCCCTGTGACGCTATAAGGGCTTACATCCATCCATCCCTGTGACGCTAGAATGGCTTACATCCAACCATCCATGTGGCGCTAGAATTGCTTACATCCATCCATACCTGTGACGCTAGAATGGCTTAAATCCATCCATCCCTGTGTCGCTAGAATGGCTTACATCCATCCATCCCTGTGACGCTAGAATTGCTTACATCCATCCATCCCTGTGACGCTATAGAATGGCTTACATCCATCCATCCCTGTGACGCTAGAATGGCTTACATCCACCCATCCATGTGACGCTAGAATGGCTTACATCCATCCATCCATGTGAATCTAGAATGGCTTACATCCATCCATCCATGTGGCGCTAGAATGGCTTACATCCATCCATCCCTGTGACGCTAGAATGTCTTACATACTTCCATCCACGTGACGCTAGAATGGCTTACATCCATCCATCCATGTGGCGCTAGAATGGCTTACATTCATCCATCCATGTGACGCTAGAATGGCTTACATCCATCCATCCCTGTGACGATAGAATGGCTTACATCCATCCCTGTGATGCTAGAATGGCTTACATCCATCCATCCCTGTGATGCTAGAATGGCTTACATCCATCCATCCCTGTGACGCTAGAATGGCTTACATCCATCCATCCCTGTGATGCTAGAATGGCTTACATCCATCCATCCATGTGGCGCTAGAATGGCTTACAGCATCAGGAATATTAACAACCGGCTTTTATAAAACGGTAAGCAATGCATATAAAATTGTCCTCCTCCCTCGTTTAATCACATCTTACTATTACATTGAATTAGGAACATAATTTTAATAAAACATTTTATTTAAAGAAGCAAATTTATAGAAATTATAGTACACGATCCACCCAGTCACTGGCGTAGACTGGTTTACATAGTCTACAAAAGATTTATTTTTCTTGATTTCACTGTCGCGAACTGGTCAATCACGCAATCAAAATCTGTTTCTGCCAATGTTCCTCTTTCAGCGCTAAGAAGAGCAAGATCGCTGAGACGATCCTGTCCCATTGACGCACACAAAGTAAGTAGGATATCACATGACACGTCTGCTGAGCCGCTGCGCCGATCTTGTGACCGATTTATTACCCTCGTTTACTTGTTATAATGGAGCATTGTAAGCCTCATTTTGGCGCCCCTGTACCTTGGTGCCCCGGGGACATATGTACCCCCTGCACCTCCCTCGCTACGCCTCTGTCTTGTGTTACTCCCACTCTTTCCATTCCATCGCGAATTCATTATATTTTTTAAAATAATAATAATAATTGTACCTTAACTAGCGATAGGTCCCAAATTATTAATGATATTCATATTTTTTTTACTTATTTTTTTATTTTTACAAGCAGCCGCAAATTTCCTCTTCACCCCTCAACATCTTATTTCTTAATTTCTTCAATTTCTTCCTTCTTCCATTTCTTTTTCGTTCCTTTCGAATTTTCTTCAACAGGCGTCGCCTTCTTCTCTTCAGTCGTCTGGCAGCTTTCTCCTTCTTTTGTGAAGACGACTTTAACCTTTTTCTGGGTTTTATGGACGTCTTGCATAGTACCCCTGTATTGCTTCTCGTGGTTTTATTCGGGGAAGTCTCATCCGATAACGTCTCAAACGTGTTGGTTTCGGTCTTGTCTTCTCGCGTGTCACAGCGAGACGAGGCAGCCATCAGTTTCTGTTTCCTTCGTTTTCTCTGTCGGATTCGTCTTCGAGACTGCTCGTGAACTGAAAGCCGATAACGCTTCGGTTTCTCGTCGAGTATGTCGTCGCGCGTCCTGTTTCCATCTTGGAGGCGTGAGGCGGTGTGAGACGCTGGGGCTTTACGAACTAGGATCAGTGAGAAGAAAAACAAGTGTTAGATGAAAAAAAAATGATGACATTACATGAATACAAAAAAACACACACACTGCAAGCAAATTTGGTAGAGAGGGGGGGAGGTTATAGACTGACAGACAGAGAGAGAGAGAGAGAGAGAGTCAGAGATGGTGAATAAAGAGACAAGCAAATATAGATAGAGAAAAAGTGACGGATTAGATACGGACAGAGAAGGGAGACAATCAGAAAGCGATAGACACAAAGAGAGAGAATTTATAAATTACTAATGGTTTAAAGAAATTGTTTTAATCCTTAAAAAAAGCCTGTCGATGTACCCACTGCCGGCCGTCTCTATCTAAGTTTATTAAAGTTTAAACTTAATACATTGAGATGCGTTTACAGTCACAGTTTCAAAAGTCACAAAAAATGCACCAAAGCCTAAAAAGGGGCGTACCCAGGACGTCATTTTGTCACACACAGTTACCCCAACCCCCACCCCATCTCCTTTCTTCCCCTGACTTTATTCTTTTTTAAACATGGAGAGAAAAAAAAGGAGGGGGGGGGGAGATATATTTTATTTAATGATACAATTTATATTAATTTATAGTCTAAAATGCCCTCTAGTTCCTTTTTTTTTTTTTTGACTATTTTTTTCTGGCCACGCCACCGATAGGTTTTCTATTTCAATGCACACCTCTCCATTTCAACGGCAGCCGGACTCGGGCTTTAAGCGTGGAGTCGGTTTCACAGTGGACTGGATCACCTCGCCTGAAAATACAAAACAAAAATTAGTCAATGACTCAACCTGTAAAGCACGCTCACACTGGATTTGCTACTTGGACTCTCAGCTTTCCGTGACCACATGCTACTCGCGATAACAAAAATCGGGGTCAACAAATGTCTTTTTCACGGCTTTGTTGACAGTTGCAGTAGGGTATATTGTCGACAATCCCACTATAGGTTTATTATTGCGCATGCGTTATCATCAGCTCCTAGAGCATGTTTACACATTCCCTTTTATATATTTTGCTTCTGGTTTTTATTATTGTTTTTAAGGATTTACTCTCTACGCACACTTCCATCATGTGGAGCATAATCTGTTTACACGCGTAACATTTTAAGATTTTTTTCCCTTAGGGCGGTAGTGGAAAACGGCTGGAAAACTGGGTCGACGATGGCGGGTTGACACCGCTGGTCAAATTCTCATGGTTGACCGCGTCTGCTTTGCGGTTGAGTGAATGGATGGAAGGAACAGCTCAGATCTACTTCTTTAGTTTTATGCCTCAGTTAATACACTTTCGATGTTTTAACAAAAAAGTGAAAAATTACACTTTTGTCAATAATTTAAAGATTACAAAGTTATTACTTTAAAGTAGCAAATAAGGTATTTTATTTAAAAAAAATACTTTCTATCAAAGACACGTTTAAGTGCATTAAAAATTGAAACTATTTTAACATTTCCTAAAAATGCATTAGGCCTACGTAATCATTTTGTTAGTTCCTGTTTGTAATCTCAAGTTCCTCTATTGCGAGTTCCGTCCACGTCTCGTAAATTTAAGTTAATTTTCCCCCTTTAAAAAATGCTTTCTTATTCAATATAGAATCAAACTAATTCGCGTGAGATAAGTACAACGACAGAGATAATAGTTGGGTCTTCAAACTGGGACAGAAATAACAGTTGGGCATACAAACTGGGACAGACATAATAGATGGGCCTACAAACTGGGACAGACATAATAGTTGGGCCTACAAACTGGGACAAACATAACAGTTGGACCTACAAACTGGGACAGACATAACAGTTGGGCCTACAAATGGGACAGACATAACAGTTGGGCCTACAAACTGGGACAGACATAACAGTTGGGCCTACAAACTGGGACAGACATAACAGTTGGGCCTACAAACTGGGAAAGACATAACAGTTGGGCCTACAAACTGAGACGAAACACTAAATAAAATGGTATTTCTCATGGGCACGCTACTCTGTAACAGCCCAAAGGTTCTTCCTTACTCTGTGGCACTTGACAATGACCCCATTTAAAATAACTGCAAGGAGGGGACGCTGCAAAGGTCAACCTGTACATCATACATGGTAAATGCAGGGATAGTTCTTCTCGATTAGCATGTTCTGGGCTTATGGTGTTCTGGGCTCATCGTGTTCTGGGCTCATGGTGTTCTGGGCTCATGGTGTTCTGGGCTTATGGTGTTCTGGGCTCATCGTGTTCTGGGCTCATGGTGTTCTGGGCTCATGGTGTCCTGGAGATGTTCCTTTTTTTTTTTTTTACACTTACGTGACCGGGTCCACGATTTTGTAGAGTTTCCCATCGCATGTTCCACTCTTTGAACTGTAGCTGGTAAGCATGTAGATCTCCCCTGTAACATCAACATATGCAAGAAGAAATTGTTTCTTTCTCATACTGTCTAGTGTCATTGTATTATATTCTTTATATTCTTTATATTAACTCAAAGATCCTTTGGACCTGTACAATCTTCATGCAAAGATCCTTTGGACCTGTACAATCTGCATGCAAAGAGCCTTTGGACCTGTACAATCTTCATGCAAAGATCCTTTGCACCTGTACAATCTTCATGCCAAGATCCTTTGAATCTGTACAATCTTCATTATAATTTTTCCGAATATCGTCTGCTATTCTGCTATAATAGTTTTTGACTTCGACTGTTTTAGGTTGGGGGAGGGGGGGGTCCAAATTAACTAACCATAGAAAAAATATCAAAGAGGATATTACCTTCTTCATCCTCGCCAAAGGACATAATGTATTCATCGATGTAGCCCACTAGACCGCCCTGACACAACTGAGGTCCACAGAGGCTGACATCTTTGTTGGTCCATTTCCCGCCAGACTCAGTCAGTGAAAATAAGCGGCTGCTCAAGATTTTTTTTAAAAAATGACAAGTTGCAGATAAAACCTGTGTTGTGAATCAAACTCACTCATTTGGGTTAATGCTTTGACTCCAGCTTCTTACCCGCCTGAAAATTTACGGGGAAGGGACGTACAAATCTGACCTAAAATTAGGGTAGTCTTAAGGCGAGGGCACTTTGGGCAGTAGCCACGCTTCTACAGGTCATCATGCTTCTATGGGGCTTCATGCTTCTAGGGGCCTCATGCTTCCCATATTGTAAATAAAATTTGAAAGATTTTTTGACACTTTATGTGCTTTCAAAATGCAGTAGGAAGAATGCTTCCTAAGTCAGCCTAAGTTGTTGCTTTTTAACCTGATGACAATATCATACATCAACACAGTACTTTAATGATCATATGACATATATTCATTTTTTTAAATTCTTTTTTTTTTAAATAGCTTCTAAAATTTTAAAATTAAAATATTTTGATAAAAATGTCCTTGCCCAATATTCTTTTATATTTGTGCGTGTGTGTGTGTGTGCACAGTGCACATTTAGAATAATTGTTGTTAAATAATAGTGCTATGTTTAATGAGTTGGCTGCTTTGACTCTGCATCAAATTACAACCCATCCACTGATCATTCAATAGGAATCACGGTACGCTAAGTTCAATCAGTTCCTACCTGCTCATGTAATCACCGTAAATGTACTGGCCATTTAGGGCGGGGTTCTCACACCCGCGATAAAACACACCCCCTGTCACCGACTTGCCAATCGTGTGGTTGTAGGCATGAACCGGAAGCTCTTCTGGACCTGGAGGAAGGTCACATTGTCAGTGAGAGTATACAAGTATTTTTAGATTGGGTGAAATTTAATAGTCCACCTTTACTCTAGTGACACACTGCTGTTGTTTATATAACCTGTGACAACACAAATTTAATATAACCTGTGACAACACAAAGTTTATATTACCTGTGACAACACAAAGTTAATATAACCTGTGACAACACACATTTTATATAACCTGTGACACCATAAGTTTATAAAACCTGTGACATCACAAAGTTTATATAACCTGTGGCAACACAGAGTTTATATAACCTGTGACAACACAAAGTTTATATAACTTGTGACATCACAAAGTTTATATAGCCTGGGACAATGCATGTGGTACATTACCTATGGTCCCACAAGTTTCTTTGTTGTAACACTCGAAGCCCTCCCTAGAGTTCCATCCATAATTGGCTCCCTTTTTCAGCAAATCGACTTCTTCGAATTGGTCCTGACCTACGTCACCACACAGGATACGGCCACGGAACTCTCCTGTTTAAAGGGAGGCAACAATGGGGCGTACAACGCTGTCAGTACAATATTTTTAAGTAATACCGTAATATATAAATATATTTAATCATGGGTAGAGCGGCGAGACATTTCTCAGCCTTCAAAAAAGAAAAGAAGAAAACAAATCACGACAAAAAGAAAATATCCACGCCCTATAAAAATGTAAGAAACTTTTTGAAAAATACATCCAAATTATTGATGAAACAAAACATTTTCATTACAACTGTATGAAGGCCCCCCACCCCCCTTTTTTATTTTTGCTTCAAAATTCCAAAGCCGCCCCACACCCCTGAACCTTTGGATCAAACTCACCTGTTGTTCGGTCCCCCCTGTCCATGCCACATCTCCAGATATTTCGGACACCGTACGCGTAGATCTCGGGTCTGACCCCATTCTGTCCAATGAACGGGTTGTCTGGTGGGATGACATAGGGTTTGATGGAGTCGGTGAAGTCGACGTCGATGCGAAGCACTTTCCCTAGAAACATTGAGCTGGTTCATTGGGGGGGGGGGTAATATTATAAGAGAATTCACTTATTAGGTAAAGCGCAATAGAAGGTTTGATATTGACAGGCACCAGATATAAGGAAATAGGGTTGAAGTGAAGATATGAAGAAATAGGGTTGAAGCGAAGATATGATGAAATAGGGTCGAAGTGAAGATATGATGAAATAGGGTCGAAGTGAAGATATGATGAAATAGGGTTGAAGCGAAGATATGATGAAATAGGGTTGAAGCGAAGATATGATGAAATAGGGTCGAAGTGAAGATATAATGAAATAGGGTCGAAGTGAAGATATGATGAAATAGGGTCGAAGTGAAGATATGATGAAATAGGGTCGAAGCGAAGATATGATGAAATACGGTCGAAGTGAAGATATAATGAAATAGGGTCGAAGTGAAGATATGATGAAATAAGGTTGAAGCTCAAATAATGATAGAACAGTGCAATCATGGTTATGGCTTTTTTTTTTTTGCAGATGACATTGCTCAAGTATTTACCTATTACTTTAGCAGATGACATTGGTCAAGTATTTACCTATTACTTAAGCAGATGACATTGGTCAAGTATTTACCTATTACTTTAGCAGTTGACATTGGTCACGCAAAATATGGGATACAACTGGAAGCAATTGGAAAGGAAAGCACAGGACCGGGATGAGTGGAAAATTCGGCCTATGCCCCAGACGGGGTAAAAAGGCATAAGAAGAAGAAGAAGAAGCAGATGACATTGGTCAAGTATTTACCTATTACTTTAGCAGTTGACATTGGTCAAGTATTTACCTATTACTTAAGCAGATGACATTGGTCAAGTATATACCTATTACTTTAGCAGTTGACATTGGTCAAGTATTTACCTATTACTTAAGCAGATGACATTGGTCAAGTATATACCTGTTACTTTAGCAGTTGACATTGGTCAAGTATTTACCTATTACTTTAGCAGTTGACATTGGTCAAGTATTTACCTATTACTTAAGCAGATGACATTGGTCAAGTATTTACCTATTACTTAAGCAGATGACATTGGTCAAGTATTTACCTATTACTTTAGCAGTTGACATTGGTCAAGTATTTACCTATTACTTTAGCAGTTGACATTGGTCAAGTATTTACCTATTACTTAAGCAGATGACATTGGTCATGTATTTACCTATTACTTAAGCAGATGACATTGGTCAAGTATATACCTGTTACTTTAGCAGATGACAAATGGAACTCACAGATTCTGTCCAGCATCCAGCGGGTCGCCCCCTCCACCGCCGTCACCAATGAATATGTACAAGTAGCCGTCAACGCCAAACATCAGCTGTGGGAAGTAGTTTATGATGCTGGATTTAAAGGCATCAACATTTTAACGCAGTGGTTTTCTCAACCTGTGGGTCGCGACCCCTTTGGGGGTCGGACGACCCTTTCACAGGGGTCGCCTAAAACCATCAGAAAACACATAAACTGTACAGTTATGAAGTAGCAACGAAAATAATTTTGTGTTTAGGGGTCGCCACAACATGAGGAACTGTATTTAAGGGTTGCGACATTAGAAAGGTTGAGAACCACTGTTTTAACGAGAACAAAGCTTTCAAAATCTAGGTGCGCGCTAATTCAAAGGGAGAAGCGAAAATATGAAGCGTTATATAAATATGATAAGTTTATAATAATATCGTATATACCACTATGGTATTTGATGAAATAATAGCGCCGCCAATGGGCTGGGGTGGGTAAGTATACTTGGTTTATTTAAAATGGGACACAAGAAATTGTTGCAAAGCCATCCTTTGGTTAAAATACCTTAATCAGTTCATATTTAAAATTATTATATATATTTTTTGTTTCGGTAAGTTTCTTGCCTATACCATTTTTAACAAAATGAAACGGAAACAAGTTACACAACACATTGTTTCTGGTTTGTTGTTTTTTTTATTTTTTTATTTTTTAGATGATCCTAATAGTGCGTGACCACATGATAAAGGATATCAGGAACAGGCGTGTTCCATTTGGAGTTCCCGTGTGAGGGAAGTTGGCCCAGTTACGAACTTTCTAGAAGGTCATATTTAATTTAGTGTTTATTTATTTATTTTGCGCGACTGGTTCATTGTCGTAAAATAGGAAATGAGTCAAACAAAGTATGGGAAAACCTGAAAAAAAGGAAAGCAACGTACGTGTCGGCAGGAAGCCTTCGTCAGAGAACAAACAACAGAAAAAAACCGAATTAAATTTTAAAAATAGCACTTGGCTGAAAAGTAGTATACGAGAGGGAAGCAAAAGAATTGTCGTAAAATAAGTGCAGTGAATCGTGTGGCGAAAGACCTCCATCTAACAAACTTACGGAATGCCAGTGAACAAACGCGAGCAAAGCTTCATCCACACTGCATTTCCAAACAAAATGATGTTCTCGCATTTATTTAAGTACCCCCGCGCCCCGGCTGGACACCATCACGGTCACTGCACATTCTTGTTACGGTAGAGTTCAAACTCTAAAGATGCAATGGCCACTCACCTCTCCTCCGTTGTGATTATGATAAGGTTGCAACACCTCCAACAGCACCTGCTCGCTCTTGTGGTCGGCCCTGTCCGGGTCTTCTATCGACACACGCAGCTCGCTGATTCGTATCTTCGTATTGACCGAAAACTCCTCGTCTTGCAGTTCCGGTGGGATGGGCTCGTCGCTTCGGGTCTTCACTGAGTAGTAGACGAAGAAACGACCGTTGGTGGCGTAGGACGGGTGGAACGCCATGCCCAGAAATCCCCTCTCGTCCATCGCCCTGTTCGAGACCTCGACTTGTTTGGACAGGTCCAGGAAACAGTATCTGTTCCACCTTTTACTTCTCGTATTGTAAATATGGACTCGTCCTTTCTGCAAATAAAATGTGTGTGTTTGTTTGGTGTTTTCCTTCCTCTTCTTCTTTTTTTTTTTAAACAAATAATTATTTATTAATTTAATAATTTATTTTGGTAATGAGTACATGTATTTCGATTCGAAATATCCAATACCAAGCTACAACCAACCTACAACCAACCCCCAAAAGAACATACAACCAACCCCCAAAAGAACATACAAACAACCCACAAACAACCTACAGACAATCTACAAACAAGCAATATCCAAGCCATAACTAATGCTCAAGCAAACCACAACCAACCCCACAGGCAACCTGCAACCAACCACCAACATCTCCACCACTAGCCCACAACCATCCCACATACAACCTACGATAAACCTACAACACACCCGCAACAACCAACAGCCAACCCACAACCAATCCGCCACCCACCTGCTCGGCCACAAACAGACGACCGGAGCCATCCCCTGCATGCCTTGCCCACAGCGGGTTGGCCAGACTTCTTTTGACGTGTTCCAGGCACAGGCAGCCCGACGCGTTTCCTGTCACTTGTCCTGCCGGCTGCAGGTTGCGCTGTAACATCGGGTTGGTCAATAAATCTGGGTAGCAATAGTCCACGTCTCTCAGACCCAACTTCTCACAAAACCTTTTAGGGGAGAATAGATGCAGAAGTAATGAAGGGTTTCCTGCCGTTTTCAGTAAGATATAATTTGGTATCTCCGTGTCTGTGTTTGCGTGTGTCAAATCTTGTGATACATCTTTGATCCACTTCTACAAAACCGATATTCGTGAAGTTTTTAGACATTCGTATGTCTGGTGACTACGCAAAAGCGTAATTTTTGGTCCGGGATACTCCTAGAATGCTTTATTTATTGCACGTCTAAACAAATATTTTTTAAACTTAAAAAGTAAACCGCAAAAGCAACTGAAACGATTCCCACAACGTGAAAGTATAGTTAAATTTATACGAAATAATAAATTGACTAAAAGATTCCATTAGACTATACGACTAGAAAAGACATGTTTTGAGTTGTGTTTTTTTAAACGGTTTTATTAAACTTGCAATAAGATCGTAATATTAGCTCTTTAAAACTTTTGATCGGCTTAGAAGCAATAAAACCAGTGGTTTATCTAGGGTAAGTGGCGCCCGGGTTTTTGCCGCAACCTTCCACATTAAAAAAAATTTGCAGGTAGCCGCTCCCTCCATCCTCTCCTTTTTTATGGCCAGGATTCAATATACGTAATCTCTAAAGGCCACACCACTCAAAAAAAAAAAAAAAAAAAAAAAAAAATTAAAAATAGCGCATCACACAGTAAGGCTCCGAAAATAACACAACTTGTCTAGACTAAATTCGGAACTGTGTGCACTTTGCTGCCGGTAGACTGCTGAGCGACATTGGCTGCACGTAGCAGCAAATGGTAGTGATCCCAAATTACACATTTGACGGCTAATTATCTCGCAGTGAAGCGTTAATTTTTTACTGGCGAGTAAATTAGATGAACCAATAAATACAGTGCATCATGTACGTACAGTCGGCTCTCGCAGGGGAAATATTCCCAAAATTATGAATACATATCCTTAACATGAACAATTTTAATGCTATAACCCCACCAACCCCCACCGCAATATAAAAATGAAGAAAGGAAGAAAAAGTTCCTTACAATAGTTAACATTTATGGATACAATAAAATTTTAATGAAACTATCAGTGGCGTAGTGAGGGGGGGCAAGGGGGCATCATGCCCCGGGCGCTACTCACAAGGGGCACCAAATGGTATATTTTACTATAATATTGTATGGTTTTCGAATAGGGGGGCGCTAAAAAGGTATTGGGGGCGCTAAAAAGGTATTGTGCCCCGGGCGCGAGTTAAGCTCGCTACGCCACTGGAAACTATTAACTCAATTAACTAAATATAATTGGCAATTTTCAATTTAAAGAGGAAAAAACATGGTTGAAATAATTCACTCTTTTCCCATCATTTGAGGATTTTACCTTTCTCGTGAGACCAACAGTTGCTTGGTGGCCAATTTCGGATTTAAAAATCTCAACAGGTTTCTGCACTGGGCGTAGAACGTGTGACAAAAGCCGGAACACAGCCCGGGAAACTGGCGCGCCTTGGACGTGCCTTCAGCGTCGTAAATATGTGCGGCGTACGGTGAACACTTCTGGCACAATACTTCCTTAATCATGTTACTGCAACCTTCCCATTCTGCCTGGGTAGCTTGAGATGCGATGTAATCATATTCCTCGCTCAAACGGTCGTCGTCTTTAGAGCTGGTCGGAACAAAAAAGATCAAGCGTGATATATGACATAAATTTCAGAAATGCACTTATTATAGCACTCATTGGTATATTATTATATGTTAAACAGTACTCTGTATGACATTGCATTTTACACAAAATTCTCACTTTCTTGTTACATTTTAATTGGTAATCGTTGCAACATTACATTTTTACTCATGGAATTATTTAAATTATACCTGGTTCTCGTTGACAGGGTCAAGCGAAGGTGGAACCCACCCCAGTCGGCATCTTCAGAGGGCGCCAAAATCGTAATTTTTCATGCAAATATGTATATGAATAAATACTTTATGGGGGTAAATGGTGCCTAAATTCAGAATTAGCCTTTGGTGCAGATTTTTCTTGTCACGGCCGTACTCATTGATCAATTCAGTATTTATCCTGTAGCCAAGAAAAGCATCCCAACATTCACTTGCTTGAACGTTGGACCTAAGCCTCCTCGAAATGTTTCGACTGACCAGTCATGGCTGCCAGTCACAGTTTAATGGGGACAATTACAGTTGTGTTAGCATGGCGTGATATTGTTTAAACTCAAGGCTAGAAGAAAATGTATTGCTTTGAAAAACCAAGGTGACGCAAAGTTACAAATTTCAGAGAAATAAGGACATTTTGAAATACCTGCAGCATCCGACGTGAGAATAGTCCGAGCAGAAGATCAAAGGCGCTTCCGGCTTAAATGGTGCCCGGAAGTCAAGACATTGTGGATGGCACGTGACGCTAACAAGAGCCAGCGAGAGGAGTGCAGCAATGGCCAGGTGTGAGTTATTTTTTATTAGTGTCATCCTGCTGAACAATTTACAAATAGAGAAACTTTTATTATAATACAATAATACCCGTATTGACCGACCGATGAAAATGTGAAAGAATGTGTTGTCCTCGGCAACGAGTCGATTTGCTAAGCTTCAGCCCGATAGCTTAACGGGGAGTGAGTCGATAAGCCGTCCGAAGATTTTGCCAGACAGACAGCCAGCCAGACAGACAGCCACCCAGACAGACAGTCAGCCAGACAGACAGCCACCCAGACAGACAGTCAGCCAGACAGACAGCCACCCAGACAGACAGTCAGCCAGGCAGACAGCCACCCAGACAGTCAGCCAGGCAGACAGCCACCCAGACAGACAGTCAGCCAGACAGACAGTCAGCCAGACAGACAGCCACCCAGACAGTCAGCCAGACAGACAGTCAGCCAGGCAGACAGCCACCCAGACAGACAGCCACCCAGACAGACAGCCAGCCAGACAGACAGCCACCCAGACAGACAGTCAGCCAGGCAGACAGCCACCCAGACACACAGCCACCCAGACAGACAGCCAGCCAGACAGACAGCCACCCAGACAGACAGTCAGCCAGACAGACACAAAAGCGAAGTTAGTACAAAGGATTTTGTACAATGCCAATATGCGCATGACTACTATGTGATCAGTGCTAAAAACTAAATCGCCTAAAGATTGCACTGAAAACCCATGGAAGACAATAATAATTATCTTACCCCGTGAAGAGTTTTTATAAACGAAAGTGCTATTGTACACGTTGCAGACAAGTTTATATGTCATGGAAAAACCAAGACGATTTCTGGAACAGTTTAATACAGTTTAATGACACCAGAGGTCGCTTATTTACATCATTAAGATTTTTTTACCTTCATTTTCTTCCATTTCCTCATAAGAATTTTGTGGGGATTTCCTCTGAACTCTTTGTCTTATTCTTCCCAACCCCACTCTCTCTTCTCCTCCTCTCGTTATATTACTCTCCATTTTGTAGCAACCTCCCCACCCCAAGCCACCACTGTCAAAAACAAACCAATATAGCCTTTAAGTATTTGTGCTAGCTAGAAACGAACATCTAAAGGGTCGTCAATTAATTACGACAAAAATTGTAACGCAATTTTTTTACCACCCCCCCCTCCTCTTGTCAACAACTGTTAAACTTTCAGTGACCCCGTCTAAGTAATTATTTCAACATTAACCCCCCCCCCCCCCGGCGCAAATGAATTATAATTTTAAAAATATATATAAATGGTGTACATTTTATTCTGTGCTGATCTATTTCAATGGCACAAAATCGTAGGACAAACATTTTATTACACCTTTAGCTTGTTAATCAGCAAGTTAAAAGGTTTTTACACTTACATTTTAAAATGCAGGATCAATTAAAAGGTTGTTAAAGACTAAATTATATCATTGTTTGTGGTATAAATATGATTATCGTCAGTAAAGCTGACAATTATAGTATAGTTTCTAGCTGCTAGCATCTTTCCATGGAGCAGCCGGGTGTTGCTCTATCGTAACAATGGGCATCAGGGACATCATTTGGGTAGGGCAGGGGGGGGGGCATTTGCCCCCACTTGAATTTTCAGGTTTTATTTAAATTGCTATGTACTGTGGCGCCTCCAGTAATAAATAAGTTAACATGCTGTCCAAGTTTTGGTTTTGCCCCCCTCCTCCTCCTCCCCCCCTCCACTGAAAAAACCCCTGAAATGACGCCCCTGACGGGCATAGTCTATAGAAGCTGATTTATCATTGTCATCTTGTGGAACTGATATACCAGACAAGTCAACATCATCCTCATCTAACTGATATACCAGACAAGTCAACATCATCCTCATCTAACTGATATACCAGACAAGTCCACATCATCCTCATCTAACTGATATACAGACAAGTCAACATCACCCTCATCTAACTGATATACCAGACAAGTCAACATGATCCTCATCTAACTGATATACCAGACAAGTCCACATCATCCTCATCTAACTGATATACAGACAAGTCAACATCATCCTCATCTAACTGATATACCAGACAAGTCAACATCATCCTCATCTAACTGATATACCAGACAAGTCAACATCATCCTCATCTAACTGATATACCAGACAAGTCAACATCATCCTCATCTAACTGATATACCAGACAAGTCAACATCATCCTCATCCAACTGATATACCAGACAAGTCAACATCATCCTCATCTAACTGATATACCAGACAAGTCAACATCATCCTCATCTAACTGATATACCAGACAAGTCAACATCATCCTCATCTAACTGATATACCAGACAAGTCAACATCATCCTCATCTAACTGATATACCAGACAAGTCAACATCATCCTCATCTAACTGATACACCAGACAAGTCAACATCATCCTCATCTAACTGATATACCAGACAAGTCAACATCATCCTCATCTAACTGATATACCAGACAAGTCAACATCATCCTCATCTAACTGATACACCAGACAAGTCAACATCATCCTCATCTAACTGATATACCAGACAAGTCAACATCATCCTCATCTAACTGATATACCAGACAAGTCAACATCATCCTCATCTAACTGATACACCAGACAAGTCAACATCATCCTCATCTAACTGATATACCAGACAAGTCAACATCATCCTCATCTAACTGATACACCAGACAAGTCAACATCATCCTCATCTAACTGATATACCAGACAAGTCAACATCATCCTCATCTAACTGATATACCAGACAAGTCAACATCATCCTCATCTAACTGATACACCAGACAAGTCAACATCATCCTCATCTAACTGATATACCAGACAAGTCAACATCATCCTCATCTAACTGATATACCAGACAAGTCAACATCATCCTCATCTAACTGATACACCAGACAAGTCAACATCATCCTCATCTAACTGATATACCAGACAAGTCAACATCATCCTCATCTAACTGATATACCAGACAAGTCAACATCATCCTCATCTAACTGATATACCAGACAAGTCAACATCATCCTCATCTAACTGATATACAGACAAGTCAACATCATCCTCATCTAACTGATATACCAGACAAGTCAACATCATCCTCATCCAACTGATATACCAGACAAGTCAACATCATCCTCATCCAACTGATATACCAGACAAGTCAACATCATCCTCATCCAACTGATATACCAGACAAGTCAACATCATCCTCATCTAACTGATATACAGACAAGTCAACATCATCCTCATCTAACTGACATACCAGACAAGTCAACATCATCCTCATCTAACTGATATACAGACAAGTCAACATCATCCTCATCCAACTGATATACCAGACAAGTCAACATCATCCTCATCCAACTGATATACCAGACAAGTCAACATCATCCTCATCCAACTGATATACCAGACAAGTCAACATCATCCTCATCCAACTGATATACCAGACAAGTCAACATCATCCTCATCCAACTGATATACAGACAAGTCAACATCATCCTCATCTAACTGATATACAGACAAGTCAACATCGTCCTCATCCAACTGATATACCAGACAAGTCAACATCATCCTCATCTAACTGATATACCAGACAAGTCAACATCATCCTCATCCAACTGATATACCAGACAAGTCAACATCATCCTCATCCAACTGATATACAGACAAGTCAACATCATCCTCATCTAACAGATATACCAGACAAGTCAACATCATCCTCATCTAACAGATATACCAGACAAGTCAACATCATCCTCATCTAACTGATATACAGACAAGTCAACATCGTCCTCATCCAACTGATATACCAGACAAGTCAACATCATCCTCATCTAACTGATATACCAGACAAGTCAACATCATCCTCAACCAACTGATATACCAGACAAGTCAACATCATCCTCATCCAACTGATATACAGACAAGTCAACATCATCCTCATCTAACAGATATACCAGACAAGTCAACATCATCCTCATCTAACTGATATACCAGACAAGTCAACATCATCCTCATCTAACTGATATACCAGACAAGTCAACATCATCCTCATCTAACTGATACACCAGACAAGTCAACATCATCCTCATCTAACTGATATACCAGACAAGTCAACATCATCCTCATCTAACTGATATACCAGACAAGTCAACATCATCCTCATCTAACTGATACACCAGACAAGTCAACATCATCCTCATCTAACTGATATACCAGACAAGTCAACATCATCCTCATCTAACTGATATACCAGACAAGTCAACATCATCCTCATCTAACTGATATACCAGACAAGTCAACATCATCCTCATCTAACTGATATACAGACAAGTCAACATCATCCTCATCTAACTGATATACCAGACAAGTCAACATCATCCTCATCCAACTGATATACCAGACAAGTCAACATCATCCTCATCCAACTGATATACCAGACAAGTCAACATCATCCTCATCCAACTGATATACCAGACAAGTCAACATCATCCTCATCTAACTGATATACAGACAAGTCAACATCATCCTCATCTAACTGACATACCAGACAAGTCAACATCATCCTCATCTAACTGATATACAGACAAGTCAACATCATCCTCATCCAACTGATATACCAGACAAGTCAACATCATCCTCATCCAACTGATATACCAGACAAGTCAACATCATCCTCATCCAACTGATATACCAGACAAGTCAACATCATCCTCATCCAACTGATATACCAGACAAGTCAACATCATCCTCATCCAACTGATATACAGACAAGTCAACATCATCCTCATCTAACTGATATACAGACAAGTCAACATCGTCCTCATCCAACTGATATACCAGACAAGTCAACATCATCCTCATCTAACTGATATACCAGACAAGTCAACATCATCCTCATCCAACTGATATACCAGACAAGTCAACATCATCCTCATCCAACTGATATACAGACAAGTCAACATCATCCTCATCTAACAGATATACCAGACAAGTCAACATCATCCTCATCTAACAGATATACCAGACAAGTCAACATCATCCTCATCTAACTGATATACAGACAAGTCAACATCGTCCTCATCCAACTGATATACCAGACAAGTCAACATCATCCTCATCTAACTGATATACCAGACAAGTCAACATCATCCTCAACCAACTGATATACCAGACAAGTCAACATCATCCTCATCCAACTGATATACAGACAAGTCAACATCATCCTCATCTAACAGATATACCAGACAAGTCAACATCATCCTCATCTAACAGATATACCAGACAAGTCAACATCATCCTCATCTAACTGATATACCAGACAAGTCAACATCATCCTCATCCAACTGATATACCAGACAAGTCAACATCATCCTCATCCAACTGATATACAGACAAGTCAACATCATCCTCATCTAACAGATATACCAGACAAGTCAACATCATCCTCATCTAACTGATATACCAGACAAGTCAACATCATCCTCATCTAACCATTCAGCACTTAAAATAGAAGCATTGTCAGTGTGAGCAATAATTGCCCTAAGCTCTCTCTCTGTCTCCTGGCAGCTACTCGCATTTGTCGTATCAATTTTTGTTGATGAGCAGGTGCTAATTTCTTATGCTCAAAGGTGCATTGTCGATGCTGTTGAACATGCTTTTTCAACATGACTTGTTATGCAAAATAGATGTTACAGATTTTGCAAATCCGTTCAAGCAGCGATGGTTTTATTGTTACTCACTTTACTTTCCCCTAATTCTCAAAATATCGTATTCCAACTCTATCAATATCAATTATCTTGACCACTCATGACACTTGAACCTTGTCCTTGTTTCATACCTGCAACATGATCGCAAACATACCGCCCTAATCATGTGCAAAAAAACAGAATCTACAATTGAAGAGAACCCAACTTTTGACAAAGTGTGCTAACATTCTGACCAGCCATCTGCAGTGCACAGACAGGCACAAATTAAATAAATCTTATATTGCTAAAAGCCTAAAAAGTATATGACTATTTAACTCTTTTACACTTACATTTTTTAAAACAATTTAATAACCAGTCAATTTTTAAGATTAAAATTTTAATAGAGAAAACATGATTGTTGACATCAACTATAATCTAACCCCCTCCCTCTTGTCAACAACTGTCAAACATTCCCAAACCCCCCCTTATTTTGTTGACATAATTAATGGACGCCCCCTAACCTAAACAATTCACCATGTCAAATTTTTTTTTTACAGATGTACGAAACTTGAACGCATGTAGCCACGTGGCGTTGTTCAAATACACTCACTGAGCATACATGCTGTGGTGTGTCAGACCGAGCACTGTCGTTTACAGTAACGAACAAGTGGACTAGTGAACCAGTCTTTTTACAGCCGAGAAGAGCCGGTTGGGCTCTTAAAAACAAAACAACACAATTGACAAAAACGTAATATATCCTGTTGAACGCCTGCGGCCAAAGTAACAAGATTAATTGGGTCCACCTACATCTACACACCACCACCCCCTCCGAAATCCCAAGTCCTCTTTTTTTTTTTAAAAAAAAGGAAGAATAGTTAGATCCTATCAGTCCTACCTTGCCAAGTAAGATATCCTTTAAATACAGTTGGGGTCTTGCAATCAGAACATTCTAGAACTCTGACAACTTAGAATCCTAACGAAAATTTCTAGCAAACTTTCGCTTGAAATCCGAACACTGCTTTGGAATCCGAATGCCTAGGCGTCAGTTTACACGATCAAATCTCGCTTCAAATTGTTGTATGAACGCACTATTTAGTGCGTGGTTTCTTTTTTGGGGAATTTGATCAAATAGTAATTTGAAAGTTGTGACAGGGCTTCATACACGAATTGCATCAAATGCCTGAAGGAAAATTTGATCGCGTGAACCGACCCTATCACGTTCTTCTTGTCTTTGTTTGTGTGCTTGTTTTTGTTGCGTACGTTTCCCTATCGCTCGGACCACAGGTATTTTGCTTGTCGTTCATTTCGTTGAGGGAAACTGTAATGATGACATACCTTGAGATTTTCTCTGCTTTATTTTATGCACTTGTGCCCGGGTTGTTTTTGTTGGGTTTTTTTTTGGTGTGTTATTGTTTTAATATAAATAATAACTTAGTGTAGTTGCCATGGGCCCTAAAACGTTTAGTGAATAAAATAAGAGTAACACCTGTTAGGGTCAGAGGACATGTGTTAGATTCAGAGGACAACTGTTAGAATCAAAGGACATGTGTTAGATTCAGAGGACAGCTGTTAGGGTCAGAGGACATGTGTTAGATTCAGAGGACAACTGTTAGAATCAAAGGACATGTGTTAGATTCAGAGGACAGCTGTTAGGGTCAGAGGACATGTGTTAGATTCAGAGGACAGCTGTTAGAATCAAAGGACATGTGTTATATTCAGAGGACAGCTGGTATTGTAAGAGGGCAGCTGTTAGAGTCAAGGGACATCTGTTAGAGTAATAGCACGTCTGTTAGAGTTCAAGGACAGCTGTTAGAGTAAGGGGACAGCTGTTAGAGCTGCCATTCAAGTGAGGAAAAAGCCTATCGCTATGCATGAAATCCAATCGGTACACATGTGGTTGATCTCGCTACTATGTTCGTCATTACTAATGCACAGTCTGTACGATTTTGAAAATTGAAGAAGCTATCAAAGCAATTGATATGGCGAAAGCGTTTACGCTCCTGACAACTATTAGATCGAAAAGTTTGGAAGAGATGGACAAAACTCCTCTTAGTTTGGATCAAATGAAACACAGTTGGTTGCTGGTATGATTTCTGAGATGAAAGTTTGTGAGTGAGCCAAGGTCTACGATGATTTAGTGATGATACTATAATAGTGCTCAGATGGAGGAGTTTAAAGTCCGTTGGTTTTTTTTCGAAAACGTTATGAAAATGACAAGGGTCCTTTTTACTAGGGTCCAAATGACTATGGTCCATATGACTAGGGTCCATATTACTAGGGTCCATATGAGTAGGCCCCAAATGACTAGGGTCCATATGACTAGGGTCCATATGACCAAGGTCCATATGACTAGGGTCCAAATGACTAGGGTCCATATGACTAAGAACCATATGACTAGGGCCCCTATGACTAGGGTCCATAGAGCTTGTGGAGATTAGGAGCGGATTAATCAAGTTTCTGTTATTTTCTAAGGTGAAAATTGTCTTGGAACTCGAACGTTTTAGAACTGAAACGGGGCTCTGTTACATATTCAGTTCGGATTCCAAGGCTCCGCTATAGTTAAAAACAATGACATCCTCCTGTCTAAAGCACATACACATATCGTTACACACAACAATTATAATAAATAGGCAACAAAATGACCTACTTTAACTCTTCTCATTTTATTGTCCTGCGGTTAACACGTTTCGGTTGTCATGAGACGATAAATGGCAATATAAAATTAGTTTCATTGGCATGCGAAGATAACTAACAATTAACGCATTTTGATTACCATTTGAAAAATATCTGGCATAAACTCGTTTTTTTAATAATGAAAAGATAGCTGGCAATTAACTCATTTTGATTGCAATGAGCAGAAAAAATTGGCAATGAATAAACACATTTTGATAAATCATTCCTAGATGAGCAACTATATAACGAAGGGTAATTAAACTTTGACAGCAACTTACGAGTGGTAACTCCAAATTACGCTTGATAACTGTGCATAACAAAAGCTACAATCCTATCCGAATGTAGAAGCGATAGTGCTCTAGTAAACTTTTGAAACCGGATATTTCCATTTTTTCCTCTAAAATTATTTCTTCACGTGACGGTAAAACCGAAGCTGGTTTCACACGCGAGATCACGCACCCAATCGTTTATTCTTTTAATAGAAGCATCAAAACAGGAACTCTTCCCCCTCTCACCACAGAACGCATTAACGTAACATTTAAAGGGAACGAAGTAGAAAAGGAAAAAAAAAAAGATGTTTCCTGAGGTCTTTCTATTTTGAAGGAAATGTAGCCGTGTGGAAATCCCACCGCCCCACCTTTGCACAAAAACAATGCTTCTATCTATATTAAGCGATTCCGTTAGAGTTAAAATGGGTTTGATCTTCAATAACCAATGCACCAATAAGTTAAAACTTGAGATTCTTTAATTGATCATAACAACTGGAAAGTAGTTTTGATTACACAGCATATATTCCTTCAGCATTTTAAGTATTTTTTAATCCTCATTAACATAACTATTCTACAATGCAATTTTTGACGTAAGAAAATTTTAGCGAAATACAATTTGAAAGTACATTTTTTAATGCACAATAGTAGTTGTTAAGCGGTCTTCTTGGCCGACCCCCTCATCTACCACTAGCACCATTGCCTAGGTTCCACTATCACACAGCAGCGCTCTGCACTAAAAAATAAGAGGCACGCAAACCCAATCGCAATTTCGACAAAACTACAAACTCATGATGACAGCAAGCTCACATTAAATCAACAGGGATTCTCATGCCTTTTACAGAAGTCTCATAGTGACAGCAAGCTCAAATTAAATCAACAAGGATTCTCATGCTTTTTACAGAAGTCTCATGATGACAGCAAGCTCACATTAAATCAACAGGGATTCTCATGCTTTTTACAGAAGTCTCATGGTGACAGCAAGCTCAAATTAAATCAACAGGGATTCTCATGCTTTTTACAGAAGTCTCATGATGACAGCAAGATCAAATTAAATCAACAGGGATTCTCATGCCTTTTACAGAAGTCTCATGGTGACAGCATGCTCAAATTAAATCAACAGGGATTCTCATGCCTTTTACAGTAGTCTCATGGTGACAGCAAGCTCAAATTAAATCAACAGGGATTCTCATGCCTTTTACAGTAGTCTCATGGTGACAGCAAGATCAAATTAAATCAACAGGGATTCTCATGCCTTTTACAGAAGTCTCATGGTGACAGCAAGCTCAAATTAAATCAACAGGGATTCTCATGCTTTTTACAGAAGTCTCATGATGACAGCAAGCTCACATTAAATCAACAGGGATTCTCATGCCTTTTACAGAAGTCTCATGGTGACAGCAAGCTCAAATTAACAACAGTGATTCTCAAACCCTTGACAGTAGTGATGGGAATGAGAAACAAAGAAAAATTCTCTGGTCATAAAAAATAGAGTCATTTTCCTACACTGTCACTGCAGGTCCTCTAAACGCCACATGTCATCAAGGTTTACTACAGGTCCTCTACACGCCACATGTCATCAAGGTTTACTGCAGGTCCTCTACACGCCACATGTCATCAAGGTTTACTACAGGTCCTCTACACGCCACATGTCATCAAGGTTTACTACAGGTCCTCTACACGCCACATGTCATCAAGGTTTACTGCAGGTCCTCTACACGCCACATGTCATCAAGGTTTACTGCAGGTCCTCTACACGCCACATGTCATCAAGGTTTATTGCAGGTCCTCCACCCGCTATATGTAGTCAAGATTTACTGCAGAGCCGGTACACGCCACATCTAATCTGGGTCACTGCAGGTCCTCTGAAATGGCATTCAGTGCACGACCTCTCCACGCCAAATGTAATGTCACCAAGACTTTCTGCAGGGCCTCTACACGCCACATGTCACCAAGACTTTCTGCAGGTCCTCTACACACCAAATGTAATGTCACCAAGACTTTTTGCAGGGCCTCTACACGCCACATGTCACCAAGACTTTCTGCAGGGCCTCTACACGCACACGCAGGGTCTAGATTGTGTTCCCTTCCTTGACCTTAATTCCTCGTTCTACCCTATCCATCTTCTCTATCACAAGTAATATGTGTAACTTACGGTCTTTCCAACAGTCATTACATATTACCGTACTAAAGCCTTACTATAAAGGTTGCAGCGGCAGGTTAATCTGAAGAATGATGATTTAGCTGAAACAAGGGGCCGCCTAAATTAACATATATCATGTCTACACTTTATTTAAAGAGAGGAAGAGTTTGCGTGAGTGTCCTTTTAGTTTTGCGTTAACTCAGATCTTTGAAAATAGTCTCATTAAAAAAATTATCAACCCTCTGTGGCATAGGGAGTTCCCGTACCAATGGCCTTTTTCATATTTGACCAGTGTAAGGACTAGTTTTCTTAAGTAGTAGAGCGCCCCCCCCCCCCCCCACGAAAAAACAAAACAAAACAAAAAAAGTTTGAGGCAAGGTCCCAGACAAAAATGTAAGTAAGTTACCCGCATGCTGGCTTAACCCGGTCCTGAGTTATAGCTTCTTTAGATAAGGACGTTCCACCAGTTCAAAGCCGTCGTTTGGGCCCGGCAACCCTCGTCGGCTGCGGGGAGCCTCGGATATTTAAAGTTCCAAATGTGTGATTTGGAAATAAAATATCAACGTTGAATGCAGGGAGCAAAGAACCGAACTGTGGCAGTCGGGTTCAAAATGTCACGCGATGGCTCTGCATCACGTCTATAAGAAATAAATGAGTAGTGATAACCTTTCAATTATGTGTTAAGAAATGTGTTCCACTTTTCTTCAGCAATTTCACTATGTTATCCGAGCCATTACAAATTGTTCGCTATACTCTCAAACCGATTTTGGCTGGGAATTCCTTTATACGTCACTTCCGCATTTCCCGCGTCATTGTCGTCACTGCAAATCCAAACATGCAGTTCATCCATCTTCTGTGAGGCCGTCTGCCATCTTTGTCTCCCTTCCCCTTCACCATTCTAACAGTACTTGAAAGTGGCCCAATCTGCCACTAAGTCATCCGTTTCTAGTATCTCATATCCTCCAGCTTCGTGATTGCTTCAAGTCAACAATGGCTGACAATATCGTCCGTCGAGAGGTTCAGAGGCGGGACGATCCGTTTGGTATTCCGGCCTGTTTTTACTGGACCATCGACGAGGTGGCGGATTGGATAGAGAGCATTGGCTACGCTAAATACAAGGTGGGTTTGTACCTCACGATCATTCTTGTGTCATGGAGGCATGCTAAACCATGAACACGTGGATGGGGTTGGATAGAGAGTAAGAGAGCATTGGCTACGCTAAATACAAGGTGGGTTAGTACCTCACGATCATTCTTGTATCACGGAGGCATGCTAAACCATGAACACGTGGATGTGGTACAAGACAACGCATTGTGGGGAGGTGAGACGTCATTCCCCTGGGCCGTATTATATGCAACATATAAGCTATATCGGCTGTATGGTAAGGGGAACAATGTCTTGTTTAACCAGGGCCCCCGATGCTCAAATGGGGGGAGGGGGCTGTTCGGATGCTAGGGGCTTCAGAGTCTTATAAAAAATATAAGCGTCTAATTTTCATAGCCCATGTTGTTATATGAATTATGATGTATGCTATAGGCCCTCCTGTACGCTAAATAGTTTTTATGGTAGTTTGGCGGGTGGCAGGCCAGCCACTGGGGGTTGGGGGGCAACCATGGCACTTGAATACTACAGAACTGAAATTCGGGTCGCAATTTAGTCTCACGAGCACTTAAATCAATAAAAATTGGGTGGACAGTCGATTGATCAATATTGATTATATGTTGCTAAACGTATGTTAAAGTTTCGAAAAGAGGTGGAACTTAAACACATATGGTGCGTACAGTGTATTTATTGCAATCAGAGGCGTAGCTAGAGTGTTTGGCGCCCGTGGACAAGATTAATTTTAAGAGCCTCCTTTTCTTTTTTCAACTCTCAAACCCATTATCTTCATCAATAAAATAATATCAAAGCACATTTTGGCGCCCCTAAATAGTCTGGTACCCAGAGACATCTGTCACGCCAGCCACCCCCCAGCTACGCCATTCCCCGCTATTCTCATTTTAATTTAAGAAAGAAAGTTGGTATACTTTAAAAGCTTTGTTTTTTTTAAAAACATATTTTTTAAGCTGCCCAAGACAAGTTAAGAAACTATCCAAGTATATCTATAATGTTTTTATTGTTTACAGGAAAACTTCAGGTCCCATTTTATCAACGGGAGGAAGCTGTTGACCGTCGACGCATGCGTACTGCCAAAGATGGGCATCACACATTTTGGTGACATTTTGGTAAGGCACCATAGATAACTACGTTTGTGTGGGTGGGGGTGTAACAATTTGAGAAATGTATAGTCGATGCATTCAGTGGAGGCTGTTAAGACCAGGGCCGGCCTTAGGCCACTGCAACCTATGCGGCCACAGTGGGCCCCTTACTTTCATAGGCCCCGCCCCGAATTTATTTTCTAATACAAAATCTTCATTTTCACTTATTATCCTTGTCCTCTACCCAGAAAGGGCCCCGCGCAATCCGTTTCGCATAGGGCCCCGCAATTGTTAGGGTCGGCCCTGGTTAAGACATTTAGTTTGTGTGTGGCTGGCTCAGATCAACGTGAGCAGGTTAATGATCTTGATTGATGCATTCGTTAAAAAGACTTGGGGGTGTTGACAAGATGTGGGACACGAACCCTCTTTTAGAAGTTCGGGTTCGATTCGGTAACAGTTTAAGTTTCCGGTTCGGTTCGGCCACCACTGGAGTTCGGCGCCTTCTTCAATTTTCGCAATTGGAAATTAGTTGTGATTTAATTTAAATATGATGTTTAATGACATTTTTAAAAACATAAGCGTTTAAAATATAAATATATTAATGCACTAAAAAAATTATAAAGTGCATTTTCTTTGGCTATCATAGAAGACCGGGACTTATGTAATTATAAATGAACGCGTGTATAGCTAAAATTTAGTGAGAATCTAGGGAAATTTGATTTGGTTTTAATGTTTTATGTTTATTGAAAGGACGGTTGCTAGACTTCTCTTACACAATGTGTTCTAAATTTATACAATGTGTTCTAAATTTACACAATGTGTTCTAAATCTACACAATGTGCTCTAAATTTACACAATGTGCTCTAAATTTACACAATGTGTTCTAAATGTACACACAATTCCAACTTTTTTTTGTTTTAAAAATATTATTTAAACACGTTGCTGACACTGGATTTAAGAGTCGGCTACTTAGTGATGTTCATCTGTTAAGCTTATGCGCGAAAGATGTTTGAGAGGGGTGGAGGGGGTAGGGGATGATAGGCATACAAAATATCGTTTCGGTTTTTTGCAATCGGCTTTTCTAGTTTTGATTAAAATATGAGCATTTCTGACGAAATTAGGGAAAATAGTATTGGCTCTATTAAGTAGGTGACAAGTTCGCTCGGTTCCGTTCATACTCTGTGATGGTGGAGTTCGGGTCCGGTTCGTGTCGGTCATCAGCAGGTTTTGAGTTCGGTTCGGGTTCAGTTCGATTCCGATCTCAAGCTTTGACTGAGTGAATCAAACCGATAATAAGAGAAAAACTTCACATTCTATTGAAGAAAGGGGGTGGGCTGTTTCAAAGATAGTGGTTTCTTCCCAGATTCTGTAACACTGGCGGAAGAGGCATCCCGGCAGTCTCTATTTGTGAGAAGCGGATAATATAAGTCTTTATAGCGGGTAACTGGCTAGTATAACGTTCACAATACCCGCCATCTTGTTATGTTCCATAAGGCCAGCGTAATCTGTAATGTGTGGATGTTGAACATAACAGTAAATTAGAGTAGTAAATAATGTAAATAAACTCGGGCTATAGCTTCCTATATCTCTCCATGGGTACATTTTTTATCGAGTTATTTGATGAAACATTTGCGACGTTCATGTCACAATCTCAGAAAGTTGAAGTAAGATCCTTTTTTTCTCATAATGTTTAAGGATTTTATTTAATTTAGCACAAAATAAAGATTTTTACAAATATTTAGAGCTTCACAAAGTTCTCTTTGAAATGTAAATAAATTACCGCCTTTCTGCCATCGCGAAAAATGAAAAGCAGCACTATATGGCATCCAACCAGAGGCGTAGCTAGGGTTAGTGCTGTCCGGGGTGGGGCAAACTTTGGGTCGCCCATTTCACGATAAAAAAACAAACTCTGTAGTTGAACGAAAGTGCCACCCCTCTGTATAAAAAAAAAGTGATGCCCGGGGTGGACCACCCCCTCCGTGCTTCCTACGCCACTGCCTTCAACAATGATACAATAAATGACTTACTGTAACGAATATGAATATTACAGATGTGTTAAACAAATACAACGTAAAAGTCGTGTTTCTTCTTGCGCACCGATGAATTTTTGTTTTTTAATATATTTTAGTAGCGATGAATGAGACGAGGCGGGAGGATTGGTAAAGGAAGCGAGTGTAATGGCTGCTGGAAAAATCTTTGAAATGTGTTGGCGTGATGCCATGGAAAAGTCTCCCTTGATATCAGTAAGACACGCCGTGCCTCACAATCAGGTCACCAGATAATTGCCTTCACCAACTGGTCTAGGTCTAAACGTTCCTGTAATAGGAATTCCTCGATGGGTATTACTCAATGCAATTCATGAGGAAAATATTTTTTGCATAAAATGACCAACATTTGGCCTCGTACTTTCGGCTTGCAATGGAAGATAGCCGCTACGTGTACATGTTTTCTTGCTTAGGAACTCTCATTATTATTCTTATCTTGTAGTTGTAGTGATATCGCAGTGAGCTTTCTTTGCCGCTCGTTGTGGTCCGGGCTCCCCTCCTTTACCCCCACTATATGAAGTGATCTCCTTTACCCCCACTATATGAAGTGATCTCTTTTACCCCCACTATATGAAGTGACCTCCTTTACCCCCACTATATGAAGTGACCTCCTTTATCCCCACTATATGAAGTGACTGTGATACTTGAACTGTTATGCATATAGATAACACGAGACATGCAAGGTTTACGTTGGGTTTGATTAAAATTGATATCTCAACAGGTTCAAACTCGTCATTAGGGTATTAAGTCATTTACACATGCCAGTTTGTGTAGTTTTTACACCTTAATTCGCGAACATCGAAACAGGCGGGGATTTAAAGCAGGCCTGCATAACTCAAAATGTAAGGCGGGCCATAATACTTTATGAAAAACCTGTGCGGGCCTAAAGAAAATAGGACAGGGGTGAAAGTTCTTAAGAAAATAATAATACTAAAGAATATTTCGTTACTTCGCGGTCCGCGTAGTGGGTGCTGCTGTGCCGTATGTTGTGCAGGCCTGATTTAAAGAAACAGTGTAGTCTGTAGTAGGCTTATAGCCATGCATTTTTGTAAAGAAATAATGTTTTTTTTTCTCCTGATTAACCATTGAAATATAATGTTATAATTCAAAGCTCCGTTTTCATATTGCTAATCTTGGTGTTCTCGATTAAAATTGATACATTTTTAACAATTAAAATTCCCCCAAAATTGGAAATTATAAAGCAAACCACAAGCGTGTGCGCAATTTTTTCCAGAGCATCTGTCACCAAGCCCGTGAGCTAAGCGCAATTAGGAGGGTTCCCTTTTCTCCGTACGTGGACACCACCCACTTGTACCTCTTCCATCATGACATCAGGCCTGACCCCCCTGGACCCCCGAAGGTTAACAAAATAAATCGTCACGATGACCCTACCTGGAGAAGGACTTTCATGTACTAAGTACTGAACTACGATGACCTCTGTCAAAAAAGTTGCTCACAGAGTCCTTCAAAGCTGCTCACTGACAGAGTCCTTCAAAGCTGCTCACCGACAGAGTCCTTCAAAGCTGCTCACAAACAGTCCTTCAAAGCTGTTCACCAACAGAGTCCTTCAAAGCTGTTCACCAACAGAGTCCTTCAAGGCTGTTCACCAACAGAGTCCTTCAAAGCTGTTCAAGATTATTGCAGTTTGACATGTGGTGTTGAAAATATTGTTGAAAAATAGATTACCCAAATGTCATCTCCGAAAAATTTAGGTTGTAAACTTGAATATATCAATCAACCATATCGTGAATACGATAAGCATCAAGTAGGATCATATAATCAAATTTACATTATTTTTGTTTCCTCAACTACTGATTGGTCGATTCTAAAATGTTTCAAGGCTATTAAATCTCAACTTTTATTTTTTTCGAATACTTTCAAATAATCACACACAAAAAATGTGCTACTACAAAGAAATCACTCATGGATAATGATTTCGTCAGGAATTGGTCCACACTTGTCGACTTTATTATCACAATCAAACAAAATTATTTGCAATTTGTTGAAATAAAGCCTCGGTAAAAAAAAAAAATCAAGTGATCATTTATTCTTAACTCAGCATATGTGTATGTTCTTTACCCACACATGAAAACTATCATTGTATGTGGGCCAACATCATTCCAGACCCAGTGTCTAGAGCCCCAATGAAACAGACATAAATCATACTTCTATCGTTGACAGGACCTCGCCGGACGTATCCGCAATGTACTGTGCACCGGCCGGAGGCTCAAGTACAAACCACCTGAGCTTGAAGCTCCGTTCTTGGACGAATGTTTCTACGAGCACGGCCCCATTGACGGCGTTCACCCGGAGTACAACTACTTCATGTGGTACCCCAGACCTGCCATCCCTAAGCCGATGTGGCTGACACACCCTGAGTTTGTGTCCAACGCCAGCACTCAGTACGCTGCTTGGCCCGCGGGGAGACGTCTGTACAACATAGATAGGAAGCATTCGGAAATCTAAGTCTCGAATGTAAACCGAAATTTTGAACGGAAGTAGAAATCTTGGAGTCACCGAAAGGGACAGGAAACAGAAACGATTCGAGTCCCGAATGTAGGCCGCATAATAAATTGAATGACATAAAAAAATAAAAACTTTCTGGCATCACCCAATCTAAACACGGAGAAGTCTAAACATCGGTGTGCTAAAGAAATACATTTTGAAAAATACTAACTTCTTGAATGTCAATGAGAATAATTTTCAAACAGATACTTTTTTTTTAAAAATCAGCGCAAAGATTACCCAGCTAAATCTTACACACAGAGGCGTAACATCCATATTTGAATTCTTTGGCTAAGTGGGTTAAAGCATCTTCACTGGGACACGATTCCATAATATACTCTATGAGAAGAGATCCGTGATATTGGTACCTTGTAAACAGAACTGGCAGACGTTGTCCGTGTGACTACGTTTGCCCAATGTAACATCTCCACAGTTTGGTTGGCAAAATCATCTAAACACTGATCGGGCCTGAATGTATCCACCAAAACACAATGGAACCAATAAACGTATTAGGTCACCATCAAATAGTGTATTTCTGCGAGGAAATGAGCGTTGTTTTGTTTGATTGAAGCAGAATGTATTTTTTCATTTAAAAAAACAAAGCCTTCTTACGATCTTAACTAGACTCTAATCTTTAACACAACTCCCTTCCCTAGCCCACACGTTAGGACACCGGGAGAAAAGGGAGAGCAGTTCTTACGTGACATTAGGAGCTGTCATTTGACATATGACAGTATGCTAAGTTTAATTTTCTCCAAGGATTTTTTTAACTTCCCCTTTTAAAAGTTTTTTTTTACATTTTTTTTAAAAATAATACAAACACAAGTTATATACGAAGCTATTTTTACTGATTTTTTTAAAATCATGAGACATTGGAATAACTTGCACCACCAATTATTCCCTACTCAGTGCTGCTCTCCTTTCTCTCCCCTAGGAACTTGCTGGTTATATCCGCGATCTCATAGGGAAAGGATCGAAGGCCACCTGGTTACCTCCTCTGCCAGGTCCCAAGTTTCACGGTGGCACTCAGCGGTTTCAGTTGGAGGCCTGCCACGGGAACGACATCGACTATAACTGGAGATATTCGGTCCCCGAGTTCCACTTCGGCTACATGCCCAAACGCCACCCGGTCACCGTGGCTGACTTCCACGTCCGGTGGCTCAACAACAGCCAGCAGGCGTATAAATTACTGGGCAGACACCTCTTTGACCTTCACCGACCAGCGTAGCACCTGGCAGCGAGATGAGACTGTAGTAGTGTGAGGATGAATGGGTTATGGCCTGAGATAGGCATGAGTCGTGTTCTGTGACGTAGATAATAAATATTTTTTTTTAATGAACCGCATGCTTTCTGTTGTTGTTTTACTTCGGTAAACTTAACTTGAGATCTGCAACTGAAACTTCTGGGTTGTTGGCTTTCTCGACTGTTTATTGGAAATGTTCACTTTTTAGAACAGCGATTCGCAACCTGTGGGTCGCGACCCCTTTGGGGGTCGAACGACCCTTTCCTAGGGGTCGCCAAAGACCATTGGAAAACACATACACTCTACAGTTATGAAGTAGCAACTAAAATAATTTTGTGGTTTGGGGTAGCCACAACATGGGAACTGTATTAAAGGGTCGTGGCTTTAGGAAGGTTGAGAAACACTGTTATAAAACGTAATTGTGGATCTAAAAAAAGCTCCTTAACATTTTAATGCTAAAAGCTCCCCAACCTCTGATGATTTGATAAGGGGGGGGGGGGGGGGGGCGCAAATAAGTTCCAATGAAATGATCACCGGTAATTGTAATATATTTAGTTTGATGTACGATATGTTAATGGCGTCGGTGTGTATGGGGGTGGGGGTGACTTTATAAGAGAGACTAACATTACCTTCCAACGTGGCTACCATTTTATTCAAACGATCCATGTCATACAAATATGTGAGAAGAAAGTATGTTGTCGCTTTCCGTCCATATGTTATCGCGCGCCTCAGTGCCACTATCTTTATTTATTTATTTACATATTCATCAGTATTCAGAATTTATAGAAGAAAAAAAAGTGAATTTTTTTATGAATAAGTAAGCTGCGAATTGCTTTTGCATGAAATTTTTTTTAATCACGAAGGGGTGCACCAATGAATTAATATTTTCTACAGGAAATCAGAACACTCATTTCAATGCTGTGTATAAAACGCCATGATTTGGTGGTGTACACCACCAGGGGGAAATGATGCTCAAGGAAGTAGAATCCACCCGCAGCAGAAGTTTACATCGTGCCCTGACGCTTAGAGTTCTAGCTATCATAAGTGACGTCCTATCTATGTTGAAAAAGTGTGAAAATCAATGAACTGGAAAACGCTATTTTACTTCCAGTCAGGACAAGGGATTTGTTGACAAAACTATGAATGGAAACAGAGATGTCATAGATGTCCACGTGGTAGACTTCCAATCACCAAATGTTTATTTTAAATATCCATCAAAAATGGATTTTTTAAATTTAAAAAAAAATTCTTTTTTAAGAAATCAAAAAAATCTTACGCGAGCTATACGTTCTTGAAGTCCTTGGTGATCAAACGACCTTGAACCTGGATTTGTTTTCTTCCTCCCATAGGCACTGGATGCCCATCACAGAGCCCTGGTCGGCATACCCATGAGGCTGACCAGCACGGAAAAACCCTTGCATTACGTCGACCCCTGCCAGCTCGATGACCGGAACAGCATGTCTCTGCAGTACTACGGTGAGCAGCACGAGCACCCGACCATCACTGACCCCTGGAGAGGTCACCAACGACACATCGCGATGAAAACTGTGGGTCCAAAAGGAACTTACCTGACGTCATATCCTGCAGGAGAAGAAAACCATTTCTACAAACGTTACTGACTTTAAATTGCGTGAGAACTTATCTCAAATGCAGACGCATTCATCAAGTATTTGAAAACTATCCAGGTCCTTTGGAGATGTTGGCAGACCCCCACAATAAACAGCCAGGTCCTTTGAAGATGTTGGCAGACCCCCACAATAAACAGTCAGGTCCTTTGAAGATGTTGGCAGACCCCCACAATAAACAGCCAGGTCCTTTGAAGATGTTGGCAGACCCCCACAATAAACAGCCAGGTCCTTTGAAGATGTTGGCAGACCCCCATAATAAACAGCCAGGTCCTTTGAAGATGTTGGCAGACCCCCACAATAAACAGTCAGGTCCTTTGAAGATGTTGGCAGACCCCCACAATAAACAGCCAGGTCCTTTGAAGATGTTGGCAGACCCCCACAATAAACAGCCAGGTCCTTTGAAGATGTTGGCAGACCCCCACAATAAACAGCCAGGTCCTTTGAAGATGTTGGCAGACCCCCACAATAAACAGCCAGGTCCTTTGAAGATGTTGGCAGACCCCACAATAAACAGCCAGGTCCTTTGAAGATGTTGGCAGACCCCCACAATAAACAGCCAGGTCCTTTGAAGATGTTGGCAGACCCCCACAATAAACAGCCAGGTCCTTTGAAGATGTTGGCAGACCCCCACAATAAACAGCCAGGTCCTTTGAAGATGTTGGCAGACCCTCACAATAAACAGCCAGGTCCTTTGAAGATGTTGGCAGACCCCCACAATAAACAGCCAGGTCCTTTGAAGATGTTGGCAGACCCCCACAATAAACAGCCAGGTCCTTTGAAGATGTTGGCAGACCCCCACAATAAACAGTCAGGTCCTTTGAAGATTTTGGCAGACCCCCACAATAAACAGCCAGGTCCTTTGAAGATGTTGGCAGACCCCCACATTAAACAGCCAGGTCCTTTGAAGATGTTGGCAGACCCCCACAATAAACAGCCAGGACCTTTGAAGATGTTGGCAGACCCCCACAATAAACAGCCAGGACCTTTGTAGATGTTGGCAGACCCCCACAATAAACAGAAGTAAAGCAAACCTAAGTTATGCACTGTTGTGATTTTTTTTTAAAAAATTCGAAAACCAAATAAATATATACATAATATATAAAATTCAAAAAAAAAACTTTCATGTGATAAGACATTATTCATTATTATAATATATGTTTCCCGTGCCACAATACAAGTATTCCACACAACCTGCGATGAAAAATTGTAATTAGGAATTAAAAGTACCGTAGTAATAGGATCACTCTTGTTTTAAAATTTTGACGTTAAATGATACTAACATTAGCAGAAGTGCAATTAAGAGTTCAACAAGTTGCTTCGCGTCATTTTAACGAAAGTGTCAGCATTAATACAATGTAAGGCCCCAGATCATTTTGGACTTTATTATATTATATGTGATTAAAGATTCGGCTGTCGCTCTCAAGAACATATGATTATGTCATCAGCTCTATTTTGTATGTAAAAGCATCGTCAACGTGACAACTTCTTCTTTGCCTCTTCGTTTTTCCCACAATACAATTGGCGCATACGTCATTCATCAATCATGACCATTTATTTCTGGTCTGAGCTTTATTTGTCCACGACATTCCACTTCTCGCCTATTTCTCTCAGTCTCCATGTCAAGGTCCCATCTCCCTGTGTTCACCTTACAACTCAATGGAATTGCGCACTTAGGGGAGTTACGTAAGGGGGGGGGGGGGGGGCGGCACTTTTGGGGTTTATTTACCGCTATATAAAAATTGTGTGTGTTATGTGGCGCACTTTTTGAGTTCGCCCCGGGCGGGATTCATTCAATGTTTGGTCACTGACTTCATCTATCATATTATGGAAAACAGCACTATTTCTTTCAGTCATCTCTAGGGGGGGGGGCGGGGCAGTGACTGCCCTCCGGAGAAAAATGTGTACAACAATAAAACGATTTCAATTATTGGGACCTATGAAATGAAATATCGATACGCTCGATAAATTTGATAATCCGTATATTTACGGCTAATCTTGCTGAAGGCTTACAGTATTCCATTATAAAATATCCTACTGTTCCTGATTATAACCCAAAGTCTTACATGTTGTTTACAGGCGCATACAAATAGTTGACGTCTCATCAATTATTATTCAATCGACACCATTGTGTGTATTCTTTAAATGTTCTAGTTTTGTAACACAGTTTCCCGAATGACAGTCAATGACAGAGTTTAAAAAAATACTTTTTGAATTCCCAATTGCTTTTCTCTTATTAATATTAGTTTAATAAACAACTTGCCCCACCTATTAGAATGCATTATTAAAAATCACGTACTAACATTTAGATTGGAATCCAATAGAAATCTAGTTTTAGAAGGAAAAAAAAAATCATCTTTATAGTAAATTCTATGGATTTCGTAAAATAACATGTGCTAAAGTATATGGAGGAGGCCATTTGTAATTTTTGCCGGAAGAAAGTTATAGTAGTTTGAAATTCGAAATAAATCCTTCAGTTAACAAAATATTGAAAAATGTATACTTTAATTGTATACGATTTCCCTCGGATAACAATCCCACATTAATAAATATAATGATGTCTCCTTTCACATAATAATTCCTTTCCTTTACGATTTATGAAAATGACCCGTTTCAAAAGCCCATACAAAAGCATAGGCGCGTCTACAAAACAGTAAAAAGTTTTTCTCGTTGACTCTGGTAAAATTTGGAAACGTAGAAAATGTCCTTAATTTACGTAAATTGGTTTTTTTTTTTTTCTTCTTTTATTATTTATTTATTATTATTATTATTATTTTAGTTCATCCTGTCAAATGATGTTAGCAGTGCTGTTTTGTGATGGAAACCGTAACATAAATGCTAATCGAATTTTTTTTTAAAAATATTTATATAACTCAGCTAGGTCAAGCAGAGGCGAGACTTAACTTTTCGATCAAATAGTATAATAGAAACACTGAATTCAGGTAATCTCCAGATGTACCTCTATATTTTAAAATAATCAAAAAAATTCTGTAAAGGGGCTCTCCAGACTCCCCCACCACACACGCACACACACACACACACACCTCACTTAAGAGCCTCGGTGCCCTCAACTTCTGCCCTAATTCCCGAAAATAAGACAGTATAGCTGGCCCTGTTCGCCAACTTTGGCGCTGATAGATAAACTACTTAGTGGTGTAGCTTGTTAGTGTCACCCTGGGCGAACCTAGTGGTGTAGCTTAGCTATCGTTAGTGTTACCCTCGGCGCAGTGGCGTAGCGAGCTTATCTCGCCCCCGGGGCACAATACCTTTTTAGCGCCCCCCTATTCGAAAACCATACAATATTATAGTAAAATATACCATTTGGCGCCCCTTTGTGAGTAGCGCCCGGGCATGATGCCCCCCTTGTCCCCCCTCACTACGCCACTGCCTTGGCGGACCTATATAGTGGTGTAGCTATTGTTAGTGTCCCCCTTGGGCGGACCTAGTGGTGTAGCTATTGTTAGTGTCAACCTGGGCGGACCTAGTGGTTTAGCTATTGTTAGTGTCACCCTGGGCGGACCTAGTGGTGTAGCTATTGTTAATGTCACCCTGGGCGGACCTAGTGGTGTAGCTATTGTTAGTGTCACCCTGGGCGGACCTAGTGGTGTAGCTATTGTTAGTTTCACCCTGGGCGGACCTAGTGGTGTAGATATTGTTAGTGTCACCCTGGGCGGACCTAGTGGTGCAGCCATTGTTAGTGTCACACTGGGCGGACCTAGTGGTGTAGCTATTGTTAGTGTCAACCTGGGCAGACCTAGTGTTGTAGCTTGTGTTAGTGTCACCCTGGGCGGGCCTAGTGGTGTAGCGATTGTTAGTGACACCCTGGTCGGGCCAAGATTTATGCAGCGCTCCCTTTCCTTTAACGATGAAAACTCTGCAGTGATACCAATTATTTTCATCCATTAAATACCATTGCATCCTATTTTTGCCCCCCCCCCTTTTTTCCGGCTAGTCCGACGCACGCCAGCGTGTATTATGACGCTATGTATTTTGGTGGCTCTTACAGTCGTGTACCTTCTGTTTGCAGGACCTGGCCAAGATCATTCAATGCCTGTCCCATTCCCGGGTCCCTGTAACGAGCAGCTTCCGGCCAGGTCCTCGGCTTCCGGCAATCTCTCTGCGGGACGAGGCGGCCGCCGCAAACAGAATGGTGCCGTGGTGGCAGCAGCGACGCCACGTGACTTTTGTCGACTACACGCAGAACATCAGCCGGATACAGGCCGCTCGTTTGGCCAATCAGAGGCAGTATTACATGGCACCTTAGGGTGACCCATCAGATGAGGTTTTACTGTGCCCGTTCTGAGGCAGTAAAGGGTGGCGCATCCGGCCACCCTGGACGTGTTCTGTGTCAACAGATAGACAATGTTCGGCTTTTATCTGCCATATATAAGATCTGATATGACTGCGAATGGAAAAATGAAAGTCTTGTCAATGTTGATTTATAGCAATTGTCATGACGGCAGTTATGAGAGAGAGTGGATAATGATACATGTTGGACACATGTTAATTTAAATATATGAGGAATCGTATTCACTGTGGAGTGTATCGGGTGAACTTAAAACACAATGAATAAAGTCATCTGAAGTGAAATTATCCAGTTTTGACTTTTTTGTTATTTGTTCATTTCTTGCAGTAATGGCGGCTGGCCACTTTCTTTCATCATACTGAGTTAATTCTATTTTGTATGGTATTTGAATATGTCATGTGGTTTGTATATTTGATTATTTATTGATTTTTAACTGTATATTTTATTGTTTTAAATTACAATTTTAATGGGGGTGGGGGAAATAACAATTACGATGAGTCCCATCATACCGTACAGTAATTGTACCAATTATTTGTATCATTTGGCGATAGAGCTGTGTAAACCTAATGATCTTTAAAGATATGTTGACTCTTTCAGTGAATAATTTAATGGTTAATTGCTGTCTTCCTCGGTCCTCGGACAGTGCAGATCATTTTTAAATACATTTTAAAGGGCTAATTTTTTTTTATTACAATACCATTCCAAATTATTTTGTACCCGGCCCCATCGGTCGAGAGGAATGTTTTGTTTCTGAGTGTTTTTCAAGAGTGTCGCAGAAAGGTGAGAATTTTATCAAATCACTCTATATATTTAAATAGCCAGCCACTTTAAGGCTGCGGTGGTCAGTCTTTGTCTTAAAGCGCAAGTTAGACACCAGTTAGTTAGATTATTTTATGTCAGACTCAACTCATTAATCCTTTGAGATTACACTTCCGAATGAAGAACCGAATAAAACAATCCTAACGTTATAGAGTGGCGCACTAGAAGGTGTGGACCACAATGGGAAGTTGTAAATTTGACAGAGCTCGTTCGGGTCAGTTGCATAAGAGCAGGTTGCAAACAGAGCAGGGTGCCAACAGAACAAGAAGCCACCAGGGCATGAGTTTGCAGCACTGGTTGACGCCCAACCCAGGGACGCCACTGGTCTTACACAACGTGTTACATATTAAGTAAATACAATTCTAGACAGAACCTATCCGTTAGTAGATTTAAAAAATTCCAGTAGGTTCATGGCTAATGACTTTTTTTTAAAAATATTTCACCACAGAATCTAAAGAGAGCTATAGAATCCATGTGCTCGTATCGTTTGCCAATGTGGGACAACATCCCATTCGGGAAAATGCCACGCCTCTACAAGTTTGATCTCAACGACAGGCCGTCGGGCAACACGGAAAGTCACCTGACTCTCATCAACTTCCGAGAGAGGGATGATCGTCTGCTTCAGTCGAGCCTGGTCTATCCCTGGAACTACTTCACGTGGAACTACAACTAGCCTATGTCTTGTGCGATAACCACCGACCACGTTAATGCTATAAATTAAAGCATTTCATCAAAGGCAACTATATGCACAACAACGTAACCATCTCTCAGCCACCATCCAAAAGTACATACGCAACAGAAATCCACCGCTTCTCGTCTAATGTAGCAATAGTTGAAGATAAATTTGTTTCATGCTAGAATCAAGCATTTAGAGGCTAAGATAGTACCTCGAACCTTTGTTAAGGATGTTTATATGGACACACGATGATACAGTTTGATCCATGTGTGACTATTATGACACAGAACAGCTCACGGACACGTTGACGAAACCACCTTGTTTTGCCACCAGGTTGGCCGTTCACTACAAGAGTAGTTTCAATATAAACATTTTATTTTTATCTCCTAGCAGTCATCACATGAAAAAAAAAACACCCTCAAACAACATCCAATAGCAAAGTATAATGAAGGATGACCAGCCTGCCCTGGCGGATCCAACGAAAGGCATTATCCCCGCTAACGTGTTTCATGTGTTGCTTGTTTTTGTGATGAAGTCCCTAATGATCCAACGACACTGTCTTAACTTTTTATTCTGGGTGAAATCTGAAGAAATGATAGATTGATGCTCAAAAATAACCATAATAATATCTATTATTAGCAGTAGTTCGAAGTAGAACGTATATTTCAGCGAGACAACTTCAGGCAGTAGTTCGTAGTAGAACTTATATTTCAGCGAGACAACTTCAGGCAGTAATTTGTAGCAGAACTTGTATTTCAGCGAGACAACTTCGGATAACATGTGTTGTAACATCCCAACGAAACTTAATAAAAAAATGTGTTAAAACCTTTGATTTTTTATATTGTCTGTTTCTTCTTACAAATGCACATTTGTCGTATTTCTTCTTTGTCTAGTGGCGATTTATTTAAAAAAAAATAAAAGTTATGCACGCCTTCTGCTCTTAATTTCTCAATGTCAGTTTAACACCAACATTTAAACATACGGTTCAAACATTAAAACGTGTCCAGACACATTTATGGTGAATGCTTGATGAGTTGTCAGTTCAGACGTTCCAGTTTCGTCCACCGACTGGTCAAAGTATTCACTACGAACGATGGAACGAGTAGACATAATCGGAAGATCTGGAGGCAGAGGCGTTCCGTGGGACGGTGGGGCCCAATCCATTCTTGAAATTCCTTGATGCATCATGGGATGAAGAAAAGGTGCCAATTTCTCCTTGGCGTTTAATGAGATTAATGAGAACGCAATTGAGTGATGTGGATGGGGACAACGGGTCTTGCTACGCTATGTTTAGCAGCGCGAATTATGTTTATCTCTTTTATATATTATTTGATGTCAGATATCAACCAGTTTTTATCATTACACATTTCCTCACCTAAATAACAAAATGTAGCCTATTTCCTTTTCTGTGGAAATTTCTGAAGGAGGCCAAACATGTTTCCAAATAGCAACAACAATGTAAATGCTAAGAATCCTAAACCTTATTATTTTCTTTACGTGATTCCTACTCCTGCAGGTACTCAGTAAACAAATCAGGGACCAGCTGCGCATTAAGAAGAACGTGCAGAGTTTCAACCCTGCTAAGCTACGCTACCCGTACATCTCGCTGGCCCACCGCTCTGGCAAGTACCATCCGCACATGACCTACAAGCAGCACGCGGACATGGCTGAGAAAATTGTGCAGTCTAGAATCAACTACTTCCGCAAGAAAAACTTATATTACAGGTCATCTTTAGGATTTAGAGTTTTAACCCCACCCCCCACACACACTACACACCCCTTATTTGGTATAGGTTTTTTTTTTTCTTTCTGGTGGGATTTTCATGTTGATTAGGCTTCGAATATCTTTTTTAAAGGGCATTAAAACTAAGAGATATTTTTAAACGTAAGTTGTAAAATGTTTTTTGCTCCTTCAAAACAAGCAGGTCAACTCGTCTACTAAGTCCCGGGTTGATCATTGTTGACAGATTTACACAAACTTTAAAAGTGTTTCTTTCGTTATACATGTAAAACCAACAACTTTCTCTTGTATCGTTTTTAGTATTTTAGGATCATTTATTCACTTTCTAAACTGGAATCAATTCAATCCTAATCCTACTTTGATGACCTGACACAATAGTAATCATCCTGAAGTTCTGACAGTGACAGTCCCAAAAAATAACACATTTATTTCTCGTATGCTGTAAAAATATCACGCAATGTTTTGTAATTTGTAGGAATTATCGTCATTACCTTGCCCTGTATTTATACAAATGAACTAAATATCGCTAGGATAGTACTTAGTAGTAGTAGTATTACAGTAATATGTTGTTCACCGTATTTTCAACGTGGATCAGACGTATTTTTGTTCGACTACGCCAGTGGTTCCTAAATTTTGTCGATTCCCGGCTTTTATGCCAGATTTAGGTTTTCACCAGACGCTATGTATTAAACTCTACCAAATACACGTATATTTCGCAACGCCTCTGTGAGGAGGCCGCAGCAACCCATATACAAATTATATGTGCACCCCCTCTAGGTGGACCAGTAAAAAACGATTTTAGCACCTCTTGTCTTTGTGAAGTATTATTAATATTACTCCTGCACTGACAATCCTCTTTCAATCATCGTTGTGCTCTGGCAATTTTCCAGCAGACTGGAGAACAGCGCATGTCACTCCAGTCTACAAGAAAGGGGAGCATTCTGACCCTGCCAATTATCGTCCGATATCCCTCACCAGCATAGTATGCAAACTATTGGAGCACATAATCGTAAGCGCAGTCATGAAGCATCTTGAAAGCAAAAATATAATCAATGACTGTCAGCATGGCTTCAGAGTCAATAGATCATGTGAGACCCAGCTCCTTGAGTTTGTTGAAGACTTGATGACAAATCTAGAAAACAGCAAGCAAACTGATGTGCTGGTGATGGACTTCTCGAAGGCCTTTGACCGTGTCAATCATAGTTTGCTTCTACACAAACTTCAGAGATATGGGATCCAAGGCACTACTATAAAATGGATCTCTAGCTTCCTCAACAACCGATGTCAAGCAGTAGTGGTGGACGGTGCAAGCTCGTCCTTTGTCAATGTTAAGTCAGGGGTCCCCCAGGGCTCGGTGCTAGGCCCCTGTTTGTTCCTAGCATATATCAATGACCTACCCGAGAAACTGACATCCCACGCAAGACTGTTCGCAGATGACACAGCCTTGTACAGGACGATCACCAACAGATCTGACCAGGACCAGCTACAAGAGGATCTCAATTGGTTAGCTGAGTGGGAGGCGAGCTGGGACATGGAATTTCATCCAGCCAAGTGCCAGACACTGTCAGTCTCTAGAAGTTGTACTCCTCTACGCTACCACTATGAATTGCATGGTCATTTGCTTGAGTCAGTTTCCTCCGTAAGGTACCTGGGTGTTACCATTCAGAGTGAGGTCCGCTGGGACGAGCATATTAACAATGTGTGCAACCAGGCAAACAAGACCCTAGGGTTCTTAAGGCGTAATCTAAAGATCAGCAACTCCGGTGTGAAAGAAAGAGCCTATAAAGCCTTTGTCCTGCCGCTTTTAGATTATGCATCTTCGGTCTGGGACCCATTCACTCAGAAGAGCATCGACAGGTTGGAAGCAGTACAGCGACGGGCAGCACGCTTTGTCCTGAACCGCTACAGAAAACCTCTAGTGTTGGCAGCATGCTGGAAATCAGGGACTGGAACAAGCTTCCAAAAGGATCAGTTGAGGTGACAACACTTGACTCATTTGCGTCCATTGCCACAGGCCTTCCAACCCCTAGTGCATGATACCCTCAAACAGTTACTCTTGTAACCAGTGAAATATCCTCATCAACACCAGGCACAGAGACATTGCAAATCCCATTTACATTCATAGGAGCCATAATGATCAATAAATTGATCGTGGGCCCTTAATATATAGAAGAAGAAGAATATAGAATCTAAAGACGTCCTATCTAAAGAAGATATTGAGATATTGGCGCCTAGGGCGACAGCCCCCTTCGCCCCATTCTCATGGCGCAGTACGAGGGCAACGTGGAATAAAGGCCGATGCGACGTATATTCTGGGAACCACTGGGCTCGCCAAATTGTCAAAACGGTGAAACCACGTGACAATTTTTAAAAAAATACTTGTAACGTGACATTATAATTATATTTTTAAAAATATTTGATTTTGTTGTTTTGTTGCTTTTTTTTGGGGTGTGGGGGGGGTGTCTAAATTTTTTATTCCACTGAACGCCTAAAAATGGGAGGGGGGTGGTGTACGCCTTCAACAAGAGGGAGGGGCGAAAATTTACCTTTTTCTGGTATTGGTACATAGTATTACAATTACAATATTATTAGTATCTGGATGGCCCCTTGAGCATGTTGTATCTACAGTTTATGATCAAATCCAATAAATTAATAAAATAAAGAGAATATCATTTGTATGAACTTTCTTTGTCACCTAAATAGTTGTTATAGTAGATACTATTACTAGCACCAGCAGCACCACTTGTACCGTACATAGTTACGGCCTGTTGAACTTTTTTTCGGTACATTTATCTAGATTTGGGAAATTTCTCACTTCAACTAGTTTACACAAGTCTTAGTATTTACCGGTATTGCTACAAGAAGTCAAATTTAAATGTACCACTAAAAGCAGCGTTGTAATTGTATAGCTATGGACAGTTTCTTCCAGGACAGTCCTGTATTATTCCCCCACCCAATGGGAAAAAATGAAAATCCCAATCTAAACTTTTAAGTTTGGTGGACCAGTGTCCCATTCACCACTGACCGGTGCCAAATTTATTAAATTATTTTTATCTCCTTATTTCACACTAAATATGTCATAGAAGCATTGTGCGGACCGGCAAACTATGTCCCAAAGACCAGTGCCGGTCTGTGAACAACACTTTGTGAACTGATGTTCTAGACGGTTTTGTTTCTTACAGTGGCTGGTCGATGGAAGATTGGTGGGACGAAAAGCTTAAGGCAGTAGAGAAACTCAGAAGGGAGTTCAGGAAAATTTCCCAAGATGAGGAAGAGGAAAGAAAGCCAACTTTTAGCGTTACCCTGCAGGAGCGACTTCATGCAGCAGCAAAAATGGAACTGTCTTATGAGGAGCCAACGCCATCCTGGCCACAAAAGCTTCTACGCAGAACGTGCAGTCTGCCACCGACTCTTGAAACTCTCAGTCTGGAAAACGATATGAAAACCAAAGTGATAGGTCATTTAAACTGGACGCCATTAATCTTTAAGCAGCCCTCCTTGAAGACACCACGGAAAGCTCAAGCCCCGGCGAAATGTTTGAAAACGATGCCTTATTTGCCAATCATATTTCACTGGAAGGAGATGGAGATGAGTAAAGGTTATGAACTCAGCAGAACTGATAAGAAGCATAAGTGTGGCTATTACCAGGGTTGACATTAGAAGGAGCTTTACACGAACATCGGAAGCTGGGGAACAAAAATGTATCGAGTACAAAAGAACATGGACAACTCATTGACTTGTGTTAACAAAAGGTTAAACAAAAAAAGTTACTTTAGAAATTACAAAATATTACTTTTATGGTGAGTTCTAAGAAATATCCAACACCCCCACCCCGATCATTTTTAAAATGTAGCTTCTCAACAAGTATTCTCAAGTAGAACCCCAATAAATGTTAATTAAATATTGAAGGACCGTATTTTGGTAGAGTTAGTGGCAGGCCTATAGCAACAATAACTAGTTCTGAAATAGCTGGCAATGTGCAGCTCACATGCAGCTCTTTGAATGCATAAATCGTAACTTTTCATCATGAAACGTTTCTCCAAAAATCAATACGGAACTGATCTAAGTGTAATTAAAACGTCAAGGAAGTGTCTGCATTCACCAAAGTGGTAGCAAAATGCTGAGTACCGGGTAGCTAATCTTGACCTCACTGTTAAGCAGGTATCACCTATCACTATCAGTGTGCTAAATCTTGTTTAATTCCTAATTAATGAGACTGAGTTGTGTGGCCTAGTTGCAGTTTTAGTTTTTATCTTAAGATATTTTCATGTTATATTCAACCTTATGGAAAAATAGACTTGTGAGGTACAGATACAGGGCATTTTAAATATGAGCTCAGTAATTTAACCTTTACAAGAGGCAGCTATATTTTATAAAATGACTCTTCACTCAAAAATGGTTGCTGAGCCCCGAGTTAAAAGGGTCTTGATTAGGAAACACCTAAAGATAAGCTATGAATTTCTCTACTCTAAATTATAATTGAAATATAAATTCAAGTTACAAGAGTTGACCCATGGATTTACTTAAAAATTAACAAATTGTGTGATGGCTAGACAAATTTTGTGGTTCAGTTAAGAATATATTTTACTTTTACTTAAAACAATAAAGTAGCATTCAAAAAAATGAACAAAATAAATCTCTATTTTCTAAAACTGGCTTTATTTGTTTCTTGACTTGACTTAGTTATGTGAAACATTTATTACAACATAAATAATAATCTTAATACAATGAACCTCACTTAAAAAATAATAATTGTTTATTTTTTCTGCATCATAAAACAATTTAATTTTGAAGGGGCATACTTTCATTTATAAAAAGACATACTTTTTTAAAATTAACAAAAAAGTATTTTCTAAATGAAACACCAGTGTTATCATTGTCATCTTTCTAAAGCAGTATATTCCCAAATTTGAACCACCTATGTTAAAAAATGTCTGTATTTATTTCCCCAACACAGTCAGTAAAAAATGTCACAAGAAATACACAATATTCAAACATTCCAGCTTGAGATTCTCAGTTGGACAGGGGCATGGCAGAGAAGCACAACTTGAAGATGAAAGGAGTTTTCCCTCCTAAAAGTGGAAAAAAAAATGGAATTGAGAAATCTAGTCTTACTTTAGTGTCAAGACATTGAAAGCCTAATGTTTAAAGGAAGAATGTTTAATTATAGCTACAACTATGCACAGACAATTAATAAAATTAAAATGTAAGCATGTGCTATCATTTCATACTATACCTGCACTGTTGATGGGTGTGTGATTAACCATGACAAGAGCCTCAATACCGTCAGCTTTACTTTCGAACTCCACAAGACCGGTACAACTTCGCTCAGCTTGGGATTAACAAATGTCAATGAGATACAAAAATGTTGACATAGTGTTTCAGAAGTCTCATTTATCTCCTATATTAATTTTATTTCTATTTTAGAAAATATGTTTGGTTTGAAAATGGTTATACACCTAAATTTCCCTCAAATAGCTAACATAATTCGTAATTTGAATATGAGGGCTACATTAATTATTTTTATATTAAAATTAGTTAACCCTTTACAGTCTGATAATAATGCTTTAACTCATTCCCGGCTGTTGCGACAAAATGCATCCTTTGGGGGTTTCGACGGATGCGTCCAAATGCCCCCCGGTGCATAGCGACACACATCTCTCATTTCTATTTAAAAGTAACAATGAAATCTCGCATCCCTCGATACTTCCGGCAATGGCGTGATTCCTCTTGATTTCAATTTAAAAACTGGAATTTTTTATCGTTTCACTTTTAAACTACATGTACTTTAGTACTGCGCGTCTATATGTAGCATGTGTTCGTCCTAGGTGCCAAAAATCAATTTTTTGGTCATTGTTCATTTTTTTTTTTGCCAGCTGTTATATTTTTATTAAACCTTATTCATTTATGGGTGAATTTGTTCTTACTTCATTAACAATAAATAATATTTAGCAGCTTTAAAAAATATTTTACAAATGTAAATCAATTGCAAAACGGAGTTACTTTCCTTTCTTGGGTATATACATTACGTACGGAAGTAGCACTGCCGTATGGATTTTTAAAAAGTTTATCAGTAATTGGTAAATACAAGTTCAAATACATACTTTTTGAAGGAAATTGTTTCATTTTTAGAGGACGCTTCCCAATTGCTGTATCAAACAACTGTAAAGTAAAATTTTTAAGAATTGATTCATTGTATAATAATATTTTAATATATAATTAGACTTTTACGCATCTATTTTGTCTAAGAATGTGGTGAAACTAAATTTTCATAAACAATATACCAGGTATATAAAAATTCTAAAGATTATAATTATGACAAAATAATTTTTTAAAGTTTTGATCACCTCAAACACTTCCTCTTCTGTTATGTTAGGTGGAGCATTAAAAAAATGCAAGACCTTTGAAGGGCTCTGAATGCGATTCTTTTGTGCAGCTTCAGGGTTTGTGAAGCGGTTGTTTCTATTACCCATATAGTCCTTGTAAGAAGATGTGCCATCTGGCAATTCATGGGGGTTGGGAACCTCCTGAAGAAAAGCCTGTTTGGATACACTGAAATAAACCACAAAAATACCTAATTATTTTTAATAAAACAATCTCTTATAGATATTTTGCCTGTGGTGTGACTGCTTCCCTTTCCGGATAGCGTGCAAAATATAATTTCCGATAACTACGCTAAATGATTTTTTAAAAATAATGCAACTGTGTTTGCTGTATTATCTTTTTCTTTTCAGAAAATGAAATCATCTCAATTCAACTATGGTGTAATAAATATACGGTTAACAGTGGTTGTGCCATAAGAATATTAATATAGCCATGGGCGTGAAAAAAAAAAGTGTGCTACAGATATAAATTTATATTTAGTGGACGTGCAGATCACACTATCACAGTCTGTCGCTAGTAAAAAAATATAGTTACTGGTGAAATTTAACCTGGTTCAAACACACAACTCAAAGTCAGATTAGCATAAAACAAGATGTATTAAATAAGAACTAATTAACAAATGATGACATTTTAAAAACCGACCAAGTAACTTGAGATTTATTTTTATAGGAAAATCCTGGTTTAACAAAAAAAAAAGGAATAAAAATCCATTAAGCCTATTCCCGCTAAAATATTATAGTCTGATAACTACCACAAACTGTGAAAGCAACAAAATGACCCTCATTACTACCATTATGAAAACCTACCCCCCCCCCCCCAATCGCCAGCACACATTATCTCCCAAATCAATATTATCACATTCCCCTCTAAATTCAATCTTAATATTTAGTCCCCAACCAATTGTATTTCTCCATCCATTTACTCCCAGATGTAGAGAGCAAAATCTGACAAAACTACAAGAATGTCTACATTTTAAACCCGGTTTCTTAAAATTTTAGTTGTGATGGGTCTTGGTTTACAATTGTAAAAAACACCTCAAAATTGTACATTGTAGGCCCAAATGGTAAGAATAAACAGGTCTGCACTTGGACCCACCGTGTATTTAATTTTCTCTAAATACCTTGACCCAGTATTTTTTAAAAATGACCCGACCCCCACCCCCACCCCCGTTAGGCCCTAGTACTTAACTTATATATGTTTATAACATTCACTTAACTCATTCCCGACAGTTGCGAATAAATGTGTCCTTTGGGGGTTTCGACGGATGAGTCCTAATGTGAGACACCTCTCTCATTTTTAATTAAAAATAGCAATAAAATCTCCCATCCCTCGAGACCGACTATGGCGTAATTCATTGTCATTTTAATTTAAAAACTGAAAGTTTTTTATCTTGTTTCACTTTAAAATTACGTTTGCTTTAGTACGACGCTAGCACATTTTCTTCCGAGTTACTAAAAATCAATTTTTTGGCGATTGTTCATTATTTTTTCGTTGCCAATGTAAATTTTTTATTTAACCTTATTCATTATTTGATACATACGTCCTTATTCATTAACATTAAATAATATTTAACAGCTTAAAAAATGTAGATCAATTTCAAAACTGAGTTACTTCCCTTTTCTCAGGAACATAAATGAAGTACAGGAGTAGCACCGCTGCAGGGAATGAGTTAAGACAGCAAAGTGACCAAATTTACCTTAACTGAAGCTTAGCTGCAGGGAATGAGTTAAGACAGCAAAGTGACCAAATTTACCTTAACTGAAGCTTATTCCCAAAAAAAAATCCATTGTTGAGATTTGCAATAGCCCTCTCCACTGAAATAGGGTCTCCAAGTTGAATCATAGCTGATCCCTCTTTACTTTTTAAGAACTTAATCTGTGGGAATTATAAATAAATGGTTATGATAAAGGTATTGATGTAGACAGGTATAGCTACAACAGAAATCCTAATATGTCCCTGCACCACTAGTGGATTGATGAAATTGTACAATTTTTTTTGTAAAATAAATTAGGCATAAGCATTTCAACTGAACTTTTTAAAAAACTTTCAGAGCTCTATCGGGGATCACTTCTGCTAATTATCCCATATATCAAAGGCATTAACTTCAGCGAATAATTAGATTAATCAAGATGCATGCAAAGAGTATCTATTTTTAAAACAGGAAGAAACTGGAGGTCACCCTTTTACCAAGAGGATGGGAATAAGAGATTTACCAAGCATCTGAACTTGCTCAAACCTAATCTTAATTTTAATCCTAAAATCAGTCTTGCTTAGAAAGTATTAAAAGCATTTTAGATTACTCAATAAGGATGGTAAATTAAATATGCAAGTAGGTATACTAAATAAGCCGCCGAGATTTGCACTGAGAAAACATTCCATTACACATGTGCGTTCAGATGCAACTGATCTAGAAAGTAAAGATATTTCTTAAATATGATATAATTTTGCAAGCCGTAAAACAAATTAAATGCTAAAAAGCAATTATAAAATTCGTTTTAGAACCATTTATTTTAAAACAAAGCTTTTCATTTCATATATTTGTTTATTTGGTGTGGGCTTATAGATAATGTGTTTCAAATGCTGACTAGCGTTTAAGTCCTCTATTAAATTTTAGTAATCGAAGTAAACAAAAGGAATTCATAATTAGTTCAATAAAATGCTTAAATACTTAATAATATTTATGTTGTTGCAATGCAATTTGTTTAGAAAATGTGTTAAATCATTAAACTGTCAGTGTATTACTATTTAGAGCAAAGCATTTACTTTGGGTCAAAGTATTATTTTCCAGAGGGTCAACAGATGAACAGAATGCTTGAATTTTAATTAATATAGATAATTTTTAAACTGGAAATAATAAAAGGGCAGCTAATCTATTTTATAAATAAAGGTAAAGTTATATGGTATGATACATAAAGTGATGAAATGTCTATTCTTGCTCTTGTAAATTATAAATCCATTTTAAAATATTAGTTACCTAATGTTTCAACCACTTTCATAAATGTCAGATTCCAAAATTAATATTAATCTAAATAGATCTACTAACTACTATATATAGGTATTTTTATATAGCCGATGGGAGAGTTAAAATATTGTAAACTTTGTTTTAATGTTAACATTTCATACTTATGTGAAAGAAACTTTAAACATCCTAAGACTTTGTAATTCAGCTACACATAGCACAAATGTACAGGAATACTCAGAACACTGCCTTTGGTCCAAAACAGATTGTCAGCAAAAACATGATGTTAGCCACTGATGCACGTTAACAGTAGTAATAATATTAATTATTTGTGCATTTGTTATTACATTGCTAGCAATGACATGATCATAAATGCTACGTTGATAACTATTACAATTAAAAATCATTTAAAAGCAAATAAAAATTTTCTTTTACATAGGTTGATATATGGATTGCGGAATTTGGCCTCAAACCAGTGTAAGTAAAATGTTCCCAGACAAATTCAGACATGAAAATAAATTTATAATGTTGGAAATTCTCATCTTTGGGTTTGAAAGTATCCTTTTTTGAATAGAAGATAGTGGGTGTCAAAATACACTTATGAGTGTCCTAAAACTTGATCTGTTCCATAGTTTTACAAAATTCATAACTTTCTTAAAATTTGAGATACAGCAATAAAATTGAGCTATCCTATGGAGCCAAGGGGAATATTTAAATTTTAATTAATTACATTATGAAACTTTCATTTAGAATACCTAATGCAAGGCAAATGAGGAAAAGATGTTTAAAAAATAAACACACAACATCAAAACAGGTTTGAAATCAAATGTAAAAAAAATAAATGTTTTAGTATTGAGAAGTTATTGGAGCCAGTTTTAAAATATACTGAATCTTTTATTAAAGCTAGGCAAAATACAATAATTTCAGTTCCTTACCCTGACAACATTGCCATAAAGACAGAAGAGGTTGAAAAGTCTGTCACAATTCATTTTGTCCATGTTCAAACCATACACCATGCAAACGGCACCCTGTGCCCCAGCACCTCCTTCATAGGAATTACTACCACGGCCATATCGATCAGGCTTAGAAGATAAATAGATGTGAATAAGAATGAGAATAAAAATGAATTGTGCAAGAAATAGTTTTTTAAAAAAAAGAGTGTAAGGCCACTGGAAATGGAATATGTTTTTAAACTATGGTAAGACCAATCATTGAAAGTATAGATGAATAAATATAGCAATGAATAAGACATTTCAGAAAGATGTATTTAGGATTTTAAAATGTACATACTGCTCCTTTAGGTCCAAAACGATCACCCGGGCCACCACCACCATATGGTCCTGGTCTGCCATAACCATCAAAGCCATCATCATAGTAGCCTGGGCCACCAAAACCGGGAGGTCCGCCACCATGGCCCCCTCCAAAACCACTACCTGCAGGTCCATCTAACAGATAAATGCAATAATTAACATTTTTAAACTGAACCGATTTAATCATAATAAAACTAGTTAACAACATAATCCACTTTACATATTATAAAAATTCACTCACAGCTTGTAATTTCTTAGCTTTTCGATATTTGTTTCCCTCCATATTAAAAGATTATTAAAATAAATGATAAAGTGTTCTAGGAATAAAAATTATTTTTTTTTTTAAAAACATACTGTATGGCGCTGGAGCAGAGCCAAATCGTGGTTCTTGTAACAGAGGTTGTCCTCGGCCACCGGGTGCCTCTTTGCCTGGAAGAGAGGAGTTGAATGTGTTTTCTTTTCCCAGAACTTAAAAGAAAAAAGAGGCAATCACACTGACTTGCCTTTTGTGCAAAGAATTGTTGGGAAATAACTCCACTTATATAAATCAATGTGCTGCTTTAAAAAAGTGAAATCTTTATTTGAATATGAAAGTGGAACATGTATTTCATGCACTGAAACTTTGACAAAATTATTAATTATTTATTATTTCACACAAATTTGTAAATAAAAGTAAGCATTGCAATTCATAGAAAGTGGAAACGAAAAATTGTAAATTTGTAAAGACGTAAAAGTTTAAAATATTTTTTGCCATTGGTTTTTACAGATCTATTTGTCTAAACCACAACCAGATCAGGAAAGCAATTGTTAAAAAAAGAGACTAATTATCCTTATGGTTTTAAAATACATAATAGGTTTTAAGAACTGGTTGTCAAGGGGGAAGAAAAGAAATACTTTTTTAATTATTGCTGGAGAATAAAATAAGGAAAAAAATATAATAAATTACCAAATAATTCCACTTCATCCACTGATTAGGATGGTAGGTGACATTTAAAATAATAAAACTAAAACAAAATCGAGTACTGGAAGGGGAAGAGGGATTGAAGCTACTGTTTTCTCATTTCATAGTTGCAGCTGAATATTACCGTCGACCCCTTCAAATAACAGAGCCAAGAAGCGATGCTGTTGAACACAGAAATCGAGCAACATCCCTCTCCTAACATGCCCTTGCTTGCTCTGTGAGACGGACAAAAAATGCATCAACCAAAAATGCTTGGAGAGTGAATGCTTTTTTAAAAATGTTTTTTTTTCAGTTTGGAGCATTTTGGTCACTGGCTGCATGAGATGGGTGTGGTGTCCAAGTTTGGTTGTCTTGGAAATATGTTCAGTCTGAAAGTTCTGGCCTGTTGTATGCAGTACTGATGTGAGCAACACGCAAATCTTTTCAATGTCGGGAAGCAGGAATTCATAGGAAAAGTTATTCCTCTGTGGCGTGAATTTTGCAATAAAAGTTCAGTATCGAAGGGCAGAAAGATAGAAATTTGTAAAGCTTCATTGTCCTGTTGTGTGGAAGAGTGGAGCAAAACTAAGTTTGAACAAGTAGATGTGTACAAAAGCTGTAAAGCAGAAACTGAACGTGTCCAACTTGTGCGAAAATCCTTACTTCACTTTCCATTTATTAAACCATTTGTTATTTAGGAATGTTTTCTTTAAATAGATGTTTGCTATTGGTTTGATGAATATGCACTATACGATGGTCTTGTGTTTTTAGCCAGCAGGTTTTCTGAAGATCTGATATATCATAATGTAAGGCCCCATTGACTTTTTAAAATAAACAAATATCCGTTTGGTATTAGGAAAGGGTGCAGGGTAGGAGTAAATGCTGATAATCCAGTTGCCATATGTCAAAGACTGAAATGTATCTTGATGTCAATTTAGGGTAAGGCTTTGACCAGTGTAGGATTGCATCTTGAAGGGTGTACTCCTGCAATTGTGTGTGCACAGCTGCTTTTAGCGGTTTTGTTTCAGGAATGATAAAGTGAAAAAGTTCCCAAACGATCATGTTGGTGCAAAATGCAGATTCATGAATTTGCATAATATAGTTGTCCTGTTGTTCATTGAGAAATCAATGTGCAAAGAAAAAGAAAAGTATGAAACTCTGAACAGCAAATTTACAACTTATCCACTTATTATATACATACCTCCTAGGGCTGGATTTGTATAGTCCCAACTTTCAGAATCATTTCTGACAACATTTAAACGTGTGGGCTGTAATTAAAAACAAACATAATTACAAATGGTTAATATATTTTTAAAGAATCACTGCAATTATAATTTTTTAAAACACAAAAAAATTAAGAATATATCTCATGCAAATTAAAAAGTATGGTACTTAATTTTTAAAAGTTATCAGATTGACACATTGCCAGTTTATTGCCAAACTAAAAATGAAATTTAAAAATGTAACAATTTACAGTTATTTCATTTTCAGAGACAATAAAAAAAAAATATTCTCACCTTAGCATATTCAATTTTAAGTGTGCAACATCCAGAATAGATGTCTGCTCCACTAAGTGACTGTTTTGCCCTCTTAGCAGAGTCAACATTATCAAACCTTGATGTGTTAAGGAGAATCGGCCTTGCATTTGTGTAATTGCAGAAAATAAAAAGCTTTAAAAACAAAAAACTTTTCAACAACACATTTTTAAGGAAATAAGATCATCAAGACTTTGAAAAGGATACTCTACCATTGCTTGAACACCATTCTTCTTAAATATAACAATTCTCTGTACTTGACCATATGGACTATTAATTGTGTGCATTACATCCTGAAAGTAGATATAGTCATTGTACACCAAGCAAAACTTGGCAATGATATATTTACAATTATTAAAATACAGCGTAAATACCACATTTAAAAAAAAAAAAGAAGTAATTTCTAAATCAAAACAAATTAAAGCAAAATTAGTGAGGTCGCTTACCACTGTAATAGGATACTGTGGATTCAGGACTGTGAAAAGAAGAATATGATTTGCAGGCCTGGCATCTTCACCTTCCCTGAAATAAACAAAATATATAAAAAATTGAGTGTTAACCATTGCATACCCTCATAATTTATTATTGTACACTGGTATAAGTAACAAATTTGATTTTTTTTTTTAAATATTATGATCATCACATACCCTGGTCTTTGAATTTTTTGACTTAATGAAAAGTTAAAAAAGGCCGGCTGTCCTGCAACATAGATCGAGTTTCCTTGCTGATAAGAAGAAAATATTTTTTAAGTTACAATATTGAACCACTTATATTTTCAATAATCAAAAATGAAACTTTTAACATTTTTTTAACTATAATTTAAACACACAAATTACCTAAAAGATTGGCATGTGCCTTTATATATATAAATATGAGTAAATATATGTACATATATGAGTAAAAAAAACATTTTAATGAATATTAACAGTTTATAAAGGTCAACGAAGTTCACTCAACCTCACAGAATGAAACAACATAGGGGAAAATGTATTCATTGCAACCTAACTTGTCTTCACCTGTGTTTCTAGTGTCATAGGTGATAAAAATGTTCAAATATAATTTTAATTGGGTGCACATGTCATGGCGTTTTTAACAAGGTTAAATATAAATATAATGATAAGATCTCAATACAAAAAACAAAACAACTTACTTGACAATATTCAACACAATTCTTTGCACCATTTATGTCCTGAAAGAAGTGAAAGAAATAATAGTTAACTAATCAAAATTAATATAAAAATCATTTTTTTTTTAATTTTTAAATGCTATGTAATTTTTTTTACTCTTACCTCAAATTCAATAAGAGCTTGTCGTTTCCTGGGCATCATCATAACATCTCTGGTTACAAAGACATAAAAAAAATTTATGTTTAAATATAACTTCATCATTTCATATCAATAAACATTTTATTTTAAGTGAAACAATAAAAACTTTTTAAAATGTGGTGGATGTGAGTTTACGAGGTGTATAAATCCAACCTGACAGTTCCAAAGTGTTGCACAGCTTCCACCAAATCTCCTTCAATAGCATGTTCTGACAAACCTCTCACATGAACACAAGGTGAAGGTGCAGGCTTAAAACGATCCTCTGGATCCTTGAGAAAATTCAAGAAAATGTAATGATAAAAAGTTGTGAAGGCCAAATTTATAGTTACTCAAAAACAATCACATTCTTTTTCACAGAATATTACTGTGTATTTTATAAAGTGAAATATGTAAGGCAAAAATGCTACCCAAAGTTAGGGGTACAAATGTGCATGCACATGTAAGCGATTTTCATTAAAACTTTTTATCCAGAGAAACAAGAAAGTCTCATGAATATTCTTAACCTTTACTACACACACATTCTAATATGTTTACTTGCACCCTAACTGGATAAAACGCAACTTTTAAATGAAAATAGATTCTTTACACCAAGATTTTTTTCATCATTTTTATTTACACGATTGAATAGTTTTCAAAATTAGACTCAGATGATGTATTTGATCAAAATTTAGATAATATGATTAGGGCTAAGCTGGGTGCCTTTTTTGTACACCGAATCTGGGTATTTTGATAAAATACTATCTAGGTCCAGGGGTTACGAAAAAATTTAACTTTTCATTTTCCTTAACATATGCTGGCCTTTAAACGATAGTCCAACATTCATGAATTTCATTCATAAAACTTGCCCCTCCCCCTACTTTAAATTTGACCTGGGGTATATTGATGTATACGTGTGCCGAATTTCATTGATGTAGGTCGTGTCTGATGTTCGTTACGCTTGTCCCCATAAACCCACATTACCATAAGGTCGCTCGCCCTAATTTCAGCATGGCTTAGGCCACGCCCACTTTTAATGGCGGAACATGCCGATACTTATTAAATATATTTAATTATCAATATTTACATCAAATTATTAGATAACTTATGTTTAAGAATGACCTTATTATAAATGTCATAATTTGCAGTGTGCAAAATGTCATAGCCATGGGCAGCCATTCACATTAACTTGCATAATGGATATACTGTAGTTTTATCTCAGAGTTTTATTCATAAAAGTTTGCCGTATGCAAAATCTATTAAACCATTGGTCAGGGAAAGCTTTAATTAATTATTCATGTGCCAAAGTTGAAAGATTAAAATAAGTGGACCCTACCGCTAAACAGTATTTTAGTATGAAGGGGTATGCGTTGCCTTATAATTTTATTTGGTACTTTGGTAAAAAATTCAAAAATTCTGTAAAAATAAACCAATGGCATAGTTGAATAGAGCTAATTTTTTTTACAGAATTGTAACACCAAAATCATATTTTTAGCTGTTGTAGTTTTAAAGTTATGAATTTTTAAAGTACTATTTCGTTTGTCCTTTTTTAACATGGACCGCATCGCCACATTCTGTGACCCAATTCAGCTGTTCGCGTCACGAGCTAAATAACTCTCGTTTTAATGATAATTTTTAAAGACTTTTATTTTCAGAACTATGCTGTATTAAATAATAATTTTATACAATTATATACAAATTATAATTTATCTAATTATGCTCTATGTATATCAGTAAATTTAATATAATGTATTACTATAAGGCTTTTCTGTTTACCAAATCTACGGAGTTCATTATACCAGTATATGCTATATAGTCTATAATATAAGGCAATCTATCTCCTAAAATACTGTTTGGGATCTACTTATTTTGAACTTTCAACTTTGGCACATGACTAATTAATTAAAGCTTTCTCTGACCAATGTTGTGATAGTTTTTGCACACAGCAAACTTTTATGAATGAAAATGAGATAGTAGTCTATGGTATAGCCATTTGCATGTGACTGAATGGCTGCCCATGCGCATGACATTTTGCACACTGCAAATTATGATCATTTATAATATGGACGCTAACGTTTTTTTTAACCTCAAATAAAAATATTATTCTTTCAATAACATTTAAGTTCATTCTAAAACATAACTTATCAAATATTTTGATGTAAATAGTGGTAATAATTAAATATTTCCTAAGTATCGGCCATAGTTACCTCTGGCAACGATTGCACACTACTTGACTTCTTCACTTCATTACTCAGCTACCACATGACCCATATATATTGAGTATGTTTATTCAATTTTATTTATTAAGTTTATACTGTTATTTCTAGTTGCAACTCTTAATATTTGTGTTGTAATGTTAAAACAAAAACAACATAAGTGACCTGAAACTAATCTGCGTCTTCCGCCATTAAAAAGGGGGCTTGGTCACATCCTAATCAAAATTGGGCAAGTTGACCTATTGACAGGTTACGCAGACAAGCATAACTAATGTCAGACATGACCTACTTCAATGAAAATTGGCACAAAGATACTTCAATATCTACTGCTTTTCACGATTTAATGTGAAAGACCTTTTCTGTTTATTTCAAAAAAAATTGTGTATGCGAAGATGACTTATATAAACCAATAATTTTCAAAATAACGGTCGATTGAAAATGCAAAATAGTTGGAAATGTAAGCTAATATGTCTTCCAAAGTGAAAAGGCGGAAGCGGAACTCAATTACATGTCAAAAGGACTCATTTATTAATGAATTGACACTCAAATTAAAAAATTAAAAAGTCAGATCTTAATGCGCCGACGCCCATTTTTAAATAGTCTCCCTAGCTTTACCCAAGTACCAAATTATATAAACTATATAGTCATTGCCCATGACGTGATCAGCAGAATGAGGTCACAAGATGTGGAGGTTTCATCCATTGTAAAAAATACCAAACGAACTCGAATTTAAAAAATTTGTAGCTCAAAAAGTACTAAAGCTAAAAAGATGATTCTGGTTTCATTTTTTAATTTGCTCTTAACTCTTAATGTAATATTTAAAAAATTATTTAAAATTATTGTAGTACAATTTTTTGAAAGAGTTGAAAGAAGGGGCCCCGGGAGACCCATCGAAAATTATTAACTACAATGTCATCGTATTTAATTTATTACAACAACGTCTTGCAGCCAGTGGGTAATACATGACATATGATGAGCCATTATTAAGATCCGTAAATTACTTAAATTAGGTTAAACTTGACTAACTTGTCTTGTGAGGTGAGGGAAACAGTGAAGGAAAGGTGGACCGCACTGGGGGGAAGATAATTTCTTTCACTTAACGCTTACTCCATAACGTATATACTGAACTTTTAATATTTATTGACAAAGGTACATATATTCAAGAGTATTCACAAACACTGTTACTTACCCTTGAGCCATCGTCTGTTCTTTGTCTTTTATTTGAATGCTCGTAGTTATTCGCCATTTTGATTTCACTAACCAGATAGTCATACGAACCAGATTTTTATAATGAGACTAACCATAATTTTTTTTTAAATTTCTATTTAAAAATTTTAATTTCAATTTCGCATTTTAACAAATATATATTTTGGGGTCAGGTCATTAGATATAGCTTTATTTTTATTTTAAGTAGTGTTTTCAAATTTACCCTCCTAATTATTAACAACTTTGTATTTTATATTCAAATCCAAACTGGCACAATGTGTGTTAGCCTCGTTTTAGAGGCAGTCTTTGTACCTTCCCAAAATGCAATTGCCTTACAGCTTGTCTTATCAACGGAATGCCGGCTCATGCTGTTACAAAAAGAATTCAGAAGAAAAAAGGGGTGGGGGGGGTTGGTCTGGAAAAATTGATTTGTGCAGTTTTAATGGCATTGGTCAAGAACAGAGTGCATGTTATAAATCGTTTGAAGACATGCGCTAGTCACTGAGACTGGGCTTTGAAATAAATGTCTTCGACTCAGTGCCGTAGGCGTAGGTGGATTAAAAACCGTTTAATGCTCCCTCCATTAAAAAGGCATCATAAATCGCCCCTCTCCCTCTGTGGCGTAGCTAGGATTATTGATGCCCGGGGCTGATCTGAAGTAGCAAATTTCGACCCTTCCACGCAAAAATTGTATTTGCAGGCCCGCACTTAGGTAATTCTGGGTCCAGGCAGCTGACAGTGTTCGAGCCCCTTTAGTATTTCTAACATGTGCATATCTTTTATTAACTCGAAAAGGGCGGGTCCCTATCTAGCTTAGGCCCCTTTAAAGTGCCATGTTCCCCCCCCCCCCAACAGGTGTGGGCCTGGTATAAGGTAGAAAATGTCACACTTCCACATAATGAAAAAGTGCTCTCTGTGCACACCACTGCCTACGCCACTTTCCAAAAATTATCCAAATGGGGTCATCTATTAATACCTATTTACGCTATTTTGGTCGATACTTTTTCCCCATTCCCCAGTTGTCGCAAAATATAGACGTGACTATACCCCCACCCCCTATCAACATACATTTTAAAATCATTTATATTAGCTTCGGGGGCGTTCATTCAGTATGTAAACAAAATGGGGGGCGGGGGGAATGGTTGACAGTTATTGACAAGGGGAGGGAGGAGGTTTAGATTAGTAGACGACAACAATCATGTTTTCTCTATTAAAATTTTAATCTTAAAAATTGACTGATTATCAAATCATTTTTAAAAACTTAATGAGTGTAAATTAAAATAGTTATTCTAATTTTCAGGCTTTTTAACAATATAAGATTTATTTGAGGCGTGTCTGTCTGTGCACTGCATATGGCTAGTCAGAATGTTAGCACACTTTGTTAGTACAAGAGAAGTCAAAAGTTGGCTTCTCTTCCCCTGCAGATTCTGGTTGTCGCAAATGACTAAGGCGATATGTTTGAGATCATGTTGCAGGTATGGAACAAGGACAATCTTCTAGTATCATGTGCAGTCAAGATAAATGATATTGATAGAGTAGGAATACGAAATTTTGAAAATTGGGGGAAAGTAAAAGGAGTAACAAGTCATGTTGAAAAAGCATGTTCAACAGCATCGACAATGCCATATTGAGCCAAGATGGCGATTATTGCTCACAATGCTTCCATTTTAAGTGCTCAATGGTTAGATGAGGATGATCTTGACTTGTCTGGTATATCAGTTCCGCAATATGAAAATGATAAATCAGCTACTATAGACTATGCCCATCAGGGGCCTCATTTCAGTTTTTATTTAGTGGGTGTCAACTCCTATGTTCTCCTGGATTGATTCATTCATCAAGTCCCCACAACACGTTGTAATAGGTCTTACTAATCTTAATATTAGTGAATAAACTCAAGTCTTTTCGTACTAACTATAACGTTAATAATCAATGAGGAATACAGGCTGGAGCTACAAGAAACACATCTTTCTTCCACAACGTTCCACACAATAACTGCCGCACGACTACTACTTACGTCACAATACGGACTAGACAATACGTCACAATTAACATAAAAATACGTCATTCAGACAAGCGCGGGAAGAGCGTTCATTAACTAATAAAAACTCGAACACACACCGCGCTTAATCAACATGCATTCAATCGCAACAATAACTAACGAACTCCCATACTCGACATATCACCCCTCTTTTATTTCAGATTTAACTTCCGAAGTTAAATCGATACCCACACAATAAAAGTTCATATAATAATCATCAAATAGAAACCTTCAGATAAACGAATGGTCTGTACCAAAAAACAATTATTAACGTGTCTCTGAAAATCAATAAATCCAATCATTCCTACATATTAATCACAATTCAAAAGTTAAAAATGTACGACCTATATATAGGAAATCAGAGAAATGAATTTCATTTATAAATTTCAGCAATAAAAAGTCGTGTTCATAACAATGAAATACTACGGTAAAATAACTCCCTTTATATCTTACATATCAGGGCAATTATATCCATTATGATCTTGTAACGTTAACCAAGATTATGAAATTCATATCATTATAAGTATTAAAAAATCATTTACAGTCACTGGAAAAACACATAATTACCTAATATTATTACAGGAGAGAGATGCCCCACAACAATATAAGCAGCCTTTATTTGCTCTTCTATGATTATCAAAAAATGCACAGATGGCGGGAAATTTCTTATGTCCGTGGATTTAATAACTCTATGTTTCAACATGTCAATTATAATTACACAGCTTTTTCGCTGGTCTTTTGACCCGTGGTCACAAGTCATATGGAATTTCAATTTTACAGTACATATTTTAACATTTTTACACAATGGAGAATGAGTTTCCTCAAAAAGATTATACAAATTAAAAACAATAGAGCAATCATGGTCATAGTTCATTTTAAAAAATTCATTTTCAACAATAAAATAAAAAACTACACCTCCCAACTCATGGACTTGAACTCTCACCTCATCCTCAAACTCAAAAACAAGTGCCCATTTAGAGCTGGCAGCGCTCTCTTTAACTGAATGAACTTTTGAGCAACTCTTGCTCACAAAATCCATTGACTCATTTACGTAACAATGTTTATCAGCAACAATTTTCTCTCCCTCCCCCACCTCAGGGATTCCATTCACCTCCTCAACTTCACACAAAAAATCATCAGACAATTCAACTCCAGGAATTACTTTATCTGATGGCTCACCATGAGATACAACAAAAATCATGTCCTCAGACATAACATCCGGTTTCTCTTTGCTTTCAAAGCAACCTGTTTAATCAATAACAACCAATTCATTACAAACTGTGACGTTGGGACAATCCCCTTCAAACGTCCACTTAAGGTAATTTCCAATTGCCTCTACCTTATTAAATATGCGCACCCTTTCTTCTTTCCATTGGGGTTCCTGTGATAAACTAACAACTTTAACCTCGTGGTCGCCGTAACCCAACCACGTTTGACATGAATCTATTATATGTCCTTCGCCACAGGCGTTATGTCAGCACTGTCCAAGTCGTCCATTTTAACGTCAACCGACGGACCAATTAACAATTCTATTTCCGCCAATCTTGTTTCTTTATCTAGCTTTATTCTCAACGTATCAAGGTCGAATTGTAGCCTATCTGTTTATCCGCTTCTATTTCAACTAAACCAGTTCAAATTGTCTTTGTTTATCTGCCTCAATTTTTAACTTATCCAGTTCAAATTGTCTCTGTTTATCTGCCTCTATTATCTTTAACTTATCCAGTTCGAATTGTCTCTTTTTATCTGCCTCTTCTATTTTCAATTTATCAAGTTCAGATTGTCTCTGTTTATCTTCCTCTTCTATTTTCAATTTATCAAGTTCAAATTCATTAATATCAAACTCATTAAATTGCTCATAGGGATCCTCACAGTAAATGCTGGCAATGCCATGTATTTCCTGTCCCTGACTATCATCATCGTCACGGTCATTAAAGTAATATGCCTGTCTCTATATGTTCTTGCCATCTCTGCGTTTCTATAAGTTCTTCATCTCTCTGTTTTTCTATACGTTCTTGCTCTCTCTGTTTTTCCCACATTCCCTTTATAAACTGCACAAGTTCGTCTCCTTGATAACGGAGTGATATACCCCGATGTCTAATTTCTTCTAAACTCCATTTCTCACTAACATATCCCACCATAGTAGTACAAATTAGGGGTGATCATACAGTGAACAATAATTAAGGTTTAAGGACCAATGGCAGTCTGTTTAAACCAAGTATGGCAAAAAGTTAAATTCTACTAGGGTAAAAAATTTAAAAATACAAACGAAAATTTACACTAAAAAATATTTTTAAACAAATAAAAACCCAACTTGCCTGGTTAGTGGAATGTCCTACAGGAATTAATGTTAATTTAAAACAACACACTGAGGCTTAAGTAAGTGTCAATTGTTCTTAGGTTAATTGTCAATGGTTCTCTCACGAACTTCAATGTTACTGTATGGCAAATCACAGGACACAGTCATTAGGGTGTGGGTGACCAGGACAGGCCACGGGACATCGACAGCTCACTGGACAGGATGTAGACGAATAGCCAACACTTGACAGTTCGTGGATAACTCGCCAATACAGGATGGGGCACAGGCAGCTTGATGCAGGACGAGACGTTGGTGGCTCGTTGAAACAGGACTGGGCGTTTTTCAACTGGGGACTGGACAGGGCCACGGGACATCGACAGCTCAATGGACACTGGACAGGATGTGGTAACTCGGGCAAATAACGGGGCACCGTGATGGGGTGCAGGTGACCACAAAGGGCAACAGGGTGTCGACAGCTCACTGGACAAGATGTAGGCACTCGCCGACATTAGACAGTTCATATGCAGCTTAATACTGCACAGTGCGTAGGTGGCTCGCTCCTGCAGGACAGGGCAGGGCGTTGATGGCTCGTTGATACAGGACGTTGATGACCTTATACAGAACGGGGCGTAGGTACTTTACTGGAAGTGACGTTGGCAATTACTACACGCAGGACGTAGTTATTTCACGGGAACTGAACAGGATGTTGGTAACTTTATACCGGGCAGGGCTTAGTTATTTTACTGGAACGAGACAGGACGTAGGCAGCTTGATGCAGGCAGGGCGTAGTAAACCTGATACAGGGCAGGACGTAGTTAATTCGCTGGAACTGGAAACAATCTTGGTAACTTCATTCAGGGCGAGGCGTAGTTATTTCACTGGAACCGGACACAACCTTCGTAACTTCATACAGGGCAGGACATATAGTTATTTCACTGGAACTGGACACGACTTCGGTAACTTGCAGCAGGCATGACGTAGTTAACTTGATACAGGGGCCAGGCATAGTTAACATTACCAGCCTGATACAGGGCGTAGGTAGTTAATGGAGTCACTGGTGTATGGAACTCATAGTCATACACACTTGATACACGGTTGCAGCAGAGCTCCGACCATGAAAGACGGGAACGTGCGACGATAATTGTAACTTCACCAAAGTTGAAATATAAGTATAAGAAAGTTCTTGGACTTTACCTCAAAGTAAGAAAATGACGATGTTGTCCAATCCCGGATGAGTAGCACCCATGTCAACTCCTATGTTCTCCTGGATTGATTCATTCATCAAGTTCCCACAACACGTTGTAATATGTCTTACTAATCTTAATATTAGTAAATCGAAGTGGCTATTGGTACCCGGGTACCAGACTGAGAGGTTGGGATTAAAAAACGATTTAAAATATTATTTTTGGGTTTGTAAGACCAAATGATGTATCAAATGAAAGATAATTGAATGTACTATACGTTTGTAAACTTAATTCTTCATTTTAACTAAAATAAACTACCACAAATGACATCCGAATAGCATTAGTAAATATGGACCTTGACACGCAGCGCCGCCATTCGCACCCGGGTACTATTAGACTCAATGCTATTCGGATGTCATTTGTAATAGTTTATTTTAGTAAAACTGAAGATGGACGATTGATAATTACCGACGATTGTTAAATATTCGTTTATCAAAGTCTGTTTTTTAGCAGTTGTTATATATTATAAGAATGCAATTTTTGTAATGTCTGGCTTTAATACAAAAGAAAAATCATTAGCAAATTATAAAATGCAGGCTTCCTTAGGGATAGTAGCGAGAATAATAAAATTAATAATACAGAATGTGGTGTATTTAGTACTATTTAGTAACTTAACTAACTTAAGTAACCTACTTGAGTTCATTTAAAAATATTTTTTGTGTGGTATGCGGGGATTGAATATCGATAAAATATAGGAAAGGAGTTTATGATAAAAAGAAGCATACGTTTAAATAACATTATTTTTAAAACCCTATTTATTAAGTGACTTTTTTATTTTACATTTAATTGTAAAAAAAAATGCAAATTTTAAGTTTCATCTCGGATTTCTGCGTTAAATGCTTAGATCTCGTTAAAGGGGTGATTTTTAGCTGCTGAAAGTGAAAAGAGTGGTGAGTACTGGTGAGTGGTGGATAACTGAAAAGTTGAAAACGAGAAATTTATATAAAAGTGGAATTGTAATTTTAAATAGGCCTACAATTAGGTACTTTTTATCTGCAGTGGAAGGTGACGTTTAAATGTTTTATTTACCTAATTTTTAAAGACAAATGTCAAAATTACTCTGTTAGTATAACTTCCTACCTAACAACTATAAATAACTACTAGGTCTAACTAATTATTAGTTACTAATAATAAAATTAATACTGTCTAAAGTGTGTAGGTCTTGGTAGGCCTATTCTATATTTATATAAATATAGGCTATACTATGCCTTATGAGCCCCTATGCCACTGACTATCATTTATGGGCTAATGCAAAGAGATAGCCTGATACTGATATTAGATAGCATCGTGTCTTCGTTTGCAAAACCCTGGTTCCAAACCTCCATGACCTATTTACTGTGGAAGACATCGTCGGCCTTACTGCTAACCCAATCCTAGCCATAGTATTCTAATATTAAGCCTAAGTACTTCACTAAGTATAATGTTATATAGGTGTTATAAATGTTTACGTCATCTTTTCTTGTGCATGAACTTGAGCTGACCCCAAGTTCGGCACAGCGACGGGGTGTGGCTTAATTATAATTAGTCTCCCTTGACCTTGTCTACAATTAAAAACAATCTATAGTCTTTTGAATTAGAAATCTTTATAATATTCTAGATAGGTCAAGTTGCTTATACAATGCCGCACCCATTTCTAGAATTGTCTCTGAAAAAGGCAATAAATTACAATAAATACGCCTATCGACAGATGAGAGAATAGCTGAGAGAGAGAGATTGAGCTATTACACTAGAAGTTTGCTTTTACGATAGGAGACAAAGATTTGTTTATTTTGTATTTACTGTGTGTGTGTATGCTTCTTCTTCAATATTGTACCGGTACAAGTTCACCATTGTACTGTAAGTCAATAGCCCTAGTTTTTATTCTTTTTCATTTTGTAATTTTAAATTAACATACTAAATGATTATTTGTAATTAGCCCTAGTTTGGGTATCGTTTCTTTATTACTGTAGTTAATTAATGGTATCGTTCTTTGTTGTGTACTGTTTGACACGAACCATAGAGTAAAATAAGTGATTAAATTCTCTACACTTATAACGGTAAGAAACGAATTGGATGCTCATCCTGAGATAATTTGAATCCATAACTTTTTGTTCCATCTAATCTCAAAATTTGTCTTTGAGGCTGTGGTATGCAATGTAATTTAAATAATTTGTTTTTGTATGTTGCAAGGTGAAAAAGTTTGAAAATGCCTGCTTCTCTAGAGTATAATTTACTACAAATTAGTAACTTAAATTTGGAAAGTGAACACTAAAATTAGTTTAAAATTGTGTAATAAAAGCCAGCTTAGATCGCTAGTGCACTCATTTCTACTAAACACAACTGTTGATGAGCATTTTAAAAACACTGAAACTAATACACTAGCTTCACTGTTTGTGGTTAATTGTTAATGAAATAAAAATAGGAGTACTACCCTACCATGATTTATATTTTTTATTATTCATTTTCTAAGTGTTAACTATGATGAGTCACACATTAACTATATGAACATGATATGATTTTAAGTATATTTAGTTCTATAATCTATAAATTGAACTAAAAGTTCATCTTAATTAATTTGAAAATATTTCTTCCTGAAGGTCAGGATTTTCCAGGTTATACCACTTAATCAATATGGAAACAGAACTATTAAGGAGCATCCAATCACTCGATCCACACTTTCAGCCTTTTGTCCATTATCTCTTAGAGCAGAGCTGTGAAATAACATTGACGAATGAGTCACTTCAAATTTCGGAGCCTTGTTCAGGGTATTTATGCAATAATTATAAGTGTTTCTTCATTGTGTTTGAAACCAGCTTACACTAAGAATTATAGACTGTTAAATTATATTTCTTTACTTTTATAAAAAAATCAATTTTTCGACTACTCTGGGGATCTTACATTCACACCTACTGCTTTGTATAAATGAATAATTAAATCTTGGATTACTCTTGAGTTTTTAAAAATTTTCAAAAAGAGTATTTAATCTTTTTTTTCTGCAAAGATGTTACCCTAAAGTCACGATGGAGGGTATAAGATACGACAGATTTAAGTTAAATATACCTTATGCCCAACAACAGCTAACATGTAAGTGTTTTGATCATTATATGAACATTTAATGACTCATAGAAAGAGGGAATTGTATATGCTTTGTTTATGTGCATCACTGCATGGACTTGATAATATTTTCTTTTCTTATTGAAAAATTAATTTCACTGCTGTGTGTTAGCATGGCTAAAATTTTCTTAATTATTTTAGTAGTTTTTAGCTTCCCATTGGTTTTAAATAAAAGTAGTCAGCTGAAATACATGACAGTGTGAACTTAATTTTTTTTAAATTGTTAGGCAACATAATGTACTTTACATTTCAGGGGAGATAATTTTTGACTCTGCTAATTGGAAGGAGCCTCCTGATTTTATTTTTGATGCTGAAGATGATGACTTTTTCCCCCCTATGGAGCAGATAAATGTAAGTACACTTCTACATGTATTTGAAGTTAAAAATAATGTTAAATGCCTTGCAGTGTTGTATTTTAAAAAAAAAAAATTATTAATATGTCAAATTACATCACACTTATTATTGTACTAAACTGTAGTATATTTTATATTGTATCCCTGATCAGTGATGGTTACTGGGAGGGGTACCTACACTTTTGCATCTCAACCACCCTGATTTTTTTCGGAGAATAATATGTATGTGTAATTTGGCAACTAAAGTAATTGTATGCTGCTCCTCTCCATTGTGTCTAAATGTGCTACATGTCATAAGTACCTTACATTGCAAGACCTGGGTTATAGAAAATTGTCTCTTTTATTGTCAGAGTTTAATTTGCTGGGACTGGAAGAATAAAGAAAGCTTGGCAGCTGCTGTCACTGAACTGCTTGAGCTGTATAAAGATTATCAGCTTGAGAGAGCTAGTACAAACAGTACATTGCAGAGACATTTGAGGTCACTACTGGCTGAAAATCCGAAGGAATTACAAATCGTCATCAATAGAACAGAGGTAATAAGGAAGTATATGACAGATGGTTATTGCTGCTAAAAGATTTGGACTGTGAACTGCTAAATGTTAAATTAATTAGGGGTATTTTATGTACTCCTTTATAAAATAAGGTAAAAGATTTTAATAATACCTTTTTTGTCTGGCTGATTTATGTTAGTAAAATATTATTTATTATAAAACATTAGCAAAATTATATGTACCCAGTAATTTTAATATAGTCCAAACCAATGAGGTATAACCATGAAATCATATCTGTCACAAATGTCTTAAAGCAGGACCACATATTTCAAAACGAACAAATTGTATTGATATTTGAAAAATTTATAATTTATTGTGTGATAATCACAAGTAAATATGATTTACAACAGTTCACAGTCCAAAAGTGACTTAATGTTCAAGCACATTTTTAGCTAGTTATTTGGCTCTGCAAATATTAAATAAATATAGCTTGGGTGATGCCCGGTCAATTCGAAGCTCCTAGTCTATCATGCTAGTCTGTGCTTTTTGGAAAGTATTAGGCTAGAATATAGTCTTAATTAAAATTATTTTCTTTTTTTTTAAAGTTTAATTAGCATTCATTTTAAATATTTAAAATTGTATTATTTCATTTATAGAAGATCTATTTTTTTTTAAATTTTAAACTCATTTTAATACAATAGTATGGCACAAATAGTGATAGCTAACACTTCAGACAGTGGAAGAGAAAGTTGCTATAATTGCTCTATCTATAATTATTTCTTTGACTATTTATTTTTTTTATATCTTTGTAGCATAACTTTGGCACAGTCAATGTACTCATGAAGCTGGAAGTCAATTTTTCCAATCTCCCACCATATTTGCAGGAGGTAAGATTGTGCTTATATAATCATTTATATCAGTGTTGTTATGCAAATTGGAAAATTTCTTTAAGCTTAGTCTCTTTTAATGTTGGTTCATGTACTAGAAACGTGCTCTCTTATATTGTAAATTCAAAGTTGAATACAGTCTAAAAACAAATCATAAGATATATCTACTAAAATTTCTAAGGCAATTTTGCAACTTGATGTTATGCACCTTTTGCAACTTGATGTTATGCACCTTTCCAATGTTTTGTTTGCTTTCCATAGCTCAAAAACCTTGGGAATAACGTAATATTTTTCATTTAGGATGTACAACTCAAAATGTTCCCTGTGCATCTTTATCAGAAATAAAGCCTATAAACATGTTTCTTTCAACAGGGCAACCCAGGCAAAGGTACCGCTGTTTTATACGTTTGGTTTCCAAATCCAGAGAGCTCTTCTGTTAAGTCTCAGCTTTATTTGTCACCAGCTGTTGAAAGGTAGGTCAGTATGCAGACTTCTGTCAAATTATGACCTGATGTTTGAGAGTTTTGTCAAAATATATATATGCTTATCTAAACTACTATTTATAGACTTAAGACAATTCAATTTCTTCAAAACATTTGATGTTGTATGTAAACAGATAATTATTACAGGTAGTGATTAGCTAAATTTAAAATGAACACTCCACTCTTATTTTTTCTTCTGTAAAACAAGTTATCAGAATATTTCCCAATTTAATATTGTAGTTACCAATGATTATCCCAGATTTTTTTTATAAAGGTTAAGGAGATCAAGACCATACTATGATAGTTATAGGTGTGCCATTTAAAAGAAATTGATCTAATATGTATTTTTAATAATTTTACTCAAACGTATATTATTGGAAAAATATTTATATTTATTTGTAAAATATTACAGTTTCTGAATTTTTTCAGCGCTTTTGGTGGATCTAGCAAGCTGCACATTCCAGTATTTCAGCAAGGTATATTACTTGGGGAGTATTTTGCCCTCATCAATCAGCTTTTAGCAAAACAGGTGAGAATTTAAAAAAACGAATTTCTTTCATTGCAGGAGAGTAAAGCAGAGATCTTGTCATTTCTTAACAGCATAGTAAACAGCAACAACAACAAAAAAAACAAAAAGAAGTTTCTTTGTTCTTAATCTTAACATTATAAAATTTACCATTACAGACCTGTTTACTCTTATGAATTAAGTGTACAATGTACGATACTGAGCTGTCTTTTGCAATTGAATACCAAGACCTGTCAAAACTACGATTTTAAGAAATCGGGTTGAAAATATATACATTCTGGTAGTTTTTCCGATTAAAAAATAATTATTAAAAAGTATATATTGGGTTGTTAGTTTTAACTTGCTTTCTACACTCAAAGGATTGAGAAATACGATTGGTTGGGGACCAAATATTAAATTTGTTTCTGAGAGGGTAAGGCGGTGGTGTTGGTTTAGGAGTTTTTTGTGTAAAAAAAAGGGGGGGGGAGGGGGGGTTGTTCCTAAATACTTAAGTCTATAAAATTAACATCGCCACATTTTCATGATAGTGGTGATGGTCATATTATTGCTTTGTGTGTTATAATTAACTCGATAGACACAGCAACAGTAATATTAGCATAGTCGCCTTAGTAACAGTTTTAGTCAATCCTCACTATTGTTTTCTTTCGTGCTGTATTACGTTATTTTTAGACATAATTATTTCTTTCGGTCTGCACGTTTACTCAATATAAATTAATATCTATGATAAATACAAGTCTGCAAAACTAAGTCACTGCAATATAATGGTTGGTGATCTACTTTTAGAAGTTACCTTTTTTGACACCATCTTTAACTTGATCCCACGTGACACTCGATGCAAGTAATTATTGTATGCATTACATATGCTCTATTTATTTACTATGAAGATACTGTATTGTAAGATTTTGGGATGATATTGTTCGATTTTAGCAGTGTGAGGGTAAACAGGTCTGCCATTGCTTTTAGTTTTAGCAATAGAATTATAATCTTTAAAAAAGTAATTCTGCCAGGGGCTTGTATTTAATTACTGTATGAAGAATGAATTATTTTAACATAAAACATCAATCTTAATGCAAAATTATCTATCATGGTGGGAAAAAAAATGTCACTGGAAATATGAAATGAATGACCCAGTTAGATATAATATTCTGTCATTGGAACAGCAATTTTTTCCAGGTCTGCAAAGGTCATTTGAAAACTACCTATATAACATACCAACCTAAAAAAAAATCCAGTTTGATCTGGACTATATATATAAAACCAAAGATGCACATTTAGTGCACATGTTCAGTGAAAACATTAATTTGATGAATGTTCTGAAGTATATGCTACATACATGCCATCCTTTTAAAGTTGAAACCCTGTATGTTGATGCCCAAAATCAAAGAAAACATTTAGATTCCAAAATGTAAATTTTTATTTTCAGTTAAAATATTAAAATTATATATTGTTTTTGCCTTTTCATTATCTTGAAATTATTTGAGCTATAAACAGCCTCTGCCTGTGTTATTTCACACAGTCACTGGAGTGGCTAGGGTTAGAACTGCCCAGGGCAGGCCAAAATTTTTTGCTGCCACTTTTCCAAGCAAACAAAAAATGCCACCACTAAATGTAAAGAAAATGTAACAAGCAGACTGTGGCACGCCCTCCCCCAACCCCCAAACACCCCCCCCCCCTTTACATTACACAGTTAAATAAAGTAAGATGAGATAAGATTCTTTTATTGATACAATACAAATAAATGGAAATATTTTTTTTTATAACGTACAAAGTCAATTTCAGCATATAAATAAATACATATTTTAACCAAGACAACATTTTACAATTAGAACAATTTAAAAACAAGACATATTTTGTTATTGCAAGTGACTATATTTTTTATTTAGCATTGGTATAACTTCTGAAGATTTCCATCCCTTTGGTGTGGTATGACTTTCATAAGATTTCTTAAATATGTAACAAAAATGTAGGAGACGTTGTCTCCATTGAATCTTGCTTCTGGTGTCAGATTGTTAAGGGTTGAGAATGACATCTCACAGTCTGCATACCTATAAGGTTACTTTAGCTGGCAACAATTTAAGTAGAGCAAATGGAAAATATCTTTCCAGGTCTTTTTCACTTTTTAATTACATTATTTACAACCAGCCAAGATAGTTTTGAAAATAAAAAATTACAGTTTTTTTATCCATGTTATTGTTTTCCCTTTTCAGATTAATTATAAATATAAGGGTGTGATAAATATATTGATTCCAGTCCAAAGCTTTCCCAAGTCCACTACTCGTAATGTAACTTAATGATTAAATTGTTAATCCATCTTGGTTAGTTAAACCAAAAAAAAAAAAAAATATTTGGCATATCCAATATTACTTTATGATCTGCTAGGTTAAGTTACACATATTCTGCCTTGATTTGCAGGTGAGTCTCATATCTGACTGTTTTCAGAAAAAGCAAAAGTTCACATCAGGACTACTTGCATATTTTGTCAAGTAAGTGTACATACTTCTCCATTATTAGCTTTTAAGGTTTCACTTTCATGTGGTTTATTCAGTAGGGAAAGTAAAGGAAAATCCTTTTTAAAAAGCAAATAACTTCTTCCTACATCATTTTTTATTAGTGCACACATTGGCTGTTTGTTGTGTGATTTAGAACTGCAGTCAATAGCACACCCACAATGATCTTGACATTAGCCTGAAACCGAGTTTGCCAAAAAGCCATCCAGATTTCCTTTGTTTCCCCCCAGGTCTGTGATAGAGTATGATGTCAACAAGATTGTGCTGCTACTTGAGTGGAATGACTTTTTCTTCACTTTCACAGGTTCTTTTTTTTTTTTTTATATGTTAATGAGCAAGCTGCATTATCTTTCATATGACAGTCTTTGAACTACATTTCATGTTATTTCCTTGCCTTATTGTGAAGTGTTTTGATGTGTCTAAGTACTGAATACATATTTATAATTGTACTGATGGTACTTCTAATCCATGTGTAAGTATCAAAGATTAGTCTTACTTATCTAATGATTGTTTATTTTTCAAAACTGAGAATTTACACATTTTACTGCAGACCTGTTGGCTTGATATGTCTTTTATGATTGTTTGCCGAGACCCGCCAGAGCTACGCTTTTCAAAGACCGGGTTATAAAATACTCTGGTAATTCTTTCATCTGAAACGCTGCGATTGTTAAAACAGAGAAAACTAGGGATGTTTATTTTTTTTTTAATTTTATAAAATGCATTCTTAACTGTTCTGCACTGGAACTTTGGATTTCGGCATATTTTATATCTAGTTATTGGCATTTGAAATTTAATTTTTAGAACTTGTAAGGCAGCTCTATCCCCTTAATGATCTATCCCCTGTATGATTTTACTGCAATGTTTTTGTATCATCACTCCTACTCCCCCTCACAGCTTGTCCTAGTTATTAGACTATATTATGTCAACGGAAAAAAATTAAGGCTCCTATTAGATGGGCATTGGGCACACTTTTTCCCCCAAATAATGAGGGTGGGGGACGTTAATTACATCACCAGTGTGTTGGCACTAGGCTAAATATTACTGCTACAGCGATATCAAGTGAGCTCTTCATAAAACATGAAGCATTAGTATAACAATAACTGCAAAACACTATAGTGTAACACACACTGGTGTCATACAGTCCAACCAACTGCAGATCCACAAGCTAAAGGAGAACCTCTGCAGCCTGATTGGGGACTTGTCAAGCAGAGTTCTCCTGACTGCAGCAGTTAGTAGTCTGGACATTGACAAGGTGAGTTTGTGTAGATTGATTATATAAATGAGTGCATTTATGTTGTAGTTTGACAAATTAAGAGTATATTTCATTTAGTTATCATTTAAACTGTTTATCATAACACAGACAGTGCAAATGTATAATTGTTTCTTTCAGGTCCAATACAAGGTAAGAACCAATCAGAAAGATGGTACTGACATGCTGATTGTTTCTCAGGCAAAGACCATGGTGCAAGACTAGGAAAAGTACAGCCTCAGAGACAAGAGAATTGTTAAGTTCTAGGCTTCTGTTCCAACATATTTTGCTGAAAAAAACTCCCTATGGCTGATCCTGTTCTTTAGAATGCTTCTGTAGTTGATCCAAAAAAGAGGTTAGATGTTAAACATCAGCTAGAATACTTTCTTATCAGATTCCCCATTCTGAAACCCAGAGAGACTGATGTTGACACCCTCCATGAAGAGTTTGTTATGTATCAGCAGACAAACATTGATGTTTGTATTGAGGATGGGGATTGACAGGATTTTGCAAACAATTAGAAAAAAGCATCCAGCACTTAAGAATCTTGCACATATGAAGGGGATCCTCACTGTACCTCACTTCAGTGCTGCCTGTGAGAGAAAATTCTATATGGTCTGGAAACCAAGGACTCGAGAAGCAACAGAGGCTTTGTTATTTTTTAAGTGGAAATCAGGAAGCTGCTTCAATGAAACTTTCAGTCAGTGCCAAAGACCTCCAGCAGCTTAACAGTTCCTACGACAACTTACTGAAGAAATATTTATAAAACTCCAGTAAAACTGTAAATATACGTAAAGTCTGTGAAAAAATCATTTTTATTGTATATAAAAGTTTGATTCACTTTCCTCACAGTTGTTTTCTTTTTATTGATAATTAGAAGTGAGCAAATGCAAGCATCATCAATAACACAAAAGTATTTATAAAATGTGTATTAAGCTAAATTTAAATGCGTGCCCCTTTTATTACTACTGAGTGTGCTATTTTGAGACAGTTTGTATTATTCTCGGGTACCAGTTCTGATACTGCCTAGATTTATTTTTTTTAAAGTCACCAAGAATTTGATACCCAGAAAAAAAAAGGGTGAAATAATGAAATGTACAGATCCAACATAGTTTACCAGATATCTAATTTTTTGGATCAATGTAATTATCTTCTATATGGCTACTGAAATCTCTTTAAAATATTCATTCTTCTTTCAACAGTTGAGCTGCCTCAATATTTTCCCACAGAACCACCAGTATATATCTTTAAGTCGGTGTATCACAATCAGAACAAAAAACCATACACAGAACGCCATACAGAATTTCCTTACAGCCCTAGATGGAGTGGGGTGGAGATGGCTAAAAGAACAAGGTAGGAATGTAATCAGTGGTCAAGAATTCTATCATGTCTCAGGATTATGTTATTTAATGATGTTGCTCAAAATAACACTTTTGTACATTTACTGAGTATGGTCTTATTTTATTAAAAGATGGATTTTTCCTTTATACTTCTAAATCAGTGGCTACAAACCATTTTTTCTCTCCCATACCACATGATTAAACCTCTCCCCCCCCCCCCCCCCCTCCCCATTGAAATATAGCTTCTCGTAAATGAATGGAAGTAAACAAAAATAATACTAATTTCGGCCATTATCAAATCGATACACCACAGATTGGGAGCTGCTGTCACTAAATGATAAAATGCAAAATAAATAAAGTCTTTTAAGTCAATATGTTTTAATGAGATGTGAGCTCCCAAGTCTTTTTAGAATGTTATGTCAAAATTGAAGAGCCAAATTAATAAAAGGGAAATATTCTTTAATAATTACAATACTTAATAAGAGCCCCTGTCACTTTCTTTAATAGATCAGAGATATAATACTAACAAACACTTGTACCTATACATGAGATTAACATCTTATCTGATTGAATACTGTGTGTGTTGGGAAAAGGTGGGGGGGGGAGGGGGGAGGAGATTAAGTTTTCCTGAGAATAACATTATCTATTGAGTATCTGATATCAAACCAAATAATAATACAATTCTGTTTATGAAACTTCCTCTATTTCAGTGCTTTCATTTGGGAAAATATAAAGAACTTTCAAACAGCCTCTGTCAATAATTCTGACAGATGAATTGGTTTTTATGAGGAGTAGCTTACCGCCGGGTATTTAACAAAATAAAAAAATGAAATTGAATGACCACAGGAAATAGATGGACACAACAGTGCTGAATGTCTATCCAATTCAGTCTTTCACAGCCAGTCATTACATTGGTCAGGATGTTTCTGCTTCATTTCATGTCAGTTTATTCTTTATAAAGTAGATAATGAGAAGCTCCAGTTAAAGCATTCAAAACTAGGGACATTTTTATTTTTCTGTGTGTTATTCTTCAGACAAAATTACCCTGGTGAAATCATTATCAGCTTCCAATTGTTGGGATTACTGTAGTGTAAGATTCCAACTGTTAGGATTTTTAGCAATTCTGAAGTCCACACAATGACCCTAGTGAAACCACTGTACTGTAGGATTCCAACTGTTAGGATTTTTAGCAATTCTGAAGTCCACACAATTACCCTAGTAAAACCACTGTACTGTAAGATTCCAATAGTTAGGATTTTAGAAAATTTGCAGTAAAGATGAATAACCAATACGATACAAGTCACTTAAAATCTAGTACACCTCTACATGAATGACTTGCATTACACTGAAATGTATGGGAATCACTTGAGTTATTATAATTTTTAATACTCTTCAATGTGCACTTTATTGAGAGTTGAGGGGCTTCCTAAGTTTTGTGGCTGACTTAAGCAATGGCTAGTCCATGGGGTGCATTGAACTGACTTGGCTATTCTGAATGTTTCAGTGATCCTAAATGTTTGATAAAATTGATTTTAAACGAGGTTAAAAGAGATCAATTAGCTATTAACAATTTCTTGACTGCCGTGCAAACTTGTTGCTACAGCTGTTTTGAACTTGGCATTTGAATTGTTTTAAAATCTGTTTGTGGGAGCAGTTCTTGTTGCTGTATAGCGTGTATAAACTTCTCTTGCACCGAAGACAAGCAGCAGAAGTGAAAGTAAAATTATTTTATCAATTGACATACATTGGTAGAGATTTCAAGTTTCTTTGATTATTCTAGAAATCAATGAATATCATATCCAGCACTGCCAATACAATCTCATGTTTTTACTTTCAACATGAATCTTGCTAAAAAATAAAACATTTCTTATCTTTAAATTGATATGTCCGAGGATCGACTGAAGGACCACTTAGCCTCCACGTCACAGCAGAAACAAATGATATATCCCATTTTGTGTTCAAACTCTTAGATTAGCGTTTCACTCAGAACTTGGTGTCACTCCTTGTTAACCATGATCAATGCATTTTTGAAAGTTCTAATTATTTGGCAAATTTTTAACCAACAAATTTAAATTGTTAAAAAAAATGGTAGTTAACATGTTATGATAAATGTTTATGTTTGATGTGCAATATTTTTGTTTCAATGTTTCACATTTACCGTTCTGTTATTAATTTTTCTACATATTGTTATAATAAAAATAAAATAATCCATTTCAATGAGCAACTAAGAGTCTAATGTTCCCTATTAAAGCATGCATTATGGGTGTGTAAATAGTCAAGTTCAAAGTTAAATAAAAAAAATGAACTCTTGTATTTATATGAGCCTGAATAATCTTATATTGAAAATCTGTATTTTTTCTCCCATGAGAAATAAATAAATAAAGTTAATAGTTGGAATGACTTTAGTGAACAATTATCAAATGTGCTCAACTGAGGTGATGATTTCTACTTTTTTGACCAGTTTAGTACTGGCTGTTGGACATTGGTCCTAGTTAGGCATGAGTTGTAATCAGTGCAGTTATATAGACTACAAAATACAATAATATTAATTGAACAAGAGATTGAATATATCTGATATCCAGGCATAGATAAAACGATAAAAAATATTAAATGATCGCCTCACATACAGAAGAGTTCTCCGTTTAAATGTCCTGGTTTTAAATTTTTTTAAAAAAATGGTCACCATCAGAACAACACTATTCAAGCATTTTGTAAAAGTTCATATATATATATATATATATATATATATGGGGCATCGCCAGGTACAGAGTTAACCCGGGCTTTTCTAGCATGTCTTGTGCTCTGCACCCGTTGTTCTGTTGGATTCATGTTGTATGGAGCCATTGTTTATATAGAAACTCCACGATGCTCGAGCCCTTGCCAATTCTGTGGGTCTATATCGAACGCTTTCAGTGAGGCTTTTATGTTGTCTAAGCATTTCTTATGTCCCCAAGCAAACTACCTTCCATAGGCTTGTGGTATGAAAGTAGTTCAATATTCTTGCATGGCGTTGACAGACCTTCCACGTTTGACAGGCTTGGAGAGGCATAAGGAGCAAAGACCTTCCACGTTTCACAGGCTTGGACTTGGAGAGGCATAGGGAACACAGAACTTCCACGTTTCACAGGCTTTGAGAGGCATAGGGAGCACAGACCTTCCACGTTTCACAGACTTGGAGAGGCATAGGGAGCACAGCCGTCTTGTATTTAGGTAAACAGTACGATACCAGTACTACCACTGGCCACCCATTGTTGTTCCCTGAATAGGACGTGATGCTTTGTTTAAACAGGTAATTGCAGACAAATTAAGTGGACGGTTTGTCAAACTCTGCTCAGAACAGCTCTCCTGCATTTTTTTGTTACATATTTAATCCATCTATCTTATGAAACTCATACAATACCAAAGATTTGGAAAACCTTCAGAAATTATATTAATTCCAAAGAAAAATAAAGTCAATTGCATTAACGACTTACGTCCTGTCGCACTTACCTCTGTTGTGATGAAATGTTTTGAGAAACGTATCCTCAGACAAATTTTGAATGAAGTACAGCGAAAACTTGACACTCACTCACCAATTTGCTTATAAATCTGCCAAAAGTACTGAGGATGCCATCTTGCTATTATTGTAAAGACTTTACCGTCGGCATCGCCTAGACAGCCCTTAAAAAATATACTAGGACTAGGATGCTTTTCCTTGACTTCTTATCCGCAGTTAACACTACCCAACCACACTTTATGATTAAAAATCTTTCTTCTATGTACATTCAAAAAATTCAAACGTGGACACTGAACTTATAAACAAATCGCCCACAGTTTGTCACGGTGAATGACCCAATATCGGTAACTAGAGAAATGAAAACCGGAGCATCACTAGGTTGCGTTCTCTCCCCTGTCCTGTGTTCAATATTTACCAATGACACCAAGAGCCCAAGCAACACAGTTCCAATCGTCAAATTTGCTGATACGACCATCGTTGGCTTAATATCTGAAAGTGGGAAAGCTTAAACTTAACCCGCTAGTTAAAAGCTTTATCAGTTGGTGCGATAAAAATTATATTCAGTTGAATGTCTCAAAACGAAAGAAATAATTGTCTATTTCCGGATTTGGGGGGGGGGGGGGGTGGCGGGGCTGATCACCCAAATGAAGATCTCAGAATTAAACAAATAGAGTACCTAGGTGTCACGATTAATAATAAGCTGACATGGCATGAACACGACTAGTAAATGACGCCAGAGAAATACTTTAGATTACGTGTGTTTAAATTGTTGTAATTGTAAAATGTTTTTGTTAAAAATAGGTTAGTATTTATGTTCTGAAAATGAATATGTAAAATGTATTTTCTTTTTAAAAACAACACATTTTCATTTATTTGGATCAATAAAGAATCTTATCTTATACTTTTATTTTAGTTTGAGTGCTAATACCTCTCCTGGTCCACAGTGACGTAGCGAGCTTAACTCGCACCCGGGGCACAATACCTTTTTAGCGCCCCCCCCCTATTAGAAAACCATACAATATTATATGTAAAATATACCATTTGGCGCCCCTTTGTTAGTAGCGCCCGGGGCATGATGCCCCCCCCTCGCTACGCCACTGCTGGTCCATACATTCTTAGCAAATTGGCCATCCCAAACAATGCATGAGATATTAATATTTAGTCATCCAATGCAATCAGCTGAACTTCAAGTGTACATATATATCATTTGGTATCCTTCACTAGCTAATAGAAAGAGACAGCATATATACAAGGCAGAGTTCTGGTGTATTGACAGCTTTGATCTTCACTGAACTAAGTCCATGGCGTGTTCACAAAAAGGTTAAGTCGAAAAGTTTAAGTTTAAGCTACATCTGAATGTCTAAATCATCCCAAAATTCGACCGGCGTTTCCGCCGTTTTATCTTTGAACATAAGTTTTCTCTGAATAAAATCTGGCAATCCCGTGGCACAGATACGCTTCTCGCGGCCTGACTCGACTCCCAGTACATTGGACAAGGCCAGGAACGAGATGTTGGCGAGCTTCCACGGCTGGGAGAAAACGTGTCTGTACAGTTGCAAAGTGGACCGATTCTCGTCTGTTTCTGGCATGCCCAGACGATGGATGATGTCACTGTTGATTGGAAGAACGTGAAGGTCGTAGTTGAGCATAAAACGGATGTGGAAGAAATATTTAGCAATGGCGGACTTGTTGTACAGAAAAGCTACGGTTAGAGGGGATATCACTTTGACGCGGCTGTCCATCTTCAGTACGGCTGTAGACATGGGGATCGGCATGGCACCGTACTTTATCATTGTCTGCACCACTTCCTCCTTTCCCAGCATTACCGCCTGGTGGAGTTCCGTGGTGATACCGGCGCCTTCCTGGAGCAGATACTCGACGGCTGTGACCGAACCCTTAGACACAACTGTGGATAGAATAGACTTGGTTTTGTCTGGTGGCACGGTCACCTTCAGACCGTGTTTAATGAGATATTTTAGAAGATCTTCATTTCCTAGAAGAACAGAGAACGATAAAGTAGTTGATCTGATCTTTCTGAGGTCAAGTTCGGACCCGGCTTTCACTAGGATTTCCACACATTCTTTAATCCTTTCGGCCCCACCATTCGTCTGGTCAAACCCGTGCATCAAACACAACACCAAAGGGGTATAACTCTGCCCCTTGGTCTTTGCATTCACATCCGCCCCGAAGTCAACCAAAACACAGACGAGCTCGGGGTGCCTCTTTCTGGCAGCCACGTGCAGTGCTGTGACGCCATTGTCGTCGGCTAAATTAACACAAGCTCCGTTCTGGAGCAGCCTAGTCGCCACGGAAACGAAACACCGTTCGGTGGCTTCCACGAGAGGCGTTGGGGATCTATAGCTGGCCGCATTCACATCGACCCCAGCACGCAGGAGCAGATCTATGGTTGACTGTCTGTTGTCTGATATGGCGTACGTCAGCGCTGAATTCCCGGTGCTGTCAAACCCATCAGTGTCGGCGCCGGCCTCGATGAGCAATCTCACAGCCTTGACCCCGCCGGTTTTGGCGGCGTGAATCAGAGCCGTCTTGCCGTAGCGATCCGCCGCGTTGATGTCCGCACCGGATTCCAGCAAGGCCGTTATCTTGGCTCCGTTTCCGGCTATGGCGGCCTTCATGAGGGCCGTGAGGCCGTTGTGATCTTGGGTGTCGGCAGAAACGGACGGGGAATCTTCGTCAGTAGTGTCCTCCGAGTCAGACTTGAGGATCTGGTGGACCAAGGATGAAGGCCGAGAACCTCGACTCTCGACGTCATCATTGCTCATTTCTACTCATGCTCCTTGAATCCCCGAGACAGCTGCTGCCGTGTGGCCTAGGGCCACAGCTGTGAATAGTTTTATGGACAGTTTTAATATTCGTCACCGTTTAGCAAATAAGGAGTTGTTTTATTCCTGAACATGCACGCCTGATTCCCAACTAATCTATTGACAGAACGTTATAAAGTTTTAAATTGCACAGATTTAGTGGGTTTTTAATGCATAAAAAAATACCAATGTTAAAGTTAAATTAATATATTACTGTGTACGCCCATAATGTAACTGTTATCCTGAACATTGGCAAGTCTTATGCATCATAGTTAGTGTTAGCGGATGGCGCCGCTAATCTTAGGCTGTGAGCTTATTATAGACCGACCGAAAGTGATTTTCTGATTTCGGCCGAAATCGAAACCAAACGCTTAACGGAACTTTTGGCCGAAACCGAAAGATTTAGATATTTTTAAATTCCTTCACGCATACATTTTGCATACACCGAAAAATGATGGGGGAAAGTATGAATATTTACATTGTTTTGTTTTTTAAAATAAAAAATGAGATCATCCTGAATATTAATTTAAAAAAATGAATACTTTGGATTTTCCTATTTTAATTAAAAAGTAAATTAAGTAATTTAAATATCTTTAAAATGTATTTTAAAGTAGTTTGCAATAGAAAATTTAGACCGGGAGGTGGGCAAAATTCATGCAAAATAGACCCTTGAGTGCCCTTTGCTTTTATAACTTATTACAACGCTACCTAGACATATAGCTACAATAATTATTATGGCTCTAATAGAGCCAATTTTCACCTAAATATCAGTTATTAAGACTATAAAAATATCACCACAATGTTTCGCGGTTATCGTCATACTATACTAATGCTTTAACTCTATGTTTTCATAAAAGCTGGCAAAATATGGCTATAGTAATATTTAGCCTAGTACCAACACACTAGTCTTTCCGTGCTGGTGACGTAATTATTTCGTTCGGCGACAAACATCCTTCACCCCCATTGGTGGGGTAAACTATATTTTTAAAACCGGCTCTCTTAAAATAGTTCTTCTGACGGGACTCGGCGGAGAATCGCAAAAGACGTCACAATTGGTCGCCAATATCATAAAAGTTAATAAAAGTAAACAGTATATAGGTCTGCAGTAAGTCTGAGTAAGCCTACTACATAATTATTCTAAGAACCCGTGATACACGCACACGCTTGTTATTTCGTTAATAACAATGTTTATGAGCATGATAATGATGAATTTCAAGAAATGAATTAATTGAATAAGACTATGTTTCCTTATGTTATTTTTAAATTTTAAAAAAATAATGGAAATGTTACCATTCCCTTGGATTATTCCACATTATTCACCTTTGCCTATCACAACATTGATGAGCATGATAATGCTATATCAAAATGAATTTCACAAATGAATGAATTGAATAAACCTAGGGTTCCAAATGTTATTTTTGAAAAAATTAAAACAAAAATAATGACATAAATATTACCATTCCATTAGTTTTTCTTCCACAAAACTGTTTACATTTTCCTAGGCCAAATTGAAAATTAATTTTTTGGAAATAAAGGACAAGTAGGTCATCATGCAGCTGTGAGCAGTTTTCGCCGAGTATAAGTCATAAAACATACGATGACAGCAAGACGTCGAGCAATAATGAATATCGGATTGCCGACCAAGAGACAGACAGACAGTCAGACTTCTGGTAGATGACCGAAAACCTCAATCAGTTTCAGCCGAAAGTTAACTTTTCTGTTTCGACCGAAACCAGGCCGAAAGTGATCAAATGGCAACTTTAAGCACCGAAACCGATCGGTCTCTAGAGCTCATCAATTTTTGTTCCTCGTCTGAGGATATCATCAAATAATATTCTCCATAAGAATCAGAATGATAAAAAAAAATAATTTACTGTTACGGGATCCGTAGTCCGAACTTTTGTCAGGCGGAAGACACGTGACTATGTTTAATTATTACTTCCCATCCATTCCTCTCGTGACCACAATTATAATTTAAAACAACACAAATACAACAAAAACAACACCCTAATATTACGAATATTTGGAACAAAGTTTGAGCATGTTATGTTTATTTTGGAAATGTGTCCGTAAAAAGTTTTGCTTGTCTGTATTTTTTTTTATTTGTGTGATGATTTTGAATATTCGTCCGTAAATGTTTTTAACTTCTTTTTTTGAGTTGGTAACCCTGACAGAGAGCCAGGGGCGTAGCTAAGGGGGGAGAGGTCATTCTTATTCTTTTCTTTCATTTTTATATATAGGCTGAGTATACATAGATTAAAGTATGTTAATTTATTTTTATAATTATTTTGATGTGGTTTTTTTTTTTGGTTGTACGTTTGAATTTTGTTTATTGTGTAATCATAATTAAATCTTAACATATAATTGTTTTATTTACAAAATTTGTTTTGTGTCTCATTAAACTAAGGGGGAAAGAGAAGGCAGATGTTCCCGCCAAAATGGGCGTTGGTAGTATTTTACAGATGACAAAATGGGTTTCAGTGTTGAGGAGGCGTAAAAATGAGTCTTGTTCAGGATCTTTAAAAAAAAAAAAAAAAATTTTTGGGGGGGGGGGGGGGGGGGGGCGCACTCTATCTACACCCTGCTGAGAGCCGAAATTCAAATTCTTCGACATCTTAAGTCTAACGAGACCGTTAGAGAATATACATAAATGGAAATAAGTTATTTTAATAAAAGGCTGGAGTACAAAAAAAATGGTTTACATTTACTTGTTTGTATATTCGCAATTTTTATAAATATTGTTGGTCTAAGCCAGTGGTTCTCAACCTTCCTAAGGCCGCGACCCTTTAATACAGTTCCTCATGTTGTCACCCCCAACCATACAATTAGTTTCGTTGCTACTTCCTAAATATGTGTTTTCCGATGATCTTGGGCGACCCGTGTGTAAGGGTCATTCGACTCCCAAAGGAGTCGCGACACACAGGTTGAGAATCGCTGGTCTAAGCAATTAAGCAAGGATGGGCAACTCTTAATAAATTTAATGCCTCTACTGGCACGCCAAATAATGGAATAAAAAATATACCCATATTTCTCACTCGCACATTCTCCTTAAAAAAGCTTTTTTTTTAAACAGAAAATCTGCGTTAAATAAATATTCCATTTTGAACAATCTTCCATTTGAACTAACGTCCCTTCGAGAAAAATTCCTTAGCAAAAATTGGTTTTGAGCAAAATTTGTCTTTCTACTTTCTGGTAACCATTGCTAACACACACGGGCTACAACAGAGAAGAAGCAAAACTAAATATTTTGGCTCGTCCTCGCCAATGGATTTCTATGTCCCTTGTCAGTTGTTACTTATCAAACTGTTGGTATGCTTCAGATCTCTTTCTAATGAGCAAATGTGACAACACATCTGTCCTGGGCTCTATATAGATAATTTATTCGTAACCGTTAGTCTCCCGTTTACATAATAACTCTAAGTATTAAGACATTAAATAATATATATATATATAAACTGAAATTTACTAGACTTACCTCTTGTTGTTTATGGCACATCCGATGGCTCCTAGCATACAATTCTGTTTCATTTCCTACCAAAAAAAATCTAGGCTATTGTTTTCACATTAAAAAATAAAATAAAAAATCATTCAACCACAATCTGGCAACTGTGTGATATTGTACCGAGGTCCATGCCCTTTCTTTTATGGTTGGATCAGTTTGGCCACGATGATAGGCCATATGTGTTTTTAACCCCGGTGACTTATTTATTTTTAAATCCAGTACTTTGACCTAACGCCGGTGTAACGATGCAAGTAGGGAAGCCCCAAGCCCGTGCTTTTATTGGCAGAGATTTCGCAGGGGACGATGGCAGCAACAATCGTCAATTTTATTTGTCACAAGCCACAGGCCTCGCTTATGCACTTTGGACTTGGAGGGTTTGCCATTATCTGCCATTCGTGATTGACTTCCCCGTGACGTCCAACTGTTCACCACAGTTTGCGACCTCTCGAGGTGGAGACCTACATTCAGCCCTTGGCAGATGTGCGCTTGTTGGGCTAGTAAACTCGGTGTGTCTTGAGATTTGCGGCGGAGAAAACAATAAACAAAGAGAGGAAAATAATCGTGCTAGGCCTAGTGTATATATTAAGAAAAGTTATTGCACACAAACTGCCCATATGGTCAACAACATACTTTAGTAACATGGGGATCATTGGTGTGGTCATAATATAAATAGTATGGGGAACAAAAAAAATGGAGGGACTGGGGCTTTACAAAGTGCATGGCGATGACACATAATTCTAAATACTTTGAATGACACAATGTAGTGTCAGTCAATAGGTGTTAACAAGATCTCATGTCACGGTGTCAATGGTGTTGCGTTTGTTGTGTTAATGTAACACATAGCCATACATTAAAATGTTCAAAATAGTAAAGGACATATCAGTTAAATGTATATTACCGTCAATTGACGATAGGTCACTTCTATTGGCGTAGCAAGGGCGATGTCGTACGTTTCATCCTCTGTAACTAAATCCATCCCATTGACTTAACAGCTTCAACAGTAGGCGGTGGGGGCAAAGCTTTCGTTTTAATCATAATCTGCACGACCCTTCATCGAAGCATTTCGTTTTTTACCCGAGGGAAGGAAGTGCCATGCAGTATGGTTTACTCACAGAGCTATAATATATATCTCTATGTCTATGGGTTTACTAGCCGTAGCTAAGATTTTTTGCCCCCCCCCCCCCCCAGCGCAACCCACGAAATAACTGTCGTCTGCAGATAATGCGACCGTTCAAAATTTAGAAAAAGAGTGAGTTGCTCCCCCTGCACCCCTTTCCTACGCTACAGGTGCCATGTCATTTTTAGTTGCATTTTTTTTTTCGTTAATTTAACCATTACGTCATCAACAAGTATTTAATTCGAAATGACTACTGCACTTCTTGATTAATGTGCATTGATATATTGTGATGCTGTGAAATGCAGCTTGGGCCATGAGTAGGTTCATTTAATGGAACATGCTCTCCAAGCAAATGTTAATTACTGCGTGATTCGCCTATGCCTATATCATCTTGGATTTCCATCCCCTGTCCTATGTATAGGAGAGAGAGAGTGTTGGTAGGAGGACATCCATAATATTATAGGATGTACACAAAAAGTCAAACTTTCGACCCTCTTCCCCCTGTTGCACGCGTACTTTCTGGACCCCCCCCCCCTCATTATGCACACGTACAGTGAACTTTCGCCCCCCCCCCCAATACAATTAGGACGTCACCTTATAAAATGTCACTTCTTTTCACAGAGGGTCCTAAAATATGCACCACGCTACCCTAGGGTAAAGCATTGCCCTCGGGCAGAACCATAGGAAAAGGGTGAAGGGGATACTCGTCCAACATGGCGGGGGGGGGGGGGAGGCACCAAACTAATCTTAAATAGAAGCTTAATTAATGGTGATTAAAACTATAAAATCACAAGTGCCTCACAAAGACAAGGGGGTGCCAAAATCGTAAAGCACTGCGACTGTAGCTTGTTTAAACATAATTTTATAAGTATGTATGGCATCTTTCCGTCTACGAAAGACGATAGATTATCTTGTCTGGTTGCAGCTCTTCGTGTGGCTAATGAGACCGATCCTCGAATGGCAGTCTCTTGTGCATGTCCCGCACACGAATGCGGTGGAGTAGTGTTTTCTTGCCTTTCTCTGCGCTCTCTTTACAGCTGCTTCCGCCCTGTAGAGCTCCTCGGCACGTAGTGATCCTTCCTTGACGATCCCCCGCGATGTGGATCGATCCTCCGCCAGGTCCTCCCAATTTGAGATGTTGATGTTAGCCGCCTTCATATCTCTTTTGCATATGTCTATGTATCTGAGACGAGGCCGTCCAACTGACCTTTTCCCTGTCGCCAGCTCGCTGTACAGCACGTCCTTAGGTATGCGACCAGGTTGCATTCGCTTGACGTGCCCAAGCCAGCGGAGGCGTCTTTGGATTAAAAGGGCTGGGACGCTGCACATATTTGTTTGAGACAGGACATCTGTGTTGGGGACTTTTTCCTGCCATTTGATGTCAAGGATGTTGCGCAGGCATCTGAGGTGGAAGCCATTGAGCCTTTTTTCGTGTCTGTTGTGTGTGGTCCAAGACTCACATCCATAGAGGAGTGTGCTCAGTATGCAGGCCTGGTATACCTGCAGCTTAGTTCTTGTTATGAGTTTGGCATTGGACCAGACTCTTTTCTTCAATCTCGCCATGACATTTGCGGCCTTCCCTATCCTACCACTTATCTCACCCTCCATTGAGAGGGTGCTCGAAATGTTCGACCCTAGATATGTGAATCTGTCAACAGCATCCAAGTCGCGTCGTCGATGGAGATAGTGGGGGGAGAGTCAGCGTCCTGAGCCATAATGTTAGTTTTCTTTAAGCTGATGATCATGCCAAACTCTTTGCAGGCAGCGGATAAACAAGATACAAGGCTCTGCAGGCCGTCTGCTGAGTAAGATACTAAAGCGGCGTCATCTGCAAATAAGAGCTCGCGTAGCATGACCTTTCTTATTTTGGTCTTAGCTCTAAGGCGCGCAATGTTGAACAATCTCCCGTCAGCTCTAGTGTGGATGTATATCCCCACGCTGTTGTTCTTGAAGGCATACTGGAGTAAGATGGAGAAGAAGATTGCAAATAAAGTAGGAGCTAGCACGCAGCCTTGCATTACTCCACTACTTACTGGAAAATCTTCTGAGGTGGCACCGTCATAGCACACTGTGCCCTGCATGTTATCGTGGAACTGCTCGATGATGTTAAGCAGACGTGCAGGGCAGCCTATTTTTTTTAGGATCTGGAAGAGGCCACTTCTGCTGACAAGATCAAAAGCTTTAGTGAGGTCGACAAACGCAATGTATAGAGGCATATGTTGTTCCCTGCATTTCTCCTGCAACTGGCGCAGAGAGAAGATCATGTCTATGGTTGACCTACCGGCTCGAAAGCCACATTGCGATTCTGGGAGTACACGCGATGCTAGGGTCTGCAAGCGTGTTAATGCAACTCGGTCGAAGGCCTTTCCAACTATGCTAAGAAGGAAGATTCCACGATAGTTGTTGCAGTCACTCTTGTCTCCTTTGTTCTTGTACAATGTAACAATGTTTGCATCTTTCAACTCTTGTGGTAGCTGTCCCTGTTCCCAGCACATAGTAAGGAGATCGTGCAAGGGCCGTAATAGAACTTCCTTTCCACATTTGAGAACCTCTGGTGGAATTCCATCATTGCCAGGGGCTTTCCCACAGGCGAGACAATCGATGGCTCTACGTACCTCTTCTAGGGTGGGTGGGGTGTCAAGCTCATCCATGACCGGCAGGTCTGGGATATCGTCCAGGGAAGCGATTGAGACATGGTTCATTGTTGCGTATAGTTCCAAGTAGTGCTCAATCCACCGTTTGAGTTGTTTATCCCGATCAGCAATAAGTTCCCCCTGTTTTTGACATTAAGGGCGCAGTCTTGGAGGTCAGAGGTCTAATTTTAAAAGTAAGGTGAATATTAACTACTCATTTTTTATGACAATCATTTAAAGTCGCCTCTTCCAAATAAATAGCTATAAAAAAGATGTTGCTCACCTAAAAATATATTATGTTTACTTTCATTAAATCAAACAACTGACGTAATCAATTATTGTTGTTTGGACTTTAAAATGCATCTTTATTTATATAGGGACAGTGGAGGGCCTAGAGCTTGTGTGACTCGCAGGGCAATCTTTGAAATCTTTCCTTTTCCACCACCTATGACGTAAAATATACGGTTCCGTGACCAGTGCGCAAATGACAAACGCGCATACGATAATCGCAGAGTAAAAGAAGTGGACCGAAAAGGCCACCCCTCCACACACACACACAAATACTTAGAAAGTTGCCTTGGGACTAATTCTGAGTAGTGGACCGCACTCTCCATGATTTACAAGATAAATAATGGGCTGGTCCACTGCTCTGGCATTAAACAGAAACTCGTCCCTTTCCCCCGTAGACAGCAACGAAGACAGTTCAGGCTCATACCAGCGAGAAGCCAGTATAGGAACTGCTCATTCCTGCCAAAGACAATCAGAGAATGGAACAAGCTTCCAAAAGGAACAGTTGAGGCGACAACACTTGACTCATTTGCGTCTATTGCCTCAGGCCTTCCAAACCCCTGTGCATGATACCCTCACTAAGTAACTCTTGCACCAGTGAAATATCCTCATCAACACCAGACACAGAAACATTGCAAATTCCCTCTACATGCATAGGAGCCAGAATGATCAAAAAATTGATCGTGGGCCCTTAATATACAGAAGAAGAACACTTGGAAATATTTAGGAAGATAATTAGCATACTTGCTATTTGAGACAGCTACGCTACCTCTTTATGTGGATTTTAAAAATAATAATCATTGACGTCATAAATAGTTCATATTAAAAAATGTTTATAAATAAAAAAACTATTTAAACTACTATATAAACAAACTCAAGATATACTATTTGTATAAACACAGCCAGGTCAAAAGACACCCAAAATTCATTTGCTCTCCAATTAAGTGCAGAGTTATGCAAAACTAAATTTAAAAAGGGCTTAATGAACCCCTATTTCTCCCACCATCCGCGTTCAGTCGGGAGTCTTTGATGCCCTTTATTACTGCTTTACTCAGCCCCGCCCCGCATCAATGCCGACCATTGTGACAGTATGTTGGGGGGGGGGGGGGGCTAAATTGGGACCGAAAGAATAGCTTATGACGCCCATCAACCGGGAAGAATTCAGTTTATGTATGGCACCTGGTGCCATAATGCCTAATTTGCGCGCTGAGAGATGCCCTCCTACCCCACACACACACACTAATGCCCCCTCACTGAATTCAGGTATACGCCAAAATACACTCCTTGATTTTGAAATTCGTTCGGCAGCAATTAGCATCCTTTCTTTTTTCACTCATACCCAAATCATAATGACAGTGTCGGCACCATTTAATAAAAACTACAAACAAACAAACCTGGATGTTATAGTAATTAAGATGATTTTCTTTAACTGACAAATACTTTATTTTCCTTTAATTTTTATATATAATATGGGTACATAGATTCCAAGGATGAAACTTAGCAGGGGCCAAATGCATATCCTCAACTATAATGAATTTAGTTATGTTGGGCGAAGGGGGTGGAGTTATGACTGATCCTGCTCGCCCTTAAGCCTAACTTTGGCGCTGCCCAGTGGCGTGGCTAGAATAAGTGCTGCCCTTGGCAGGCCAGGATTTCCGCTTCCCCCACAGTAGGCCAAAAATGCCGCCCTCCCTACGGCAGTGGACACGTGGTGTAGCTAATTCTAGTGCCAGCCGGGGCGGGTCAAGATTTTTGCCTCCCCACTGTCACAGGCTGACTGTTACTCGGGCGGGGGTGTCTGTTGCTGGGGCGGGGAGTACAGGAGAGAGCTCCATTGTTAGGGTAACGTATATGTCACGAATGACTTTGGCGGGGGACAGGACAGAGCTCCATTGTTAAGTAATTTATAGGATGGACTTAACTTGCTGTAGTTTGGGAAGGCAGTGATACTTGGAGTTAACGACGGAAATTCCTAATTGACCTGAAATTAGAAGTCATTGATAGTTTGGGGTTAACGACGGAAATTCCTAATTGACTGGAAGTGATAGGGGTCAGGAATGTGTTGATAGAGAGCATTATTGGACCACCTAGGAAGTTTGGGGAGGAACGAGGGGTATAATAGGGACAACTAATTTTGTAGTTTCACTGAGCACTACGGCCCACACATGAGACTTCTCTCGTGAGCGTTCAGACACGGACTTACCTAGTACCAGCTTGGCCACAGTATCCACATAGAGAGGTAAGTGTATGTAAGGTGTGTGCATGGAGGAGCTTTATGGTAGTTCGTGTGACTGATAGTTACGTTATGTAGAGGTTTAGTATTTTGGAAGTCTACGGTAAGTAGTTAGATAGTGCTTAGCATAGATCACTTGGTGTAGGTGATTTATTCATATATTTCAGGAATAGCCACCCTTTAGTATTATTGACAGATCATCACAAGCTAGTGACGGTGTGTGCGTATAGATACCAAAGCAGAGCGAAAACGAGACGCAGGAAAGGGCCGATGATAACCACTGACCGATTGTAAGACAGATTCGACGCAATAGAGGGGCGACAGTCTTACAAGACGCCACCATATGGGATTTTAGCGTCATCAGCATTTCCTGTTTAGTGATTCACTTGAACTCTGCATGTTGTTACTTGAGTAATTATATATATATATATATTATATGTGTGACAACCATCCATGCTATTATTTCATTGTATATCGAATATTTCTTTGCGTAGTATATTTAAATAATAAATTAGCTTCGTCTTTTTAAGTTAAATTGAAGACTTCCTTTGTTTATTGCATAATTATTGTGTTTCCTCTCTATCAACACATTCCTGACCCCTATCACTTCCAGTCAATTAGGAATTTCCGTCGTTAACCCCAAACTATCAATGACTTCTAATTTCAGGTCAATTAGGAATTTCCGTCGTTAACTCCAAGTATCACTGCCTTCCCAAACTACAGCAAGTTAAGTCCATCCTATAAATTACTTAACAATGGAGCTCTGTCCTGTCCCCCGCCAAAGTCATTCGTGACATATACGTTACACTAACAATGGAGCTCTCTCCTGTACTCCCCGCCCCAGCAACAGACACCCCCGCCCGAGTAACAGTCAGCCTGTGACAGTGGGGAGGCAAAAATCTTGACCCGCCCCGGCTGGCACTAGAATTAGCTACACCACGTGTCCACTGCCGTAGGGAGGGCGGCATTTTTGGCCTACTGTGGGGGAAGCGGAAATCCTGGCCTGCCAAGGGCAGCACTTATTCTAGCCACGCCACTGGGCAGCGCCAAAGTTAGGCTTAAGGGCGAGCAGGATCAGTCATAACTCCACCCCCTTCGCCCAACATAACTAAATTCATTATAGTTGAGGATATGCATTTGGCCCCTGCTAAGTTTCATCCTTGGAATCTATGTACCCATATTATATATAAAAATTAAAGGAAAATAAAGTATTTGTCAGTTAAAGAAAATCATCTTAATTACTATAACATCCAGGTTTGTTTGTTTGTAGTTTTTATTAAATGGTGCCGACACTGTCATTATGATTTGGGTATGAGTGAAAAAAGAAAGGATGCTAATTGCTGCCGAACGAATTTCAAAATCAAGGAGTGTATTTTGGCGTATACCTGAATTCAGTGAGGGGGCATTAGTGTGTGTGTGGGGGGTAGGAGGGCATCTCTCAGCGCGCAAATTAGGCATTATGGCACCAGGTGCCATACATAAACTGAATTCTTCCCGGTTGATGGGCGTCATAAGCTATTCTTTCGGTTCCAATTTAGCCCGCCCCCCCCCCCAACATACTGTCACAATGGTCGGCATTGATGCGGGCGGGGCTGAGTAAAGCAGTAATAAAGGGCATCAAAGACTCCCGACTGAACGCGGATGGTGGGAGAAATAGGGGTTCATTAAGCCCTTTTTAAATTTAGTTTTGCATAACTCTGCACTTAATTGGAGAGCAAATGAATTTTGGGTGTCTTTTGACCTGGCTGTGTTTATACAAATAGTATATCTTGAGTTTGTTTATATAGTAGTTTAAATAGTTTTTTTATTTATAAACATTTTTTAATATGAACTATTAATGACGTCAACGGCTTCATTAATAAATGATTATTATTTTTTACAGTGGCGTAGCGAGCTTAACTCGAGCCCGGGGCACAATACCCTTTTAGCGCCCCCCAATACCTTTTTAGCGCCCCCCCCCCTATTCGAAAACCATACAATTTTATAGTAAAATATACCATTTGACGCCCCTCTGTGAGTAGCGCCCGGGGCATGATGCCCCCTTGCCCCCCCCCCTCACTACTCCACTGTATTTTTAAAATCCACATAAAGAGGTAGCGTAGCTGTCTCAAATAGCAAGTATGCTAATTATCTTCCTCCTAAATATTTCCAATTGTTCTTCTTCTACATATTAAAAGCCCACGATCAATTTATTGATCATTCTGGCTCCTATGCATGTAGAGGGAATTTGCAATATTTCTGTGTCTGGTGTTGATGAGGATATTTCACTGGTTGCAAGAGTTACTTGTGAGGGTATCATGCACAGGGGTTTGGAAGGCCTGAGACAATAGACGCAAATGAGTCAAGTGCTTGTTCCATTCTCTGATTGTCTTTGGCAGGAATGAGCAGTTCCTATACTGGCTTCTCGCTGGTATGAGCCGGAACTGTCTTCGTTGCTGTCTATGGGGGAAAGGGACGAGTTTCTGTTTCATGCCAGAGCAGTGGACCAGCCCATTATTTATCTTGTAAATCATGGAGAGCTTGGATTGTCATCGTCGTTACTCCAATAGTGACCAGACCAGTGTCTCCAGTAAGCTGCCAACACTAGAGGTATTCCTGTAACGGTTCAAGACAAAGCGGGCTGCTCGTCGCTGTACTGGCTCCAACCTGTCGATGCTCTTCTGGGTAAATGGGTCCCAGACTGAAGATGCATAATCTAAAAGTGGCCGGAAAAAAGCTTTATAGGCTCTTTCTTTCACACAGGAGTTGCTGATCTTTAGATTACGCCTTAAGAACCCCAGGGTCTTGTTGGCCTGGTTGCAAACATTGTTAATATGCTCATCCCAGATACAAACACATTTTTTAAAAAAAATTACTGTTCTTTAAACAAGGTCTATACATCCTTAATGACAACTTTTATAAATTGTTTGTAAATGGCAAAAACTAGACATATAATTATGTTTTAAAGAATGATGACAATATACAATGAGCAGCGTCCCCTATAATATTTTGTAAAGAAATAAAATTGAAAACATATGACCGATGTTTTATTGTTGGCAAGATCTAATTAAAATTAAAGGTCCTTATACTACTTATAGCGATAGAACTCCCGTATTGTTCTGAGTATAGGCTTCCCTTTTTCACTATAATGTAAATCTTTGAACTATACATAAAAGTAGATTTACGCTCTACCCCCCACACGTTCACACAACGAAGCAGACGCGGTCAACAACGATAATTTGAGCGACGGTGTCAAACCGATCCATCTTTTCCAGCAATTCATCAGATGAACACTACATGAGACATGAGAAAGACTCATTATTAAAATGACACCAGTGTAAACAAAACAAACAAAAAAACAACCTACACCTTTACGCTCCACAAGATGGAAATGAGAGAATAAAAGAAATTCTTTAAAAAATATCGACATGTGAACAACGGGAAGTAGTGGTGGGGCTTAAAATCGAGAGAGGCCTAGTTTAATTTTTTTTTTTTATTATTGGTATTTAGAATGGAATACAGCATTTAGTTTTGCCTTAAACATTCTTTTCATCAAATCGTCAAATGTGTTGAGAGTAGTAATATTACATTGGTAATTGGTTCCAAATTTTTACTAATTTTATTAAAAGAGTTCTAAACATAACAATTTAGGAGTTTTTAAAAATAAAATGTATTTTCGCTTAATAAATTATTGTTAATATTGTTGTACACAATTTTCTCCAGGGCACACTTCACATTCTCAGTTGGGGGTGGGGGTGTCCCCCTCTCCGGAGAGAAGCCTGAAAGTAAAAGAAACACTGCTAGCTATGCGATTGTATAACATAACATAACATAACATAACGGCAATAATAATAATACGGCATGATTCATGTTGGGCACACAGTGGAATTTGTGTGATAATTGAAAATCAAAATTAGACATATTGTTATATTTGCTGAAATTGTATTTACAAACCTTCAGAACGTACATAACTTCACACAATTTATCCATTTGCTACTTTGAAGCATTACCATATTATATAGCTTTTATTTTCAAAAGTACGCATCTCGGATTTATTTTCGGATTACGGTAATAGGGCTTGCCCAATTGAAATGTCTGACTGAAGCAGCTCGGAATTTAAAACGATTAAAACGTGCAATAAACGTTCAGGCAAGGTGGCTATGACAAATAATTCTTAATTTAATATTCTCAATAATCTACACTCACTTTGGTGAACTTCCACTTCAGCATCGGCCATTCCAAAATCGTGTTTTTACGGGTCTGAAACTGAAAAGCTAGATACTTAAGTGTAACTTAAGAGAGGAGACTAGGGTTATTGCACGCTACTGGTCCCTCTGTCGCTCACCCGAACCCGAAATCTATCATAAACAAAGGGAAGTGACTCCCAATAAGGGGACCACAACAGCACATTAGCCGAGACTATAGATAGATACTACTACTAGATAGTACTAGTAGAGAGTCTATACTATAGTCTATATTATGAGTATATTTGACTATAGGGCCCTACATACTAGTTAGTATATTGGCTATAATTCTATATTCGGCTAATGTGCTTCTGTGGTCTCTCATCACCAAAACCCTGTTAGGGAGAGGGTCAAAACCCTGTTAGGGAGAGGGTCAAAACCCTGTTAGGGAGAGGATCAAAACCCTGTTAGGGAGAGGGTCAAAACCCTGTTAGGGAGGAATTTAGGGTTCAGGTTAGGGTGAGGGATAGATTTAGATAATTTTTTCATTTTTAAAAACTTTTTATTCGTAATTTTAGCAAAAAAAAAATAAGGGGAGTGAATCCACGCAAATGAAATGAGAGACCACAGAAGCACATTTACCCTATATTCTTACCAAGACAATATTTTAATAAACTGGAACAATTTAATGTATAATAAGAAAATAATATTAATAATTAATATGTTAATGTTGGAGTTAATAGGCACTCCAACTCAAATTTTCAAATACATCACACATACACAAAGAGCATGTCATTGGAAATAGCTGGCTCTAAGCTTTCCAATGACACCAAGATAATCTTTCTATCACTTATAGGAGAAAAGTTATGAATTTTTTATTGATTTATTTTTCCCCACTATTCGGCTTTGCATTTAAGTTTTAAAACTGTGATCGCATTATTACACTTTTTGTACTATTTTGCTTGTAACTTTTTAGCTATTTAAGTTAGAGTTCTCAGATTTGGAGGAGACATTTACAATACAATGTGTAACAAAACAAAACACATGAATTGTGAATTAACTTATTATATTTTATTAAATATGATTTTATGAGCATATGGCGTGGATAACGACAAAGGGCGGAATTTTTTTTTTTTTTTTTAAATGACATAATTACTAAACCAATAAAGCTACTGCTATAAAATTTTCAATACAAACAGATAATGTCCATCTAAAAGTAAGGCACATTTAAAATAAATAAAATACAGATCAAGAAAATTTATGCAAATTTAGAAAAAATATTTCTCGAAAAGCAACCACGGCCGATACATTTTTACATTTAAATACGTAACTTTTAAACTAATAAAGCTACTGCTATAAAATTTTCAATACAAACAGATAATGTCCATCTTAAAGTAAGGCACATTTAAAATAAATAAATACAGATCAGAAAAATTTATGCAATTTTAGAAAAGAATATTTCATGAAAAGAAACCACGGCCGAGACATTTTTACATTTAAATACATAACTTTTAAACTAATAAAGCTACTACAATCAAATTTTCAGTAATAATACTTTGGGACAATCCAAATGTAACAGAATATTCAAATGTTGCAAAAGCAAATCATGCTAAACAAAATTAAAAAATGTTATGTAATCTTTCGACATTGATGTGCGTCTTTAAGCATAACTTTTAAACTAACAATGCTAAATCAATAAAATCTTACGTACAAATAGACAGTGACAATTTAAATATAATAAAACATCCAATGCAATATTGCAATCCATGGTCCACAGCAACAGATAGTGTCCTAGTCCACAGCAACAGAATGTATCCTTGTGCACCTGAAAATATACAAAATGTTAAAAATTGAACTTTAAAATGAGTGAGCTGAAAATTCAAATGAATTTCATCAAAACACACAAACAAAATAAAAATCTCCCATAAGAACATCAGAAATTAAGTGTGACAATGTTGTCAACCTGAAAGTATACAAAATATTAAAAATTAACTTTAAAATGAGTGAGCTGAAAATTCAAATAAATTTCATCAAAACACAGAATTAAACAAAATAAAAAATCTCCCATAAGAATATCAGAAACTAAATGTGACAATGTTGTCCACCTGAAAGTATACAAAATATTAAAAATTTGATTTCAAAATGAGTGAACTGAAAATTGAAATAAATTTCATTAAAACACAACTAAACAAAATGAAAATTTCCCAGACTTCTTAACATACCTGACTAAATCTCCAATAAACTCCTTCTCTTCCCAGTCCATGGTTTTGTTGACCAGAGCTTTAACCTTGGCATCAACAAAACCGGTCGAAGCATTAGATTAGGGGCTCTTTTAAATTGGGCAGAAACTGTCTAAAAAAATCGTGGACATGGTTCGCGGCTCTGGAGCTCCAGCAACACTTCATCCTCATCGATTGGTAGATTAAAAACATCTTCCTCCATCGTCAATATCAATTTGGGTTGTTTGTTGATCAGGAAATGATAATCAGTAATTCTGAAGAAAAAAAAAGATCAGGAGTACTATTTAGGATTATTATGAATACATATAAATAATAATTAAATCATTTTAGATAGGCCACACAATGTCCTTTAGTTTATGTACATTTATAGTTGTTTAATAAATTAGTAATACAGGCTAGTCTATCTTACGAATTCATTGCTCATCGCATGTCAGCACACGTTGATCTCTTTGTCGTCTTATTTACATGTATTATTGACCCAAAGCATGCTCTAATATATGAACTATATAAGGCCTAAAGTGTAATTATTAAAAACCAGTTATTAAAAGTGTATAATTATAATCAAACTATTAACTGATAATGCAGGATTTATTAATTAAGTCATTTAAGTTGTTCCAAAAGTCAAAGTCTTTGTACTAAGTCTTATTTACATGTATTATTGATTCAAAGCATGTTCTTATATATGAACTATATTAGGCCTAAAGTGTAATTATTATTAAAAACCAGTTATGAAAAGTGTATATTTAGATTCAAACAACTAAGTTATAATGCAGGAAATATTTATCCAGTCGTTTAAAAAAGGTTTTAAGTAATAATAATCATTGTTTACATTAGAGATATATCACTTCCGGTAGACTCCGGTAGATCGAGTGGAAAAAAATGGCAGCGACTTGGAAGCCTTGAATTTTTAGTCACGGTAGTCAAGCTCTAATAAAGTTGTGTGATGATCAGTACTCTTTTAAAAAAGTGTTTCCCCTTTAAAAACATAAACTATACGTACAAATAATTTCCAAGTCCGAACAAGATATAAATACAAAAATTAAGCACAACAAGCTCACTTACCCCAATCAACCTTTCAATTGATCGTCTCAGCGTGGTCGGATCTCCTATTTATTTATACCCCCGTAACCGGCATGCATCAAGGCTTCAAATTAAAATAAGGAAATTCCGCTATTTTTAGAAATGACGCAAAACAACGCTAAACACCGACATCTACCGAAAACGAAAAGCGCCAGCTCATCACAGCGATCGCCGCTCGGCAGGCCGCGTTTTTCTACCGCCGGCGGCGAAAGTATTGGGGTGCCTAGAGTTAACCCAAAGGGTAACAATCATCAAATAATAATAATTATAATGAAAGCTATAAAAGGTGATAAGTGCGTGGCTGGTGTCAAAATGTCTTTTCAGTTTGCGCTTCACGAACATCCACATCAATGACGTCATATTTTTGAAATTCTTTACTTTGTGTGGACACCAGTAACAGCGACATTTGGATCAAGGAAGTTTTGTTGATGGACCACAAGAAAGTCAGAATGTTAGTAGATTCTGTGTCTGATCTGATTTATGATGGCATAAGTATAAGCCGCCCATCCCCCGCCATCTGCTCTAGACAATATGTAAACCTTTTGTTACAATATATCACTCTACTATGCACTCCTGGAAAGTGATCGCACTTCAACAACAAGAAACAGCGCCCACCCAGCAAAAACCCAGTGGCCCTCTCTTCACTGTCCACAGTAGTATTTCCGGTATAAAATAGTATTTCACAATTTTTAAATTTCCCACGCTGAAGTGGTCGATTACCGCATGCCTAATAAATTATGCTAATCATAATATTAATTTCTATTTTAGTAAATTTAATTTATGATTTTATTATTTGGTCTGAGTCAAACTATTCTCCAATCCCACTCTGGGCTGGCTGGGGTGTTGCACTGTTGGTGTAATAAATAGTAGAAATAGACACTTAAGTGAGTTGGGCCTTTATGCCTTTGCCTCTATGATTACTTTTGTTGAATTTGGTTGAGGCTGGACATTGTTTGTCCGAAGATGTTCCCTAAATCTATATGATGATCATCCAGTTTCACCAATGACATGTAAACTATCTGACAACATTAAGAAATATTAAATGACATTGTACAGCTATACATAATAATAATATGACAATAACATTTGGGATTAACACATGATCTACGACTCCAGGAGCAAACAAAACATGAAAATAAAACTTTTTTTAAAAATGCTGTTTATTCCATTGTACACACCCTGATTAGAGCTTTATGTGTAAATGATTATAGTCAGTTTAGTTGGAAATACAAGGTTCTCTTTTATCAGAAACTTTGAAATTAATTTATTAGAAGAAATTATTTTGTCCATGATAATATGTAATATTTGAGGACTGTGTTCAAGCCGTGTGAAGTAAATAAATAGTGGAACAACGTATATTAAGGCTGTTAAAAAAGACTTTCGGCTAAATGCCTTCTACAGCAGACAGTACAAAACAAAAAGCGATAGATAATATTAAAAAAATATTTAAATCTTGAACGCAGTCCTGCATATATTATACTTGTAATGTGGAGTCAGATTAAAATCAGCTGGGGGTCAATGTTTTTTGTGACATAAGGCCATGGATCGGTCATAATGGAAAGATATGTTGATACAGGCCAGAGCCCTTCACAGGCTGTTGTGCCTTTGATGATGATCCAATGTTTTGTCTCATTGAAATAGATCCGAGCATAAGTTTTGTCTTTTGAAACAAAATAGTGTGGTTCTCCACATGTGAACAGAAAAGCCACATACAGTATCAGTATGATTTTATGAATATCAATCTGCTGAAGGGTTGTTTCACCCAACTGTGTATTTATTTTCAGGATCGAGAAAATGTATTATAAAATGAACAGGCTAGGATAAATTTAAGCATTTTATAAATGATCATACATTTTTTTTTATTGTTGATCATCATTTCCATGACTGAAATTTTCCTTGCAGCTAATCTGACTATTTTTAAACATGTCTTTAAATGAAATAAACTCAAGGAAAAATTAAGTTCAACTGTTTATAACATCCTTATAGCCTACATGTCTCAGGTCTGCCAAGGATTCTAATTTTATTACTTTATTTCCATCGCCCAAAACTAAAACTGAAATTATCTAAAACCAATTTTATACATAATGCAAATAAAATTAGTTCAATAAGCCTACACTACATATAATGTAGTTTGACATTTCAAGCCAAGGCGAAGGAGGCTTTTTATGTTATTTGAATGCTTGGTACAGATAAATATGACTTTTTGAGTACCGGTTAGTTACATTTATAATTTAAAAATATTCTTTGCATCTTGAAAAGGCTCCACTTCTGCAAAAATGGCTTTGGGTGACACCACCTTGTTTAAAAAACACTAGACTGGCCACCTTATTTCATGAACACAGGGGAAAAGAATTTAAAAAAGAAGACAAACATACGGAACTAAAGATATATTTCATGTTTACAGTTATTATACTGCTATATATTTTAAGGGCATGAACCTTATAAGGACGTTACAAGGAATACAATCAACATTAAATTTACAACAACCCTTCAATCTTTTGCGGGAAAGCACCTCTTTGGGGCACTTTGTTTCTAGTGTATTCAAAGTTAAGTTCTCTAACCTTGTTTTGCTATAGTCTGAATTGATCCAATGGTACATTAATGCTGTTCATCCTTCGCATGCTAAGATTACCAACACTATTTTCAAGAGTGAATATGCACATGGCTTGCCAGTCCTATTTGTGCATGGAAAGTTTTCCAGCATGGTCCTACTTGGATTAGAGTCCATTCTGTTTTACCTTGCTGTATGCTTTCTTTGGGCGTGAGTGGTGCGTTAACTCTGAGGTTTATGGTCCAACAGTGAGTTTACTGTGCCAGTTTATATGATCCATAGCAAGTGTTTCCCACAAATTCAGGTCCATGTCCATGGATTTAGGGCAGTTTTTAGTTTTAGACAGTCCTTAAATAGTTTTTTCTGCCTACCAGCAGAGCTTTTCACTCTGGTGAGTGCAGGGAACATTAGTTGTTTTGGAATTCTGCTGTCTGGCATTCTCATGACCTGCCCATCTGGCTTGTCTTTTTTGTAGGAGGGTGTGGATGCTGATACAGTCAGCCTGTTGTAGGGACATTTTCCCTGTTCTGAGATGTTTGGTTCTAATTGTTAGCTTTTCCTGGAGCTGGCTGGTGTAAAATCTCTGGTTTTTTCCATATTGATGGTGAGGCTGTAGTTAGTACTGAGCTAGTAATAGTATAATTGTTAGTCACACTCCAGAAATTTATTATTCTTCAGTATGTGCACTTATGCACATAAACACACACAATTTAAACATTTACAGAGATTATGTTCACTTAAAGTGGTACCGGTACTTAAAAAACCTTTGTTCTGGAGTTTCATGGCCCTTCTAACTCTTGATAAGTTGACCACTGTGTGTCATGTTTAATTCAACATTATTTAACTTTTGATAATAGTACACTTTCAGTTCCAGTTCCAGTAAAATCTCTTAGTTTTGAACTTATTTGGATAATGATACTATTGATAGCCCATTACACATTGTGCAGAAAAAGCTGCAAGATGATGACTTCTTTGTTATATTAATTAGGAAACACCATAAAATAGTATGTCTAAATATCCAGAAAGCAAGAGGTTCATTTGGCATGCTTAAGAAATGTATACATTTCCAAGAGGATAAATGAGAAACATTTTGTGTGGATAAAACAGCATATGCAAGCTTTAATTCATTATAAGACAAAATACAGATTAAAACATTTTGGATAATGCCTACTCCAGTACAACATTAAAGGAAATACCAGTAAAGGTAATGTGCATTAAATTTTACATTATAAATTTAAATCCTAACATTATTTTGTAAACAATTGTATGAGAAAAAAAAAGAATGGGCACAAGTCTCTCACAAAAACAAGTATAAAAAGAACAGAAGAAAAATGTGCGAGAGTAGAATATAAAAACCTAACAGGAAAAGACATTGCAGCTTTTCAAAATTGTGAATTTGATTAATACGGTTTGGAGTCAACGTAACTAATATTTTGATTTATTTGTTTTCCATGTAAATTATATCAGGTTTACTACTCACATTAAAGATACCAGTAACTGCAATTTCCAAAATCCTATTGTGGTTAACACTATTGAAATGTTTTGAAATGAGACAAAGGGCACATTTATTAAGGGGCAGATATATTTGCACAAATTGTGTCTCATTAACCTACTTAAAAGCTTTATCACTCCAACCCACTAATAAAAATTCTCAAATCTGTTAGCTTAAAAACAAATTAAAAATCTTTTGGCTTCAATGTACACTCTACTATATTCAAGTATAGGCAAACTGACAAAAAGTGCAACCCTTCCTCAATTAATGCTTCAAATAAATAAAAGGAGAACATTTAACATCATTGGACAGGGTAATAAAGATAAGTGTCCAATATTCTATAAATATAATAATAAAAAGTCATAAAAAAGGAATTGGAGGTGGATAAGACACAGTGGGGAAAAGACACTCTAAGCATAGCAGGCTATAAGGGAAAGAGGGCGTGGGAGGCCAAAAAGAAGGGACCTAATTATAGATTCTGTGGCAGTGGAAATAACTTACTTGGTACCCAGTAATACTAATAGAACTGTTGAGCGGCCTCAGGCAAAGGAAATGAAGAGATATCCTTGATGGTCTACGCCCAACTGGGGCATTACAGTATGATGGCAGAGTACCATGTTTTAAGTAAAATAAGTAAAGTGCAATAAAAAAAATAGTGGTGGTGTGCATATGAAAAGCTTATCTGTATTGTCATATACAATAAGAATGAGAGGCATTTTCAAATTTAAACAAATAATAATATATACCGGTATATATACTATTTGTCGGAAATTGTTATTAAATAATCCTTAACTTTTGTCATGACTTCTTTTAATTTAATTTTTAAAAATTTTATAACAAAGCATTAAGTAAAATGGATTTTCCTATAAAGTCTTAGAATAGTCTTGCAGTTATGATTACTGTGCCATGCAAATAAATACCGGTACAATATTTGAAATTTGTCATAAAGACAAAAATTAATTGTATTGAAAATTGTGTATTTTCACAAAATGTCCTTGTAATTGTTCTATTTTTCAAGCTAATCATACATTTTTGCACTATTTATTTAATTTTTTGGTCATGATTTTCCTATTAAATTAACTCATTTTTTTACAAAATCAATCTCTATCTCATGATAAAGTTGATCTATAGCTCATAAATTACCAACCACCTACACCATTTAACTAAAACTAAATGGATTCATGAATTAGATTCATTCCTATTGGATAACCTATATCTATCAAACAATTTTTTTTTAATTCCAAAGAGAACTTCAAAGAGAATTTTGCAGAAACTGATAGAATGGAGACTGAAGTGTCATCTCTAGTAAGTTATTTTTAGAATTTGTATTCTTTTAGTTATGTTACTAACCAGTTTTTCTTAATTATTATTTTCCATCTACCAGGTTTAACAATTGATGATTTAGTTTTGCTGTTTTCATCTAATTCCTATTTCTAATGCACTCATGACATTCTTCAGAATGGTTTATTAGTATTGTACTATTTGTACCAGCTTCACCAACAATGTAATTATTCATTTAATTTATTTATGCCTTTATTGGCTGCCTACACTTCAAACGCTTCAATGGTACATAGTTAATGTAAATTAATTAACTGTTAACTTGCATGTGTTGAGCATCACCTGACTTTGATATACTTATTATTAAGAGTAAGAAAAAGGAGGGTTTGGTGTTTTTTCTCCCCACATGAGCATTGAAAAAGTTTAAGGAAATCTCAAAGGTGGTAGAACTCCATACATGAGCTTAAAAAATTTAAAAACATATATTTTGTTAAAGTTCATTTGAGGATTTGCAACATGATGTTAGATGTTGTTAGTAAATGTTAGACTAAGGTGTTTACCAAATATCAGCTTGCCAGACCTAGGTTAAAGGAAACCCATTCTATTTTTAGCTAAAACTCAAAGATATTGAGGGAAGATAAACAAATAAGCGCATTCATGAAGCATCTTGAAAGCAAAAATATGCTCAATGACTGTCAACATGGCTTCAGAGTCAATAGATCATGTGAGACCCAGCTCCTTGAATTTGTTGAAGACTGGATGACAAATCTGGAAAACAGCAGGCAAACTGATGTGCTGGTGATGGACTTCTCAAAAGCCTTTGACCGTGTCAATCATAGTTTGCTTCTACACAAACTTCAGATATAGGGGATCCAAGGCACTACTAAAACATGGATCTCTAGCTTCCTCAACAACCGTTGTCAAGCAGTGGTCGTGGACGGTACAAGCTCGTCCTTTGTCAGTGTTTAGTCAGGGGTCCCCAAGGCTCGGTGCTAGGCCCCTGTTTGTTCCTAGCATACATCAATGACCTACCCGAGAAACTGACATCCCAAGCAAGACTGTTCGCAGATGACACAGCGGTATATAGGACGATCGCCAACAAATATGACCAGGACCAGCTACAACAGGATCTCAATCTGTTGGCTGAGTGGGAGGCGAGCTGGGACATGGAATTTCATCCGGCCAAGTGCCAGACACTGTCAGTATCTAGAAGTTGTATTCCTCTACACTACCCTTATGAATTGCATGGCCATTTACTTGAGTCAGTTTCCTCCGTAAGGTACCTGGGTGTTACCATTCAAAGAGAGGTCAGCTGGGATGAGCATATTAACAATGTGTGCAACCAGGCAAACAAGACCCTGGGGTTCTTAAGGCATAATCTAAAGATCAGCAACTCCGGTGTGAAAGAAAGAGCCTATAAAGCCTTTGTCCGGCCGCTTTTAGATTATGCATCTTCGGTCTGGGACCCTTTCACCCTGAAGAGCATCGACAGGTTGGAGGCAGTACAGCGACGGGCAGCATGCTTTGTCCTGAACCGCTACAGGAATACCTCTAGTGTTGGCAGCCTGCTGGAAACACTGGGCTGGTCACTATTGGAGGAACGACGACGACTATCCAGGCTCTCCATGATTTACAAGATAAATAATGGACTAGTCCACTGCTCTGGCATTAAACAGAAACTCGTCCCTCTCCCCCATAGACAGCGACGAGGCCATGACAGGCAGTTCCGGCTCAATGAAATATCCTCATCAACACCAGGCACAGAAACATTGCAAATTCCATCTACATTCATAGGAGCCATAATGATCAATAAATTGATCGTGGGCCCTTAATATATAGAAGAAGAAGAAGAAATATTCTAACAATGCCCCATGTCATGTGTAATAAAAGATTTAGAACAGTATTAACATTTTATTTTGTGTAGATACATAATTAATGATACTGGTAAATAATAACTTTTTTTATTTCTCTTTCCAGGATGAAATACGTGAAGGTTAGTCAATACTTAAAAAAAAGGTCAACAGATTTTATACGTGACTGGGGATTGGATTAAAAAAATTATTCCCTCTGCCAGCAGACCAATGATATAGTTTCCTACTATCAACACTATTAAGTTATGTTAATTTACTGGTATCCACCATTATATGTTATTTCTCTTTACACATTTTAGCTACAGCGTGTATTGCAATTAAAAAATGTTCATTTAACAGTGTTGTAGTCGGTATGAAATAACACTATACGTGCCAAAGTAGATATAGCTTTACAGGACACATGAGGTGCTATACAGAAGTATAAGCCTACAGAGTGCAAACGGTCAAAGTTAGGTATCTCTGAACAATGATAAGTCAAGCAGAGAAAATCAAAGAAAGTATTAAAAGTTTTATCTGAATGTAAAAAATCGAAGATTGCATATAATTATTTATAATGCACCAGTTTTGATAAGATTCTTTACTGATCCAAATAAATAGGAATGTTTTTTTATTACATTGTACATACCGTACACACATTACTCCATAATCCACTGGATCCCTGACTATCCAGGCTACAAAAAGAACTTTATTTTAAAAATTGAGTGGTACTGATTCTTTCCTAAAGTAAATCCTCTAAGACCTTGATCCTATGAGCTTAAGTTGACAAGGGAGTAGATGTAATTGGCACAGAGCAATTTCCAACACAACTGAAAAATGTAACTGATAATTTTCTTCAGGAAGTATTGAATCTCTTTAAAAGAAACAGTGTTGTTCCAGACAGCTGTGAGTAAGAGAGCTTATGTTTTGTTGAATGAGAAGAAAGTCCTGGAGAAAGCAGCAGTCGGCAAAGGACTTACTCCAATCACAATTTTTAAAACTTAGTTTTTTTTTAATTTTTAATTGGTGCTCCTGTAAAGATTATGTTACCTTAGCTCAGTCCAAATGGTTCTCCTCAAGAGTATGTGGATTATATTTTTCAATGTTGTCTTTGGTTTGTTCAAATTCAATCAAAAGCGGGGTCTTACTTTAACGTTTTAATACTAGGTAACAATTATCATTTTCTATCCTACTCCTACGTACGTCTAGTAACATAAAATGTGTGAAACTGCACATCAAATGTAGCTTGTAAAAGCATTTTTAATTTAATTAAGTGAATTGCACACAATTTTCTTTAACTTAACAGAATTGTCTCACATCCCACTGAATGAATTGAAAGCCATGCAAGAAAAGCTTGGACTAAAGGAGTAAGTATTTTCCCCAAGTTCATTTTAAAGGTAACAGTGTTACAATATCAAGAATTAGAAGCTACGTAGATTTTCTTTTCTTCTGTTTGCAGATTTAATAAAATTAAGTATGGTACCAGTATGATCAACAAAAAGACACCAGCACACAGCTTTAAAAGAGAAAATAAAAACAGGTTTCAATTTACTTTCTTTTCATGTTAACTATTTATAAACATTTTAATTGGGGTAACTTAAACAGCAATAAATCAAAAGTGATAGCTGGGTAAGTGAAATCAATTGTGGGTGATAATTATGAATACATTTTCTGTAGATTTTTCCAGAGATCTTTTAAATACATTTGCAACACTGTTTAAAAAATGTTTTGACGTTACCGTTAATGCCTGAATTAAAATTATTTCTTTGTACATTTATCTTTTAACAATTAACTGTGTCTACCAGACCAACTGAGTTGTCTGCAAGAAGACCTGTTCCAAAGACACATTTTGTAGCAAAAGAAAAGGTAAGCTGCTCAAATAATTCTGTAATGTCTTTGCAAAGATTTGAAGTGAACATTTCAAGCTCCTAAAATCCATAATTTATGGTTTCTTAACATTATTTTTTGAATACCGATAATTTACATCTTTGGTATATTGTTGTAAGCCAAATATGTTGTTTTTGTTTTACTTAAATTTAAACTGCTGTTACTGCACATTTATGTTATAAAAATGTCCATTCATTTGTTAAGTTTTTTTTCTCCTCAAATTGAATGATAACAAAATTAATGTTTCATCAGATAACAAGAGATCCTCGATTTGATGACTTGTCAGGAGAATTCAATGAACATATTTTTAAGAAAACCTACAGCTTTCTATCAGATGTCAAAACAAAAGAAAAAATGGTACATACTTTTTCCTATCAGCTACTGGATTTTAGCTTTCCAACTTTTATTGGACCTTAATCTTTTTTCAGGATGTATTTTAGTGAAATACCATAAAATTAATGTAAGAACTAGTTGCATTAACTTTAATCAGCTTCACGCAACTTAGATAGTCTTGTGTGTTCAGATGCCATTGGCACTAGTAATATCATTAAGTTTAAGATGAACACGTGTTGGAAATCGTCTACATAAAAAAAGATAAAAAAGAAATATATTTAAATTTAAATATTCCAAATTTTGATAGGTTTACACAAAATGGTCTCACAACAGAAATGAATATGTACATACATCTTTAATTTCAGAAACTGAAGAAGATAATTGAGAAGACAACAGACAAAGAGAAAAAAATTGAACTCAAGCAATTATATAACAGATTGGTAATACCTACAGTTGTTATTTTTTTAATGTGTAGCTTAATACCGAGTACATTAATTAATTTAACATGTAGGTAAGTTTTTGAGGGAAATGCATTTTGTTGAAAGTTTGCTTGTTAACTGTAAATTAAAATAGCTATCACTATTGTTTAACACCTTTGGCTAAGGAGAACCAACCAAATAAATTATTATTTCAACTTACTTAGGTACAGAAGGAGTTAGCAGAAGTGAGAAAAACCAAAAAAGAAGAATTAGAAAAACAATGGAAAAAGAAGGAATTTGAACAAGTTCAAGAAGGGAAAAAACCATATTTCTTAAAGAAATGTAAGTTACTGTTCTTGATTTATTTTAGGGCTGAGCCAGATGTAGTGTTTTCCACCATGTCTGAATTGTCTGGGTATTTTGAGAACAATACTTTCAGAGTTTTGTATTTTCATTTAGCTTACATTTAGTTTCACACCAATCGCTAGTCAGTTTATCATTATTATTCTATTAATTCAGGTAGAATGTAAAAAAAAGATGTATTAGCTCTATACCTGCACTTTTCATTCTCCCATTGGGTGGAACACATAGAAAAAGGAGAAGATAAATTCCTTTTTTTTAACACCCGGACCAAGTTATGTTTTTTTGCAAGTTGTAACAATACTGGGTCAGAACCAGCTCAACCCGAATTAATTTTTTGGGTATCCATACATATTATTTAAAAATTTTAAAGACTTTTTTAAAAAAATGTATTTACTGCATGCAAATACAATTCTGAAAAAAAAGGAAAAGATTAATGATTTATCTATTATATCTTTTTAGCTGAGAAAAAAGCTTTGCTTGATGCTGAATTCAAAAAAGAGCTTGAGGAAACTGGGAAAATGCAAAAATACTTAACCAGAAAGAGCAAAAAGTTGGCAGCCAAAGAGAAAAGAAAAAATGCCTGGAGCACTGAAGATATTTAAATTTAATTTGCCTTTCTGATTGATTATATTTATATATAATAAATTTCAACTGTACATTTAATTTTAATTTAAAATGTTATCTATTTTTTTTAAAAACATTTTCCACTAATCTAATATCTTATGAAAACAGCAGTTTGTCGAGCCAGAGCTCATTAGGTCTTCCCCGACATACACCTTCCTCCCCCAAACCGAATAGTCCTAACTAGATGAGCCGCAAAATGGCATCCTGGAGGCACTCCCCCCGCTGAGACAACCCCACCCGCATTCCACTCGATTGACTAGGTGAGTGGGGCGGCCTCAACCAAGGAACACCTGGTCGGCTGGTGGTGCTGCTCTAATTAATCGGGTGTGAAACTTTCTCAAATTTGTTGACTGCCATAATTTATGTCTGATGCTGGAGAGGGCCCCCCTCTAGATTTCTAAATTACACAGAATTTCTTTATTGGAATTATTTCAAAAATATTAAAATGAAAGCAAAGATTTCAGAGCTAATCCACATGCTAGTAATGACAGTATTAACGCCAGTGGTGATGTCGAGATAAGAGTAAGAGTCTTGATATTGAAAATTTTATCCCTAAGCTTAGTTGTATTGTTACAGACAGATTCATTTTAGAAAGAGTGGAAATCGAAAAGAAAGACACAGATATGATCCAAAAGATCTACCCGAAAGATATTTATGTTTGTGTATGTTCTGGAGTATAACAGTATAAGTTAATGAAAATGGATTTAATAACTTCAAATGAAAACAAATTTTTGAACTCATTTCGTGCCTTCCCCCTTGTATGACATAAATTTGAAGGTAGGGAATGAAAAAAATTCACCACTATAACAATTTTCCATATAAATATAAGGAATAACTATAGACGGTATAGATTTGATATTGTCTGAAAGAATATTGCTTCTCTAGTACCGGTATCTCAAAAACTTAATTTTATAATAGTTTGAACAATGTGCGGAGTATTTAGGGTGTGTTGAATTCAGAAGTTGAGTACTCAAATTTCAAAAGTTGAGTACTCAAATTTTACTCTCTAAATGTCACGATCAACATACATTATAAAAACAAACTATTTTCATAACATAAAGATACCTTGTACAATGTACTTTCAGAAAATCAGACCTGTTTACCCTCAAACTTCTAAAATCGTACAATTTACGTTTTAAAATCGTACAATACAATATCTTAATAGTAAATAAACATACAGTATACAAAATGTATACAATATCAATAACTAGTCACATTACGTTCTAATTCTAGTGGGATCAAGTTAAGCTGGCGTTTAAAAAAAAAAGGTAACTGAAGGTAATAAGTAGATGACTGTCGTTAACTACAAACTGCGGTCACTTTGTTTTGCAGACGTGTAAAATATATGTCGAAATCAAATGTTGCTGCGTGGAACAGTTTTTCATTACTGGACTCTCCATGGTCAGCTGTAAGAAATAATTATGTCATAAAATTACGCCATACAGCACATATAGTTTGTATAAAAATTGTTTGTATAAAAATTTTTGAATCCCCTCCCCCTTGTTGCATGAGTACTTTTTTTAACGACCCCCCCCCCCCAACCCTGCGCAAGTTACAATGAGCTTTCACCCCCCCCCCCCCCAAACCTCTTATTTTAAAATCCAATAATCTTTGTAATATAATTATTTTAGTTACAGTAAATAAAATGTGACAAGTGTTTTCACCATTGGGCGTTCGACAAGACAACTGGGTGCTCGTTGCCCCCGGACAGGGCCATGAGAATGGGGCGACAAGTGCCAAAATCATCTTTAGAAAGGACCTTCACATTGAATTAAATTATAAAATCCCATTTACTTCTAAAAGACTAAGGGCGCAATTATTTGTCCTTTTACTGGTTCGCCCCGGTTGGGTGTGGTTATGCATTTTTCTATATGGATTGCTGCAGCTTCCTTACAGGGGCATTACTAAATATTACACAATTTAAAAAATTGTATTTCCACTTTTAACCCATTGTGACATCTTTCGGTGGTGGTGCAAACAGTAATACCCTTTTGAGTAAATATTGTTTGCAGTTACTAGATTGCGCTTAGTTACCTACATACATGTTATTTTACTATTTTGGTTTATGTATTAGCTATTTTTAGCCCTACAAAATATACGTCACATGCACATTGATATTGTGAACTAAATATTACTTTAATACCTCTACTATTTAGTACTCTTGAGTATATCTGGCGAGTTCATTTGTGAAAATACATGGCAGCATCATGACCATAATTCCTACTAAACATCTGTTGATATATAATGCATGCTATTTTTGGACTTTTAAGTTTCGTAATAAATATTGTAAAATAACGCACATACTTTCAGCCGCTCCCCCCCCCCAAATCATTACGAAAATGTGGCGGTGCTAATTTCATAGACATATATTTAGATCTGCCGCCCCCCTCCCAACCTTTTTACACAAAATTTTCGAACACTACTCCTTTTGCTTCTCATGGCAAACATAATATAATAGATTGATCCCCAACCAGTTTTATGCCTTGATCCATTCACTGCTGGGTGTAGAATGCAAATTTTAATTATTATTTTTTTCATCTGAAACAACTACCGGTACTGGAATGTATTTATTTTCCATCATGTCTCTTAAAATCGTAAAAGACACCCAAAATCTTAAGAGTAAACAGGTCTGGAAAATGTATACTTGTAAAGATCTCTGAATTCATTTAGTCTGGGATTTGTCATATGATTAAAAATTTCTTGATGCTATAGAAAATTGTTCTTGACAGTTAAAGGGTTTTTAAAATCAACAGGTACTGTATAGGAAACAAATAAGGCTAAGACAGTAAAGATTGAGAAAACTTTATTTTTTAAAATTATTTTTTACTGCATATTCTCACTTCTTTATGTTAGTCCTCCTTATCACCAACCACATATTTGGTTGCAGGTTTCTTTATACCATTTAATAATTATTATAGTTATAATAATATTACGGGAATAAAGCATCTCTGCCAGTTGAACAAGACATGACAATAACAATATTGGTGGTACACCAGCCATCACACAAGCAGAAGTAATGAGACCTACCATGATTGATAAAACAGTGTTCCATAAATATCCACAATTATGTCTACCATTTAGAGTCTAAGGCATGCATAACTAAGTGAAGCTATAGATACAAATGAGACAACAATAAAAATAATAAATACTTTTACAACACTAGCAAAGGTGATTTATCCCCATTGTAGGCTATTGTAAACTGTAAATGTCTTGTTACAGAAGCAAAAAAGTGCTTTTGATATCCAATAAAACAAAAAAGTTTGAACTAGGCACATTTAAAGTTTTAATACAGTTTTGAATGGAGAGGTTAAAATCTACTAATTAAAATAACAAGCCTTTTGCAGCCTGTAATAACTTACAAAATCCAGAATAATTTTGTCTATTGCTAATTATAAATAACTTATTCAAAGCAGAAATTTTTAATCCATTTTTCTACTGAAAAAATTGACCTGCACTAAAATGTATATTGATCACACAAAATGTCATTTATAAAACAATGTAAACCAATCATTGAAATTTCTCCAGTTTCAGGGATATATTTCATTTTATAAGGGAATATTATTTTTAAAAAAGATCTTTTAAAAACATCCCAAAATTTAGCTGCTAAGATTTATTTGCTTCATACAATATTGTCCAAACCCTAAAAGAGCCCACCACCAAATCGCCTCACCAACAAATGGCTATCAAGCGCTGGCATCTACAGAGGCACACACTAACAATGGGGTGACTGGATTATCTGCCCCTGGCCAGCCAGCCAGCCGCATTCAGTTTGATATCAGGGAAGTATGATACAATATAATACAAAAGTATGCACAGGTAGTTTTAGTCTTCTTTTAGTGTTTCAAAGCAACATAGCTCATTTGGCAAATAAATGCTTCATATCAATGAAAATTTTAATGAACTTTGAAATGATGGGTAGTCTCAACTTTAACTTAAGTCCCTGATGGAAAATATGAAACTTTTATGCATATATGAATATTGGTGATATAATAATTTTTGTGTGTGGACCATTATGTCAAAAAATGAATCTCACAAAATTATTTCATGTCTGAAAATGTTGCATTCTATAAAAACCTACAAGAAATGGTAAATGGTGTGCAGCTTTTCTCTGTTGAGAATGACTCAGATTAAACCTGCACTAGTGGGTGCTGCATTGAAATGTGGTGCTATCATTATGATCAAAGTTGGGTAAGAAACCATTGTTTGCTTTTATTTTCAAGGCAACAAGGAAATGCGTGTTAATGTGTGTGGACTGATGGCCAATGGCAAATATCCCCGTACACCATGACATAAGGAAAGACTTCGGGCTGTGACAAAATCCAGATCTCGTGGCTAAATTTATTAATGGGTTGGCTAGTTACAACAATGTCTGATGCTGATTCATGAGGAGCAAAAAATATATTAGTGTGACGTAAGGGTGGACTCAAATTGATGGAAGTAGCAATAAATTCATTCTCTTGACATATGCAGATTATAGAAAATAAACTAGGGGAAGAAAAATAAGAAGAGCATAAGAAGAAGTAGTGAAGTCACAGAGTGTCAAACTTGACATTAATTAATGCTAATAGTAATAATCAACACAAGATTAAAACCATTCAGTCTGTAACATGTCTCCCCCGTTTTCAAGTAACCCAGAGTTACCATTACTTTTAACAGAAAAAAAAAGATTGGTATACAATAATGAAAGAAAGGTGTATTTGTTTGAATATGATCGCCAACAATACCCGTCCTTTCAGGTGAGGAAAAAAAATGTAAATCAGGCAACTTTATAAGTTTTTTATCCCTGGTTTAAAAAATGAAAGTAACAACACCACCACAATATAACACAACATATGTAACAAAACACACCCCTTCACACCAAACTGTAAAAATAATTGTTTGAAAAAATTCTAATAAATTTGCCATAAGGATTAATAAGCATAATCTGCTGTAAACTCTGTCTGTGTGTACTTTCTGGCTATAATTGCCACCACTCGAAAATTGAGACTGACTACAACATAATAGACACAGGGTTAACAAATGAAGATAAATAAAATAGTGACTAAATAAAATGTAGCATTTGTACATATAGGTATATCCATATGGTAATACATAAATACAGTTTTCTCTTGCTTGATGTACGACAACAGCAAATTGATTATAACGTACATCCTATTTAAAAGAAAGACATCTTTTTTTTTTTAAATATTGATACATGTTTTTAGTTATGTGCATGTAGGCAATGACTGTATAAGGTGAAAGGAAAGCAATGTGACAAAACTGTACAATGCTATTACATATTGAGCTAAAAATGAGGTTGTAGACCAAGGTGACATGGGATGAATGTGTGATTTTTTTTCTTGTATAATTTATTACTTATAACCTAAGTTGCAATGACTTTGATGCAACAAAGGATTTTAAAAATAATATAAAACATACAAGCAAGGAGATTGGCGTATTATACACCAGAGTACTTACAGGCTATGATTCATGGTCATAAATAATTTATGTTTATCACATTCTTTCTTCCTGTTTATGAAAAATAATGCTTGTTGGCTTATATAGAGTAACAAGCTAACTGTTTAGGTATCCTGATAGATATTGCCACCATAAACTTTCAGTGTAAAGAACATCACAGGAAAAAATGCTATACACTGCACTGATATCAATATAAAGATGAAAAGAGAAGGGGGTGAATGATTGTGAATGATTCATGATATCAACATCATCACATACAAATTATATGGCTTGGCTAACAACAAATTTTCTAATGCATAGTAAGAAAAATAAATAAATAAATAAATAGAAAATTTTGTCACAATGCTTTCCATAATTACATTAATGTAGAATGTTTTATCACAAATGGTACTTTATAATTGCAGTTTAAAACACTGGAAGGTTTAATTCAAACTTCCTGTAACTTCTCTTTAAACATGCAAAAACAAATTTATAGTTATATGGGCTTAAGGTCAATGCCTCGCAAGATTTTGCCCTTATTTTTTTTAAATGTTAATGTTTCAAATGAAAATGATGGGATGAGGATGACTCATGTTGTCAGATGGAGCGATGGCAGTTGTTACTGGCCTGCCACAGGATGCTCAGTACTAGATAAAAGCACTTACCAAGTGCATAACACCTAGTACTCATAACCTGTGGCATTGTTTGACTTGTATGTTTTTAAAAAAAATGAAAGATTGAAAAACAATACAATGGTAATACAATTAAAAAATTCACAGCCCTTCAGTTTCCAAGCGGACCAGTACTGTATAAAACCAACGCTAAACCTGATGTGATTTTATTACAGCTAAATATATGGGATTATGAGGGGGGTGAAAATGGTCAGTGAACAATGGAGAACAAACAAAAACATTTTACAGGATGTGTCAGTTTAAAAATCCATACAACTAATCAATACAAGGAAACCAACGAAGAGAGTCTATTTCAAATGACTCATAATATTGAATGCTAAACAGCAATAATAGAAGACGATTATAATAACTCTGCACTAAGTCAGGGAATATGAAGGACCAAATTAAAATGACCAACCAGAAAGGCTTAAAAAAAAAGTTAAAAACCAGTAAGTCTCATCTTTCTTCGAAATTAAAATAAACGAGGGTAAAATAATTTAACTTGTAAATAAAGAAAAACAGCATAGATTATCACTGAAACATTTTCATGGTAAAAATGAATAAATTTCTAGTAATCCTCTCTAAGCTTTCTTATGGAGTGAGGTGAGCTTATCGAGCTGTAGCCTGACGAGCTCGTTTGTACTCTTCCTGCTGGATACGCTGTTGAATCATATACTGTGCCCGTGTAATATTGCTCACTGTACCCGAGATGCACACAATACGGTTGTGGGTACCAGGAGCATACACACCTTTCTTAGAGATCTGTATATTTGTACCTGTGTACTGTTGAATCTCCACTATTCCCTTTCCACCTGGTCCAAGGATGGCGCCCACTATATTCTCTGGAACCTCCATCTCTTGTTTGGTAGAGGTCTTGTCATCGGTAGGGCTGTACATTCCTGTACCCAGACCAAAAGAGTTCTGGTTCACATTCACAGTGACTGCACCAGATGACCGATCTTGGGTTGGATATGCAACAGCGTTGGCTGAAGCTGCATATCCTGGCGTCTGGGCAAATGTGTCTAGCATTGGACTAGAGCCATATCTATCTGTTGGTCCTGCCATATTTGGCGAGGAGCTACTAAACAAACTATTGGATTGCTGTTGACCTGTAGTAGTACTACCAACAGGACCAAACATACTTGAAGCTTGAGATGTAGCTGCACCAAAAGAGGTATTTCCTGCAGCTCCTGTTGTGGTACCAGCCATCTGCATCCCCTGCATACTGGCTAAACTAGAGGCAGTCATGTTGGCTCCCATCTGATTAACTCCACCCATTCCCATGCCTAAAATTCCATAATTAGCTAAAGTGTTCATTGCAGTACTGATCTCTTCTGTTGCTTGTTCTGTGTAGCCAGAACTTCGCAGCGTCATCTTGAGGTTTTCTAAGGCCTGAGCAGCCATGGGCCCACCAAGTCCCATTGCCGCTGCACTCAGGGTCATGTTAAGCCCAGCGAGACCACCCATTCCATTGTAAGAGTTGTTACCATTGGTTCCGAAATTGAAACCTTGAGTGGGATAGGCAGCTGTTGTGTTATTCATCATCTCTGTAGTGCGTGCTTGATATGGGGTGTTGGCAAATGGTGATCCTGTTGGATTAGCTGAGGCTACAGGCCCTGTGTAGTCAGCATAACTTATATTTGGACAACTACTACTTTGTGGGTCCTCCACAATTTTTTGTAGGATTAAGTCCATAGCTTTCATGTTTGCCTCAAGCTCACCTGGAAAGAAAAAAAAAAATAATAATTTCTTCTCCAGGGCAGGTGGGGTGGGGTTTATGGATGGATTACTTTATAAACTTTTTAAATTCAACGAAACGAGTATATGATTATCATTATGATCCATTTATTGCTTTTCATTTAGAATAGAGACAAAATAATGTCTTTTTTAAAAGTACTGAGGCTATATACACATAGACAACTGGACCCATATACATATTTTGGACTGCCCTATCCCAAATGCATAGGACAAGCTCCAATGCACAACCGACATATTTACTGCTGTTCAAAGTGATACTCTCCACATTCACCAATTTCAATGTTTGCTTCTCTCATGTTTTGTAATATATTTAAAATAGTTGATGTGCTTGGATCAACTTTTTAAAAATTTTGTGACATCTAGCGTTTTTGTTCTTTACCATTTAAATATTCTTAAATGTTATAAAATTTGAACTCTCTCTTGTGAAATATAAAATTGTTTGCAGCCCTTAAGACTCACCTGCTACTGTTACACATCTCTCAGGAAGATTGGTCTCTTTGGACTTTTGCGAAATTTGCACATATGCCCCACTTTCTTCTTTGATTTGCTTGATGTAATTGCCACCTTTTCCTATAATCATTCCTGCTGTACTGTTGGGGATTAGAATCTTCACCTGGTAAAAGCAATAAAATTGAATTCTTACATTTTTATTGAAAGTTGAACATAAAGAATTTTCATATTAACAAAAAAGAATTATTTTAATTTAAAAAGATGCAAAGAATTTAACTTAAACACAAGAAAACTTGTTGAATTGTGGTTTTAAAAAGAACAACTTTTATAATTAATTCTGTCATTACAAGGAAGGCTTTTGTATATGTTGGGTATTTTTATGCCTAATAAATTTCTTAGATAAAGACTTATTTTTTTAAATTCTAGTTAGTTCTGAGAATGAAAAATCTAGGAAATATTTATATTCATTCACTAAATTAAAATTTTTCTTTTAGCCGTATTGATGTGGGTAACCTGGTGAAATATGAAGTGATCAAGATGATATGTTGACACTAGCTAATGCTGAAATGATCTGATGATATGCCGACACTAAAGAATTAATAAAATGATCACAATGAGTAGTAGCTGATATGGTTAACATAAGTGAAATGTCTGAGTGAAGGTGAAGATGGCATGACCATGAAGATGACAGCTACACCCTGTGCTACTGATGAACCCCTTACAATTTTTGACTTGCATGTTTTAACATTATTTTTCTCCAACGATAAATATTTAGCCAACATCAAGCTCAGCTCTTTCTCTAAATCTCTGCTTGGACCATGATCTGTAAATACCTCAGCTTCTCTACCTTCTCAACTCACAATAAAAAAACACTATACAGTAAACAAAATTAATTTCCGTGGCAAGCTTCTGCTTAAATACAGTCAAAAACTAATCACCCTAAAATTTGTCATTGGACTATATTAATGTTTATTTTATCCTAGAAAAAAAGGAACATTAAGCCCCTTCATAGGAAGAGAAACAAATAATAAAATCATTGTCTATGTGTCACAGGATTGCTTATCATTTAACCTAGATAGGATAGGTGACCTAAGATCTATCTACCTTAGGTCTGTTTGAAAACCTATGAGGAAAAAACAACTAAACTTTTAGTTAAAAAATATACCGATGTATTTTAAATTCAGTCTTCATATAAATTCAATTTCTTTGATAGGATGTGTATTGCATTAACATCTTTTATCATTAATGATTTTCAAAAAATAGAAAATAGATTAAACTTTTTAAAGGTCTTTAAGTTTATGCATATATTTGCAAGCATTTTTAGATATTTCATATTAAAATTATGTTCAACAATTATAAATAAGATTAATGGAAAGTTGTGCAAATTATTTTCCAATACTAACCACCCGTCAAAGATAATTTTTATCCTATTTAAAGTACAAACCAAAGGCAGATACATTACAAAAAATGAGATGAGGATGAAAATGGAACCTGAAATACCTCTATTACCTGCCGATGCCTCTCAAAATTGTTTTTGGCATCATCAGGTTTTGTTGGTGTGGTAGGATTGGACTCCGGCTTTTCTCTTATCTTTTCCATAATGAAATTGTTCACTTGTCTAACAGCATCAGGGGCACCCATTATCAAACATATACGCTCTGTTGTACCTGAGGAATACAACAAACAAAATCTTTTGTTGGTGACAAAAAAATATTAAAATCTAATTTACCAGAGGAATCAAAACTGTATCTATTATGTATATTGTCAATTGCAAGCAGAAGGAATAAAAAAAAACATGAATAATCTAAATAATACTTTTGTACCAATGAATTCTTTTGTTGTTAAATTTTTTCACTAAAAATAAGAACACTAAATGATCTGAGAACAGTAATCGCCCTAACAAATGTGATTAATTGGTTGTTTTAAAATAACGCCTAAAGCAGATCTGGTTAATCTGGAACTATCAAAATAGTACAATATTGTTTCAGAATAGTAATATACATTCTCAAAACAAAAACATACAATACCTTTTTGTAATAGTAAATAATAAACATACTGGTACAGTATAATTAAATTACCTCTGGGAATGGTTATAAATTTTATAAATAACTATTCTCATCGTGTGTCTAAAAAAAGGCACTTCCCAAAGTAGATGATTGAGGTTTATATATTAAATGCAGAGCTTTATGGCAAATAAAAAGGTGCCTGTCATTTCTACTTCTAGAAGAAGATGAGGTGGAGTAATGAAAATCACATGAGTCAAAGGTGGGTTTGGAGAGAGGCTTTAGCCACCTCCCCAGAAAATGTTTTATAAATTCAAAATACAGGGATGCAATTTTGTGTATACCTGAATATAGTTTGCATCATTCAAGATTTAATTGGACTATAAATGAAGAAATGCTTGTGGAAAATTAGTTTTACTTAGCCATGTTCATATAAATCCTTTAATTTAATTTTAGTAGTTACTAAATAGTAAAACTGTTTTATGATTTTTATTTCAGAATGGAAATTACTTATTTAAATCTATTTTTGTATAGAATACACCGAAATGGCTAATTTTTCTGTTAAAATATATTCTAGTAATGACCGCAAGCTGTATTTGGAGAGGGAGAGAGTGCTGAAAAAAAAAACAGGGCATTAAAATGGTATAACTGCTTAATGACTTCTAAAAATAGATTTCAAATGCAACTTCGTAGATCTTATAGAATATTTCAAAATCTAACACAGCTGTGAGGAGCAGTTGTGAATGCATAAATAAAAAAATTCAGTTGTTTTCCCTATTTTTGCAATCAACATGGTTCGGCAGAATAAACTAAATAATTATGTCACAAAATTATGTCCTAAAGCACCGAAGCGAACAATAGCCAAAGCGAATGTTGACTAAATTTCTCTCTAGGGCGACTATGCTAATATTACTGTTGCTGTATCTAGTTAGTTCATAGTAAAAACACAAAGCAACAATATCACCATCATTACGAACAGAGGCGGTGTTATTTTATAGCCTTTAAAAATTGAAACTAACAAACTCTCTTAAGAGAAACAGAAAACTATAGAGCCAGAGCTCATTAAGTCTTCCCCAACGTACCCCCTCTTCCCCACAACCCAACTAGCATTAATTCTAGTCAGGCTGCAAAGCGGCACATCTGGGGCATTCCGCCAGAGACAGCCCCACCCGCCTTCCACTCAATTGACTATATGAGTGGTGCGGCATTAATGAAGGGAACACCTGGTTGGCTGGTGGTGCTTCTCTCTCAGCATCTTCAGTCGAACTTTGTATGGGCTGGGATGGATATATTTTAATGTCCCTTAAAACACCTTTCCCATCCCGGGGTGACAATATTTTCAGACACCTGTCACTCCCAAGCAAAATCTGTATGCTCCTAAGACAACACACCCCCCCCCTCCATTTATTTTAATACTAATTTACTTACAATTTTGGCTACTTCTAGTAATGAACTTTTAGCTCACAATGTAAAATATGATTATTTATATATCGTAAAATATGGATTTCTTTTAAAAAGGATTTTACACATTTTGTTTCCTATCTTATCAAAATTATCAAAGCTATTTTTAATGTTAAATAACTACAGTTAGAAACAAAGCCAGGACTCATAAGAATAAAATTAATTTCTTATCAATGTCATAACAATTTTCAAGTAGTGCATCACCTTAAAAACTGCTAAAAAATTTCCAAGACTGTTGCCAAAATAATTAACCTGTAACCACTCTAATATTTTATATTTTTTGATAACCTTAACATAAATATAAAATTATTTTTATGAAGGACTGACCTGGGTAGAAATCATTAGCCTTGGACATTTTTACACGAGCACCAGCTTCTTTTTGGATCTGGGCAATTGTCTCTCCCCCTTTCCCAATAATTGCCCCAGCTGCCACACTGGGTACAAGAATCTTCAAATGTATATTGTCTCCTGAAAACAGAAATAATAAACATAAACAACATTATTTTAAAATAAACAACATGATTTTAAATGTGGCTAAAAAAAAATTTGATTTATTTAAATAATACATATTTAAAAACTAAAACACCCATCTAAATTAATAAAATTCATATTAACTTTCTCGATGCGGAGCAACGCAGAGTGCGTTCACCCGCGTTTCTCAAAAGCACAGACCAACGCGATCTGCGTCGTTTCTATATCATGTTTGTGTCTTTGCTACTTCTCGGTTAAAATTTTTAATAGCTATTTTTAAATAAGACTTTTACATAAAAGAGTAGTACTTCATTGTTTATAAGCAAAACCAAGTTTTATTTGTTGTCATTTGAAGCATTATTTTAATGATTTCTTCACTATTTTTTTCTACTGTTGCTATGGCTACCCTAGGCCCTAATAGGTGAGTAAGTTTCCTAGACGATTAACAGCTAAAAGAGCTTTGGAATTGTTTTATATTATTTCTTTTGATAGTGAAGATTTATATTTAGATCCATCCCATGATTCCGATAGTAGTAGTTTTAGAGGATTTGAGTTATAGAGGTGAAGATGAGGTATAAGTACATCAAAGGGTTTTGGGGGAAAATGGTTTAGCATATGTTTTCACATTGTATGGTTCTTTTCTGTAACTTATTTTATTTAAACTGAAAAAATAGGTTTACAAACATATAGTCCATTTACTTATCTTTCATTTGATACCACGTTTAGTCTTATAAACCAAAAAATAATATTTTTATATTTTTTTTGCTCTTCAATAAAAAAATTCACAAGGCAATACACAAGTATAAATATAATGGTTAACTGTAATTACAATTTTTTTTTTAAATAAAGCAAACTAATTGCTATTGTTAGACTACCTGTAAGCCATGACACATATAGTTGTTGCAATTCAAAAAACATAACAGTGGTTTAAACTGTATTTTTCCTTGCATGAATAAATTTGAAAATAATTTCACCACATCAAGTATATTTTATTTTCATCAAGAATATTTTCATACATAAGTTAAAATAGGCTGTGTATCTGAATAAAACCAACATATCTCTTTAGCCAACAGGTCATTAAAATGCATGAATCATCTGAATGGCAAGCACCACTTACAATAACTTCAAAATAACAAGATTGCACATTCATAATCAAGTAAAGTTAATAATTTGTATAAGAAGATAAACAAATATGGGCTGATAACACTCTACTCCTGAGATGTTAAAATGTTTTCTTTAGAAAAGTAGTTCACATTAGCAGAATACCCAGCATTTCATCTTTATCAGAGGGGGATTTATACATTTGACCCCCACCCCCACTCAAAAACCCACTGGCCATGTATACAAAACAATTGTTTGTTAGTTGTAGTTTTTCAAATACAATTAGACCTAAAAAATTAACCAGAAAGACAAATTTAAGTTCACAACTGTTATTGTACTGACTGGTGTGCATGCCTATCAATGCCTAGGCTCCCTTGCTCACCATGTTCAAACATTTCTAATATGCCATTTAAAACAAGTATGACTTTTACTTAATGATCTTGTTTCCCCAACAGTAATAAGGAAGAGAGAATGAAAAATACATTTTCTGTCACATTCCTCTTGCTGCCCTCTCAGATACTAAATTGCAGCTAAGTTTTTATTCATGATCTATCATATTTTTCTACTGTCCTCTCTCTTGGATACTACAATGCAGCTAAGTTTTTATTTTTATTTTGTTGTTTGCTAAAGAAGGCTTCAAATGATTCATTGTTCTTTTGCATCCTGTTTTCAGGTTTCCCCATACTTTGTTTAACTTATTTTTATTCCCCCAAACAGGCAGGGGCACAACAGTTAATTTCCCAATTGTCAAATTTGGCCCATAACTCTGAGGTACTATGGTAAACGCAGTGGTGCAAGACAGTGTGTCTGTACTTATTGTATCTAGAATTTTAATGTTTTCAACAATTCACCTTATTGAATAAGTTAGTGGTTTTTTTAAACTAATCATCATGCCCTATTCAGATCTGTATGAGTAAACTCTTGGTTTAGCAAAATATTAGTGTTTCCATTGTTTAACCCTATAACTGTCATAACTGCTGATGATACACTGTTGAACCCCTTTATATTGCAAAACCATCATTAAAAATGCGAATGATCTAAAGTATATTGGTTAAGGGGAAATCACTCTATATAAACGACTTTACTCACTATTTATGTTTCTATCTGTGTGTAAAGTGCTTTTATCAAGGCTTTGTTGTGATTAATAGGGTGTGAAATTGGCAAAAAATGTTTGGCAGCCATAATGTCTGAATTGCAATTATTTCAAATGGATTAAAATGAGATAAATTATTTCAGAGATATCCCACCTCCTAGTAATGACAGTTTTAGCTCTGGGGGTTATGGTGACATATGACATCAGAGACAAATATTGAAAATTTTGGCCCATAGCTTGATTATTGTTACAGACTAATTTGTTTGGGAAAGGGTGAAAATCAAACAGAAATGACAAAGATTGGATCCCAAAGACCTACCCTAAAGAGATTCAAAGACATTTATGTTTGTGTATGTTCTGGTGTATTAAATATTTTTAAAAAAAGGATTTATAACTTCAAAGGAATTTTTGAACTCGTGCCTTCCCCCTTGTATTTTGTTTGACAGAAATTTGAAGGTTGCAAATGAACATCATTCACCAATATTACAATTTTTAATATATATAAGTACCCATATGTTAAAATTTTCTGAAATAATATTGCTTCTAGTATCTCAAAAACATGATTTTATGATAGTTTGAAAATGTATAGCGTATGAGTGTGAGTTGAATTCAGAAGTTGAGTAGTAAAATTTGACTCACTCTGTAAAGATCAAGGTCAAAATGAACAAAAACAAATTCTTTTCATATCATAAGATACCATATCCAATAGGAGAAAATGCATACTTGTAAGTTCTGAATTTATTTAGTATGGGATTAAGTCATTTTTGACCATCATATGAAAATGTTGAAAAATTCTTGACACTACTGAAAAATGCACTAGACAGTTATAGAATAATTTATTTAATTCACAGCTGCCGGTTAAGATTCCTAACAAGTAATTAAGCTTTGTTTGCAAGCCATTTAACTATTTGGTAAATAAAGTCACAAATTAAACTGAGCAAAATCATAAAATGTGTGGTCAGCCAAGATACAGTTAAGGACTGTGCAGCCTGCCTTCTTAAAAAAACTTGGTATATAGACACCAAGACTGTCTCAAAGCTCTGTACTGTACTTGCCAGGGAGAAATAGATTTCAGATATTTAATAATGCCATAGACATAGCTTTTTAAAGTTATCAAACTTTCTGGAAAATTCTAGATTGGATATTCTTAGTTTTAAATCCATCGAAATTACAATAAGGACAATGAAGGGTATTGCTACCACGTTAGGCCTATATCCATTAATTCACATAGAACCTATAGTGTTGTCTAAGCATATGGATATTTACAGAGCTTATATAAGGAAACAGTAAATGGGCACCCCAGCCCCAAAGGAATGGATATGAGTTCAGTACCCTTCGGTATTCGAATATGGTTAATCAAGTATATGTGTACTAAGTTTTATCAAGATCCATCCATTCATGTAGGAGTACTAATTGGTCATTTTATTTATATAGCTTATATAAGTATAAGAAAAAACAAATTCGGGGCCACCGGCCCGAAACGGGTTATAAAAAATTCATAACCCCCCAGTATTTGATTCTGGATAATGATGGATATATGTGTAAAGTTTGGTCAACATCCATCCACAAACAAAGAAACAAACCTACAAATTTTCACTTTTATATATATACTAGCCAATATACCCAGCGTGGCCCAGGATTGCAGTAGGACCGCGATCCCATTCTGACACAGATCCCGTCGCAGTCCCGTTTCCCAGTGGGATCCCATTTTCTTGTGCCTCCGGATCCAGATTGCGGTGGGATCCCGATCCAAGTGGGCTACAGATGCCGTTAGGATACCATACTGTGGGATCCCATTCCACCCAAGGACCCCCTTTTCTGATTTTATCCCGTTTCCTGATAGGATCCCGTTACGTGATGGGATCGTGTTACCGATTGGTTCCAGTGTACCGTTGGATCTCGTTCCCCATTAGGATTCTGTAATACAATGGGATCATGCTCAGTGCGATTTTCTTCGAATAAGCTTTTTAGATCCCATTATATATCCCCGCAGAACAACATAGAACCTTCTGGAACAATCTAGATTAATTTTAATCCCCATAAAACGTGTAAAGAAAATTTTTCTATGTAATTATTTCTCAAAAACAAAATATTATACAAATAAATTGCAATACTATAACTATAGTACATTTAAATTAAAATAGAGGCACCAGGGCCCATTTAATAAAGTACTGTTTCAGCTATGTCTGAGAAAGGGGGCCCTATAAAAATCATTCAGATAAATTATGGAGTTAAAATTTAAAATTTGTCCCATTAAAATCGGTTTAAAAATGTGATAACTATTTTAAATTATCAAACTTTCAAGAAAATTCTAGATTGGCCCTGAATGGATTGTAAATTATTAGTTTTAAGTCCATTGATATTTCAGTACGTACTAAGAAGCTACAAAGCTAGGCCTATATACATCAATTTACATAGAACCTATATTGTTGTCTAAGCTTATACAAGGAAAAATGAAAAAGTATGAGTTCAGTACCCTTCGGTATTTGAATATAGAAAATCAAGTGTATATGTACTAAGTTTGGTCCAGATCCATCTATCATGTAGGAGTATTTGTTTTTAATTTTATTTACATAGCTCATAAGAAAAAAGAACAAAATCGGGAATATTTCTTAAAGTTCAACCCCCCACCCCCCAATATTTGATTCTGGAAAATGATGGATATATGTGCCAAGTTTGGTCAAGATCCATCAATCCTTGTAAAAGACTTTGTGGAACAAACCCACAAACAAATTTTCACTTTTAAATATGTATATATGATATGATTGAAATTGATTCATCAAACTCAATGAAAAGCATAATATTTTTTATTCTGTTAGTATTAATATAAATACTCTGAAAAACAACCAACAGTAATAATTTTAAAAAAACTTTTGTGGAAGGCAATTATATGCAGTTCAATGGTACACTGTTGTGCCTGTTTAATTTAGTACTTAATATGGTTATATAACCATGTAACTGGGTCTAATAATGTGTGTCAACTACTGATGTTGTTGATCCTGGGATAAGTTGTTCATGTGTGAAATTCAAGACATGGTAGGCATGTGATGGGAAATTCCCAGGCTCAAAATAGTTTTTGGGGGGATGTTGATTGTATTATTTATTGGGGAATGTGGATTGTATGTTTTCAAAGTAACTAATTACATTGCTGCAAGCTAAGCCAGCGATTGAAGCAGATGTAAGTGTGACAAAACTGGGCAACATAAAAAAAGGGCTATTAAATGCGAGAAACAGATACAAATAGACTGGATTCATTTAGAGCAAAACATTCCAGATAGATGAGTTGCATTTGTTCAATATACCAAACAAAAGAAAATATAGAGATATAATCATATTCTAATTTTCTATGAACCAGTTAGCTGGAACACTAGTGTGTAAACTGCATGACTGGAGCTCTGTGCCGGAAATATACAAATCATAAAGCGTGTTGGGCCCCTTGACCTATAATCTGACACACATGAAAATATGTTGAGCCAAAAAGTGCCGAGTCATCAACTCTCACTTTCAAAACATTCCAGGCGCAATGAACGGTATCGGGTGATCAAGCAACAGAAGAGCGGGGGCTGACAAGGGCGTGAAAAAAAAGGAAGTGGGGGGGGGGGACTAAGAGGACGAGAACAGATCGATATTGGCGATCGTCTGTATCTACCGCTCAAATGATGTGTCCGTTTACCTGTTCGTCTGCCATATGGTAGAAATGGCAAAGTTTAAAACGTGGGAAAGGTCAGACCCTGTATGTTTTTTTTAATGAATCTTGATCTACATACCATGACCGCTGCATTAGTTGTGCTGTTAAATTGTTATAGTTTGAGATCATGAACATTGATGCAAATAACGATTGCATCTTAAATTACCAATATGGACCAACAACACAAACTTCTTCCCATTTGCTTATCAAGAGCAATGTGTCATATTATCCACGTAGCAATTACCTGTCCAATCCATGGTATCTGCTTTCTCTGTTTTCAGATACATTATGGAGACCGTATAACCATCTACACATTTAGTTGATAATCCGATTCTCCAACATGGTTAATTAGGACAAGTGAACAACGGTCACAAATAGTGCTTAGTTGACACGAAACCAATACCATAAAACATTCCCACTACTGATATAATAAGGCCTACAGCCACGTTTGCTCCCGGCCATGAAGTACTGGTAATGAAGATAAATAGGGGAGAGATGGGTTGAATAGAAAGGGGGACTACTAACAGCTTCGGCGTGACTTGGCGTTAAGAGCCTCGGCACGCGTGCTTGTGCGTGCCCGCTGTGGTTTTCGCATGGCGTGCGCGAGGGGGGGGGGTGGCTCCCCCACAACCACTTTTTTTTTCTCCATTTATCAGCAAACCGGCAAATTTCATTGAGATCTGTAAGGGCTAATGCTACGTAGGCTACCTAACTTTGGTCAGCCGTGCTGTTATACCGGATCCAACAAAAATAAGACCGCTTTCCATTGTATGTTTCGACATAGACAAAGGAAAATGGATATTAACGTAAACCGAAGACAGACACAAATATATTAGCTATTGATGTCGTCAACTCCTGTTAACGTGTTGTCAGTTTGGGTTTTTGGAGAGAAAGGGTTGGGGAGGGCTCGGGTTAGTGCTGCATGCGCGTGGGGCGTGCAAAGAATTTCACCGCCCCTTCCGCGTAAAAACTAAGTTGGTCGAAAATGTCACCCCGCCATGTAAAGAAGAAAGTGCAGCCCTCCCCACACTAAGGCCACTGAGTCGGCCTTTAAGTTATATTATCCAAGTAAGCTAAACAAACATTAAGGGCACTCACTGACAAAATACTATTGGGGGGGGGGGGTGGTGTATATATATATATGCACTTAAACATATAATACAAAAATATGGGGCTAAACCCGATGCATCAATATAAACAGGTAACATTCAATATAACAGGAGGCACCACACATAGAGAGCTAGTCAAATTTTAACAGCATCAAATCTCAATGTGTTCTCTAAAAATATATGTTCGGAGCGCAAGATAATTAAACTAAACCCCTTAAAAAAAAAGCATGGCTGACAAGACATTTCACTTCACATTGTACTTTGCGGCCACGTATTGGCATAGTTCTTAGTATTTGCATACTTATAGATATGCCTATAGTATATAGCAAATGTTAAACTTAAGTCAGAAGAATAAATTGTACAACATGGTTGCGAGATACCACCCAGGTCACGTGACCTATTGCTGTCGAGTATTGATTTGTGCTTATTGAAGTGTGTTGGCGAGGAAACACGAGAGTGCGTCTGTGTGTGGGGGTGGGGGTGTCTAGGAGACGTCATCACTAAGGAAGAGGGTATTGTTAAACTAGTGAATTATTTTGAAACCAGCCTGTAAGGAACCCATGCGAAGCATCCACTCGCAAGTTGGACTGAGTAAAATTGTAAGGTCACGGATCTTAGAATGCACAGTGAAATACTTGCCCCCTTCGCCTACAATCGGTAACCAGACAAAACGACAAGTGACAAAACGACAAGTGACAAAACGACAAGTGACAAAACGACAAGTGACAAAACGACAAGGTGACAAAACGACAAGATGACAAAACGACAAGATGACAAAACGACAAGATGACAAAACGACAAGTGACAAAACGACAAAGTGACAAAACGACAAGGTGACAAAACGACAAGTTTTCAACGCCAACTCATCCTCCGTCTTTAATGCCTTACATACAATAAAGTAAGGTCAATTTTTAAGATATTTTACATGCCTTATCGTTGGAGAAACACGGTATTCGGTTATCAGACTTGCGCATAATTACATTAAAATGAGATTAATTACCATTAGAATTACATGACCTATATTTGTAATTATCTACAATTTACATTACTTCATTCAAAAGTGTACTTAATTACCATTACAAATTACTCCACTATTGACCTGTAATTACAATTACTTTTTTTTTATTTAAACATTGTTTTAGTTAGTCATATTTCCTTTTACAGTGCAATACATGTACATTTTTGGGAACCCGCTTTTGGATTTTATTGTTATACAAGAAAGTCAGAGAAGTTCATTAAATGATTTTACTGTATATTTGAATACACAATCATATTTTGTAGCAGACCCTTAAAAATTTCAGTGATTGTCTGTGTGTATGAGCAACCATGACATAATTTAAATTATAATGTTCAGCTTGCTCATTCCTTGGAGACAAAATGTATGTCATATTGGGTCAAAGTACTATATGAGTATATTGTATACGATGACACTATATTCATAAAGATGTAATCTGCTATTCAGTATTTTCACTTTTACTCTGAAAATAAACATTTACTGAGCAATTAAAAAAGGACAATTACATGGATATTAATTAATTACAATTACTAATTACAGTAATTAAAAATAAAATGTGTAATTAATTAAAGTTTTTAATTATTATCTCAAGTAAGTCTGTTATTATGCATAAGATTAGGATCTCAAAAGGTCTATTACTATCTAATTACACTGTACAGGAAACTGCACTAACACAGCACTACACTGTTGCACACCAACTCCAGCTTCTAGAGCACATGTGTCAAACTCAAGTTATTTTTCATCACCACTAACACAGAATTAGGCTGACGACTCCACTAAGAAAATAACAATATTTCAAACCCATCGCTGCGAACATCAAAGCTCTTTGATGTGACCGCCGCACGAGTTTATCATGTTTGCAACGGTAACCAGAAAAAACGACAACTGACAAAACGACAAGGTGACAAAACGACAAGGTGACAAAACGACAAGTGACAAATCGACAAGGTGACAAAACGACAAGTGACAAAACGACAAGGTGACAAAATGACAAGGTTTGAGGTTAGGGTTAGTCTGATAATCCAATACCGTGTTTCCCCAACTATAAGGCATGTTAAATATAAAAAAAATGTTGACCATACTTTATTGTATGCAGTGGCGTAACGAGCTTAACTCGCGCCCGGGGCACAATACCCTTTTAGCGCCCCCAATACCCTTTTAGCGCCCCCAATACCCTTTTAGCGCCCCCAATACCCTTTTAGCGCCCCCCCCCTATTTGAAAACCATACAATATTATAGTAAAATATACCATTTGGCGCCCCTTTGTGAGTAGCGCCGGGGCATGATGCCCCACTCACTACGCCACTGATTGTATGCTAGGCAGTGGTTCCCAACCTTTTTTGTGCCATGCCCCACCTAAGCCAGTGTTTCCCAACCTTTTTCGTGCCATGCCCCACCTAAGCCAGTGTTGCCCAACCTTTTTTGTGTCATGCCCCACCTAAGCCAGTGTTTCCCAACCCTTTTCGAGCCATGCCCCAACTAAGCTTTTCTAAAATTCTTTGCCGCCATGTAACATATACATAATTTTTAATATTCAAAAATACGGTTGTTCAGTCAAGAAGCTTTAATGATAGATTTTAGAAAGAAATCACTAGGAAATTGGTGAGGAAACATAGTAAGTAAATTTTCAAAACATATATGGAGAACTGACATTCATGTATGAAATAATTTTAATGAAATACTTTTCTATATTATTTTAATTATTAATAATAATTTATTGTTTAACGTTAGTGAGATGTTTGTGTTTTCAAGTTCTAGATAGCTCATTTTCAAATTGCCCCACTATGGGGCGTGGGCCCCACGTTGGGAAACACCGATGTAAGGCATTAAAGACAGTGGAGGCGTTGAAGACTTGTCGTTTTGTCACTTGTCGTTTTGTCACCTTGTCGTTTTGTCACCTTGTCGTTTTGTCGCCTTGTCGTTTTGTCACCTTGTCATTTTGTCACCTTGTCGTTTTGTCACTTGTCGTTTTGTCACTTGTCCTTTTGTCACTTGTCGTTTTGTCACTTGTCGTTTTGTCCCTTGTCATTTTGTCACTTGTCGTTTTGTCATGGAACCCCTACAATCATATGTGTAGGTTTACTGCAGTCAGAACCGGTAGCGTTCTTATAATTAAATGACATTGGTACACCGATCTGGCAAAAAACAATGATGGCAAACCTTCTTAACATATTCCATTTGCTTTGGATCTGCATTCCTTCTTATCCACTGAATGTGAAATAAGTATAATTACTATAATGGAGCAAACACTCTTTTATTGAAATTTTACAAGTGGGAAAAAATTGACCGCTTTGACTTAATGGCTGTTAATAAATGGAGAAAAATAGACGAACGAAAAATAAAATGTGAACAAATAAAATATATTAAAACCAAACGTTTTGATTTCTGATTTTTTAAAAGTGCTGTGAAAATTAACTTTAAATTTAAACAAATTATTCATCAAATGGTTACTGCATGACTCGCCGTTTGTATCGTGAATGAATTTTGGTCTTTCATTTTCTCCTGAAGAATAGAATAGGTAAACCTGGGAATAGCTGGCTCAAAAGTAGCAGTGAAAGCGTGAATGTCCGCTAACACCATTAGTATTATTGTATCAATTGTAGATAAAAATGTCAACAATTATCAAACAGTCTAGAATTTTTTTTTGTGCTTTGATTGAATTTTTTAAAGTTTTTACCCCCCCCCCTTTTTTTTTCTCCACCTCCATCACCACGGAAGTGAATTTTCCATAGGCAACGTTGTTTAATGTGTCAAAGTAAGTAACCGGAATAATAATGTAAAATCCCATAAAATTGCTCTCTGGTTTGAGTCTTTTGCCCCCTCCAAATCCTGACCTTGGAAATTCCGACGGTTAGTGTAAAAAAATGGCTTTATATCTATCGGTACTGTGAAAATAGTTTTTGCTGGCTAAATATCCACTTTAACACGCAGAGTTCACCCCAGTGAAATAGTCGTATGGGTGAGCTCCGGTGTGTCGGTACAACAACACAACTCATTTAAGTCTTATCAAGAGTCACATGTAGGTCATCAGTGGGCCAGAGTTTTCTTCAACATAGAGTATGATAAGGTGTCTGCTCTCGCTGCGACACACTATGTATGTGTTAATTTTGGCTTTATGCACAAGAAAAGGGCTAGTTCTTAATATACTGAACATATTTTATGAACTGTGGAATTTGCTCAAACATTTAGCAAGGTATATTATAGTATATAAAAGTGTGCTTGTTTCTACGGAGCTGGAAAAAGACGGGGGTGGGGCATTTGAAAATAAATTCACGGACATTCCAGATAGCATCAACTCAATAGCAAGTTATATATTTTCTTCGGTGAGCTCAGGGAACAGGATTTTAAGTTCTTTCTCTGCATAATATGGATATTTTCCAGGGTTTATTAACCTCCCTTTTGACTATCATACCAAGGCCAAAGACCTTATAATAATTTAAATTACCAAGGTAATGCAGCTCATGGACCCCCATACACCGTTATACGGACCACCAAGGGGACCCCTGATTTAACCAAATACAAGAACAAGTGCCTTATCTGCCACCATTCTGAACTCCTACTTAGGTACTCTTCCAAATTCAAGGCCATAGAAATAGAACAAATGAATTCTTCACTCTTTATGATCATAGCCATTCATTTATAAGCAAAAGGACACATGAAACAGTGTTCTCACAAGGCACCGTGTGCCAAATTGCAGTAACAGGTGTTTCTTTAAATGAGGTCACATGTATAGGGGGTGGGCGAGAGAGTGCTTTTCCTGCACACAGCAGAGAGTGATGCTAAAGAAATTCCTTTACGTTTTGCGGGCATGTTCCCACCGCGGGACAATTTTTTCTCCACTCTAAATGTATTTTAAGTCAGCTTTTTCTTAAGATGCCAAGCACCTGTAGAGAACACATAGTGAATGGCATCCCAATGGAATTGTTTCATACATGAAACTTACATGGACTAATACGTTGTTTTTCTTTTTTTTAAATACACAAAAGTCGCTTATAATGTAACTCAAGAAATATTATCCTGTGGTATTAAAATATTATTTGACTGAGTGTTTAACTTTCTTTTTTTAAAAACAGTTGTATTTTAACATATAAGCTCAACGTTTTTTTCTAGAAATGCAAGAGATTATAACTGATTTCATATGTTAATTAAATGTGCAAGGCTGGCATGAGGACTAAGAGGGGCCTGGGCACAGTCAATAAAGGAGCCTATAGCTATGCGCTTATAAACAGATAACTGATGGCTAAGCTGCTTGATATTAACTGTAGTAGGTATGGGGCTTTATCAAGCTCAGCTATCCATCCGTGCCATTTATTTTCATATACAAATATTAAAAAGTTTGCCCAGAGCTAAAGTAAAAGATAGCATGTGTAATCTTAACCATGTAACTGTCAAGAACAATTTTTTATAGCGTCAAGCCATTTTTAGCATTCATATGCTTGTCAAAAATCCCAGACTAAATGAATTCAGAGACCATTACAAGTACACATTTTCTGAAAATACATTGGTATGAAAAGAATTTGATTTTATATCACGTAGGTTGATATTGACATTGTCCTTTACAGAGCGAGTACAACTTTAGTACTTAACTTTTGAATTCAACCCACCCTAAATTCTCTATAAATTGCTCAAACTATCATAAAATAAAGTTTTTGAGATGTCAATTTATAGTTACTTGTATGGGAAATTGTGATATTGGTGAATTTTTTTATTCACTACCTTCAAATTTATAACATACAAAATACAAGGGGGGAAGGCACAAAATGAGTTCAAAAATTTGTTGTCATTTGAAGTTACCAAATCTATTTTTATTAATTTATATTCCAGAACAAAGACAAACATAAATATCTTAAGGGTAGATTTTTGGATCAAATCTTTGTCTTTCTGTTTGATTTCCACCCTTTGCCACACAAATTTGTCTGTGACAATACGACTAAGCTTAGGGATAAAATTGTCAATATCTGACTCTGTCATTACTAGCACATGGAATATCTCTGAAATTCTGTGTTAATTTTGAAATCTACAAGAAGCCCTCCCCTGCATATAACATGCCGGTAAAAGAATTTGAGGAAATCTCCCACCCGATTGATCATAAAAATTCCATGCTAAAAGTAAGAAAACACACTGATAGTAACGGAAATAGGAAGCAAACTCATTTATATTTATATAGAGTGAGTTTAAATCATTTCGCATTTTTAATGACAATTTTGCTAACAGCCGATTTACCACAGAAAGGGGTTTGAGCAGATGATCGGCTGTTATGACAGTTGTAGTTGTAGGATTAAAAAGGGAGAAACTCAATATTCAAAACATGAAATATTCCGTCAATCTGCATAGATCTTTTTGAAATTCTTTCTTTGGATTGTCTTAACTTACTGGCAAATAGATCTGAAATTGCCCTAAAACAGTATTTACAAAACAATTTCTCCACACCTCAATACCTAAAAAGAACATTGTCTCCTAATTCTCGTATCCTGTCTAACATTGCCCCCCCCCCCCCCCTCTTCCACACTTCTTTTTGGAAATGGAAATACAATTCAATAGGGAGTAAATGGACCCCCCCCCCCCCCCAAACTTCAATTTTCCAGTGTGAGAAATACTAGCTTATAGATATTTGATCTAGCATGTATGTTGGAAACAAAGGCATAATTATTTACTGACACTACAAAATATGAGTTTTTATAATATAATTTGTTGTGAAAACTACTAGAAAAAGGCATGCATTATCATATGCGGCTGTTAATTAGTAGTTCATATCCAACTTCTGATCAGACATTTATTACCCAACTACTTTAAAGTTCCATATTGACAAATAAATATTAAGATAGCAGGTGCATTCAAATTACCAACATAATTAAATGCAGTCAAATCTGCTGATGGTACAGCAGTTAAAAAACTTAAAAATACTGTTAAATCATTACAGCTGGATGCTATTGCACTAGTGGTTCCCCACATTTTTTTATTTTGCCCATGTACTCCTAATGTCATGAGTACTGTGGTTAAACCTGAGGAATATTTTTCGGGGTTTCTTACAAATATATATATATATCAACATATATATATATATGTGTGTGTGTGTAATATATAAATAAATATAAATTTTTCAATTTTTTTTTCCCAAGCCTTTGTGAAAATACCCTTCATTTAAAAAAATTAAAAACTTTGAGGAGTCTTTCAGACATTCTAAAAGAGTTGCACGAACAAATAACCATATACTAGAAGAAAGTAACTAATTTTTTTTAAATTCACTATGAAATAAGAAAATCAACTGTAATCATTTCAAAAACAGGTATGACACATTGAAAACATAAAACACTTTCTATTAAAAAGGATATCAATGGGATTTTCAAGTGGGCAACAATCTGCCAAAGTACTGAACTGAATTTTAAGGCAACACATACTGTCATTATGTTTTAAAGGATCAATCAATTAGGTATTACATAATTACAAAATTTGGAAAGTCAACACAAATTAAACAGATTTTTTATTAGACTATATGACACTAGATAGAAACAAACAGAACCAAATACAATAAGATGTCATGTTTATAAATTGCAAGTTGTCCATTCTACCGTTCATCTAAACTTCTCATCTAATGGATAAGCCCTTTAAAATACCATCCACATTTCACCATTAGCCATCAGTAATTATTTTTGCAAATGGGTCGGGTTATCTGATGACTTAATAACATTAAAATGAGCTAATGTCTTTAAGTTTTAGGAAGCGAGCTGTCAAATTTGACATCTTCAAAACAAAATTTGAAATGTAAGGAATAAATGAACAAACAACAACTGAAATGCAATTTAACAAGAGTAAATTAAAATTAAATTAGAAAATTAAACAGACTGTATAAAAATTCACTGTAGAAAAAAAAACTTACTTCCAGCATCTGAAGCTGAGGCATCGCCCTCGCCTGCACCCAATTGTCCCTGCATTACTTCTGTATTGGTCTGCCATGTACCCCCAGCTGTGTTACTACCATAATGAAGGACTGGAAGATATAAGAAAAAAAGACTATTTTATTCAACTGAGTGAACAGACATTGGTTTTCCCAACGCATGCAGTATTCAAAAAACACTTGAATCAACCTGTCAGACAAATGTTTTACTAAGTATCCTAGAGCTAAAAAAATATATGACCCATAATTTCTTCATGAATAAAATCCAAGCAAACTTCAGACATCCATAAAATAAAATGAGTCTTGTCTGAGCATGTTGATTTCCAATAAAACACCTAAGTCCAACAATCGGCTTTCTAGAAGACCTAGTGAAGTAATCTTGCTTTAAAGCAGTTACTTTCCAACAGTGACCTGTGCTTAGAAAATACAGCTTATAAAAAGAATCCGTACCGTTTTTGTTGTTATCCGGCACAGCAATGATGACTGTCTCTGTAAAAACAGTCAAAGAATTTTTACACATATTTATTGCTCTTATACTGCTCCTTTAGCAAATGTGCATGATTATGCAAGCTATGATATATTTCACATCCTCATGTAGGAGCCATTCATTAAGGAACAGGAAGATAAACATTTTTTTAATATAAATGTCAGTTGGGGAAAGACCTTTAAAACTTGAACCCATGTTTAACAAATACATCCAACTCCAAGCTTAAAGATTTCTCAAGAAATGAAAAGAAACTTTCAGATTTTAAAGCCACAAAATCATCCCACTCTTTTCTTAAATCAAAAATTATAACAATGCAATAACTTAAAATATAAGTTCAATCTAGTCAAACAATTATTTCCCTTGGCTAGGACAAACATCAAGATTTATCAGAGGTTGATGCTATTGTACTAAGACTAAGGAGTGACTGCACTAAGGAATTTAAAATGTAAACATTCATTAAATTTACACAAGTTTGAATAGGTCATGGGTCTGTAACCTTTTTAGCTTGTGTAGCCATTTTAAAAAAGGCACAAATGAATCTTACATCTGCTAAAATTACATTTTTTAGGAGGCAGATGTCATTAGGCTACAAATTAATAAAAAGAGCCACAGTTTGCCAACCACTATACTAGGGTATATTTTCAGCAAATTGGTAAAAAAAATAAGCTGATTTATTTATTATAATAAACTATATATTCACTTTCCCCAATTCTTTTAATTTCTAAAAAGAATTACACATTATGGAGTTTGTAAAACTTCCAGAAACATGAAATTTCTCATAATTGTTAACCTAAAGTCTTTGGAAATTGAAAAACTCCAACAAATCAACATATGTAATAAGAATATTTTTTTAACCCTTTCATTACCGCTGGTTTTTGGGCTTAAATTTTTGCTGACTCAGCAATAAAAAAAAGAAGAAATTTCCGGTATTTTTCATTCTCTACCCGATTCGCTTTGTCTATATATTAACGAATAAAGAAATATATAACATTGAAATATGACGTCGACGTGACATCCTTGGTAATTCAGAAAAGTTCTTTTTTATGACAACAATGTGACGTCCTTGGTTATTGAAAGTTGGTGATTGTGACGTCTTCGGTAACGAAAGGGTTAACAATGAAAGTTACCTTTTACAAAATAAATTAATATATTAATTAAAAGTGACGACGAAGTAGTTGCACAATTTTGTCAATGGAGGAGCGCTATAACAATGGCGGTGGCGATAGACAATGTGCATGAACGGATGCATCAATGATTGATAAATAATATGGCCTAAAACATCTACTTGACTTAAATGCAGTGGCAGTGAATAATCAATGGATATGGCTTGTGCATGGTTTTCACGAGAATTACCTTCCAAACAACCAGCGGATAATCAGCAAAAAAAGACAGGAAAATACAAAATATATAGGAAGGTTATTTGCTTTTAAATACATTTATGGTATTAAATTTAGTTTTCGTCCTAAAAATATCTGTTGATCAGTTTTTGTCACAGGTCACAATGGAATTGAATATCACAGAGTTGGATAAAAAATTTAAAAATCCCACAAAAATTACACTTTTCAAACAATTTTATCAAAGACAAAAGAATTAGATTAGGAATCCTCTTATTTAAAAAAATGAAAGTTAGAGTTTCATCTAGTTAAGACAGGTCTTCAATATTTTTTATCACTTGAAAATCAACGACTGTTTCTTCATCATGGACAAGACCTAATTATGCCTAATAATACTAATATCTAGGGTATTTATGTTATAAAAGTTATATGTTAAAGCCATTGCTGCTGCAAAGTTGAATTTCATCTGGCATCCTTGATCCTAAGTTAAGTATTAGTACAGTATTTACATTGTGAAGAAAAGAAACGAAGTCTGTGCTAACATTTGAAAGGGAGATAAAGTGATAGATTTCTATAAGTTTACACAGGTAAGGGTACAGCCAAATTTCGCCCAACCGACTTCTTTTCCTTGACAGCTTGCCTGCAATGATCAATAAATGTTTACTTTACTCCTTCCAGTGACTGCATGTGTCACTTAAAAAATACTACGTTTAAAAAAAAAAAATCAATTCCAAACCATTGAAGAATGCAGATGATTTTGAGTCAATGATCGATGTTGATGCGATGAATGATGGCGAAACGTTGTCAGAGAAGATGAGGGGAAAATATGTTTAAAATTGCATCATCACCTTGAAAGACCCTGGCCTCAAGTTCACTCATTCTGCAGTATGGTGTCTTGGAACTCCCAGATATCCTTGCTGGAGAAACTATATTTGGCAGCCCCAATCTGCCTTGATGCCCCAGTGCTAATGTTTTGAAGAAAACTTCTGTATTTGTGGCCCTAGCAACCAAGAGCAAAAGCTAAAACATCAGGAAGGGTTGCTTTTGACACGTGGGCAGGAGATCCGCTGATCACACAGACAGCCACTGAGGCTTGTTAGTGGGTGTGTGTTGCACAGAAACGAGTCCAAACGAAGTGGATGTCACTCGTATCATTCACTGACCTAAAAATATGTTGATCCTTGATAATTATGCATGAAAATATCAAAAGTAATCCAAATTGCTATTCAACAACCATTTAAATACTAGAAGGATTCAATCAGCTTTGAATCTAGTAGGAATTTAGGTCGGTCAACGTCATAATTTTCCGCTTAGTATGCATGCCCTTCGCGGCTCAGCCGAGGTGACCGCAGGCAGTTCTAACTTCCGTCTGTCAGATCGACATTTATACGATGGGTTTTAAATAAGTAGAAATAAATTAAGATTAATAAAAATAAAACGATTTAAAATTAAATTAATGCATCTTTATTTTAGATGTTTCGATATCACAACAATAAAACGAACACTAAAACTGCGAAATTTGACACGTTAACGCAGGCATGCCCTTACACGAAACTTAGAAAGTCAACTAGGACGTTCAAATTAACACAAAAACTGTATCGTAATCACACGGTACTTCATAGAAGATCCGTGAATTCACTCACAAAAGACTAATTATTACACTGATGTATCCTCTCAATTTAACATAAACGTTGGTGTTATTTACTAAAAATGCCAACTGCGATCACCGGCTGCGTTTTTTCGGAGCCGCCATGTTGGTCGATCTTCGATAAGACAAGGTGCAAATTCTTCGCTCCTACATAACAACAATCGAAAAAGCATCCTAACCTCCACCCTGGTTAGACCTCTTGGTGACCCCATTATCTGTTTCTCCGTCTAAAGGTCTTTTTCTTGAATCAGAAGTGTCCATTTCAGTACCATTAGTTCCGTCGTAGTTCATAGCCGTGTCCGTTTATCAGGGGCCCAGTTCTCGTGGGGTATCGAACAGCCGGTGTTATCACGAGACTCTACGTATATTCCTCCCATGTGCGACTGCTAAAAAAAGACATAGGTCAAAATTATTGTAGATCATTCCAAGTTAGATCTCTTTTTTTTAAAAAATGATACAGATATAATGGACGTTTGGTGATTCTTAGATGAATAATATTAAAATTAATAATGCAAAATGGTGAGTAAGGACAAACATCAACGTGGATTTATGAAAGCGTATATTTAATGAATGCGGAATGGTAATTTATTTAGCCACGCCCCCTTGGGCCTAAGTCCTTCCATTTATAATTTTCAATAATTCCTTGGCGACGTCGCATCGCGGCTTTTATTATTACAATTATGCTGATCACGAAAAAAAGTCGAATCATTTGGGTTGGGGCATTTTTCTTGTTGCTTTACCTCATGAATATTAAAAAACGTACACTAACGTTTCCATGATGGTAAAAATATGACTACAAAATTTATAAGTAAAGGAGCTGTACATTATAATCATTAATTATTTCAACAATTTTAGGCAATTTTTACCACTCCCTTCCCCTTTCCATCAACTGTCAAACTTTCAAGGCCCCCCCCCCCCCTTAAAAATTAGCTTAATAATTGGTATAGCCTCCCTTTGATTAAATAATAACATTTTAAAATATATTTTTTCCTAATGACTTTAAAAGAACGGAGAACAAGAAAATTATTACATTAAAAAAAAATTATTTAAAAAAATTTAAACAACTAACTAACACATAGTCTGATGAAGGTTTGAACTTACGCTCTTAAACCCCGGCTGGTACATTGGCAACCAGCTCCATCTGCTGAGCTGTGCCATGTAACACCGTCTTCACGTTGGGCTCTCTCGCCGCTCTGGCCTCCCCCAGATCTCCCCCGAAACATCTAGTGACGGGCATTCGGTCAACAGATGTGCTAGAGTTTCTGGGACAAGGCTGCAATACCGGAAGGTAGGATCCATGTTATTATCTAGCCGATTGAAGTACGTGTTTATTGGGCAATGTTCGGTGCGCATTTTGGTCACCAGACTCTGCTGACGGGGATACAACTTCCACCAAGGGTAAAAGCTGCTAGGAAGCTGCATGTTAGCGAAACACCCCTGGCCTTCGTGCTGTCTGCCCGCTGCCTGTACCATTATGTTCTACAATGGTCTGGCAACCAGTTTTTGATACCTAGATAAATGACTGGTAATCTGGCCGAGGCTGTGCAGTCCCCGTTTTTACCAGGGTGTCTGCTTTTTCATTGCCAATGACTTTGATGTGCCCTGAAATCGTCTGTACTGTTACGGTTCCTCCTATCTTGCCCATGTCATTTAAAATGGCTCCAACTAAGTGAGTGGTATCCGCCTCCTTACTCAAGATCTCAAGAGCAGATCGCGAGTCAGAGTAGATTACTACATCGGGTCCCACACGCTCCCAACTCTGCAGAGTGTAGTACACACTTTCCAGGCTTCTGTGTATAGCCTCCAGCTCCGCGTCGAAATTCGATGCTTTAGTCCCACAGGGCCATGAAAGTTCTTTATTTGGTGGCCCTCCAGTTGGGTAGATGATGAGCGCACCATACACCGCATTTCTTTCTCTCGTATTGGCGTACCCGTCCGTGAAAACGTTCACCAGGGTTTCCACAAACCCTTCCATTGTCTCAAGGGCAGCCACGACTGCGCTTCGTCACTGTTGTGTCGGTCAGAGCCAAATGTATAATAGGACGTAAAGGTTCAACATAAGGCGGATTGCCTGGGATCTTTTTAACAATTAGAATATCTGACTATAGTCAATCTTATTATGCACACTTTATTAAAAGAATGCATAAGGTCTAAATATTATTGATATTAAAATTATTGCTATTTTTATTATTGTTTATACTTTTATCTTCACGTTGATATGACACAATTTAATGTTGCTCTTTTGCAACAGCGCAAAGTAATTTATGAATAATTATTTATCATTGTCACATTGATATTATTATGGAACTAGTTTACACCATCCTTGTATATAATTATTCAGCGCTTAAAATATCAGAATTTTATATTTGTGCAATAATTGCTTTTTTCCTAAACTGTATTTTGCAAGCCATTCCATTTTTTTCCCTTCAGGCCCAATAACACGTCATTGCTGCTGTTCTGAATATTTGAAATCATAAGAATTTTATAGCCATTGAATTTTAAAAAAATATTTTGCAACTAACTATTATTAATGACTTATATATATAATATAGGTATATATATATGAAAGAAAACTAGATTTTTAAAAATGTCAAGTTCTTTTGCCTCCCGTCCCCTTGTCAAATATTGTTAACCCAACCCACGCCCATTTTGTTGACCTAATTACAGGACGGGCCCAACGCAATTTTTGTTCGTGCAATCTGCTTATTTTTCCATTGTTTGGCCTGTGAGATAGGACCTACCTATAAAATCCTTATATTGCTACTACAGCCAATATACAGGCTATAATAAAACTTGTAAACAATGTTACATTTCGCTAGCCACACCCCCAAACGGCCTCGAGTGTAATAGGTCATACACGGGAAAGCGTGCATAAAAACACGCCTCCTACATAACACTCCTCTATAATTATGTAACACATTTATAAAATATAATCCAAAATGGGTCCTATTTCCCACTCAGTTCCATACGGAGATCCCCTCAATTTTGAGATCCTAGAATGGAATCCCGATCGTGGTGGAATACCGTACATAAAGAGATACCGTTTCGATGGGATCTCGATCCCAATGGGGTCCCGTTTCCAAATGGGATCCAATATTTCGATGGTATCCCATTCATGGTGGGATCCCAAATCCAAAAGGGATCCCGTTTCCGAAGGGTATCTGTTCTTGATGGGATCCCTTTCCCGGTGTGATCCTATTCTCGGAATGTGATCCCGCTTTGAATTCGTTACCAATCGGATCCAGTTCTCTTTTGGATCCCATTCCTCGGTGGGATCCAGTTCTCTGTTAGATCCAATTCCTCGGTGGGATCCAGTTCTCTGTAGGATCCCATTCCTTGGTGGGATCCAGTTCTCTGTTGGATCCCATTGCTCGGTGGGATCCAGTTCTCTGTTGGATCCCATTGCTCGGTGGGATCCAGTTCTCTGTTGGATCCCATTCCTCGGTGGGATCACATTCCCCGTGAGATCTCAACTCAATCATGTTTGGATCTATTCTCTTTTAGTGATACAGGACTCGGATGGGTATCGTTTTTTTTCATTATGATCCCGTTCTCCGTTAGGATCCTGTTCCAGAGTGGTATCCTGTTCCCCGGTGGGATTATGATATTGGCCAAGATACACCAATAGATATCTACCGTAATCTAAGCCTTCAACTTCATTTATGTATATATTTTAGGCCATAATAATGGACAATTAATTTGGAACTTTCTAGAAATTCCCAAAATTATCACCAATTCTTATTCCATAACATTCAAGGAAACTCATTGAAAGTTAATTAAACATACTAAATATGATAGGTGCATTGATATAATCTTTAAAAGATGAAAGAAAAAAAAATCTAAGCTTCTAGAATAATCTGGAAACATCACGAAACGTATAAAAAATTGACTCAGCTATACTGATAAAATCATCAGGAATGTATAGAAATTAAGAGATCTAAAATAACACTTCAATCAGCTTTAGATCCCACTATACATCCCCGTAGAATAATAAAGAACTTTCTGGAACATCATAGATAACATTTATAACCTCCTCGAAAATTAAAAAAAATGCTAATTCTACTCTACGTAATTACTTTTCGAATACAATAAAATCTAAAAATTTAAGAAATAACTATTACCATTTTTCAAATAAGTTAAAAGAGGGGCCGGGGTGGGGGCCTGTTCCATAAGTTAACGTTTTAGGTATGCTTTAGAATTAGATAAGGACCCCTAAAAATCCCTCCGGTTAATAATAAAGTTTACATTTTAAATTTAGCCCATTAAAATCGATTTCAAATGTCATAGATATAGAATATAGGTTTTTCAATTTATTTTACTTTTTAAAAGTTCTAGCCCGGTCCTATAGGTGGATTGGATATCATTCCTGTTGAATCCGTCGATATTTCAATACGGACTAAGACGGAGATTGCTACTAAACTAGGCCTAGATCCATCAATTCACAAAGAACGTGTAATATTGTCTAACCCAGTCGTTGGCAAGTCGCGGCTCGCGAGCCGCATGCGGCTCTTTAGCGACCTGAGTGCTACTAACTAACATACTTAAGAAAATCAGCAGACCATCGAGCCAAGGCTCATAAGGTCTTCCCCAACACACCTCCACCGCCCCCAACTGGCATTCAACCACTCCCCCCGTGGTCTTTATTCCAGTCAGGCCGCGAAGCGGCATGCCGAGGGCTCCCCGCCCCTGAGACAGCCCCACCCACCCTTCCACTCGATTGACTATGCGAGTGAGGCCGCATCAGAGAAGGGACGCCTGGCCAGCCGGGTTGATGCTTACACAGCAACCGGGCCGGACTTCCTTGGGCTGGGGTGGATATAATTTACGTCTCTAAAGACCCCCCTTCCCACCCCGGGGGGACTCGTAGGTGTTAACAGACGCCCTCTAATAGGGTTTACGTGGTTTTCTGCGGCATGACTAATTCACACCGCAGCTGGGAAATGACAAAAAGAGAAGGTTGCCTAGGAGCAGTACCCTCACGTCTGCATATTTGGAATCATCGGCTAGGGTCGCCACACGCCTTCGCCTCATATCCATGCGGCAACTGTAATCATATCCCGACCTGTTTCTACGTTATTTTCGGCTGCACTTGGTAGGAAACCATGCAGTCGTGCTCTTTCTAACGCAGTTTCCGTGCGTTACCTTTGCCTTTCGGCGCGGGTCCCCTACACGGTGATCATGTCCCCCGGGTAACGTTTCAGGGGGTTCGTGGCAAACGCCTCTTTGTCGACATGCCATTTATGGGACGGACATGCCGACTAGAGCCCCGGGGGGAACCTGAGTGCTACTCGGCCAGTCAGACCCAAATCGGTTTAGACTCCGAAAAACATGGTTTTTGACAGGTTCTTGAAAAGAACTTTGGCTCTCAAATTTTTCAATCGTCCTGCTGCTGATTTTTGGGCTCTTTTGACTAATGAGTTTGCCGACTATCGGTCTAACCCTATTGGTATTTATTTAGCATACATTATAATGAAAAAATGATATGGGGGCCCCCGGCCCTAAAGTAGTGGATATTATGAGTTCAGTACCCTTCGTTATTTGAATATGGATAATATTTTTGTATCAAAACAATGAAAAACTTATATTATTTTAGAGCAACTTTTCCAATTCAAGATATGTTGTGCATGCCTGACTTAAACCATTAGTCATTGCTTTATCCAGGAATAAACACAAAAATTACTGCCAAATCTCTTGATTATTATTTTGTGGAATTTATCGCCAAATTTCTGTATAAAATAGGTGTAATAGTTTCATAGCCCATCTTAGGTTCGTCCTGAGATGTAATAATTTCATAGTCCGTCTAAACTAGAAGAGAATGTTGAGAGTCGAGATGATCGTCTGATAGTACTTGGCGACCATTTGGATCAGCTGTAACTACGCCATAGCGAACAATCATAAAGTTTAATAGTAATGTCAAATGTCCACAATAAAAATTATTTTCACAATTTAGCCCAATTTCAGCTGTTTTTTTGGGGGGGATTCATTTCCAAATTTTATTCTTTCACTTTTCATTTATAAAACACTACCTTGTCTCACAGTCAGTGGCGTAGGAAGGGGGGTACTTTTTCTTTACATAGAGGCGCAAACCTGGCCAACTTTGAGATTTTTTCATAGAAAGGGACAGTCAATATTTTGTCCCATTCCGATGGGGCACTAACCGTATAACCCTAGATACCCCACTGCTCCCAATCACAAAGCACATATATCCCTGTTAATTTCTTATTTTCCTTGCATGCTGTTGTTCATGCTTCTTTCATGCAACTTTCCATTTGGGTGGGGGTGGAGAAGGTCAACTGCCCCATCCCCAGGAAAAATTTGAACAAAATGAAATTAAATTTTATTTCCAACTTAACTGTAGTCCAACCACTGGGTCGCGAACCCTTGGGGGGGTCGAACGGGCCTTTCACAGGGGTCGCATATAGACCATGGAAAAACACATATATTCTACTGTTATGAAGTAGTATCGAAAATAATTTTGTTTTTGGGGGTCACCACAACACGAGGAACTGTATTTAAAAGGGTCGCGGAATTAAGAAGGTTGAAAACCACTGGTGTAGACTATTGCTCTTCTTGTTAAATTTGTTCCAAAGTTTTTACAGTCATATGACTAAAAAGTGTGGGGCACCCATGAAATACAATGATGTCTTATGAATTGACAAATACAAAGTTAGACACATTGCTGCAAGTAAGTGTTATGATATAGAATATTTAATAATGGCAAACTGAGTTCTCACAACTCCACAACTTCCTGCCTCTCGAAATCGATCCCTGTGGCGCTACAAGCCCATCTAGGGCTTTGGCCTGTCTCACCAGTCACCACATTCTTCCACTCAGACCTAACTGATGCTTTTCTTTTCCATGCTTGGATTCCCAGCTGCTGTAGATCCCTCTCCACATCGTCCATCCATCTAAGCCTAGGTCTGCCTTTGAGACGTTTTTCTCCGAGGTATTGGTGGTGCACCCTCTTCACTCCTCTGTCATTTTGGCATTCTTTCTAAATGTCCAGCCCAGCGTTATACATCCGCAATATATCAACTATCTCAAAACTGCACTCAAAACACATCTCTTTAAACTCTACTACCCCAACTGATTCCCCACATCTGACCGATAAAACGCTGCTGCTGGCCGCCGTCCATGGCTTGTCATGTAAAAGTTCTGGTGTGGATGAGGTGAATATGCATTAGATTTTGTTTTGTCTCTATACATCTGTTCTTTATTATATATATGTATTTTATGTTAATATCACCATTATGTCTCCTTTTTATTATTTTTATGTACAGCGTGGTGAGCCTAGCCCTAGGCTGGGGTACCACGCTATATAAGACAACAAATAATAATAATAATATACCCCTGCCTTTTTAAAAATTCTGCTACCAGCGTGGGACCTGATTTGGACTCATATGATTCCGGGTTGATTTCTTATTCTCAGTCCATTTTCACTCTTTATTGGTCTATTTATTTTCCGGAGAATTTTTTTCTCCCGTATGTTTAATAGGTTTCTGTCGTTTTTGTTATAAGGGTCTGATTACAATTTTATGTAAAGGTTTTTTTTTTTTTGGTTTTTTTTTGGAGTATTTTGTGACTACTGAAGTATGCACTGATTCCGGACGATATGCTTTCTTTTATTTATGTTGGCAATTCATTCTTTTTTATATTTAATAAATATCCTAGATATTTAAATTGATTTACTTTTTCAGAAGTGTGGTTTCTAACTGTAAGGGTTTTATCTGTCAATTAAATGATCAGAGTCTGCATCTGCTTATCGATAGCTTATTACGTCTTGTATGTCTGATCTATGCCTCCGATCGATTAGAACATGGTCAATTTGGTTGTGAGTGATGCCGTCTAGTTGGTTTCGTGTAACTTAAGGATATATTTGTGTGGAAACATGATTCTGCTGTCATCCCTTTCCTGGAGTAAAGTCTATGTGTCGGATACCATTCTCATTGGATTCTCCATGTAGTAGACTCTCCTTGCCAATAGTTGGCATACCACTTTTCTTAATTTAGCATTGAAGTCACCAATCACTATTTTCATATCATGTCGTGGTGCCTCATCAGAGATTTTTTGAACATTTATAAATGTTCCATAAAGCATTTTCACTCGCACACGCAAAGAGAACAATCTTTCATTCTCTGCAGTTTAAAACCAATGACTTCACAGACAGCTTCTTTCTTCACAGCAAATCCTGTTCCAAGAGTGTTAGTGTTGTTGCCACTATAAAATATGGTGTACTTTTCTGACCTGAGGATGTCTGCATTTTCCAATAAAATTTCTTGCAATGCAGCAATAAAGGTTTTATATATAATTAGTTGATTTATTAGGTTGGCTAAGGCTCCTGCTCTACGTTTCAAGTCACAATCCCAAAATCATGTCCATATCCAGGCATGGGTCATAGGTCGATTTCCATTAGACGCAGTCTGTGTTTTATTTTGTTGTTTGGCTTTTGTAACGTTAATTTTTTTACATGGCCGGGTTGCTAGCCCTGCGCACAACCATCTGGAGGAGGGGTGAGGCTGCCCTTTACAGCTCTCTAGGCAGCTTCCTTAATTTTCGGGTAAGGTTCCTTAGCCTTTGTAGATGCCTCCACTTCATACAAGGCAGTGGGTTCTGATTTTGGTCTGCACCAGGTATTTTATTTCCTCATTACCCACCTTTCCCCTATCCGCCACCTGGGGAGGCGCTCGATGGAAGATCAGTGTCTCCGCACGAGATCATATCTTGACACGTGGACTGAAATTAGCGATACCGCTGAGTGCATGTTTTGCGACTGACAAAGAACATTGAGTTCATTGGCATCCAGTGACGTAGCGAGCTTAACTCGCGCCCGGGGCACAATACCTTTTTAGCGCCCCCCCCCCTTATTCGAAAACCATACAATATTATATGTAAAATATACCATTTGGCGCCCCTTTGTGAGTAGCTCCCGGGGCATGATGCCCCCCTTGCCCTCCCCTCGCTACGCGACTGTTGGCATCCAATGTTTTTTTAGTCATATGAATAAAAACTCTGACGTTTTGGGAGACATTTATTTTACACTTTTTAGTGCATTTTCAGATAAGCGTGTTTTTTTCCAATTTTTTTTTTTTTATTATTGCAAAGGCTTTTAGAAGTAAATATATTCACAAGTGCAGCGGCATTCTGTAGCCAGATCGAACGGACCGGGTGTTAAACTAACCGATTGTTAAAAATGCAGCACACCGCTACGCAAAAGGGGTTTTCTCATAATTTAAAGTTTTATGTGAATGTATTTGTGCTAAAGTAAAAAGCATTAACAGAAATGTGCTTGTGACGCGGATCCACCATTTAATAGAGAAATGTTGAACGTATTTTTTTTTTTTTGTTGATGTTGCCAGAAACGAATTTAAAATTTAATTCGTGTTTCGCTTTCTAAATTAACTGAGTAAAAATTCGAATGTTTTCTTTAATTCAACCTTACAATGGATTCCAGCCAATCAAATTTGGCTATAAACTATATTTTAAATTCCTGTCGCGGTTTACAAACAAGATTCTCAGGATTGTTGTACTTGTACAGTAAATTGAAGAAAAAACAACAAAAAATTGGTAGATGAATGATCTGATTTTGTAGATCTTCCTTTTAATTTGTTTAGGAAGCTAATTCGTAACAAAATGCATGTTAAAGATTTAGAGACACTCAAATATCCAGAGTTGCAGAAACTGGCAAAGAGTGTCGGTATCAAGGCCAACCAAAAGGTAAGTTTGAAAGTTTATTATTAGGTTACTAATTTTAACTACTAAGCAAGGAATCTCTGACTCTTCGTAGTCCTCATTCTTACTTAGTTAACTAGAGCACTTAGACTTGGTTACTTTCTCATTCTCCAACTGAACTATTACTAGTCTTGGTTACAATACATAGACTATAATTTATAGTATAATAAGTATAGGCATAGCCATAGGCCATAGGCCTACATTGTCAGTAAAGTTTTACTTTTGACTGTTACGACAGCCGACAGCGTTGATGAAAGTTCGGCAATAACTAGACTATTTAATAAAGATAAAGAGAAGCCCCGTCCTGGTTTTATTTTTTTTTATATTTTGTTACTTATACACTGAGCCCCAATGTTGATTTATTTCAGTCAGCGAGGATCAATTTATTAGACTTGCACCTAACTTAGTATTGAAGGAATGAACTGTACTAAACTAGTGCTGAGAAAATCCTATACAGTCTACAAAAATCGTAAATTTGAATTCAAAGATTAAAATAGTTTTTAAATATTCAAAATTATGAAAACCCAACTTACAATTTCATCGAATTACCATTACGGCTACACATACTTAATTGCAGGTTCCACCAAAGATGAAAGAAAAATCAAATCCATTAAAAAAAAAAAGCTGGCAAAATAGCCTCAGTACCGGTCCATAGTGTAGTGTCCATAGCCTTGTTTTTGAAAATAACCACCCAATGAAATGTTAATTTTAAAAAGCAATCAATAAAAAAACAATTCATTGGCGTATTAATATTAAAAAAAGTAAAAAAAATTGTGCACAAACAGCTTCCTGTAACTCTCCACTAATAAACAAAGTGAAGAGAACCCAATACAGAAACTCAAATGCCGCGGATTGCGTAAATTGACCGTCATTTCAGTCAAGGTTCTTCTGCGTCTGAAAAGTGTGTAAAGGAGAATGCTAGTTTTATTTAAGACTAGTTCAAACCAAATTGTCTCACGAAGATGGAGGCATGTAATTGTATTGTATGCCATCTAAATTCATCTATGGTTTAATTTTAATTTAATATAGTGACCTCAGTGTCGCCAGGGAACACTTGAAAATTAGGTATCATAATTTCTTTGTCAAAATGGCGACCTCCACTTTTTAATTTACAGAGGGTATAGTAATAGTATAATTGGTTCGGCTAATTGCTATCTGTGGTCCCTCATTGGGAGTCACTGCCCTTTGTTTGGGATAGATTTAAGGTGAGCGATAGAGGTACCAGTAGCGTGCAATTACCATTGGTTCTCCTTTTATAGTTGAACTTTGCCATAATAATGAATTCTACATCTGCCTTTTACTTAAGCCGGCATCTTGTTCAATTGAGAATTTTTTATTATTTAAGCTTGAAAAATTGAAGTTAAAAATAGGTAAACTTTACTGATCAATAACTTTAAGAAAAACAAAAAACTGTTAAATTATTTTTAAAAAAACATTATGAAAGTTATTATGTCCTTTATAACATGTTCAAAATTCATGAGTGTAGACAGTAGGTAAAGGTGTCAAGAACGAAAAACAAAATTATCATTAATTAAGGCTATGTAATTTGTCATTATGGTGACCCTAGTTATCGGCATGTTAGCTATAATCGATAGCGGCCCTAGGGAAGTTGATTCATTACATTAGCCTCATTAGCTATCCAGCATATAAATGGGAAGGCGGGAAGGATAGCTAATAGTATATCATTAAAATACATTTTTAAAATTACATAAATAATTGTTATTGGTTTATCAAATATCAATGGTTTTAGTTTTGGGATTGGTTGCCATGGACACAAGATGGATAATCACTTATCTTTGACTTAAATAGGGCTATTAAAAGAATTATAGTATTTATTATAAAGTAATACAGAATGTAAGTTGGCTATAAAATAATAGTAAGCTAATATTAATTGATTTTATGCAAATTAAAAAAAACACAAACTTTCCTTTGATTTAGAAAATATAAAATCAAAGTCACCACAATTAAATATTTCACAAATTATCAAGCAATTATACTACTTGCAATTACTAATACAAATAAGTCTAATAAATTAATTTCCAAAGGTCGTCAAATGAAAATTACTTATACTTTTTACTAACACAACACATTAATTCAAAGATTTCCAAAATATATTTGAATAATATATTCCACAGGTGAATTATTATACATCTTGCTAATGAATAAGTTTTTAGTCTAAAATTTAGATGCTGTCAGCGTAGCCTACTTATTCAGTCTAATATAATGTTAATGGCATAAATGACTCCAAAGAATATCAAAATTTTGCTCAAACTTAATGAAGCAAAAATACGGGAAAATGTATGTAGCTTTAAATTTTCATATGTGGCATGTAGGGCTTACACCTTGATTTTAATGGTGTGACAATCACTGATGTTATTTTTAAACAAAGGACTGCTTCCTTTTTTAATTTATAAGTTGCAACACCACACCAAACTTAAGTTTTGTATCTTTAACATTCAATAAGGTATTATTATTTTTTATGCACAATTAATAGAATATATTTAGGAAAAAATGGTATCTTATGTTTAAAATATAATTATTGAAATCAGAAAATGTTGTTCTTAAGCATATTTTATACTTAAATTTATTAGTATAAAATATAGACAAATCCTGTGAATAGGTCATTTTTATAGTGAGAAAAAAGCAAGAAATATGGGGTGAAAGTGATGAGCTGAATAATGGGTGACAAAATATGGAGGAAAAGTCAATGGTAAAAAATTGTCTATTGAATCACTTGAGCTAGAAAGTGGATCTTGGTGTGTGTTTTTGTTGTTGTTGTGTTTAAATGATTCAATTAGCTCTATTCAATTGTATTTATACTTTTCTTTAATTTCACTTAAGTACCTATATAATATTTATACAAATAGTTAGGCCTATTTAAGCCCTAACTAATCAAACTTTTGTCAATAATAATTTATTAACCTGGTCATAGATTAACTAAATTTCCATCCAAGTATAGTTGCCAGTCATTTATAAGTGTAAAGCGTAGCCTATATTTATGTCACTTGAATTGTTCATTCAAGGAAGTGATGACAACTCTTCTTGGTTAAAATACCCTGACAGGAGATCTTGTGGATATTTAATGTTCTTAATTTACCCTTTCCTTTTTTCTCTCCTAAGATTGACAAACTTATCAAAGCACTTAAAGACCACTATATCGAGACAGAAAATGAGGAAGAAACATTGAAATCTCCTTCTAAAGTAAGGAAAATACATTTGATCTTGTTTTAGGAATTTTGGAAGGTATAAATATTAATGAAAACTGTTCAGTTTATATTTCTCAAGACCTATACACAGCCTTACAATAGCTAATTAAATGAGTTCCAGTTCTTATTTTGATTAAAATTAACATTAGTGATGATATAAATCCTATAATTTATAATCAAATCCAACTTGTTTTTATTTAGAAAAATAAAAAGATCCACTTATGAGGGTAATATAGGGAATTATTGATTGTTTCATGGAGAAGGTTAACTTTGGGTGTGATTTTCTTAGGGGGGAGTGTGAAATATTTCAATTATTATTTTTAAAGTAGCCCAAGTCTGGAAGTAATTTTAAATTTCCTTATACAGCCCACTGTTCAATTATTACAGAGCAGTAAGACAACTGGAAATGGGGCAACACCGGCTAAACAGAATCTGCATTCTCATATGACAGCAACTCAGTCACCAAAACTATTCAGTCCCATAGCTAAAAGGATAATTAAAGCACAGAGTAAAGGTATGAGATTAATATTGTTAAAATTAGTATTTATCAAGAATCGCGTGGACCAATGTGTTTTGAGAGAGAGACACACACAGCTGTACCATCATTCAAGTTAAGACAATTATTTGATCTCTCTTAACCCTTAAAAGTTATTTATTATAAGAATGTGTAAGTATTTCTTTGAACATTTTTGTTTTTATTTTTGCAAAGCACAACCATGTACATCACAGCTGGCCAAGGCAGCCACTAATGTTGCTGAGACTTCTCAGACACCAAAGAAACCTGCACCCAATACTCCAGACAGAAAGCTGATCAGAAAACGAAGAAGAACTTTTGAGCTTGATACACCAACCCTCAGCCCAAAAAGCACACCGAATTCTGATGATCAGCCTGACAAAAGGATTAATACCCAGGCAGAACCTGCCCAATACACTAAACACGATGAGCCATCAAAGAAGCGCATAAGGAGAAATACTTATGATAAGGAGAGTCCCTCTCAAGCATCTACTGAAAATGGTATTTAAATATTCTGGTTTTAATATTTTAAAGTGATTTGTAAGTCATTAATTATTTGGAATAAAATGTCTATTCTGGAGATAATGATTGGGCAGTGTATGTATCTGAAGTCTTGCTCAACTAAAGAGCCCTATGTGCTCATAGCTTAAGTGGAAAATGAATAGTCTTCTTTAACAAAAAAAAAATAAAGTGCAGAATAATATTACGGTCAATAAGTCTACAAAGTACAAATAAAATTCACGTAAACTTGAGAGAAAACCATTTTATCATTTTATAGAGTTTGGACTTTTCAACCCAAATTATAATTAGACTTGTCTGGTTTTCTTTCTTATTGTTATAATCTTTTGATTTGGCACTCAGAAAACTCATGAAAGTTTATTTTTTTAAGTTTCCTATTTCCTCAGGCAGCTTTAACTTAAGCTTTATTTATAAAGACAGTCTCACTTCTAGTTGGCAACTTTCCGTATATTTATGCAGACAGTCTCACTTCTAGTTGACTGCTTTTCATATATTTATACAGACAGTCTCACTGCTGGTTGGCTGCTTTGATATATATTTATATAGACAGTCTCACTGCTTTTTGGCTGCTTTTGATATATATTTATATAGACAGTCTCACTTCTAGTTGACTGCCTTTCATATATTTATACAGTCTCACTGCTGGTTGGCTGCTTTTCATATATTTATACAGACAGTATCACTGCTGGTTGGCTGCTTTTGATATTATTATTATTATTTGTTGTCTTATATAGCGAGGTACCCCAGCCTAGGGCTAGGCTCACAGCTCTGTACATAAAAATATTAAAAAAGAGACATAATGGTGACAATAACATAAAATACATATATATAATAAAGAACAGATGTATAGAGACAAAACAAAAACTAATGCATATTCACCTCATCCACACCAGAAATTTTACATGACAAGCCATGGACGGCGGCCAGCAGCAGCGTTTTATCGGTCAGATGTGGGGAATCAGTCGGGGTAGTAGAGTTTAAAGATATGTGTTTTGAGTGCAGTTTTGAAGGCTGTGATAGTTGATATACTGCGGATGTGTAGTGGAAGAGAATTCCATTGTTTGGGGGGCACAGTAAGAGAAAGATATAATTTTATAAAGACAGTCTCACTGCTGGTGGGCTGCTTTTGATATATATTTATACAGTCTCACTTCTAGTTGACTGCTTTCCATATATTAATGCAGACATTCTCACTTCTAGTTGACTGCTTTTGATATATATTTATACAGACAGTCTCACTTCTAATCTGCTGCTTTCCATATATTTATACAGACAGTCCCACTTCTAATCGTCTGCTTTCCATATATTTATGCAGACAGTCTCACTTCTAGTTGACTGCTTTTGATATATATTTATACAGACATTCTCACTTCTAATTGGCTGCTTTTGATATATTTTCATACAGGCAGTCTCACTTCTAGTTGGCTGCTTTTGATATATATTTATACAGACAGTCTCACTTCTAATCAGCTGCTTTCCATATATTTATGCAGACAGTCTCACTTCTAGTTGGCTGTTTTCCATTGCACTGGGTGATTTAGGTTTTTACTCCAGTAATAACTCCTCCACAAAAATGTATACCTTTAATGGGTGATGAGCCCATTACACCAACGCAAGATTTTCAATGCATATTGTAACAATGTAAATATCTTATTGTATTCATATGTTTGAAATTCAGCCTACACATATAATTTTTCCTTGTGTCATTTTCTTTTATAAAGTCATCAGTGATTTGTTTGTTGTTTTTTTTTAAAAATTGAAATCTGCAAAAATAAACAGACTTTGCATCATGTAAAGTGAAATCTAAACATTTAGCTCTCACAAAGTTCTGGTACTTTATCTGAAAAGTGAGTTAATACAGTAGAACCTCGGATTGCGTTCTGGAAATGTGCTCATAATGCAAAGCACTTTTATATTGAAGAAAATAACCCCATAAGAAAAGGGAAAGTCATAATTCATTCCATAAACCAAATATATTGATATGAAAAGGATTAATATAAAATACATAATTACACTTCAATATTAATATAAAGTATTCAATTGGATTAAATTAAATTTCATCTGTGCTGGTGTGAGGGAGAGGAGGAATGTAAGGAGTTGAAGGAGAGGAGGAGATCCATTTTGTAAAAAGACTTTTACTGTCACCAATGCAATAACTGGAATCTTGTTTCTTTTTGTGCATTTAATAAGGAACCTATACAATGACACTTGCTTTAGCCTTTCCTGTCAATCTCTTTCTTTATGGGGGCCATCATTATGGTGTAGTTACTATCCTTGGACACTACACAATAGTAAACAATATAAGCTAGTCCGAATGTTTACATTATTACAGAGAAAAGCTGACTGTAATTAAGCGAGCATGTGAGATGATTACCCATTGGCTCAGATGTTCTCATACTGCAAGACATATATCAAGTAAAGATGTTTTTAAAATTTGCTTGTCTTGCAAAATACTTGCAAACCAAGTTATTGGCAGTCCGAGGATTTACTGTATTTATATTATATCAGTGAGCTGGATCTGATTGCATAAATGTTAGACATGTCTGGTTTATAAGGTCCATTTTTTCACCATGGCTCAGAACTTGTGCCAACACGGACCACCAGGTCATCTGTTAGTCCAAGCACCAAAGCAATTATTGATTCCATAAATGCTGATTTATCAAGTGCTGAGAGAAAGGCAATGCTTATGTCTGCAATTGACAAAAAAGTTCAGAGAGAAAAAGGTAATTAAAAAAAAACAAAAAAAACACTTATTCCTTACAAATTGTTTCACCATAATCCAAGAAGCAAGAAAATATCAAGTAATGTACTGGTATCTTAATATCAGGTGCTTAGCCCAATCATTTTATCAGTGATCGATTTTATGGCCATTAAAGTTATAAAATCCTTGTGTTCTCATTTTAAAAAAAAAATCTCATGAGATTTGTAAAATTTGATCAGTGCAGAATGCTCCATCAATTCTGAGAAACTATATTCCATAAGCACATTTAAAGCTTAACTAACCAATGTGCATTCAAAAAATGCCTTATTGGATGTTGAAGTAACATTTTGACTTTTTGAATTTCTGGTATGGCAGAAAGGAGATAACTCTAGAATGTTGAACATCATAATTAAACTTACTGCTCATTAGCACTAGTCGTTCCTTGTTGATTCTTACAAACAATGACATTCATGTGATTCTTTTGTAATGTGGTAATTTTTAAATGGACTGAAACTAAATGTTTTGCAGAAAACTCAGCTTCCTTACAGACCACAACCAGCCAAGGTACTAGTCAAATCCCAAGATTTGTGGCTTTCTTGGCAAATAAAAAGAAAACCGACAAACAGAAACCAGCTACACCAGGTAAAATAATTTTTCCCTCTTTTGTATAAAATTGAGTTCACATGAGTTTAAATCACATTATATTGAAATAAATTAATTTAGTATACTAAGTCCTAAATGCTTATGAAGGTATTTCCACATTTGACATGACAATTTTTACAGGAAAGATTCAACTAAAAAAATTGTTAAGTTAAAGTAATGTTTTTAATTTTTGACTCTTTTTCTTTGGCTCAAAGAACAGCAGTTTTGCTTAAAGCCCATAATTTCCTAAGTTGAATTTAAAATGAAATTTTATCTAATTAACAGGATTTAGTTTAAATCAAAGAAGCTGTTTGGACTTAATTGAAATATTTTAAAATAAGTTTTTTCATCAATTAATATTCAGTGTCACTGACTCATACTCAAAAGTATTTCTCTTGTGTAACAAAGGTAGCAAAAACTGGAATAAAATTCACAACAAAGAATTTTCAAAGTTCGACTCCCTTGATGTGTACCTGGAGAAGAAACAACAGAGAATGGAAACATTAACTGGCAGCACTAAAAAGACAACGCTTGCTAAATCACCCAAATTGAGTGGGGTGAGTAAAGATGAGGTATAATTTAATCAGTTTTGTTTATATGTAAAACACCTTAGAATTATTTTTTTACTGGTCTCATACACATATGACATAATGAAAAGTACAACAGGAAATGGCATTAGCGAGCCGTTGAGGTTGTACATAAGCTCTTTATGCCCTCCCTGAAGCAATGCCGCCGCCCCCCCTTCCCCAGACTAATCAGGTTGTGAAGTGGCACTTAGACATCTCCCTTGCCAGGACAGTCCCATCAGCACTCACTCAATTGAGTACCAACGGAAACCACCCCAGCTGAAGAACATCCGGTCGGCTGGTGACGCTGCTCTCACATCGTCAGGAGTCGGGCGGTGTAATTATGTCCTAAATTCTTCCCCCGCCCATCCTGGGGAAGCGTCAGATGCCCTCAACTAGGGATTATTACAGTGGGTTTCTACCTCACAACTAATTTACGAAGCAGCTGGGATGTTGTGCAAATAGAATCATTGGCATGAGGTTGCCACGACCCACCTTGAAGTGGTGTTGACTTGGAAGCGTATGGGTGTGCATGGGAAGGGTAGAGATGTCTAAATATTTTTAAAGGCTATAAAATAACAGCAATACGTTTCGTAATGTTCATCATTTTGTTGCTTTGTGTTTTGAATGAGCTCGCTAGATACAGCAAGAGTAATATTTATTTAGTTTATTCGCCCTAGTAACAAATTTAGTTAACATTCACGTTTCCTTGCCTTGGTGCTGGATCTGAATTGCGATTGCAGAAATGGAAAAAACTACAGATTTTTTTTTAAATTTGTTCTCAACTGGTCCGCACGGCATATTGAATTTATAAAAAAAATCCTGGGAAGGGAGCTCAGCCTCCTCCCCAAACCCCACCCCCACTTTTTCTCAAGTGACTGCTGCAGGCACCCTCAATTTCTGCTTCCCCACCACTCCTTCATCTATCAAAGTGACAAACGACGGTCTGCTTCTTATTTGCAAAAATGCACTGTATATAAATATATAAACGTCATTCATCTACTTTGAGAAGTGACCTTTATTTGAAATGTGATGCTAATAGTTATTGTATATGTTGTACTGTATTTTAATTAATTTAATGTTACAATACTGTATTGTATGATTTATTGATGGTAAAGTACTATTCTGAGACCATATTGTACTATTTTGGAAGTTATTTATATATATAGGAGCCAGAATGATCAACTCATTGATCGTGGGCCCTCAAAATATAGAAGAAGATATATGTCTTATATATATTATGTATATATAATCAAATATCTGCTGCAAAACTTTATGACGTGGACAATGTTAAATAAAGATAGATGTTCTTAGTGAGTGCCACTTGCCAAAATTTTTTTATATTTTGCACAAAACTTTATTTTACTTTTCTAGAAAAGTAACATCCTTCTAAACTAGAAAGAATATTCAAAGATATCTGTACTAGATTTTTAAACATTGGGATTTTTATTATTTATAGCATTCTGTACAACAATTGTTAAAAACTGGTCTTCAGTTAAAAGATGCAGTTAAAACAGAGGTCTTAAATATGTGTAGCTTTTGATTCAAATATTGTAAAAACTTTTTAAACGTAAGAATTGTTTTTTTTTTTTTTTTAAATCTCTTGGACTATCTGTGAAGATATTTTTCTCACTTCTGAAATTTGCAATTCTATTACTTCTGATTGTATATTAAAAGGGAAAAAATAACTTATTTTCAGCCAAAAATTGTTAAACCTGTGACCAAACCACTTGCACCGGTGAAACCATTTGTACCTACAGTCACATCCACAAGAAATCTCAGCTTCAACTTTACTAAAACACCGTCGGGAAAAGGAAATGCCAATGAAAAAATAGTCAATCTGAAAACTCCCAAAGAGGATACCTTGGTTTTTTCAGCTAGAAAATCGGGTGTACCTTCAAGTAAGCTAAAAATAGTATCTTTTACATTTATTTGTGGGTGGGTTTTTTTTTTGCCTAGGAAAATAATGATTAACACTGGTAATATAAATAGTTAATAATTTGATATATGAAAAAGATTTATATTTAGTACTTTTTCTTAAGCATATATTATGGGAATTGATTTATAAACTATAAAAATGCTATAAAAGATATTTCTTTTTATGACACCAGTATAGAATAATTAACTATGTGCCTGTGCCATTGTGAGATAAAAATAGTATTTAAATATAAAAATTTTTTCAACTGAAGCAAAAATAAGCAATAGATCATGTTACTTACTTAAGGATGATTAATATTGCACCATTTTGATTGACCGCAACTGAAAGTCAATCTAAAGTAGAATCATCCTGCAAGATAATGGTATAGTTCAATCTGCCATATCTTTGCCCTGTGGTGTTTAAATTTATTTTTAAAAATTAAAGCAATGCAGTTTTCTTAGCTTAACAACCATGTTGTTTTCTCCATAGCAACACCATTTAAGTTTACTGGGAACAGTACCACCCTTAATGGTTCAGTGGCATCTCAGAAAAAGACTTTTGACCTTAAAGCCAGTCTCGCCAAGCCTTTGACCTGGAGGCCACACACTGGAAAACTGCAGCCGCTGGACGTCAATAAGACATTGACCACCACTGCAAAGCCAGTGATGTCTCAGGACCTCAGAAAAACCCGACCATCAAGGCAAGCTTTGGCATCTAAGTCAAGGCCGACACAAGCTAAGTAAGAAATTTGAATGTTCTGTTTTGTGCAAAAACATAAGTATAAGAGTATAAATTACAGGAATAACTTGAAAAAACATTATATTTCTGTAGTTTAGAAAATATGTGATAAAAGCTATTATTATTTCTTCTCTAGTTTATTTTTTTCACTTGTTCATTTCAGAGAGGTACGACGCGTTCAACAGCTGGACAGACGTAACAATCAGAAGTATATTGACATGATGAAACGGAGGGGATTAATGTCATAAATTCTAATAGTCTCTGTACTTTTTACCCCCCAAAAATGTATTAATCTTTTAGAGATTTCTTTTTTAGGCAGCCTAAATTGTGTAAATAAAGTTATCACACTTTTGTTTTATAGACAGTCACAATGTTTATATAATACTTGTTTTTCCTTCATAATTTCCTTTGGCTGCAGTAAACTTTGTATATGTAACACAACTTGGTCATGGAATGTCATTATACTATACATTAAATTCATAGTTTTATGAGTATCTTTTCATTGTCCTATCTTTTTTTTTTTCAAGCCTAAAATTATCTTTTTTCAGTGTATATTTTGTTACTTTGATACCGGTATTGTTTCTTAATATCTGTCATGCCAACAACTTAAAATAATTTTTTTTAAATTTATATTCTTTGCTCATTTCAAAAATTGAATCTCTGGCCTATCACTCTTATGCTTCTTTCACACTGATCTTTAATTGACAGTTGTAGAATATAAAACCCCAAGACGTCCTTGGTATACATTTGTAGAGTTTTTAAAATGCACAAGTATTCCGAGTTCTTGAAGTGAATCATAACACTAAATATTCCCTGTTTTATCTTTAGAGTTGGATATCATGGATTCTCTAATTCAGATCTCGGCCATGCATTTTTTGTATATAGAAAGGAGGAACATACAAATTATTAGTCCTGAGGCAGCAGGTTTTTAAAGGAATAGCTGATGTGGATGTATGTATTGACAGAAATATCTTTGGTTTTAAATAGCATCACTGGTGGAAAGAACGAGCATCGCTGTATTAGTGTTAGAGCTGTTATTTCAAACATATTTTTATAATCCCTGTAGCACCCAGTAACAGTGGAATGTTGTCTGTTATTACATTTGCGTTATTTTATTTTGTTTAAAAAAAAACATGGCCTAAAATGTGTTACGTTATCTATGGTTGAAAATGTTGTTTTATAAACGTGGGATTGTTGGCTTCCCCGGTGCAGGACATATTTTTTCCTTTCACACACTCGTTTATGTAGCGTCACATGGATACTCACAAACATTTTTTGTGTGCTGTGGACAACAACAAAAATCCTACCCCCAATAGTCCTGCTAGAAATATTGCTGATCTAACTTTCTGAAACCTTCATCTTCTGAGCTGTATCTGTCTTCACTATCGCAGCCATCAGCATGCATCTGATTTTCCTACTTTCTGTATTCTGAAACCTTCATCTTCTGAGCTGTATCTGTCTTCACTATCGCAGCCATCAGCATGCATCTGATTTTCCTACTTTCTGTATTCTGAAACCTTCATCTTCTGAGCTGTATCTGAACTATCTGTCTTCACTATCACAGCCGTCAACATGCATTTATGCAATCATTTCAACTTAAACCTAGTGTGGATGTACTGGTACAGAAGATTGATGTACTGGTACAGAAGATTGACTTGTAATGTTAGTGCAAACAAATCTAATACAGAAATCTGGTACACACTGACAGTGTTCTTGTTTTATTTTTTGTAGTCATTTTTTCGCATAATAGTCTAAGCATGCCCCATAGTCTTAATTTTTTTCTAAGATACCTTTTCTTCTCAGTGCACTGTTCCATTTGAAATTGCATGAATTTTCAGTTTTTATGTATATGCACTGAAACATTAGAGAGAGTACCGGTAATAAAAAGTGTCTAAAATATGTGTAAATATGCCCTATACCAGGGAATCCCCAAATAACCTTAAATAAGATCAAAATGATGCTTCAACAGAAGTCTGTGACTAAAAACAAAACATTTCAACATTGTTTCCTTAATTTGCTGATGGCGAAATTTTTTAAGATATTGTGGAAACTTTAATTTTGCATGAATTCGTATTCAGTTGCCGTGATGGCAAGTGAGTTAAGTCTTTGTGTCATGGCAGATCATAGTGGAAAATGTTCTACTTGTGTTACTAGTACAGGATATAAACAAAATGAAGGACTGGGTTAAAGTTAAAGCTGTGTGAATGAAATAGTAGAAGTTATGTCCCTTTGATTCAAACTCATCCAGCTTCCACCAAATACCTTGCTTCCACCAAATACCTTGCTTCTACTATTACCTATTTGTGTTACCTAATTTCTTCCCTTGCTTAAACATATTAAGTACTTATACATGACCTAAGTCCTACTATTGAGTACTACACATGACTACCGGTGCATGGCCTAAGTTCCAGTGGCGTAGTTAGGGTTGTTGTCGCCCGGTGCAGTAAACTCATGGTGTCACCTGACTTCCCCGATGGATTTCTTCTTGATAAAGTGAAGCCACAGAATAACTACAAGAAGAAAAAGAATTAATTGACGGTGAGGAGGGAAAATGTATTTAAGAACTGTAACAATGTTACGTGTTATTTTGACATTCAATTTACTTAAATTTAAATGTTCCTTTCATGGTCTCTAAAGCTGCAAATCTGTCCATCACTTAATCAAAATCAATATTATCCTTCAATTGATAGTAGAGCCAGGTCAGAAAGCCTTGACTGTACAACGAATGATTGTAAATAGCTCTTGATAATGATATGCCTTCATTTTGAAAAGCACCGCTCACATGAAGCCACAGACACAGGTTGCTAGGAACACTTGAAGGATTAGCGAGAGTATTGGAGGAGATTCTAGGAAACCCCATTCAGCTATGAATTTCAAGACATCAGATACTGACCAGTCGATGACTTTGTGAAATTCAATACCAGCTGCCTTTAGGTGTCTTCTAAGCGTTTGTAAATCATCATAGAAAGAGGTTAATTTTGGAACGGGCCCCAATAACTCATCTTCACTTACTCCTAGTAGACTCTTGGGTTGAACATATCTGCTACTTCCTTGACCGCTGATGATCTTAAGTTCAGAATGAAAGCTATCAATACACTCCAGTCTATCCTTACTGTTTTCTTCTCGCAGAGTCTAGCATCTATTAATTGTTCTCCTGTCGCTGGCTTCTTAAACCTTAGTCTTTCTCTATCGAAATTCCATATTGGTCTGATTTTAAAAGTGCTTTTTAAATAGCATGTTTTACCAATTGACAGCGCTTCTCGCGCAAAAACATTCTTAAAGCATCTAGGTTGGTCACCACTTTGACAAGAGTAAAGCCTTTAGTCTGCAGATAATGCTGTGTAAGATTAACTTCCTCAAGTAGATCACCCCAAAGGTAAAGGTAGCAGATAAACGTGAAATCACAGACAGCTTGTAAAAGACCTTGTGCTGTACTTTTTGTGTTCAGTTCTTGAAGGGGATCACATAGAGCTACAATCGCCGCCACACATTTATCACACTTATCTTTCACTGTTTTAACAGCAGCATGAAGAGCACACCACAACGTGTTGACAGACTTTTCACAGACATGCCAGTGTGTTCATTTTGGATAGGTTACTAATGTGGGTAATTTACGTGTGATCGGTTACCCTTTTTATGAAAATCGGTTACACCGAGTAGTGTGTGCTCTGTAAATATGCAATTTTTCCATTTGGTATCCCTCCCCCCCCCCCGAGATGGTGTCATCAGGTGCGGGCCGCACTCCACACCCTCTAGCTACGCCACTGCCTAGTCCTACTATTAAGTACTACAGTCTACAATGACTTAAGTAAACTTAAGATTAAGATCACATTAGTTCAAAAAATGGTACGATGTGGGGTGACACCAAATGGAGAATTACATATTTGACAGGGTTCGTTTGAGTTGCTTTCATAACTCAATTAAGAACAAGGTGATACTGATACCAGACAAGCTGAGTGCCACCAGAGCAGGCAGACGCAATAGGAAGTCGGGTTGGGGGGGGGGCATCATGAGTTTACCGCACAGGGCGACGCTAGAGCCAATAGTACCACTGTTACAATGATATGTTGTTTTTTTCAAACCTGGTGCGCAACATTTGGTGTGGCGCACATTCTGAAACGAACGCCAAACACCGCGTTTGTGTCAAAAGAATCAGCGGTTTGGAGGAAACACCTATGTTTCTCCCTTTAAATTAAAAACATGGGGTAGTCTTGAAAACCGGGTATGCAGTCTTTGGATCTTTGCCGAAGCCTTCAGTTTCAGCCATGTCGTCTACAACCACACAGCAAGACAAGGACGACCACCCTGTCATCTACACGTTCTTCAACGTCACCCTATGGCTGTGTATGCTCATATTTATTGCTCTTCCCTTCGGAATCGTGAGCTCGCTCTTAATCGTTATCATTCGCCCTTTTTCGGTTGTCTTTCCTGAAAGTGACGTATTCGAACTCGCGGATTTCCTTGAACTATGCCAGTATATGCCGGAGCTGTGCATGTCCAATCTGTTGGCGAACACAGACTTCTTGAGAACCCTTGATGGCAGGAGAACCATTCACATAGGAACCCCTGTATAAATAAACTATTTCAAAGTTATACAAACGGCCATCTCTTCTTATTCTTTTTTTTTTAGGAAAAGGTAATGATGTTAAATATTTTCAGTGATCAGTGGCGCAACTGGAAGGGGGCGACCGCCCTGGCGGCACTGTAAAAATCGTTTTACTTATGTAGCATAGACCTATTACAAATAAACTTGAGTGAAATTTGATTTTGGAATAGAAAACTATATGTTCAATTTTCAATACTAATAATACTATCTTCACAATCATGATTAAGAATATTTTTACCTCTTGCATTGCTAACATCGTATTGAAAAATTCAACGTAAAAACTTTTTTAAAGTCCATAAAAATTTTCACAGTCATACATACTGTTTACTTTTGTTAGGTTACTTCATTTAATTTTAATTGAATTATTTTTGAAAAAAATCATCTTTTTATATTATGCGACGAAAAACAAACATACAGTTCTGTACAAGTTCTTCACTTTAATTTTTAACTCCCATTAAATTACTGATTTGGATCGCGCTAATTCAGCTTGAATAAGATGTTCCCATTATTATTATTATTGGTTTATTCATTTCATTACAAAATATTATACTAACGTAAGTGTCCCAAAATTTGGGACCGATTTCATATCAGGGATACTTACTGAGCTGTTGGAGATAGTATGCCTACTTCAGAGGATAACAAATAACTACAGTTCATCACCCGAGCTCTGCCAATCTCTATGATTCTATCTCTGTTGTTGTTGCTTTAAATTTTAAATGCATGTTTGAATCCATCTGTAAATGGCCAGTATAACCCCGACTGTTTACACAAAGGAATGGACTGTTGTTGCATAATATTAAAATTGAAAACAATTCTTATTATTAGCAGCAATGATGTAGGCCTACTGAATATTGATTAGAGCGTCGATTTTACGAACAAATTGGGTCGGGAGGTATTCCCAACAGCATTCCCCCCTCCCCCTCACAGATAAACTAACAAACATGTCCATGGAAAGGTTGCGCAACGAATTTAGTGCACATAAAAAAACTTCCTAATTTATTTTTATATAAGCATATAACATAATTGTGCAGTTAATCATACTGCTGGATTCAACTAATTTGGGTAAAAAAAAACGTCAAGGACTAATTTTTTTGTTCAAAGCAAAGATGTCTTTCCAAAACCCGATGAGTGACGTTTAGAATAAAATCTGAGGTCACTTGATATATGCAGGCGTGTATATCATATTGTTACGAGCATAATTGGCCCGCTCTATTCCCATAATTTATGTCTCTAAATTACGTTTAGGCCTACAAGACTAATAAAAATAATTTAACCTTTATTTGAAAAAATTAACATTTCTTTTGCTGCCGTCTCGGAAACTTCGTCTCAGCTAATATATTTATTTTTTAAAATACATTTTATTATTTTTTTTTCTGTTGTTTGTTCGCTGACGATGGCTTCCTGCCGACACGTTCGTTGTTTTGTTGCGTTCCCTTTTTCAGGTTTAACCTTACTTTTTTTTTACTTAATACCTATTTGAAAAAATAGCACGAAACTTTAAGGCCGCGGCTTATAATCAGCAGTGGTCCGTACCAGAAACAGTACGCGATATAAATAATAAAGTTTAAAGATTGCATTATCCGAGTCCATTCACCGCATGTACCGTAGGTATGGGACCGGATTCGTTTTTCGATGTTTGTACGCAAATGTTCATGCATTGCGTACGGCTAAAAGTTCGGACAAGCAAAGTTTCTGCTAGCAACTCTTCGGCTGCTCCCCTATTAGGTCTGTGTGCACAATGACGCAGAAAAAATAATTATGGCTTGCGCCAAAATGCTCCCTTGCATTTCGATTTTCTCACAAATATTCTTGGGAGGTGCGTGTGGAAGCCTTAGGCGCCCTCAATTTCTGCCTCCCCTCCCAAATCAAAGTGGCAGTACTGATATCTTTTTTTATCTACAAAAAAATTACTGAATGCTAGTAATAGAAATAAATTTGTTGTTTCTTCGACTTTAAAAACTAAGATGTTCCTTAAGTTTGGTAAATATTATTTATAAAGCATAGTTGTACTATATTTACAAGGACAAAACTAAGCTGGGGGTCCAAAAGCATAAACTTGACCTGATTGTGTTTAGAAAAACTCTTAATTTTTAGTTGCTTTAAACTTAAACAGTAATATCGCTGTATAATATTTCAAATAAATTTTATTCATCAAGTGTTTTTTTTCCAATACATAAAAATAATGTTTTCTTGATGAAACCGTTGGAATTTTAGGCTTTTCAGTGGATATAATCCAATACATTAATTCTTAATGTTTCTGTCAATAAAGAGAGATGCCTAAAAGAAGAGCTTTCGATGCACTGAGACTTTGTTTCCACCCAAGAACGCAAAGAGGCTCAGTCCCTTGCATTTTGTTCCCATTTTTCCTGGTTGAAGCAGCAAGCTTTCGTGATATCTTTAAAGAGTTTCTTCCAGTGGCGTAGCAAAGGGGTGAGGCGTAGGTCCGCTCCGGGTGTCTCTTTCTTCTGATATTGAGGGGCCGCGTTTTCGACCCACTGCAGAGTTCTAATTTGTTTGTTTGTTGTTGGGTTTTTTGGGTTTATTGTTGGGGGGGGGGGGGGGAGAAAGGGTGGCAAAAAGTTTAGCGCGTCCTGGTGGCACCACCTCTAGTTACGCCACCTGTTTCGTAAGCATACCACTTGTTTTATTGAAACTACCCCTAAAATTTTCTCACTGGCAGCCGGGGGTCTAACATGTCTCATCCAGTGGCGCCGTAACTTCATAAAGATGCATTATCCAGTAGTCTGACCTGAGCAAGAAAGCCTAATAACAAGGTTGGGGACTTGTTCTGCAATTTGGTGCTGTGGATTTTTGTCGAGTCTCATGGTATTTCAGGTTTCTTTTATGGATAAGGAAACTTCACACGAAATTTCTGATTATAAGCTAATCTTAAAGTTAAAGTGCGCACTAAGATGCACCAGAGAGCCACACACTTCCTGTGGCTTCTCGCGAAGTCTGGACGATAAATTTCGTTCAATAACAATTTAAAATGGTAATTAATAGACATAATGTTTGAATTTCGGATTTTTGTAGTAGGGGAACTCTCAGACAAAAATCTTAATGTTATTTTAAATAATAAATTGATCTCATATACTCAGAGCCATGGCAGTAATGGCGCGCAAAAGCTGCGCCAGGGGCAAAACCTGAATAAAAAGGGTAATTAATATTATATTTATGAATAATTTATGCACATTTTGCATGAAAAATGACGATTTCTGCTCGTTCTGCAGGCGGGTGTCCCTTTCGCATGGCCCTGACTGTATTTAAAAACGTAATTTCTCTTAATTTTTTATACAACGCGTTCAAACAAATTCATTGACTTAAAGTTTTGTTTTTATTTTATTTTTACATTTTGAAACATTATATTTTGGAGGAAATACAAAAAAAAAAAATCGGTGACGTTAAAACTTAATAAGTTAAGCACAAGGCACTCATACATTGTAACAAGGCACTCATACATTGTAACGAGGTACTCATACATTGTAGCGAGGCACTCATACATTGTAACGAGGCACTCATACATTGTAACGAGGTACTCATACATTGTAACGAGGCACTCATACATTGTAACGAGGCACTCATACATTGTAACGAGGTACTCATACATTGTAACGAGGCACTCATACATTGTAACGAGGCACTCATACATTGTAACGAGGCACTCATACATTGTAACGAGGCACTCATACATTGTAACGAGGCACTCATACATTGTAACGAGGCACTCATACATTGTAACGAGGCACTCATACAGTGTAACGAGGCACTCATACATTGTAACGAGGCACTCATACATTGTAACAAGGCACTCACACATTGTAACGAGGCACTCATACATTGTAACGAGGCACTCATACATTGTAACGAGGCACTCATACATTGTAACGAGGCACTCATACATTGTAACGAGGCACTCATACATTGTAACGAGGCACTCATACATTGTAACGAGGCACTCATACATTGTAACGAGGCACTCATACATTGTAACGAGGCACTCATACATTGTAACAAGACACTCATACATTGTAACGAGGCACTCATACATTGTAACAAGACACTCATACATTATAACGAGGCACTCACACATTGTAACGAGGCACTCATACATGGTAACGAGGCACTCATACATTGTAACGAGGCACTCACACATTGTAACGAGGCACTCACACATTGCAATGATCGTTACAGATAAATTGAGAGTTGGGACTGGTTTCTCTATTTATTATACAATTTTGGTAAAGGGTGGTCACTTCCTTTGACCCCTCCACCCACCCAGGTACACACGTACGCTACTGGTGCCAGTGGCGTAGCGAGCTTAACTCGCGCCCGGCGCACAATACCTTTTTAGCGCCCCCCCCATTCGAAAACCATACAATATTATAGTAAAATATACCATTTGGCGCCCTATTGTGAGTAGCGCCCGGGGCATGATGCCCCCCTTGCCCCCCTCACTACGTCACTGACTGGTGCTACCTACTTTCATAGGTCCAGGTGTCAACCCTTTAAAATTATTATCTAGTATAATCAATACTAATCTATTATACTTTCATCTGGCAGTGTTCTCAGGTTGGAACCCTGAGGCCATCAAACTCCACTCTGATTGGAACCCTAAGGCCATCAAACTCCACTCTGATTGGAACTCTCAGGCCATCAGACTCCACTCTGATGTTGAAATAATGCAAGTTGCCTCCTTGGTCTTCTGGAGTTTCGTCCTAGTGTTCATCGCTTGGCCCGTTGGGCTGCTCTGCGCCATCTTGTTTGTCCTCATCAGCCCCTTCCATGCCGCATTCGAGGCGTTGGAGCCCATCATGGATCCCCTCCGCCAAGGCTTGAACTTGCCCTACAGCGTGGCTGTTGTAGCCATGGAGGATGCTTCTACTTAAAAAACAACAAAAAAAAACAGGTTTTAAGATCAAGCACGGCCTCTCTGTGGACACCTGGCAATCTGCAAGTCACTGCTGTAAGTTTGGCCTGTAAAGGATCAGAATTGCGTGATTGGCAGGTCAGTGTGATAGCAAGCAACCGGAAGTCAAAATGGTCTAATATAAGACAGGTGCTAGGAAAATTGCAGACAATAATCAAAAACGCACCATTAAAATCCAAAAGTAGGTCAAAAAATAATATCCGTCGACCATATCCTCCAACCCCAAAGACTTGTAATGCAATTCACCCACAAGAGTAGGCCTACTATTGAGGACGCGCCTAAAGCTAATCTTACAGTGAAGTATCCTACGCTGTGTACTAAACTTTTTTTCTTTTAAATTTAAACAATGGGCCACCTTGGGGCTGCGGTCCAGCTTTCCAATAATCAAAACAGTTTGGTGCTGATGGTCAACCCCGAGGTCAAGATAGAGGTCCCGAGCAGCCGGCACGACCCTTTAATCTTACACCACTCTGGCATTAAGATCGGCATCACTCCGTGTGAGGACCACCCTGGGGTCAGGATTGGTATATCGCAGAGGGAGGCGAATGTCGTCGTCATGTACCACCCTGGCATAGGGGTTGGCGTGCAGCAAGCCAAACAAACAAATACCAAGAGCTGCTATCACTAAACTAGTCGGCTTTGTTTGGACATCACCTGCAGTATGGGATTACCCTAAGGCAAGGGTGCGTATCAAAGTGAGACACGAATTTCCAGTACCTAATTTCTGCCATGGCAAACTAGCTGAAAGTTGAGTCTGGATTTTTTAAATCGTTTAATATAAAAAAAATTCAGGGTCGATAAATAATATAAAATGTCAGGGCGTCAAAACAATCTTTCATTATTCTATTTTGAATACAGTAGAAGCAATTCCTGCATGCCATCAAATGCAAGAATCTTAGAACTGTAACAGTGACAGCATTGTTTGACTCGGCTGCTGATGTCTACACAATGAAACATTGGAGTTAGAGTCAGAAATTTTTTGAAATGACAGAACTAATGTGGAAATTGTGAGCCCTTAACAAGCTCAGTTTCTATGAATACTATAACTATAATTACAGAAGAATTTACTGTGTACTCAGTTTCTATGAATACCATACTATAATTACAGAAGAATTTACCGTGTACTCAGTTTCTATGAATACCATACTATAATTACAGAAGAATTTACTGTGTACTCAGTTTCTATGAATACCATACTATAATTACAGAAGAATTTACTGTGTACTCAGTTTCTATGAATACCATACTTTAATTACAGAAGAATTTACTGTGTACACATTCTGAATTTATGAAGCTACCGGTAGTTATAAAAAATATTAGTGGGAAAAAAAATTGTCAAAAAAGAGGCACAGACTTGGGGGTGATTTCAGTGAAAGAATGCTTTGAATTATTAAATGATTTACTTGCATGCTTATTAAGTTGCTCAAGAAAAAAACTTGGTGAAATTATAGTTTTGAAATGAGTATTATACTTTTATACAAAGTAATTTACTTAATTCAAAAAACAATAAAACACAACACTAATCGCGCCATTACCTAGTTCTAATTCACCAGTCCCTTCTCACTAAAGTTGCACTATTTTGTGACTTTTAGAGGGCAGCGGTGGATTGGCCCTAAATGTATACCATACACAGTTTACTTACTACATACCTTCACACAAAACTCACATTTTTCAAATGTACAAAAATTACATAAACCAATTAAGATTTTTTTTCTTCTTTTATTAAATATGAAAACTGCAGAGATACAAGATTAACTAGATCACATAAAAATACATGTATATATATATATATATATATCATGAGAAATAACCGATACATTTTAAAAAACAAACTACTGTCAGAGAACTAACAAACAAAATGCAAATAAGAAGGGATAGGAATATATTCTCAAGGTTTGTTATGTGTTTGAGCATTAGAACATTGGAAATTCAGGTCAACATAATGTGAAAAATTTGTTATTATGCGCTAGCATTTAATGAAGTAATTTTTTTAAAAAGTTATCTCTTTAAATGAATCACCTTTTTCACATTTCTAAGACAAATCCAACAAGAAAAGATGGACAATAAAATTCATGCTACCATTCATAATTTTTTAAGAGTTAATAAGATTAAGACTGTAACTGAGATATTTTTTTCCTCAAAAATCTATGCCCGAGTCTGAGTTATTATTTTTTTGTTTGATTTCCAGATTCAGCAAAATGTTCCAGCATTAACTACACTAAAAGTCATTGTGAAAATATTGTCTGAAATGAAATATGAGATATGAATATACATCAATAATAAAGCATGCTAAATGTAAATATTGACATGAACACAAATTAGGGTGGGGCATGAGTATATATATTAATTTTATTATTATACTATATATATATATTATTCTTAAACAAAAAACACCAACTAAAATTGTGCACCCAAAAATCATTTTATTTGAACTAAATTGAACTATACTATATAAACTTGATCACCAGTAAAAGTTATAATTAAGAAATGAGCCCTGCACTCGTTGAGAATATCAAGCAGGGAAAATTATATTTTGAGAGATCAATCCTATTTAAAATTAATGTAAATTAAACAATCAAAGAGGAATTATTATACTTGATGGTGAGACAAGGCTGCTAAATTAATTTATGATTGTAATCTTTCAAATTATCCTTTCCACATGTATTTTTAATGGTAGAGGTTTTGGGATGTTTAAGAACATACAATTAACTTGAAATTACAATGTCTCACAACAATTTTGAGAGGGAAATCTATGGATTCTTGTGAACATCTATATTAGTTTAAATTTTGCACTGGTGGTTGTTTATAAAAAAAAAACTGTTTTGACATGAAATGATGTAGAAATGACACAATGGAATATAAAAGTGGCAGACATTATAGAACATTCTACAATAATAAAGCAAATACAAACATGAATAGTCTTCACATACTAAACAGGCAAATAAGATTAAATTCTTATGATTTTAAAGGTGTTTATACAATTTATATGCTAAAAGAAAAAATAGCCATTTTCTTACTAATGAAAATGTTAAGATATTGATTGGCATTACTTAGCATATACTTTCTATAACATCGTAACAGGTAAAGGGATTTGTAGCAGAAAAATGCCTGTAAAAATATATAATAAAATCCACTAAACACATTGACTGTACATGTAATTTTAATGTTCAAATTACTGGAACATCAGATTTCAAACTTAAACACACCTAATGGATTCCTAATTAATCTCATTTGTTGACATTGATGTACAATGGGAAGAAATGAAAAGCAATGGGACTTACAGAGGCCATCCATTAATGACATCACTCAAATTTTGCAGATCCCCCCACCTCCCAAATCATCACTAAAAGATAGACCTTTCTCAAATATTATGTCCAACAAACCTCTGCACTCCACCCCAAAAAATAAAATAAATCACTCTCTCCTTACCGTCCTTAACAAACCCTAAAAAAAAATCATATCCCATGGATATCGAACTACTGCATGTGTGTCACAACTATTTCCCTAGAGCAGTGATTCTTCAACAAGGGTGAAAGCAGCCCATGGGGTACTGAAGACCCAGAAAATTTTATTTGCTGTCATTGCTAGTTGTTGATGCCATTAAAATTAGTCAGTTTTTATTCATTTTGATAGGCAGTATGTCAGTAAAGCAGTAGTAAATGTTTTGTGGTGAATTTTGTTAGCCCATTTATTTTATTGGTGCATCCCATCTCTCTCTGGACCACCCCCCCCAACCCTGTTTCTAGAAAGCTAATTAAAGAAAAAAAAAGAACTACAATTACAATAAATAAATAATTGTCACTTTTTAATTTTATTACAATATAATTTATTTGGGAGGGAACTCTGTTGAAATTGTGAGGGGATCACTGCAAAAAACTTTAAGAATCCTTGTCCTAGGGCATTTATTAAGATCATCCCCCACACCATTTTTGTTCCACCCCCCTCAGGTGGTAGACATAATTTTATGACTCCCATCTCTACATAGCGACATAAATTCTCACAACTGTCATTGTCAATGTCACTACACTCCTCCTCCGTGATGTCTTGTAACTTGATCAGAGCCATGTTTAGGACATCATACCTGTACTGATTCTCTCAGTGTTCTTAGCTAAGAATAATGTTAAAAATGGCTGTGATTCAGTGTTATTCAGTGCAATTTTTTTCAATAATGTACTGCTTTTTTTAATGTGACATCAAAATGCTTAACAACCCCCCCACCCCCAATAACCAAAAATGTGACCACCCCTTGACGCATGACATCATTTATTGATGGCCCTACAATATTAACACTTCATTAATGTTACACTTATGCACCATCGTTATACTAATTACTATACATAACTAAAACACTTTTCAATGCTGCCACAACATATAATGTGAAGTTCTATCCGCCAGATTAATATTGACCATCAAAGAACAGCAAGTAGTTTAAAATTCTAAGCTAGAATTGACCATCACAGACAAAATCATAAAAAAGGCTGGGGAACCATCCCTAAATAGCTTCACCATACTCTGGCACAAAATTTAGACACAATTGACCCAGCCCCCCCCCCCCCCCCCCGTCTCTTGTTAGAATCAGATGCATGACATTTATGAATGGCTCCTAGGCTCATATTGACCCTCATAGTGTAAAATATAACTTATTAGGCTGGCCTAAAATAGTTTTTATTGAATTTATTAACAATTGATCAACCTAAGCTGTTTAACACCAAATGAAGAAAAGAGTCAAGGCGTAGGCGTAGACAAAAGAAAAAATCTGATAGAAGCACCAAAAATTGGCTGATAAGATTAGTGTAAAAAAAGCATGATGGTGGCAGTGGCATATTCAAACATGAAAATATAAAAAGTATACTTAGGAATCAGGAGTGTAAATATAAAATTTGACCAGCAAATATTGGAGAGAAAAGATTCCCCAAAAGACACAGCAGATATGCATGAAAAACACTGAAAATATTTGAGTAAAATTACTTTTCTTTGGTTTAAAATGGTAGGTGTTTAGAAAAGATAATGCCTAGGTCTAACTAGCAGAATTTATCTTCAGTAAAGGTTTAGGGTTTTTACTTTAAGTAACTTATAGCACAATTTAAATTTTCTTTTTTATTTGATTATTTTTTGTACCTGGTATTTAAATTATTACAAAAAGTGTCCCCAGTATGCTAGAAATGTTTTGAAATAAATCTTTAAAAAAAGTCTTAATAGATGGTGAACAGAAATAATATTTTAAAAACATTACAATACTCAATATTAATTAAATTCTCCTCAGTTAAAATATATTAGTTAATATTATAGGTTTAAAAAAGAGAAAATATGTTAAGTGTATTTTTTTAACAAAAAGAATAGAAAATAGTGAGTACAAAATATTGTATCCCTGGGTTCAGAAATTGGCAAGGCATCATACTTTAAATATGTCTTCTTGTCTGTAAAATATTCAATAAATCAACAGAAATCACAAATCTAACAATGGAACTTTAAGGTAAACATAAAATGTATACTACAGATAGACAAGTCTTTTTTGGTCATTTCTATTACTCTTATGGGAACACTTTAATTTAATTCAATCTTCAGTTAGGGGAGAAAAATTCAAATGCAAACAATATATATATATATATTGCTTTTAAATGCCAAATAGAAAAACTAAGTTACAAATGTTTGAAATGAAATGTTAGCATTTGGGAAAATCCAAATGGAGCATACTTACTAGTAATATTTTATGAGGTGGCAGATTGAGCACCTATTTGAAATAAGCACCATATAAATCTTACTTTTTACACCCTCCTTATCCGTTATGTATAAGGACAGTAAAATGTGCAGCCAAGAACTACAGTATGTCACAAATGGGGAGAAGTCAATTAATGAAAATCATGCTAAAAAATATTAAATTTGGGGTACAAATATTATTAAGGTTAATCACTGGTCAATATAAATATCTTTCAAATAAATTTTGTTAAATACTACGCATTAACTTTTTTCTCAACCACGTTTGTGCACTCTCATGAAAATGTCCCGAGACAGTGACGGCTCTTCCAGGCTCCATACTCTGATGTTTAATAGAAAAGTTGTGGGTAACAAATCCCATGACAAACTTTTATTTTTTCAAAAGGCCCTTATACTAATAGTGAATACTACTACTAGTGAATACTACTACTAGTGAATAAAAATATTTTTGGGGATATAAAAATAAATTGATTTTGGATGTCTTGGTCCTTTTGTGTTTAATGTCATAAATGAGTTACCGGTATGTGTGTAGTCATAAAATATAACAATATGTTTACAGACAGTTTATTGAGATGGTCCCACTTTAAAATAGCATAGTTTGCATCAGTTGTACACTTTGCAGATATGATCAATAACTTAGTCTGCTGCACAAAATATACTGCTAAACTTAAATGTCTAAAGCATGTTCACAATGAATAAAAAGTCAGATTTTTAAAAAATTGGATAATCCAATAAAAATTATCCAATTAAAACTACATAATTCAAAAATTTAATTTATTGATCAAAGTTGATCTAAAACTAAAAAAACAACAAAGAGTAACACTTGGGTCTCAATGGTAAAATAAATGAATCTTACACTTACACACACATTCTTCGGGATAATTCTAATGTGATAGTCAATGATAGAGTTTTCTTTAAACTCAATATTTAATTCACATCTGTCAAAAATTTATTTTTTTAAATTACCTTTACCGGTATTAATGTAGCATCAATTAGATAACTAGATGCAAATACATCAAACACAATGTTTTTAAAAATAACTTAATAATACAGAAAATTACAAACAATCATTGTATTTGACAATAACAATTTAAAATTACAAAAACTATCTCTGAGCACAGATGGCAGTAAGATGATGTTTACATTTACATGAAACCAATTTTTCTAACAATAGCTAGCTACTGGCTAATTGAACAAATATATTGAATTGAAGTCGGTGGAGATATTAAGACTTGTCAGTAAAACTTAAAGTACCGCGATTTGAAACTTTGACAAACACTGTTTAAATTTCAAAGCACTAATTTAGCTCAAATTTAAACAAAATTTTCTTGATCATTAAAAAATGATTTATGATTACACAAGTTAACAGTTGTAGTTTCCCAAAAATATTTCTCACCTTTTATCATTATAGTGTCCACATCACCTTTAGTTTGGCATGGAGCATAAAATATAATTTTCAATAAACATAGTGCCCCATATTGCCTTTCCATTCCTAAAGTCCCCATCACTTTTAACATTTTAGTACAGTAAAGATTTAATGATAAGAATTTCTTGCACTTAGCAGGTGGCTAAGAGTGTTAGAAAAAAAATTTCTTGAAACATTTACATTAGAAAGCTGCACTTTTACTTTTATTTAAGAAAATTTAATTATAACAAGAAATAAAGTTTCACATTTTTTCAAAGAAGTATTGAAAGAAAATTAATTTTTATAAAGTATATAAAATAATGATAGGAATTAAAGACAAAAAGAGTTCTTTTAAAATAATTTATACCAATTTTAACAAGAATTTTTTCACTATTTGAATGGAAGCTCGATTTGATATTTAGTTATTCGTAAATTTCAATAAAACATCATTAAAAAATTAATTCTCAAATAATATGACTTATGGCGGACCAGAAAAAATTCAATTTTTTTTCTCAAAAAAGGGTTAATACATGCAAGAGGATAAAATGAAAGAGTAAATTTTTTCATTTGCAAACCCTGCTCTTTTTATGAAGCAGATAAAAAATACATTAAAAAAAAAAAAGAGCATTAAAAGGAATAATTTTTCCACACAAATTTTTGTATGACAGCTTAATTACTAAATATGACTCCAAGGTAGTTGTATGCATAAATATTGAAGTGATGAATTTATACTTTTTAGCCCTTTTAAAATTTAAAGGAACAAAACTATCAAAAAGGTATGACAAAAGATTTAAATCTAAATTAATCAAATATAGTATTTATATAAATGACAGCATTTATTCTAGTGATTGATTTGAAAAAAAACAACCCAGTATTATAAATATTTAGATACAGTATACAGACCTTATTTTGGAAAAAGTTATTAGAGCTAATTTTTTAACACATAGATTTTCCTGATACCATGTTTTGTGCACAGGTAAGTGGAAGTTTGACCCCTCGTTCTAACAAGTTAATAAGCTCAATGCATCCTGAGCAGCATGCTGCACATGGACTGAAAATAACAAAGAAAACAGCGCACAGTAAGCCTATAGGCCAACCGAAGACTATGAGAATAATGAACCATATAATGCTCCATAGCCAGCCACAGTTCGCCATTGTGAAGTAGTTATGTTATCAAAAGACTCTTGCTTCTATTAGCTGACTGAGAAGTGGTGGTGAGATATTATAGTTGTGACAAGAAAATCTGAAAAGAGGAAGAAAACAAAGCAACAGTAAATGTCTGGACAAAAAAAGTTACATATTATTTTTTTAAAAATGAGTTAAGACTGGATTAATATTTTCCACTGCCTAAAAATATAATTCATGCATGATTGATGAAATTGAAACATGGTAATAAGTGGGAGAAACTGCAATTAGGTTAGGTAGAAGAAAATAAGCTAAAAAAAAGTATGGGAAAACCTGAAAAAAATAGATGCAACCAGACAACGAATGTGTCTGCAAGAAGCCTTCTTCAGCGAACAAAAAACACTAAAATCAGTATAAAAATAAACACTTTGCTGCAATGTAGTATCACAGACAACAGCAAGAGGAATGTGACAGAAGAAAAGAAGGTAATAGAGTTAATACAGGAAAAATGGGATGAAAGTGGAAGAGAGAGAAAGTAAGTCCACTGCCACTGCGATTGGTTGTAATAAGGATGGGGCGGAGACAAGGTTTGAAAAGTGATGTTTAACATATCATGCTCTCCATAAGATAAATTTTTAAACAAGTTTTATAATGATTTGCCTCCAGTGTTTCTTCTCTTTTCTAATTCTAATGGATTTATCCCCTTTATAATATAAATTATATATTAATTGAACATCTTTGGCAGATGGTTGCAAAATACCGACTGACACTGGTACTCTGCATTGCGCCTCTCCCACTCAGTGCATTCAGAATATACGGATGGTCCCTTGAAGCCTTAGGGGGAGGGTGATTAGGCGCTTTGTCTAAAATTTCCCATTAATAATAATCATAATGAAATAAGTTAATAAGTTGATTATTTATTTTTAAAAGTTAATTACACAAACTTTCACAAACATAAGTAAGGGATTACTTATTTCAACTATTACTAATACTAATTTTAATTGTGTAATATAGGCCTAAGCTAGAAAAACAATAATCATACGAGTTTGGTTGTTATATACATTGGGAGACTGAAATATTACCTCAAAGCCAAAGCGAATAATTATTAAAAATTTTTCTTGTTCCAAATCTGTAGACGTAAACGAAGAAGGAAATGAAAATTTTTGGCAGTGAGTAACCTGGGCACTCTGTTAAATAAAAAATCAATAATGTACTGATCCTGCTCTTTTTAGAGATTTCGTTTTCAATCGTCTTTTTCGCAATCCCTTATTAATTAATATTACTATTACTGAAAGGATGTACCGTTAGTTTAGATAGGGCTAAGTCTAATCTTTATTTATTGCAGTACAATACAGAAATTTTAATTATGAATTGATTAAGAAATTAGCGTGCAAATAATTAGTGTAATAATAAATTCAAATACATTTTCGTGCTATTTTAAAAACCGAACGGAACTTTTCTTTATCCATCTCCATCGCCGTGACTGCCGTGACAATTGTCAATTGAACATCTGTTTCCTGTCTTAATCGATCTGTCTTTATTTAAATTATTCATAATCTAGGGAATTTAAAGCAAATGAAAATATTTGAGGCCAGGCCTATTCAATAGACTCGTTTATGATATATAATAATGTTGTGGGCCTTGAGTGTGACGAATACTGATGACTGAGACTCAGAAGTTATAAACAGTAGAAAAAGTAGAAGGTGAAGGTGTATTTTGTAGTTTTTTTAAACATTTATTTATATTAGAAGCCTGCCCAAATAATTTAATTTTTAATGTAAGATTTTACAGAGTCTTACACTTCTTAAAGAGACATACATATGGATCCCACGCTAGAACTAAAATTGATGTGCCCCTACCAATCTTGCAAAACCTATTTGTTATATTTAAGATTGAGGATTAGGAAATCAAGGTACACATAGATACTAAACTTGTACAGGGACGTGCAGAGTCCGAGGCAACCAAGCAAATCACTCGGGGCCCTGCCCAGATGGGGGCCCCCAAGGGCAGAATTAAAATGTTTGATAGGACTACAACTTAAGTTGACAACTATTTGAAATTTTGTGGGAGGCCAAAATTTGGATTTGCTTGGGGCCCCAAAAAAGTAGTAACAACAACTCTTTAAAGACAAAAAGCACTGCTGCATGTTTTTCATAATTTTCTCAAAATGAAAAAAAAAATTATTTACGTTTAATTTGGTAAAGATATTTGTACTATTTAGATTCCAGGGGCAGGGGTAAACCTTAACTGGGGCCAAAAGCATGCCCAGAGGGCTGCCACAACCAAATGAATTAAGTTTATGTAAGGCAGAGGCACCTATATGCCTTTTTTTTTGGGGGGGGGGCTGATTGATGCACTGCCCTCAGACTCAACATCAAACGCCAGAAATGCCCCACCTGTAAGTAACTGTCTGAAAGAAACACTGCTAATGAGTGACTGGAGTATTGAGATGCCAAGTAAAAATTAAAAGGGTGAGTTATATCATATTCAATGCCGGTATGTAAAATCACTTTTTGGGACTTAACATTAAAAACCAGTACTCAAATTGCTCTCTGTATTTTGTTTGGACGCCATATTATGAAAGCTTCAGGTGTTATTTTTTAAGATGGCAACAAAGTACATGCACCTCATGTCAATATGAGATAAAGAGTTGTAAAAATAGTGCAGACAAGACTTTGTAAAGATTATTCAAACATTTTATTTATTTAGTCCACCTCTTATATACATTTATGAAGATTTTTGCTGATATAAATTCATAGCCAAATGTAAACACCATGGATATTCAATGTGATGGATGTTTACAAAATAAGAGAACAATAATATTTGGATTTACACTCTCCTTATTAAGTGAATAGTTAGTTAAACACCAACAGACACAATTTTAAACCACCTGACAACATCTAGAATTATAGAGTCTTTCATTTATGACATCACTTAGTAGTGTTAGGGGATGGGGAAAATGTTCGGGTATGAGGAACATGTTTTGTTATGAAATGTGACATTGTACAAACAATGTTAATGTGGAATGTTTCTTCAACAGAGTTTTCCGTGAATTAAAAAAACCAATGGAGAACAGCTGCATGTTTTATTAATTAACTTTCATTAAAATTTGAACTTTAAGTCAAAAGGTTTAGCTTTACCACTCTGCAGTTCAGGTTTAAAACCAAAATGAGACTAAAAGTTGTAAAATTCTGATAACATGTTAATACAAATTTTATGATTGAAATGTTTATTTAAATTGTAATTTTTTTTTATATGGTTTAAAACTTAGACACAAACGAAGACTCAAAAACTTATTTTAAAAAAATTAAAATAATTTAATTTCTAAGTGTCCAGCATGTTTAAGCTTTGAGGTCTAAAATTATAATGTAAGCTTGTTTTTATCTCAGAAACTTGACAAGCTTGCTATAGCTCATCTGATGTTAGTATTTTCATTGATATTCAAAGTCAAATAATACAAAAGAGAATAAACATTGAAAAATATATTTTACATTTTTTTTAAACCACCACATTACACACAGCAACGATATATAAAGGAAAACCATTTTAAACCATGCATTACATAATAAGTTATCACAGGCATTCAGGGTGTGCTTGCTAAGTGCATTAATGTCCTCACATGAATGAGAAATAAGGATTCACACAGACAGCAACAAAGTCATTTATACAAGTTATAAGCACCAGGTAAGAGTGTATCATAGTGGATAAAAAAAACCAAATGACTTTTAAAAGTTTTACTTACCCTAAAAAAATTGATAGATTTGAAAGTAAAAAATTTCCAAACTAATTTTTGGAAAACTTTCAATTTGAAAAGTAAGGAAAGATGTAACTTTACATAAGGACATTGAATATAAAATATGTTTCTCCCTGTTTAAAATTCACTTAAAGATAGGAAAATGAAGTGTTTCAAAAAAGATAAGGGATATAAAAAATACTGTATATTACCAAATACATTGTTTTGCATTTATTATAATTTATAGCAATTGTGCATTGGCTATAAGCTTGAAAAAAAGACAAGATTATATGTATTTTTAAAATTATAATTTTTGGTAGGTTCCCTATCTGTATTCTAATGCTAACATTTCAAAACTAATATACCTAAATAGAAACATTATTGCACAGCCATTTTACATTTAATTTGACCTGATAACCTCAATGAAACTTTTCAATGACTCACTGAGATTATATTTACAAATATTTACACTCAGCTTAAAATGAACTATTGCAAGACTTTCATTCACAAAAATCACTCACTGACATTTCCTGTTTCGTATTCGGTATATTTCACATGCTACATGTGAAAACAATTTAATAATATTATTCAATATCATGACAGATTTCCTTCAATACTGATATGTCATCAATATTAATGGACAGACCATTGCTATTTGCCAATGTTTTACCACCTGTATATATGAACTCTCTTATTGGAGATATGGTACATTGAACTATGATAAAAATAGCTAAATGTCTGGACATTATCTCATGTTATTTTCATAAAGATGATAATTATCTCTTATTTTAATGTTTACAACCACTGTATCTCTTATTTTAATGTTTACAACTACTGTCTATGAAAGTAAATCTCCAACTTTCACCTCTACATATTAATTTCATTCATGAGTATTAGGATATGTAAAAGAAAATCTTTCTACCTTTATACCATAACTAATTAGTTCCTGCCACTTAAATAAGTTTAAAAAATGGGGCTTTTATGTAGGTAGATTTGTTTTATCTATAATGACAGTAAATTGATCAGGCAATATTGCATACTTGCACTTACAAATGCCCTTTAAACAGATATCCCAGAAAACATGTTCAATGATTTTAAATTCAATTTTTAAAGTTTATATTCTTTTAATCTGCAGTAAGTCTGCACAGATAGGAAATTATTCAACAGAATCAGAGATTATCCAATTATATAAGCAGGTGATATTCAGGTTTGAAATAAGATAATCTTTAATTAATTAGAAAACTGTTAACATCATCTTCACACAGAGAATAATGTCAGAGCGGAATGAATTCTGGTCAAGGGGAGATAATTGAAGACAAAGGGAGATAATCTCTATCTCTTACTGCTTCTTTGCTGATTCAGCCTGTGAGATAATTTAAAAAATAACAACAATTAGTATCCTTAGGGAGGTAAGGCAATCGGACAGATATAATGGAATAATACACTAGATAATTTAAAATGTTTCTTTCATCAAAATTAATTGCCTTTTAGAAGTAACCATTAGCTCTAAATCTTGAAAAAAGATTATAAAATGATTTTAAAAGGAAATAATCATGATTAAGTAACAGAGAAAATAATTTATGCAATTACCTTGCTATTGTTTCAACATATTCGGATGACTGGCTCACATTGAAAGGTAACTGATTAAGGTATAAATACTGCATTCGACTATTGCTGTTATTTGTCCCAGGAGGTGCGCTGTTTCCACCTGAAAGGCCAAATGGCTGCCTGGCAAGCTCACGAGTTGCACGCTTTGAACGACTGGCTGGAAATTTAAGAACATATTTATTTTAAAAATCAGGTTAAATTGTGTTTTTTTATATTTCTTTTTATAAAAAAAATATTTTTCTTTTATTTCTTAAAAAAAAATATCTAAAAATAGTTATGAGAGAAAAGCATATCATGAAAACTTTTCATAGCTATATAAATTCAGTAAAGTGGGGGTCATTAAATTTTAATCCGTTAACATTCTCTACTTTATTTTTCACAGTACTAATATATTCTTTCACTTTCTGTGATCCTACTTCCGGCAATAAAAAATAGTTTTTTTTCTGTGATCTGTCTTTTCGTCTTATTTTCTGATGAAGGCTCTAAGCCGAAATGTCAAAATCTTTAGTCCTGTCTATAAGTTCAAGTTTATTATATTTTGTTCTTATATTTCATTTACACAACTTGAATGCAGTCCATCAATTCTTTCATTAAATGAAGGAGGAGAAGTGAAAGGCAACGTAAAAAAGTTTACAAGTAAAAGCATGGAATACAGTCCAGGACAAAATCAATAATCTTTTCTGGCAACTCTTGGATAGAGTTAATATTAAAGAACAGAAGCAAAAAAGATCTTCTGTATACCGTAACTAATACCACAAGCAAGGTAGACAAGTACTGTCAAAATGATTTATTGATGTGTGAATCAGCTTAATAAATTAACAAATAGAACAGCTGGAATGAACACAAGTTAATATGAAAAACCTTTTCATTGTTGACCAACCTCTTTGGGATAATTCTTCATCTACATAGGCTGAGCTGCCCCACATGGCAGCAGAACCAAGCTGCATGTTGGTAACCTTGACCTGAATGCTAGGTTTTGAATTTGTAATTCCCGGAAGGCTTGTTTCATTTGTTGAAAATAAGGTCTGAGAACATGAAATAAAAGAAATGTGGCATCTTGTGTGTTTTTGTTTTACAGCTTTCTAAATAACATTAGTTACCAAGTGATTCCACAAGGCTTCATTCAGGAAAACTGAGAATCATAACCTTCAGATTACAAGGTTTTGGGTAAAAATTACTTTTTGGATTCTTTTCCTTTGTAAATTCATGAACAAAACTAAATAAATTTAAATTTAAGTTTTTACAATATTCTGTGCCAAACAAAAGAAACTTCCCCACTACCAATGAAACTCCCCATGTAGTTTTTGAATTACATATTTATAATAAATGAGAGTCCATGTCTATGAATTGATGTAAATATTTTTTAAATCTGAATTATACAGCTATCATGAGCACATGGAAAGGATTTTTTAATAAGCTAATGATCCAAGCATTTGTTGCATCAATATATATTCATAAAAATTCAATTCATTGTTGTCAGTTTGTAAAAGTATTGTTTTTATAAAATATATTTTTAACATATAAACTTTGAAAGTTATTGAGTTCTTTTCCACTTTGCTAAATCATGGTACAGGATCTACCGGTACATGATCATATAAGGTCTTCTTTGAAGATTATATTTGGCATGGGAAGATGTTGCACCCAGAAATGGCAGTGCATCCCGATTTCCCAATATATACAGTTGTATACTTACAGCTGACACAGGCGGAGTCTGATCAGTGTAGTAATATTCTGACTTGTTCCTCTCTTCCTCCGATATGGCAATTCCGTCAATGACGAGCAGGTGCTGAAGACGGTGGATCAAGATTACTCTGTGGATCATTCGGCGGGAAACCTAGGTCATAGGAATAAATTAGCACTGGCTTTGATTAAAGACTACCTGATGCCGGCTGATTGACTTGGCTGATAAAATAATGACTGTACATTGATTGATTTTTATCCAAGTCAGGAGTACTGATATCAAAGTAAATAGGTCAAATGCCATTGAAAAGTTTTGTATGAAAGGGCAGCAGTTAAAGGCCAAAACTAGAACAGTGTTGAACTTTGGTATTATCGATTTCTAAATTTTTTATATTATGTTTCTAGAACAGGGCTGTATATTGGTATTATCCTTTCTAAAAATTCTATAACCACAGGAAAGCTTTATTCTTAATCTGAGAACCTTAGAAAAGGTTGCATTAAAGTATCAAGGGTGTAATAATGATTACTTCTGATTCAAATACCATAGTAAAAAAAAGTCATGGATTAGCTATTGTTGAATATAGACAAGTTTGTATTTAAAAAAATAATATAATACACTTTTGTTCCAAAGGGTATATGCCAAGCTCAGTGTTTCTTTTTCCTTTTGTCTGTTAAAATATTGTTCCAATGAAGATGCAACAATTTTCTTGGAGTTATAACAAGGTAAAATTTGAAATTACAGGATTATTTGTCAAAGATATTTCTGTGAGATTGCGTAAGGGTTCCAATTTCTCCAGCTCTGCTGGGTCTGCAATTCTGTTGACCCCCATGTACAGGCGCATTAAATTTTCCATTGAGCCAAGTCCTGACATGTCTTTGAGACGGTTCTCTTCAATGTGTAGCTCCTGTAAGGTCAAATACAAATATTCAAAAAGCAGATAGCTATAATGGCTATTATATTTGTTCAGGTACATTTCTTAACTGTTAAATGTAAAAAGAAAACCTTTTTCTTACTTCATTGTTAAAGGCTTATAATGAAAATCTTTTAGCTCTATAAACATGTAATTACAAAGTGTACAATAAACAGTTTGTTCCAAGGCTGCTGTTTTCCACATTGAAAAATAATTGCATCAACGGTTTGATTTCAGATTTAACCTTTTGAAAGTGGTTCATTATGTCTAAGTTTGTTAATTGACAAAACAATATTATTTGTATAATTTATACTTTAAAAATAATTTTTTTAGACATCAGCATCTAGTATAAAAGATATATGAAGAATAATGACACCAGCCATTGTTGATTTGTTGGCAGCCGACCAATGAACTATCTTACCTGAAGATTCCATTGGCCAGAGAATGATGTTTCAGTAATCTGTTTGATTTTGTTCTTGTCTAGCACCAGTTCCCTCAAGTCATGCAGCCCATCCAGGCCCTCTATTTTTGTGATCTCATTTCCTGTTTTAGTGATCATTATATTAAAATATAACTGCAACAGGTTTGAGCTGAACAAAAATGCTTCTGGTTTTTTTAAATTAAATTATTTTCAAAAGCTTTAATAAAAAAAAACAACAGGCAATTAGTTTTGAATTAACATGTTGAGTGAATATGACTCCTGGTGAAAAAAACAACAATCCAAGACTCACCTTGAAGAAAAAGTGCCTTGAGACTAGGGAGACGATTCAGTTGTAAAGAAGTAATGTCTTTGATGCCATTGTAACTGTGTTAGAAAGCCATTAATATGAATAGTAAATCCATCAGATTTTATAAATGCTATTTTCACTGCAATCATTCAAAAAGCCTACATTTATGTAAAATTTGTGATATAAGCAGGAAGTCCTTTAAAAAAAACAGACAGGTAATAGATTTGTTTAATAATATTCAATGTCACTGAGATAACTTAAATAATCTTCCTCATCATTGCATCGTCATCAATGTTTGGAGATATTTAAAACAATTACTTATGATTTCATCAAAGTGATCACTTGCAAGTTATTGTTGGCATATTTTTCTTTTTCTCTTTGTCTTATCCCTTCTGCTGTAAACAATGCTTCTCTTTATTTAAGTGTTCATGAAATAGTTTTTCCTTATTTAATTTGATTAGCTTCATTTGTCCTTGTGTAATTTTTTCCCCTAATGTTGTATTATTAATTAATCAAGACATAATATTCATAACAATCTAATACAATTGAGAAAATAGAAACTTCAAATTTAAATAAACCATCAATTAAGTAGGAATTTGTTTAGGTCACCAGTCACCAGACAGTTGACTCTCTAATACAGGCCTGCACAACATACGGCCCGCCAGCAACCAATTTGCGGCCCGCGTAGTAATGAAATATTCTTTACTATTATTTTCTTAATAGCTTTCCCTCCTGTCCTATTACCTTTCAGCTTGCACATGTTTTTCATAAAGTATTACGGCCCACCTTACATTTTGAGTTTTGCAGGCCTGCTCTAATAAATCAAGTCTTTTTTAAAAATGTATTTCCTTCTAAAAGGCTTACTGTGCAGCTGACAAGTTTCTCAATTAAAACTATTTTCTATATTTCTAAATTATACTGTAGGCCTACCCAAGATGAAGGACTTCCAGGTTCTCCAAAACAGGAGAACAGTTCTGAGCAAAGTAATCCACATTTTTGCAAGGTCCAACACTTTTTTTGTTGACTGGTAAAGCTGTCTTTGACCTTGGCACGATGCATTCAATGTGATTGTGATTTAAGCACAGAACCTGTTGGGATCAGGGCAAACACAGAATATAGGGGACCCATATGTAAAAACCAATGTTCCGGAATCTTTGAATTATTCAGTTTACATTTAATCACATAAATATAAAGATGAATTAATGGATTCAAATGCACACTCATTTAAACTTGTTAAAATAATAGTTATTAATTGCATGTGTTCTCTGTTCTAATCCTGGCAATAGAGACAAAAATAATGATCTAATTAAAACCAGATATATGAACTTACCCTTAAGTTGGCCAAGTGAATAAGGCCTGAGAAAGACTGGAGGTTGTTGTGTTCCAGATTTACACTGAACAAAAAATAAATATTGCATTGGTATTTTTTAAAATGTGCCCAATAACTAGAAATACTTATACTTGGGATCTCCCTCAAAAAGATAACTTAACCATGGAATTTAGAACTCAGAAAGGAATAAAACATTGGCTCTCTACACACACAGCAAAAAATGTTCTCTTACAAATAAAGTTAAAACTGCCAAACTAAATCAAGAATTTAGAAAAAGCACAGGGCTGTACAGAACTTTTGCTAATTTATTTAATTTCATTTATAAAACACTAAATTAACAAAGACATTTTGATGTTCAATAATTTGTTTATTATAACGATGTACTTTTCATTCACTCCATTATCCCATGTTATTTATAAACTTATTATTAAGGACCTTTAGCCATAAAAAAGCATGACCATTTTGGAAGTTTATTTTTGTTACCTGCGGAGATTAATAAAAAGTTCTTCTGTTCCAAGGTCAACAGTTCGTATTGCACAATTAGGAAGATCCAGCTCCCTAATCTCTGCAAATGTTGAGTGACCTAGTTTCTCTGCAACGAAATCTAGCGTTAAACGTCCTCCAAACATGTCTTTTGCTGTGCTACCTTCCTGAACTTCCTGCATACAAAGACAACATACATTAGTTGACTTCCTGCATACAAAGACAACATACATTAGTTGACTTCCTGCATACAAAGACAACATACATTAGTTGACTTCCTGCATACAAAGACAACATACATTAGTTGACTTCCTGCATACAAAGACAACATACATTAGTTGACTTCCTGCATACAAAGACAACAAACATTAGTTGATGCAAATAGATATACCTGGATTATGAAATCCCACACCTCATATTTAGTAGTAGTAGCTTACAGAATTAGGGAAAAAGATGTTTTGGGGGGGGAGGCAAACTTGGTTCTTTAGAATATAATATTGGTTCCAGAATACAACAAAGGGGATACAATGAAACTTAAATTTGGCTCTAGTGCTAATAAATTTGTTTAGAAAATTTTCTTTTTAATAAAAAGCTCTACACTTTTTTAAATCAAGTTCTTTTTGGAATTTTTTTGGCCCACAGCAGATAATAATTTTGTCTTATAAAAGGCTACCTAAGCAGAGATCTCTATGAAAATTAAAATTTCAAGGAAAGAACATTATTCAAATTAGTAAACAAAGTTGGAACAATAAACAGTTAAATAACTATATCTCAAAGTTTTATAAATTTTCTAATGCAACAAATTTTCTGATTCAGATCAAGATTTCAATAAGAAATAATTCTTGAAGGAAAAATAACTAAATAAAAAAAATCTAAAACTTACAACTTAAATACAACAAAGAAAAATTTAAAAAATTAACTTTTCTGCTTTAAAAAAAAAGAGCGTGGTTATCTATTTTTTGGAGAGAGGGTTGGGGGTCAAACAAAATTGTGTCAGTTTCTGGGAGGGTTGGGAGTCAAAAAAAATTGTTTCAGTTAAACTGTTAGCATATGAAAAATATAAAAAAATAATTGCTTATTTTCAACGGTTTAGATTATAAAGTGTTTATCACAGGGAAAACCTAAGCAGACATCTGTTGTAATTTACTACAAGTTAATAACTAAATTCAGCATATCTTAAACTAATGCAGGGTAATTTGAAAATTGTTTTAAAATAACAAAAATATATAATTTAAATGCACTTTTGGCTCATTTTTGCAGGTAATTAATTAATTAATTTTTCCCAAAAGGATTAAAACTTACTTAAAATTTAATAAAATGAGAGTTATGATACTAATTTCCTAAAATTTAATTTCTAAATTAACTAAAATCAAGCTATGTTAATTTCCTTAGTTTAAAAAATATATTTTAATTTTCTAAACAACAAACTTTTTAACTTAAACAAATAATACATGAGTATTAAAATTGCTGAAAAGTTTTTGAACAAATTTTTAAATTTCAATTAAAACAATCACACAAATGCTGCCGCATTTGAGCTCTTTGGAACAGTTTAATGCTCAGGGTTTTCATTGACAGAGAAATTTCAATCACTTCAACTTCAGAAGAAGCCAAAATTATTAACAAAATATCCATTCATTAAACTTTTCCAAATTTATATCAAATGTGGTGGCATTTAATGGAAAAAAATTGGTATTTTCAAGTTCTGAGTAGAATGAAGCCTAGGATATTTTATATTTCAGCTGACTGAAAACCCTGCGCAAGTCACCTGACTACATGAGTTATTTATATCAAGTAAAAGAAGGTCTAGGGTTGCCTGCGTTTTTTGATACAATGCCATATCCTTACGCATGTTCCTCTGTGTCTTAGATCAACAAATGTGCAATGCATATAAAATTGATTGATGTTTGACACAATGACTGACAAAAATAAGTCCTAAGGTGATTAAAAGTCTATTAGAAAATATATTTATAAGAGGTCATTTTTTTACTATTGTAACATTTGAGAAGTAAATAAAAATGAGGAAACATTGGTTTAATTTTATAACTATTAATTGATACATTTATTTTTCATCAACACAATCAAGCTACTCATTTCCTTAGGAATGTTATGTTTAAAAAAAAAAAAGGAATCTTTTATTTTACAATTAAAAATTTTTTTCATTTTAAAATAAAATTTAATCTCTAGTTTAATTTTTTTAATATCCACATACCAAATGTAAAAATAAAATTTGGTTTCTGTTCCTTCCATTAACATCTAAGCCTTTCACATAAAAAATTATGCTATCATTTTGAAGTAATATAGTAGTTTCCAAAAACAACTTAAAATAAATTAACATGGTCTTTATATAGATAAAAATATGGAAATTAAAAAACATTCTTTTCACTTACAATGGCCGAACCGTCCAGAGCCTTCAGAGCTCTCAAATGGTAGATGATAAAAAGTCTGTAATTTTCTACTGCTGTTACCATGGGGTTGCCATACATGTCTAAAATGACCAAGTTTGGTAATGACTGAAATGAAAAGAAAAAACATTGTAGTTAAATAGCCTATATAAATTTCTCATTTTTTCTGACATCTGGTACTTGGACATTTAGAAGATTTTAATTGAAAAATTGTCCCAAAAAAATACTATTAAGTAAATTTTAAACAACAAAGCATTTTGAGGGTAGAATATGGTGTGGAATGGCTGCAAGTCAATTGTGCGTGTATGTTTCTTGATGTATGGCCTATTAGAACATTGTTGTCAGGGTTATGGTCAAGATATGCGTTAATTATTGGTGTATGATGTAGTGATGTTATGTTAGTGTGTGTAGATATAATAGGTAGGTGAGATTTTAGCTTAGTGTAGAGGAGTTGCATGTTGAGAGTAGTAGTGAACAGTTGAATAGTTGAGAGTTAGTAAAGCAAACATCTGTATTTCCATAAGTTTGTTTTAAATTTTAAAAACAATATTTCCTTACAAAATAAGGAAAATAATAATTAAAATAAATAGTTGGATCTTACTTATTTTAGAAACATAAAAATATGCATTGGGCATGCAGCATTGTCGAGTTTATTAATGATCATATCCTAGACAAATGAGAGAGACATTTTCAGATTTATCAAAATACAGGGCTAAAAAGAATGATCAAATTTTATCAAAATCTGTCAGGCATGCTAAAATCTTTGTGTACTTAGATGCATAAATATCTAATTAAACAGAAATGCTTAACAAACACAGGAAAAAACAGAAATGTACCTAAACTTACATAAGTTAAGAAAATTATTAAAGTATAAAACCATCTGCAACTGCAATGAAACATGGGAATCTCTGTAAAATAAAATTGATCAAACTGGCCAAAAGGTTTGACACTACCTTCAACAGGAAGACTTCACGAATGTTGCTGATGTTGTTATTTCCAATGTACAGCTCAGTCAGGGCTGCACAGCTCTGCAGACCAGCCAAACTGGTCAGCTGGTTGGACTCCACCGACAAGGACATCAAGGAGGTCATGACTGCTAGGACGCCTGTGTCGATTGATGTGAGGCAGTTGTATGAGAGGTCCAGTCGCTGAATGTTGGTCAGCTTGCTCAGGCCCTCAAGGTGGGCAATGCAGTTGTTGGTCAGGGAGAGCTCCAGTAACTGAGTGCAGTTTTCCAGTCCCTAGATCAAATAGTACAAACATAACTTTTAAGTTGTTGGTCAGGGAGAGCTCCAGTAACTGAATGCAGTTTTCCAGTCCCTAAATCAAACAGTACAAACATAACTTTTATCAAACATTCAATCCAAACCTTGAGACCTCAATATTACAGGTATTGAAAAATCAAATATAGAAGCACATAAACATTCAGATGTTTTATAAAATAAATATAAGGTTAGAAAATACTTTTTAAAATTATAATAAAACAGGGACTACTAAAATTTGACTGATAAAAAATAGTTAGCCCAAGAATTGCCCCAAAAAATACAAAGACTCATTCAGGGAATTGAAAAGTCCCGTAAAAGCAGGAGTAGAGAAACAATCTTCTCTATGGAATTTGGCCTATGCCACTTATCTCAATATTTGGAAAGTAAAGCAATGCTTTTATTATTTCTTTTAATTAAATATTCATATTCAAACAATTTGATTACATATTTAAAGAATACAATTTGTATTTTTGCCTGATTGTAAAGTATAAATTCAAAAGACAATGGTGCACAAATTTTTTCTTTAGCTGCTCAATATTTTTTTACTTCCTTTATCTGGTTCAAGTCTGGTCAATGCCAAAATATTTATTGAAGGATCTCTGAAAAGTATTTTTTTGTTATGCGATGAATTCTTAAATTTTTTTAAGTTAAAGTGTTTTAATGTAAATCAAAACTTAAATTTTATTTGAAGTAGCCTATGTTTATGATGATATAAAATATTTAAAACTTTATAAAAATCCCTTCTAAAATGACCTGAAAATCTAAAAGTATCCCAAAAAGTTTAGATCACCTCAATCCGTGTGAGATCATTGCTGTTAAAGGAAGCCCACATGAGATTCTCCAGCCTATCCAAATTAGACAACTTTGTGATGTGTTGGTTGTCAAGATTCAATGTAGTCACCTGGAATAAATTTTGAAATAAAGTTGTTCAGAAAGTTGATTTTTTAAAGTGTCACTAAAGTATTATTTAATCTGGTATGTAAGCAAGACATAAGAAGGAGTCTTGAATGTTCAATGTGGTGATGGCATGATTATTTAATCATAAATATTTCAGTCAGATTTAAATAAAACGCTTCAATCTACAATTATTTAAAATATGTTAATGGATGGCTGGCCTAAACAAAAATTTTAAGTGAGAATAAAAGAGAATTTTTCCTTCCGCAATCTCCTTTAACTGCATTAGGTGGTCAAATGAATGACATACCAAGGGATGATGTTAACCTTACCAGCTGTGCATTACCAAAAATAAGGAAATTAAACAATTGACTTCTCAGCAAAAATATAAAATGTACAAGAAAAAAAGATAATCCTTTACTTAAAAGTTTAAAATTTGGAGACTAATTGTTAACCCTTTGAACCCACGATCCCACTTTATTGGTCTGTGCAATGAAAATACAAACCCCGCCAGACCGATATTTCAGTCTCCCATACCTTACCCTAGATCAACAGTCCTTATAAAAAATTTGTTGTAAATACTGATACTTGTGAAAGGTCACAGTAATTATAGACACAGTAATTATGGACAACTAACAAAGTTAGATTGAAATAAATTAAATTTATTTAATTTTATAATCATTGCATTTTGTTTGCTTGTGTGTTAGTTTGTGGGAATTTCACAAGGAGCTGAGTGGCATGGGTATTTTAGGACAAGGAGCCAAGGGTTCAAAGGTTTACTTAATTTTGTTTAAAAAAATGTCACAAAATTTTGATGTTTGCTGTCACTGTGCTCTTAAGATTTATAGCAAAACAAGATATTAGCTAAATTTGTAAAACAAAAACTCTCTTAAAGTTTCTCTTTAAATAAATTTGTAAAACAAAAACTCTCTTAAAGTTTCTCTTTAAAAAATGTTGATGCCCACCTGTGAATACCATTTAGTATCAGCCTCGCTCGTTTTCATTGGTCGATTTCTGCTGATCATGGTTATGATGTGGGCAGAATCACCCAGGGAGAGTGACCGAGGGACCTCAGAATCAGTGCGTGTGTGGGCCATCAAAGACAACTGTGAGATGCGTGACCCTGCGGCACACCGAAGTGCGAAGGTGGCTTCCTCTTCACCAACATGTTTGCCATCAAGCATGTGTAGATTCCTTAACCTGCCGATAGTTCGTAGTCGTAAATCCTTTGCCTAAGATAAAACAGTGTGTATATTTGAATAAATTTGATTTCTGTTTTTCAATGGTTGTCTGATTGTTTTTAAGAAAATGACAATGTCCACCCACTTTAAAATACAATTGTTACTTAAGACTTTCCAGCGGAAACATAAGAAGTATAATTCTCCCCCAAATTGTGCATAGTTGCTTATATTTATACATGGGCAGTGATGGTACCTTTAACCAAGGATTGTTCCGCAAGTCAAGAATTTGTAATGAGCCTAAATGCTTCCTCAAAATAGAGAGCTCCTCTCTGGTGTTGACAAGTTTATTCCATGAGATATTCAATTCTTTCAGCTCCATCAAACCCTGAGAAAGCAACGAATTTTGTTACATTGCCAGCATTGGTAAAATGCTGTTCTTTTTCTTCTTTTATTCGCTGATGAAATCATATTAGTAGAACATGGCTCAATAATTTCATTCATCTATAAATAAATCTTAGATTAAGTTCCTAGACTATATTGATGTACATCGGACAACAAATGATGGCCAAACATCCCTGAGAGTGTTTATGTTTTGTTAGTTTTAAAATAAAATATACTGAAGGATTTTTAAAAGTTGAAATGATAAAAAAGTCCTTTAAGTACATATTTTCACAGATTAATCTGAAAGAGAGATTTTTCATTTCATTCTTTGATTAATTATTGGACAAAAAATCAACAAAGAATGAAAGAATTCTTTTCGATATTTGAAAAGGAAAATATTTTATATATATAAGTGAAGAAAAAATACTTTAATCTGTCAAAAAATCCAATGAAAAAAACCCAACTGATATTTACTCAGATATTTTCTGTCTCAAAAGTAAAAGAAATATTGGGAATAAATATCTAAAAAAAAAAATTTTTTTAAATTTGCAAGAGTTTACCTTCATTCCCTCCAATGTGTAAATTTTGTTAAAACTTGCATCAATAAACTGAAGTTGTTGCTGTAAAAGACAAAGGTTAAATGAATATGCTAGCTCTATTAACTAAGTAGATGAATTTTTCCAGTGTAAACCTAACAAATGTTTACCAAATACTTAATCCTGAAAATGTCAAACTTTTGTTTAAATTATCTGGGTCATGGAGGAATGAAATATTATCGTGTACATGTGCAGCAGCATAACTAGCAGATTTGACCTGTGAGGGGGCGCCATCATCCATCAATTTAAAAAAATATATTTTTAACTAAAATATCACTTTGTATGATATACTCCTGCTTTATCCTCTATTCTTGTTATGACCAATGTTCAACAATGCTCGAAGAATTTCATCGGTTAACATAATACTGAAGTGCAGGTAGGTATTGCATGCATAAGATTCTAATTCTTCCATAAATTCTAGCCGCCAAACTGGCACAAAAGAAATAAACACATTTGTAAAGCACTTGCTATAAGGAAGGAGAAAACAAAGTAATATCAACTTTTGTGACCCTTTTAACACAACTAATTTAAGAAAAAAAAATCATAATACTCAATAAAAAAACTTGCCATGTTGGCAAGATCATCAAGCCTGATCAACTCATTAAAACTTATAACCAGCTGTCTCAGATTAATAAGGACTTGCAATGGCCGTAGTTTGGTGAGACTGTTCCCATGAAGATTCAGTTCCGTTATTTTATTCAGATTGTCCATCTGGCAGGTTTCCTTGAGGATTTCATCATTTAAAAACAGAACTCTGAAGAATATGAAGCAAATGATTCACTTGCATGTTCATAAATTATTAGTTTATCCATTGTTAGTAAGATATAAAAGGTGATGTTACAAGACCAATAATTTGCTTTTGGAAATCTATAAATACACATTGCAGGCAAAATTTCTGTTGTGGATAATTGAGACCACCATTAATTAAACATCTCCAGATGGAGATTATTTATTATCAAGCTTGAAAAAATTGAAATTGATAGTAGGTTTAAAAAAAAATGTTCTAGATTTCTTCCAACAGCTGAAGGTTATTAACAGGTAACATATCTTCAGTTCTTGAATTTAGAGTTTATATTTTAGAACAGGTTGCCGTAAGTTACTTTCATGTAGCATAACATGGTGCTTCTTATTGATATGTTAAGTTACCTCCTACCCTCATTACCCCTGGTAATTTATTTCTAGATTTGACATAATTTACCAATACGATAAGATAGATAAGATAAGAGTCTTTATTGATCCAAATAAATGGAAATGTTTTTTGATCACATTGTACATGTTCATTTTCAGCACATAAATAAATGCATATTTTAACCAAGACAACATTTTAAAATTACAACAATTTAAACACAAGAGATCTCAAGTATTTCTCTAGCAAAATAACAGCAAGAAATCAAATCATCTGTAAAAAGTATCCACTTTACCGAGTTCTTGATTTGAGTTCAGGCTCCATTTTAATAGCTTCACTATCACTATCACTCTCATTGTCGGCTTGTCGTACAATAGGTGTTTTATACTTGCGAGGTTTCTCACTAAGTAAGTCTTCATTCAGATGTTGAAAAGGACAGTGGGACTTGAGCTGTAACAATAATCAAAAGATTTGTTAAAATATGCATGTGAAAATAAATGAAACTAATAAAATTTGTAAAGAATAAAGAAATTAATTAACTGAAATAATTTAGTTAAAATTTCATATTTTAAGTGTGTTAACTGAAGGTCAAAATTTCTTAGATATTTTTTTCTTGTTTTTTTATTATTGTAAGTCAATAGTGTACTAAACTACCATGCCTTTTTCTCATTAGATTAAAAAAAAAACCCAACTCTCATTTATGAAAGTTAAAAAATCCAACAAACCTTAGTAATGTATTCAAAGTCAATGATGTACTCTGGTAGGACCAGGTTGCTATTGAAGATGTACCACTCACACTGCCGGGCACTGCACTCACAGCCATCATCCTCAACCTTCTCTGGAGGGGTTGTGTGTGTGTTAAGTAAAAAATAATTACTTATATCTATAGATCTCAATTTCTACAGGACCCAACAAAAAATATTTTTATCGTACTTTTAGGGTATGTTACTTATTTATATTTTTCTTTCTTAATCAACTGCCCTACATCAGTTTTTAAATTTCAAAAGTAAAATAAAATCTTACTTTCTTTAGGAACACATTTCTTCCTTGGCTTAAATACAGAATCCATTTTAGGATAATTTGCCTTTGAAATCCTGTATCATGACAAAATTAAAATACATTACAACTTTTAATTCTTGGTCATACAACCAACAGTGGTATAAACCATCAGAATTGATGGCAAAGAAATTTCATTGTCCAAAACAAGATAAATGATAAATAGAGTGATAATTTAGTAACCTTTTATTTTCCGCCACTTTAATTTATTTATAGCAAGGTGTTATGTAGACGACTTGTTTACTTCATGCTTTCCATGTGAACTAACTCTACCTGACCCCAATCTCGATACCGCATTCAGGGTGTGGGTAGCTAAAAATAGTCTCTCTCGACCTTGTTTACAACTAAATAAAAGTATTGTCCGTTTCCTTTGAAAATTGTAGACAATTGCAGAAATAGCCGGAAGCGAGTACAATACGTTTTCTGTTTCTGGACTCATCTAAAGAAACCGACTATATAAGGCCGATAGACACAAGAGATTTAAGAGCAGATCATCTATCACGAAATACATGGAGCGTGTGTTATTTTTGCTACGAGACAGAGATTTGTTTACTGTGTGTGTAGATTTCTTTTTATCTTTGTACCCTTTTTGCACATTGTGTTTTATTTAACATCGTACAGGTACAAGCCAAACAGTATACTGTAAGTCAATAGTTTTAACTATATTTCTTTTGATTTTGTAATTCATTATAATCAACATATTAAAACTTATTAATTGTAATTAGCCCTGGTTTTGAGTATCGTATTCTTTGTTATTGTATTTATCATTTGGTATCGTCTTTTGTTGTTTACTGTTTTAGAACGAGCCATACACTTAAATAAGAGATTAATTTCTCCCTATTGATAACAGTACTAACAAAGTCTTGTGTTGTGAGTTTAGGTTATGGATTGAATATTGAAGTAGACAAGTTAAAAGACTTGAGGTATTGTATGTTTAGTACAATAAAGGTTTTAAAAGCATATATTGGTATCTATTTGATTAGCTGCTGTTGTCTCGTACTCATACACCAACAGATATTAGAACTTCTGTGAATTAATATATTTTTTATCAACATATTCATTTACTTATAATCAGACTTTTGCTACTGATGTGGTTTTTAATTCAATAATTAGTTTAATGTAGCTGTTCCCAACCTTTCTGACTCCCATTTTTTCGGAATCATTTCTAGGGGGGAACCCCTTAAGCCGAACCCATGTGCTACTAGTTAATTGTCTTATTTTATTTCCTAGAGCAACCACAGAGCGCTGAGACATTGTGGGAACCACTGTCTGTAATATCCTAAATTAACCGATGCATATATCCACACATTTCTAACTTACTGCTTTTCTTCTAGAGCTACAACACTTTTCCCAAGATGAGTTTTGGCCACTATGAGCTGTCCTGTAAAAATACAACACTTTGGTCTTATAAGACAACAATTCTGATGACAAAACACAAATCATAATAAGCCGATATCTTTAATACTTTTTAAAAAGACAGAATAGGGACATATTTTATATATATATGACATAATTAAGTGACAGGAAAGTAAGGGGGAGTGGGACCTTTATATTTGTTTTTACTTTTTGTTTAATTCCCCCCCCCCCCCCCACGAAAAGAAGATTAAATAGACACGAACAATCTGTGTCGATATAACAATATATATTGAGCTTTAATAATAATTTTACATTACAAATAATTAAACGTTTCGGCACTTGCCTTCATCAGTACAAGACATACAAATAAGTATTAATAAAATTTACATGATATATATAGAGAGAGATCAATCCTACCTAAAAAATAGAAAACCAGACAGAAACAAGGTAAAGAAAAAAGAAGAATGAAAAGGAAGTGACTTGAAGTAAAATTTAAAAGCTCAATCAGGAAAAAAGACATTGCAGTTACGTAAAATTGTGGATTTGGTTTATCCCGTATGGAGTTAATGTGCCAAATCTTGATATTAATTTATTCTCTATATGGATACTATCCATTGTGTTACTAGTATACAGTATACCAGTAACTGCGATGTCCAAAATGCCATCATGGTTGGTGCTATTGAAATGTTTGGAGACCGGATAGAGAGCCTGTTTATTTATATTATAGAGGTGTTCTCTAAATCTGTCTCCAAGGCGACGACCTGTCTCTCCTAGTATAATTTACCACACTTTTTACAAAGGATGGTGTAAATCATGTTGCAACTTGTGCAGGTAAACCATCCTTTATTTTTAATATTTCCAGAGAGAAAGTGATCTTATCAACTTGAATCACGTAGGGACATGTGTTACATCGGCTACGATTGCAACTTTTGGTGCCCTTATGTGCCTGAATAGACGGGAGGTGGCTTCTAACTAGCATGTCCCAAAGGCTCTTGTCCCTCCGGAAAGCGAATAGAGGAGGTTTTCTGAAAACCTCATTGGTTACAGGGTCTGCCATGAGAATGGAGCGGTTTTTCAGAACCAGAGAACGAGCTTTAAGGTTATGGGGATGAAAAGTTAAAATAAATTTTGACCTATCAGTAAGTTTCATGTATTAATATTATCTCTTAATGTCATAGATTTTCTATTGGACGTGCTATTGTATGTTATTTTTTCACAACAGAGCTTTTACGTTCAAGTCCCTCCAGTGTCTGTACCCAACTCAATGCCACATAATTCTGACTCGATACCACATATTTCTGACTCAATGCAACATATTTCTGACGTAATGCCACCTATTTCTGACTTAATGCAACATATGTCTGACTCAGTGCCACATATTTCTGACCAAGTGCAAAGATTTATCAGGCAAATTAAATTTCTGATAATCACAAAATGAAAAATCTGACTGTTTAAGTACAATGATGGCAAATTAAAAACAAAATAAAATTAGTTAATGTTGGTCATAGTTATCATTGAATAAGCTCTGACTGCACACTTCAAAAATGAAATGCAATGTATGAAGGAATGATAAAGTTATATCAGCTTACCATATCTGAATGGGCAGCTATCTATATCTTGTTCTTTCTTAATCTTAAGGCAGTAGGAAATTCTGCGTCTATCAGCCAGGCTAATACTGTTACTCAAGGGAATGGCACCATCTCGTCCAAGCTTCTATTAGATATAGACATACAGGGTAATGGATAAATCATTTAGTTATTTTTATAAGAAAATTAGCTTTTATGTCATAGCAAATTTTAAATTTCATTTCATATGCAAAATTAAATTTTATCTAATAGAAAATATTACCTTATAAGTTTCAGCATCCATAAACCCTTCCTCTGGAATACGGAAAGCTTCACTGACTCCCCCTTCCATTTCTGGATCAGACATCCAAAATAGATATTCCAAAGACTTTTTGTAGGCTGTATTCCTGGATTTAAGAATATATAAATCCTACTTTATAAATTTCAAACTATTGAAGATGAAAACAGAATACAAGGTGGCATCATATTTTTTAAGCTATTTCCAAAACCATTTTGTAAATTTGTCCTAATGTTTAAAAATATTTTGAAACCTGCAATCAATAGTTTTTTTAATAAATGGAAATGAAAATCTACACAAAATACTATGTAAAACCAAATAACCACGAGAAAGAAGAAAAATACACAATTTAAAAAATGAATGACACATTTTTCTTTAAAATCACGTTGTTAAATAAATAGTCACGCAACGTAAAATATACGTAACAATTTAAATGTAGTATTATTCAAAATTTTTATACATGAAAAAAAAAACCAATTGAAGGATAAAACTTTAACATCAAAGTTACATTAAAATAAAGTAAATCATAAAGAAAAATATGACAGTTTAAAACAAAAACATTCTAGATAATCTTGGTGTAGCAATCTTTAAATTTTCAATTAAAAAAACTAATTCTTGGAGTTAAAATTTTATCTGTGTGTTTTTGTTCTCTTTTAAAATGTTCCCATTAAAAAAAATCCTCCATTATGTTTGAATTCGTCAATAAAAATTGGGTTGCTTGGGTTGCTAAAAATATTTTAAGTTGAAAACAATTCTTACTCTAATTGATTTTAATTAAAATTGTGAAATGTGTTCTAGTTTCAAGGTTTGATTTTATATGATTGAGTATAATTCTTACTTGGCACTAGGGTAATACTCTCCTTTGTTGGTCTCTGTCAAGGCCACAATCGATCTGTCAAACTGTGTCCGCAGCATGCGGTTGTGAATACGGATGATGCGGTGGATCTTGATGCCAATAACTCCCAGGTCTCGATAGTCATAAGCGCAAAACCGAGACAAAACCAGGTCATGACAGGAGGAGAACCTGTCAAAACATTTGTTTTTATTTCCCATGTTCAACTGCCTCATATTTTCTATTTAAGGGATGCAGAAATGGATTTACCGATTTTGGTCATGCTCTATGACACTAACTTTATAGCTATAAAGCTGAACCTAACTCTTAAACAGATCCAACTCCTATGATTATGAGAAGAAGTTAAGACTCTATGACTAAATGCTATGAGTATGAATCCAAATGCAACAATAAAAAATGTGTTTTTAAAGCCACCATAACTATGGCTCAAGCACGAGATTTATGCACATTTAATACAATCTATTTCCTAAATATCTGGTGGTTTTTTTGCTGTTTTAATGACTTAATGAAATTTTATTATAGGTTCATAAAATGCTAAAATTGTTTCCCTACCAAGGATCAACTGGCAGACCATCCTCAAAGCGGACATTTCCACCTGTCTCAAGCTCCACCAATAATCTTTTTACCATCATCTCAGCCATCTGATGGACTCGAGTTTCAGATAATTTAGCGTAACTCTCAATTCTTAAACAAAGAAAAATAAAAAAATAAAAATAAATATATAAATTAAGTATTCCCACGTACATGAATTCATTTAGAATTTGTCTAAATGCACTTTTACACAATGCAAAGCTAATTTTTTCTCACCATTCAAAAGAATATTTAGTTAATTACTTAGATATGTGTATACATTTTATCTCCTAGATTTCTTTAAATTTAGTAGGTTATATTTTCTACACACTAACATGTATGAGTAACTGATGCTCTAGTCCTGCTTACATAAACTCCACACACAAAAAATATTAAAAAATGGTTGGCTCTCTATTTTACATCAAATTACTTCCCATTTGAACAAGCGGCTAACAATACACAAAATATGTATGTGATATTATTAGTAATTCTTTATTATAATAATGGCTCATTGTGACTCATTTTACATTGCACACTACTTTGCAAATATTTGCATTTACTTTACATTTGTTTCCTTGAGTCTTAATTTAAATTTTGCATAAATATTTAAAGGCTAATGGGTAATTTTTCATTAACCTGTACTCACTCATTTGCTTTTGTTTCCCATCTCTTCCTTTTTTGTTTCAAGGTTTGTAGTTTTACTTTAAAAGGTGACTTTACTTTTCCTTTGCAATACTGGAGGAGAAAAAAGTAATCCAGTCAGACATAACATTATTTGATCATAACTTTTTCCTTATTGCTATTTCTTCTATGAAAGAGAGAGCAAAATGAAGAAAATTTGTGCAAAGATGGCTTTTTAAATCCTAAATAACTTTTTTTTTTTAAACTTCAATTTTATAAATGACTTTAAATTATTCTTCTTCAGATGGCGTTAAAATTTGAAATGTAACAAAATCTTTCCGAACTAACAAAGAAAGTAATTTTTTAAATATAAGCTAACAGTCTTTATTATACAGAAAACAAAAGTTAATGCATTAAAAAGCACAATTACAACTAAAGTTTATTTTTTGGATCTAACAAAATAAATAACAAATGTAATGAGTGTTAAGTAGGGCAAAGATCACTCATATGAATGACTAGCAAATGAACTCAAGTACTGTTTGAAATCAGGACTCACATAAACCTTTTAGGGACATCTAAAGGCTCATAAATGATCAGTAAATCAAGATTAAAGAGTCATAGATTTCCAGTAAATCACTAGCAAAGAAGAACTGCATGTGGGTCTTGAGACAGCATTTCCCTGATCACTGATAAATACACATGTGACTAGTTTCACTTTAATTATTCATCCAGTTGTTTAGTGCCCTAATTTTTCCATCCATTCCTCATATTCTTACATTGACATCTCTCTCAGACTCTGGATCACTGTCACCTGCATCAGAAAAATTTCCTAGTTCTTTCTCCCTTTCCATCTGAAATGATTAAAGTTTTTCACGTGTCATTGATTGGTTCAAATGCATAATTCAGTCAAGTCAACAGAAAAATCTAATTAATAACTGGTAAAATCGTGAAAAACAATTATAAAACAATTTAGACTGTGACCATGTGGGCTCACCTCTTTGATGACAAAATTAAGGATCTTTATTTTGCTGTGTGGCAGTTCAAGCAGTTCTTTGCTTGTCATCTCCAGCCGGCGAAGAAGATCGGCCATGTTCCGTCTGATGGTCTTAGCTCTCATGTTATAAAACATTTTCTTCTTGTTGACAGTACCCTACAATAATAAAGTTAAGGCATTGAGAACTTAATATTTTGATATTTTAACTACACCTAGCTTTAAGATAGCAAAGGATATTTATCAAAATAATGGCTCATTAAAACTAAGTTTTACTAAATAAAAAACAAGTTTTTTTTATTTTTTAATAACATATTGTAGCTGTGCATAGAGAAACTCTTGAAAAACCAATTTTGCAATATTTTAACATCATCTGATACAAAAGTATCCAAAAATATTACTTCTTAAAATAAAACATATAAAGCAGAGAATATATTGGTTGACCTGCATTTTAAATCTCAATACTTACTTACTTACCTATGCCTTTTACCCGGCTTGGGGCATAGGTCATCTACAAGAATTTTCCATTCATCTTGGTCCAGTTGCTTCCAGGCGTATCCCATACTGAATACTTTGTGTGTCTGCCTCTAGCTCGTGTCTCCATGTACTCTTTGGCCTTCCTCTCATCCTTTTTTTCCTGTGGATTCTATGTTAGGGATTGCCTGCTGATGTTTTCTGGGGGTTTACGAAGAGTTTGCCCAATCCACCTCCATCTTTTCCTTATGATGTCTTCAGCAATAGGTTCCTGGAATGTCTTTTCGAGTAAGTCTTTGTTGGTGATGATGTTCAGGATCTTTCTAAGGCAAGTTTTGTGAAAGTCTATACTTTCTGTGTGTTCTCCAAGTTTCAGCTCCAAAGAGTATGATTGGTTTGACATTTATGTTAAAAATTCTGACTTTGGTTTGCAGAGTCAGCTCCTATGACAGAAATGCAATGTCATCTGCAAAGTGCAGTTCATCCAGTTTTTCACAGGGTGTCCACATTATCATGTTTCTCTTTTTGTCAGTGGATTCTTCTATTATTAAGTCGATAGCAAGGATCAATAGGAAGGGGGACAAGACGACCTTGTCTGACTCTTTTTTCCCATTTAAAGGTCTCTCTGAGTCTAGATTCAAGTAACCCCCTTCATAAGAATTCTGAATGATCCAGACTAGATTTCCTCATCATCATCAGTGGCGCTAAAGCCCATGTAGGGCCTTGGTCTGCTCCATGGCTTTCCACCTCTATGTGCAAACCCCAATCTGGTGTAAATCCTTCTCTACATCATTGATCCATCTCAGCCTTGGGTGATGGTCCCCAGGTTTCTGCCTGTAAATCACTTTTGCTGCTCTACATTCCTTTCAATATGTCCTGCCCAGCGGAGTCTGCCTATTAAAAATTTATTTTCTAGATTTCCTGGTATCACATAATGCTGTAAAAGTTACACAAGGTTTGTTAATCCAAGCTATCAAAGCCCTTTTTGTAGTCAATGAAATTTAGATATGGAGGAAGTTCCATTCAATGGATTGTTCTACAGTGATGCATAGTGTTTTAATTGGTCTGTGCAAGATCTGTTTTGGCGGAAGTCAGCCTGTTGATCTCGCAGCTGTGTATCAACCTGGTCCTTCATGCTATTCAGAATAATTCTGTTAAAAACCTTTCCTGGTACTGACAGCAGTGTGATTCCTCTGTAGTTTGCGCAACCGCTCATACCCTGTTTCTTTGGTATAGTGATGGGGTATCCTTCTTTCCAATCTTCTTTTTCCCATATCTTTTCAAATAGAGGGTGCAGCATGTTTTCTGCTCTCATCACCTCAGCTATGATGTTATCAGGTCCAGATGTGTTCCCTAGGCTATTTCTTCATTATTTTTTTTTATATATATTTCTCCTGTGTTTTTGTGCTGCTATTGTTTAGTACTGACTTCATTTCTTTCCTCACGTATATTTTTTGCAACGTGTATTTGTGTTTGTGCTTTACCCGTCTTAATACCTCATTGCATATTGATGTTATGGACGTCTTTATGTTTTGCCATTGAATTTCTATCTGGTCATCATCTGTTTGGTCTTACAGTACCTGGAACTTATTTCTCAGGGTAACACTGAATTTCTGTCATTTCTGCTCATTTGCCAGAAGTGCTATGTTGGGTTTTAGTCTTCTAGCAGCTGGCTCTTCTCACTTTTTCTTCAGTTTTAGCTTGAGTCTTGCCCAAACTAGATCAGATGCAACACAATCTCCTCTTTTAGCTCTCACATCTTTTAAAAACCATGCAAAATCTTTGCTAATGCATATATGGTTTAATTTGGTTTTCCGTTCTGTTATCAGGGGACACCCAAGTTACCTTGTGGATAATCTTATGCTGGAGTATGCTGCCCCCACCCAGCTCATTTGCCCAGTAGAAGTCTTCCAGTCTTTTGCCGTTTTAATTTCTCTCTCTCCTAAACCATGGCGCCCCATAATTTATTATTATCCTCTATTTTCTTTTCCAGTCTTAGCATTTAGAACTCCCATTACGATTTTTAGATATCTATCCTGGAAATTTGCCAACAGACCTGTTTACCCTCAAACTCCTAAAACTGTACAATGTCATCTCAAAATCATACAATACAGTACGGGCATCTCAATTATAAATATTAAATAAATAAACATTCAGTATATATAATTTATATGTTACGGCCAAAGCCCGAAATCGGCCAAATCGAGAAATGGCCAATATCGCCTCACATTGACCGGCCAATGTCCGATCTTTTCTTGATTTCGGGATTTGGCCAGCCAGTTTGCGAAATGGCTTGGGGGTCGGGAGAAAAAGGCCAGGAGCAGATTTCGGGTGTTTATATACCGTCATGATAATCACATTACATTGATTTTTATTATACTAAATAACCAAAATCTGTCAAATTAGTTTATTATAGTAAATTATCAATCTCTATTATCACTTGTTACAACATGATGAGCTTTTATGAATTTCGAATTACACAGCAGTTTGTTATTTTTACATTTGCAATGATTTGTTGAGCACTTGGTAGACCGATGGCATCAAGTGTTGCCTTGACCGGTCAGTGAATGTGAAGAAGCGACGGTTCGTAGTGATTTTTATTTTCTGTGCCTACGGATGCCAATGTGAGCAGTTTCTCACGCAGAATGGGAAACTAAATTCTGGAATACTGTTGTGAGAACACTTCGTTCTTTTCGTAGCATGTAGACAGTGCCCTCAATGTTCATGACAACTGCAAGGACGCTTTGTGGATCACCGTGACCTCTATCAACATCTGCTATACGGATGCGTACATTATCTCCAACTTTCGCTGGTGGGAATTTTGCATCCTTCTGCGTCATTAATAATTCCACAAATTGCGTGGACATCGTTGCTGCAGGATCCACAAGAATGACACTCTTTTTCACACACATTACACAGAATCTGTTCACATTGTTATTAGTCTTGCGTCCGCACATTGAATATTGGCCAATGATTTCACAGTACTTCGGGAAGTGGCCGGCCAAAGTAGCATATACACAACAATTTCCAGTACATCGGACATTGGCCACACGCCTCGGCCAATGTACAAAATGGCCGGCCAAATTGGGAACTGGCCGAACTTCGGGCTTTGGCCGTAACATATACAATAACTACTCGCATCACGCGTCTAGTGGGTGTGAGTTAAGCTGGCATCAAAAAAGGTAACTTCTAAAAGTAGATGACTGATGCTTGTATTGCAATCTGTGATAACTTTGTTTTGCAGATGTGTATCTGCTATATTATAGATATCAATTAATATTTAGGTGCATGTGCATATTACAGTCTGTCACTGCTAAAAATAAACCTACTGGTGAAATTTTATGTGGTTCAAATTTGAAGTCATATCAGCATTAAATAAAATTTATTAAAATAAGAATTAATAAACAAATTAGGGCATCATTAAAAAAAACAACTGATCACAATCTATATAGTATGTCGTAAAAATTGAAATTTTTGGACTCCCCTGTTTCATGCATACTATAATAAAATTTTGACCCCCCCCTTCCCACAAAAAACACCCCAACAAAATTCAATTTTTAAAATATAATTATGATGTTAAGTAAACAAAATGTATCACAGGTTTCACTGCTGGCTGTTCAGTGAGCCCAGTGGTTCCCAGAATATACGCCACATCATCCTGAGTGCTTGTTTTCTTCAGGCAGGACCATGAGAATGGGGCAAAAAGTAACAGGAGCCCAATTCAGGAGGTGCCAAAATCACCTTTAGAAAGGACCTTAATAGTGAATTAAATTATAATAATGCATATTTTTTTTATATGGGTTGCTGTGGCTTCCTCACAGTGTTGTTAGGAAATAATACAAAATTTTCATATTTTTGTTTACACTTTTAATCCCATGCAACATCGTGGTGCAAACAGTAACCCACTTGAGTAACTTTTTGCACCTACTAGATGGCGCTTAGTAACCTACATACATGTTATATAATTATTTTTTTTACACAACCCTTTATTTTATTTTGTTTATGTATAGGCTATTTTGAAATGTTTTTGTTAGAATTTAACACAGGGAGCGTGGTGAAAAAAACAGTTTAGAAGCAATGGCCAAAGAAAATTTAGACTATGTCACATGTGCGTTAAACAGTTAAACATACGGTGGACTAAATATTACCGTATCTCTACTACTTAGTACTATCTGATTATATCTAGCGAGTTAATTTGTGAAAATACATGGCATTTTTTTAGACTTTCAGAATTTTAAGATAAATATTGTAGAATTTTTGAATAACGTATGTACTTTCTATTGAGTCCCCCGACCCTGCAATATGCACATGAACGCAAAATCTAAAAAGCTCCTCCCAGTGTGTATATACTATATGGAAGGCCCAGATGAACCAAAACTGTCAATAGGGCGACTACACTAATATTACTGTTGCTGTGTCTAGAGAGTTCATTATGAAACCACAAAGAAAACATATGACCATCACCACTGTCACTACAAAAACATGGCAGTGTGCATTTTATAGTTATTTTAACCCACCCCCACCCCCCTACACAAAATCTCCTAAATCAACACCACTCCATTCCCCTCTCAGGGCAAACATAATATAATTCCCAAACTATTGTATTTCAGGATACATTCACTGTTATAAAAATAACAACCAAAAATGTACTTTTTAACAATTCTTTTTAATCTGAAACACTTCCGGAATGTATATATTTTCAATCTGGTCTATTAAAATTGTAGTTTTGACCAGTCTTGGCGTACAATCATAAAAGACATCTCAAAATTGTACATTGTGCACCAAAATTATGAGAGTAAACAGGTCTGTTTCTACTATAGCTTGTAGTCTATTGAAGAAAGCTTTTTTTTCATCTTCCTTACTATTGTCGGTGGTATTCATATTTATTTTCTTCTTTTTGTTCCAATTGAATAATTTTGGGACCATAAGCTTCCCATCCTATCAATGCCCTTTGTGTCACCTGTATCATCATGAAAGCGACTCCTGTGTCTGTGGAGCATTTTCCTCCTCATGCCCTAAGCGTATTAGTGATTTTCCTGAGGTCATCTTTTTTCATAAATGTCGAGCAGTGTGAGCTTGTATGTTCTCACTTATGCTAATTTTCCTGATGGGTACACGATTCTAAATATTCCACGAGTCTATGCTTATTGCCTTTGAAAGGAGGGTCCTCGGCTTTGACGCTTCCAGTATAACCTGGCTTTAGTAGCAAGGCTTCATAACTTTTCTTGGGGAAGAAGAGCCCTCTCTTATCATGGATGAATTTTTTCCCCATCTTGTTGATGTTTCTGTAGCACAATGGTTCTCAACCTTCTTAATGACGGGACCCTTTAATACAGTTCCTCATGTTGTGGCGACCCCCAACCACAAAATTATTTTCGCAGCTATTTCATAACTGTGTTGTATATGAGTTTTCCGATGGACTTAGGTGACCCCCGGTAAAGGGTCATTTGACCCCCAAAAGGGGTCGCGGCCCACAGGTTGAGAACCGCTGCTGTAGCAGGTGAGGCAGCTAGCCTCAAGCTAAGCCTCCTCTTTTTGCACCCAGGCTTGGAACCACCAGCCATGGCAAAGTTTCTACATCAATGAGCAAAGCAATTTTTGTCATACTGATATTTTAAACCATTTATTCATTCTCTATTGGAGAAATCTTCATCACTTCATTTTCTGAACTTACCTCAGCCAGATCAGCCAACTGCTTGGAGTTAATGTCTATGGTATCTAGTGAGGTCAGTTTGGGCAGGTGATACAAGACATGAGTCGAGTAGTTGCATAGCTGACTAGCAGGACAGGAATGATACAGAGGATCTTTAAGACTCAGTCGTGTCAGTTTGGGTAGCTTCACTAGACATGTTAAATCCTGACAAAAGAAACAAGAACAAAACAACAAAAAAAAACTTGCTGAAATAAATCAAACACGTTTGACATCAATTTCACATGTTTATAGCTAATGACAACACTTGTATTTATTAAAGAGGATGTTATTCTCAGCTCCGCCCTTATCTGAAACCTTGATTTTATTCATGGCAATATGAGATTTAGTCAGTCAGTTAATTAAATTTTACACAGTACAAGTGTGGAGCAGGCACTAAATATTTCATTTTCATACATACCCTCAGTGACCACAGTGGGTTTCCTGACATATTCAATTCCTCTAACTGAATGTTATATACCAAAGCATTGCCTGACGTGAAGAATAAATAATTGGACAATGGACACTTAATGCAGTCATTAAAATACAAAATGCAATCTTCTGAGTTTTAAGGTGCTAAATTAGGAAATCCTATAGATTTATTTTTAGCTTTACAATAATGTAACTTACCTATTTTCTCTATCAAATTCTCAGCGATATTCAGCTCTTTCAGTTTTCCTAACGTGTTTAAATTCTGAAATGAATATGTGGTATACAAAAGATTGAAAGCTTATTTTGTGTAAAAAAAAAAATTGTGTTCATTCAATTTCTAAAAGTAAGCAATGAAGAGAATTTCAAAAAACTTAAAAAGACTATCACATTTTTTCAAAATTTAAGTTTTAAATTATCATGAACATGTGTTTCTCAATTATTAAAAGCTTATTTTTCTTGCATTTTTTGAATACTCTATTGTATCACTGACCTCAATGTTTCTTATGAGATTATTGTTCAGCCAAAGGGTTTTCAAATTGAGGAGGTGGTTGATATTTTCAATGACTGAGATTTTGTTACCATAAAGATATAACTTTATTAAGGACTTGCATTTCTCTAAGCCTTCAATTTTCTGAAGAAAAGATAAACACATTAAATTATCACACTTTGATATATCTTTTAAAAAATGCATTACTTTTCTATAATAGAGTAATGTTAGATCATTAAAAAAATACTTGTGTCACCAATCATTTTGGTATACATTTAAATATTTTTTGGTGCATTAAATTTTAATGTAATTCATTCTTTCCTCGATTTTTATTTTTTTTTATTTCAAAATTTTGTGTTGAAGACTGTACATCGAATCTTTAGGGTTAAGCAAATAAAATATAGAAAATACTGATCTTTCTTTTCATTAGTTTAAAATATAATAAAACAAGTATTTGTTTTTTCCTCAAAGGATACTAACCGTTAGCTGACATTCTGCCACCCACAACTCATCTAAATAGGGTAAATCAGTTAAGCCCTCTAGCCGTGACACACTCTGACCAATAACAGTGAGTGTTGTCAAGTTAGGAAAATGATGCATTCCAATAAGTCGAGGGTAGCCAGAAAAAAACATTTCCAAAACTGTTGTCTCAGGGCCTTCCAAATATAGCTTTTTATAGTTGATGCCATTATTTAAACACTGAAATGAATAGAAATAATAATTGTGCCACAATTGATGAAACATCTTTTTTTCATGTTAAGCCTAAATATGATGGAAGACCCATAAATTTTATCTACAAGAATAGTATGTTAATTGAATTATCACATAGGCCTTAGTTTTAATATTAACACATTTTTATGCCATGATTAATTTTAAAGTAGTTTATTTTCTATTTATGCATTGGTTCATTAAAAAGTAAATGTTTTATAGACTGCTAGTAGTCTATAAAACATTTCTAATACATTGAATAAGGAAAACAATTTAAATTTAAATAAAACATTATATTTAAAGAATAAAAGTTATAGAAATTATAGTATATGACCCACTTAGTCACTGTCATATAAACTGTTCAATTACGCAATCAAAATTTGTTTTTTTCCAATGTTCCTCTTTCAAGATTAAGTTAATCTTTTAAAATAAAAAAAGTTGTGGTCAAAATAAGGCAGAAATTTGGTAAGTTGGTCAAAATAAATAAGGGGCTTTTAAAAAAGAAAAAAAAAATTCTAACTCCACTTCAATCAAAATAAATGCTGGAAAGGTGAAATTGATGCTTTTGTAAAACTTATAAACTACTATTTAACTAGCCTTTAAAATGATGTATCGTTTATGGCAATCAGACAAAATTCAAAATGTATGTCAAAGTACCTACTCATGGGTTCCTTCACATGGGCTTCTTCGCTGCTCCTGGGAAACTCCTACCTAAGCCATAATCAAATAACTTGTTTGGGCTAATGCTAAGAGATTGGCCCATGACATCATTTGCGTGTTTTGTTAAGTTGCTGTTTTATATTATGTTGCTGATGACTTTAGGGTTCAGGTTAGGTTTAGGGATAGATTTAGGGCTCAGGTTAGGTTTAGGGATACATTTAGGAAATTTTTTTTTGGCGGCCATAGTAAAAAACGTGGGCCTATCTCTTCGCATTTACCCTTGTTTGTTAATTACACATGACATTGCTGATTGTCATTGGGCCTAGACTTAGACATAGACCCAAGGCAAGTGAGGGGCTCCCCAGTAGAAATTATTTCTAAAAAGAGCTCCTCTTTAAATATAATAATGTTTTATTTAAATTTCTTTTAATTGGATAATATGCCAGTATATGGATGCAGCAACGTACCGAACCAGAACCAGAAAAGGTTGGAAACCAATGGTCTAATAAATTAAGTAGAGTACTTAAGTCTTATTTCTTGAATGTAGTTATTCAACTAAGTTAATAGTGTAGTGTAGTAATAGTCATAGATTTTAGACTAGAGTGGCTTACCACTTCTCTCAATATTTCTTCGTCATTGCTTTTGAAAGATAACTGGGGTCTAGGAGATTCTTGATCATTCTCACTTGGAGCAATATCAGTTGAGGGAGATATAGCTGATATTGGGATAAGAATGTGTTTGGCATCAACATTTAAATTGTTCATGGCTCCAGTGAACATTTCACAATCATTGTACTTAACTCCTTTTCTTTAGAAAACATTTAACTAAGTGACCGCCATATTGGAAGCGCAACGCTTTCTTTTAATTGGATAATATAATTCACGTGACTAAAAGATCTCCATGACGATGATATTTTATATTTTCTCCCCAAGTTAAATTAGCTATTATTCGTTCGTAAGTGATTCAAGATTTACTAACCTGGACCTGGTATCATTCATTTAAAAAAAATAAATAACAGATGTAAATAATGCAATCATATACTAAAGGGTATTACATGCAGTGGCGTACATAGGAGGGAGGGAGAAAGACACCGCTCTGGGAGGCACTTTTGTTAATTTTAATTATTAATTACTAACATTGCACTAACACTAACATTATTCAACAGATGTGTGTAGGGGCGCAATTTTGATAGTTCTCCCTGGTTGCATTTAGTCAAGGAACGATGGGCTGTTACCTATAACACATTTCTCACTTTTTGTTAATTGCATGGTGTCCTATTTTAACTCAAACACGAACATTCTTCTGAAACTGATTAAACATACATACTTTACATAGCTTATAGTGTTTGCTTTTTTTGGGTGTTTTTCTGATATAGCACTTAAATCACTACTTATGATTTTTCTTATAATTCAAATATTTCAAGAAACATTCAATATTACAATGTGGTTAATTTTTTTTTAACATATCCTCAACTGTAACTATTTTTTTTGCCCTCTTCTTCTATCCATTGATTCCTAATGATCAAAAAGAAAATTCGCCAATCTTAAGCTGAGGACCCACAATCAAATCAGGTTAATGATTAGCAGCGTTTCAATTCTGATGATATATAGTGTTATGAAAAGCCCAAAGTATTACATATGGTATTAGGCCTAATTGATATCCTTCATCAGTGGTGCATACTGAATTAATGCAATTTTGGTTTAGGCCTACATACCAAAAGTCTGCCCTAACACCAGAGGCGTAGTTAGAGTGTTTGTCGCACCGGGACAAGATTAATTTTAAAGAGCCCCCCCCCCCTCTTTTTTCAACTCTCAAACCCATTATTTTCATCAATAAAATAATATCAAATCACAGTTTTGCGCCCCTAACTAGTCTGGCGCCCAAGGACATCTGCCCCCCTTAGCTACGCCTCTGATATGTAACTAGCTATAACCCGCCAAACTACCGTATTGCGTGAACTTCCTATCTACTAAAGTTACTTGACTAAACAGGCATTTCAGTAACGTACTTTATAAGATTCCCAATTAGTGTTAACCGCCAACACACACTCACTCGGTACAGCATAGCCCCTGAACTATATTAATATTTGAATGTCCCACCCCTTTTTACATAAAACAAAAGAAAAAATTACGCACCAAACGCATTTGTGGTATTTTTAAGAATCTCATTTAGCACAATCATTTAGTGAACTCAGTGACGACTCGTAGCATTAGTGCCATTGCTACATAGAGAAGTGTGTTTTTATGTGATATATTCACACCATAAAATACCACCCTGGTTGGTCACCGACTGCGCACTTCCTATTCCTAGGTACGCCACTGGGTTATATTAAATTAATATATTAAAATACGTTGATAGTATTTAATAAGTTGATCATTGTTATAAAATGCACTTGATTTAAACACATTTGTGAAAATATACTATTAAAAGAGATTTCTAAAAAATAAGTAACCTCATTGATTCTTAACTAGATAATTGAAGGACTGCATTCATTTCATTCAACTATCAGCTATGTGAATCATAGTGAATGAAATAGTAAAACAAGGTATGTCATGTTGAAGGTTGAATCAAAAGACATGATAATAAGATGTGAAAGTTTCGGCTTAGAGCCGTCTTCAGCGAACAGGATATATAGAACAAAACGTTCAAATCTTATTGTCCCGTCTTTTGATTCAAGCTTCAACGTAGTCATTCGTACTTTGTTTTATTATTTTATTCTTAAAATAGCTTTTTAAGACTTCAACACAAATTACTATAGGATTCATTGTTGTTATTCACCGGTAACAGGCCGGAAGTAAGAATTCAGTACATAAACACAGAGTAAAAACGAAGCGCGCGGACCGCTTATCAACTCACAATATTAAGTGACTGCTGATTATCTAGAAATGGGGGTAAACTTTATAAATTAAATCGATTGCAGCACTTAATATTATAAATAAAATAATTGTTTAATAATGAAACAAATATACATTTTTGAATCGCTCTAAATCGTGGTCTATCTCATTGAGATTGATTGAAGAAAATGAATGTTTGTGAGTAAAAGTAAAAGTGAAGACTTGGACTTGAATGTGATCAATCAGGGATTTGTGAATATCATGTGAATATGCCTACTTACTGTACTCAGTACTGAATACCCAGAGTACTGAATGAATATCATTAGATCACTCAATGTCATTTGAGCAGAGCTGTACTGTTTTGTTACATTACTTATATTAGGCACCTCGATATCGCCCGGAAATACCCAAAAAACGGGTATCTTCGTTGTCAAAATGGCGACCTCTACTTTTTAATTTACTGAGGGGGTAAATTATGAGAGATCTATCTGCATCTTTTACCATGGCCGCCATCTTGGTTGCCCCGACCCGTGAACTTTTATGTGTTCACGGGTCATGACAACCAAGATGGCGGCCGTGGAAAAATAAAATAACTCATGTTTTTGCTAAAATTACGAATAAAAAGTTTTTAAAAATGAAAAAATGATCTAAATCTATCCCTAACCTGAACCCTAAATTCCTCCCTAACAAGGTTTTGACCCTCTCCCTAACAGGGTTTTGACCCTATCGGAACCAGCGTTCTCCTTGACACTCTCCTTAGCCTAACGTGGCGCTGTGTTTTGACCCTGAAAAGTAGGAAAATTAAAAAAAAACAAAGAAAAGTGGCCAAAATTAATTATAAAATAAAGATGTAATGAAAACCCAACTTACATTTTCATGAAATACACTTTATTTCAGGTTTCAACGAAAAGAATATCCAAAAATTAATGCAAGCGGCGCTTATTAACATATTTAATAGGCCAACCAATGAAATTTTAAAAATTATAATTAATCAACCAATAAAAATCAATAAAAATTTGCCACCGTCATATTAATGAAAATGTAACTCTATTAAAGGGAGTGAATCCACGCAAATGACGTCATGGATAAACAACTCAGAATCAGCCACTGAGGGTATCGTAGCTTCGCCTTTTATAGTCGATTTTTAGCATAATAATAAATTCTACATCCGCCAATTACTTAAAGCCGACATCTTGCTTGTTGTATTGAGTGTTCGTTTGAATTTTTTTTTCAAAGTTAAAGCTTTGAAAATTGAAGTTAAAAATAGGTAAACTTTACTCATCAATAACTTATTTTAAAAAATGCGCTCAATAATAAAATTACACGCTCATTTAGCTTATAGGTTCATTTACAAAATATCCAAAATTCATGAGTGTAGATCAAAGGTAGGCTTCAAAAACGAAAGTTTAAGGAGGTCATTTTTTAGGCTATGTAATAAGTCATCATGGCCACTGTGCTTGTCTGCTTATTACCAATTAACAATAGCGCCCGTGGTGTAATTAATAATTCATTACATTGATTGGTTATCCAGAATATAAATGAGAAATATAACTAATAATAAATGATTTAAAATAAATAAAATAAATGTTTTTAAAACAAATTAACTATAGCTTATGAAATATCAGTGATTTTAATTTTGAGGTTGGTTGCCATGGTCACCATGGACTTTGACTTAGACTTATGCAGGATTGAAAAGCACTTCCTTGTCTTGACTCAGATAGTAGATAGGCCGAGTAAAAGTATTATACTAGTAATAATGAAATTTACTTATGGTTTGACTGTTTTCCGTTGAATTTGGTACTAACATGTTCATTTATACAGAATAAAATGTAAAAATATTTTTTTGTTTTAAACTAACATGTTCATTTATACAAACTAATAATATATAATTATAAAAATGTTCACTTACCTTTAATATTGAAATATCCTATATTTAATCACATATCACAATATTCCAAAAGAGAATTATTATATATTCCTCAGTATTCTCTAAGAAAAAACACACTTTCCACCTCAATGATCCAAGAAATAGTTAAATTATTAATAAGGAACAATGATTAAAACTTGTACATACCTTAAGTAAATGACTAGATCTTAATTTAATTTCTATTAACCACCAAAGTTGATTCTAAAAATGCATGTTGATTGTTGAAACAAGATTACTAACTTAAAATAAATGACATACTAATTTTTTTGTCATATCATACTCAGACATTCATAGGATATGGGACTAATATACATATATAGAAAATGGTAAAATAAAAAGTGTGATCGTCCATTTTAAGTAATTGAAACAAATAATCACTTATTTAATTGTTTATATTTATAAATGTTAAACAATTCCACTGAAAATTTGAAATTAATAGCTAAAGAATATTATTATTATTATTATGATATATGGGAAATTAAAAAAAAAATATTTAGACATTTATTAATTAATTAATTACAAATAAGTGACGAGTCAGCATATTTTATATATTTTTAATAGGAAAATAATGTTTTTTTTTAAATTTGTGCGGAATATTAACAAAAACTAACTTATATTTTGTGGTTTTATTTGGAAGTACTCTAATTAAACTATGTTCCCTGTAAATATTATATTTTGTCTCCTTTTACAATAAAGTTATAGGCCTTTTAAAAAAAGCAAAATGAGGGTCACAACATGTGGAAGAAATTCCCATAGGGAAAAAGTGGTTTTGAGGTCCCTACTAAAAAATTCATAACTTTTGAACCACTTGAGCTAGAAAGTTGATCTTGGTGTTTTTGTAATCTATTCACCAGGCTCTATACAGCTGTAGTATTTTTATATTTTTTAAAATGTTTTGAAATTTTCATCAAAGTGCCTACTTATATGGCTAATGGAGCCATGGCATCATTTGCGTGTTTTGTTATGTTGCTGATGACTTTAGGGTTCAGGTTAGGTTTAGGGATAGATTTAGGGTTCAGGTTAGGGTGAGGGATACATATAGGAAGTTTTTTCATTATTTTTAAAAGTTTTATTCTTAATTTTACGGGTGGTGTCAACCAAGATAGCGGCCATGGTAAAAAAAAAAACCTGAACCCATCTCTCAAAATTTACCACTTACATTTACATTGAGTGAGGCCCCCTGCTACATTTTGGTTTTGTGCCCCTTGCATTCACAACTTAAAATTTTTCACAATCACAACTTAAGCCCTTTTTAAAATTCAAGTCTCCCTGAAGGGCCCACACACGGATGGCTCTGCATTGAGTGATCATCTTTGAAGAGGAATCACTAATGGCAATAAGAGATGTTGGTAATTGAAAGCTTAGCGTTTCCCCCTATTCTACCTCAGCCATCTTGTTTGCCATGATGGCACATGTCATTGCAACCAATATGGCATGGCTTCCATGTAAAAAAAAGTGGTGAAATAATGTCTGCTAAAATGGGGAGGGGAAAGGGAGAGAATATGCTGGTCTCGCTTTTTACAGAATAAAAAAGGAACAAAACGTTGACATTTAATTAAATAATTTCAGCCGCTTCATTAATTTCATGGTGGACAAAGCTACTTTATTGTATCCCTCTAGATATGTGGCAAGAAGTCTTAATGACTTGCGGTTGCTCCCTTCCCTCTACTAAAACATGTGTGCTACAGTTACACACTGTGGTGAGGAAAGTGTAAAAGTAAAGAAAAACATTACAATATATTTTTTGGTAAATTTGGAGAGATCGTACCGTGACCGCCATCTTGGTTGCAGCGATCCGCGAATTTATGTCCTAAATGTATCCCAAAACATAACCTGAACCCTAAACCTAGCCTGAACCCTAAACTTATCCCTAACCTAAGTTTTGACCCTATGGGAACCAGGGTTTTGACCCTATCGGAACCAGGGACAAAACATGCAAATGAAATCATGTACGATCTATCCAAATGAGCCTATTTGGTAAATAATGAAAACCCAACTTAGTTTCATCTAATACACTTTTACACACTTAATTGAAAGTTCTACCAAACATAAAATCCAAAAGTTGTCAGAAAAATAATTAGTCAATGCAATTCACATTTTCCAAATTGCCAGAAAATTTAAATATTATAACTAGCCTTCCAATTAGATATATAAAAAAAAAGAAAAGTTAACACTAGTAACAATCCAAGAATAAACAAAAGGGTACTCTTTCATCCTGGTGCAAACATCAAGAGTAAATTGTTCAAAATGTTTCACCTTAATTGATTCATAACCTGATCATAATAAATTAATCTTATTCTGAACTCCAGTTCAGCAATCTTTCCTACAAATATAAATAAAAAGTGATGAAACTAAGAAATATCACCAGTGGGAATGGATACATTTTAAGTAAGCGCTTCAGGTTTTGACAAAAAATGTTTCCTAAGCACATATTGAATTGTCTCCTAATCCTAAGCGCATTGACATCTTTTTGAGGGAAGTCCAACAAATGACGTAAGGCCGCCGCCGGTGAGCTAAATAGTTGGTTGGACATGAAATATGTGTATGATAACTTTCCTGATGAACAATTTATGGACCATACCATACAGTTAGATTTTTCTGTCCTCCTATTTAGAAAGTTATTCTCTTGATTCCAGACTTCAAAGTTTAAATTATTTTTAACTGTAATTAAATAGCCGGTACCGGTATTAAATCTCGAGGACAGCGGACCCCAGTTTGAGAACCACTAATATAGATGATAGTGATTATCATTTAGCATAGTATAGATTGTAATCAGTGGTCTTAAACTATGTTATTTGAAAATAGGACTCGATTTGAATTACCCCCAGCCATTCACCCAAGTGAATTATCTTTTATGATTTAGTCTTGATCAAGAGTTATGGCAAATAGTATTTAGTAATCTTTAGTCTAAAACATCTCATTTAATTGTAAGATGTTTTAAAAATTAATCATAAGACGCTATCATATCTATTTTTTAATTTAGATTCACCAAATTCTAAGATGTTAAAATTTAACAAAGAAAGGACTGGTTGGGGGGCCTCGGATTGGTAAATTTTTATAACCAGTATGCATGAGGCTATATTTAATATAACTCTTGTGTTTAGTTTCCAGATTCGCTACAATAAAGCTTCTAGTGGTACGATCCAGAATAAGTTGAAGTTAATTATGTTTCAACAAATTCAGATTTAAAAATGTCATTTATCTACAGAGAAAGTCATCATCAAAGGCTAAAGAAAAGAAGCTTAAAAAGAAAGAAGTAAGATAAAGCTATATTAAATTACTATAAACTGATCAGAAAATGTATCTAAAATGCTTAAACATTATTTTTTGATTGACGTATGTTACCGGGTAGTCCAAGTAACTAAATTTTGTAGTTGGAAATTTATGTAATTTTTAATATTTCCCTTCCTTATATTTGAAAAAAAATGGTAAAAATAAATATATGGTTTAGTGTTTAGGATGAATAACATGAGATAAATGTACTGATTACTAAGTCTTAATTTATTCTTTTGATTTATCTCCTTTTTATTGTATATGTTCTACTCTGTTAGTCGTGATTGTTCCTAGATTTTCTAGTCTTAATCTTAGTACTTGAATTACTTTTTTTATATTTCTAGGAAAATGCAAAACTTACAGCATTGTATGCCAAAGTTGAAGCTGCAAATAAGGTATTTATAAAATTACTACAAGCATCACTGTTTTCTTTATTTATAAAATGTCAAATCAATTGTAATTTTTGTGGATCTTATTTTTGTATAAATTTTGTCTTTTTAAAAGTTTTAAGGCAATTTAAGAGCATTTAACAGATTATGAGGTTATAAAAGTAATAGGATTTAAAATTTGATTCTTATTCAAGCAAACTGATTTCACTCAAGTTGTTAACAGTAGAGCTATGCTGTATTTAAATTATTTAAATATACATCTGGGAAACAACAGTTTAGCTTCTTCTGTGACATTTTGTTGAAGATAAAAATTGTGAAGATTCATAATTGTGTATAGCTAAAAAAGTTAAAAGGGGGTTAAGAAAATATGTCATATGAGATTTTATGCAATTTTCGTTCTCCAATTCATGCTGTTTTGTCTGGTAAATTTATAAGTTTTTCTTAAATGATTGTTCCTCATTAACAAACTTTATTAATTTTTAAAATTATTATCTGCATTATTAGTACTTCAATGTATGTTTATATTATTGTTCTCTCACAGCTTGAAGATCCACTCAGTGTTTTTCCAGTTTTCAAGAAATATGAACGAAATGGGTAAGATGTAAAAAAAAATGGGAATATAGGAAATAATATTCTTACTTTCTTCTAGTTCTAGCTTAAATAATTCTTTAATCAATGCCAGACTTTACAGGACAGAACACCATTAATTTACCTCTTTGTAAACATCCAAATGCGACTGTACTACAACACCTCTTTTGCTGTATTGGACTTCAAGACATACACATAAATTGCCCAACACAATAGCCAGAATACAGAAATATTCTATCCCTGCACATTTTCACAATGGCTTTAGGGTGCATGTCCTAATGGCCACTGGATCAGGATGATGATCATTATTCATATAGTGTATGTAACATCAAACACTAACACACACATAATCACTTGTGAAAAGAACAGATTTTCAGATGAATTTATTTGCTATATTAATTAAGATGTTTAGTAACTAAACAATTTTTTCTCTCCCCACCGGCAGTCTTAACATCTCATTTGAAACAAAACGAGTCAAAGATCTGGATGAGAAAACTATAAACTGGGCCTTCGAACTTACAAAATCAAACATGAAGACACTGTGAGTAATCCCCACTTAACACACTTTTTTATGGTGTTTTTATATTCCTTCAAAAGCACTTGGTGTACATTTCATGATAGCCTGTAGGCATATCATTTTTTTTTATCCCACTCCAAGATGGCTCATGTCTTCAGACTTCACTGGTTTACATCCTCTTCCCAAGGCTAGCTAAATTGCTGAGCTGACTATTCTTCCCACCTTTTCTTACTTACATTACATATGCTTTTTACCCAGCCTGGGGCATATAGGCCATCTAAAAGAATTTTCCACTCATCTCTATTCTGTGCTTTCCTTTCCATTTCCAGTTGCTTTCAGGTGTATCCCATACTTTGTGTGTCTGCTTCCAGCTAGCATCCCCATCTGTTCTTTGGCCATTCTCTGTGCCTTTTTACCCTGTGGGTTCCATGTTAGAGATTGTGTTGTCATGTTATCTGGGGGCTAAGGAAGAGTATGCCATGTCCACCTCCATATATTCCTTAATGAACAATGGGATCTGGGTATGTCCTCTCTCCTCTTTCCACTTCAATATCAGATAAATTCCAACTTGCTACGTCTTGGTATTTTTAGCTGTTGACTATCATGGCACCTTACACAGTTGACTCTAATATTTTCCTCTAGCTGGGATGACTAAAATATTTCTAAGAATCTGAATTTAAAAGATCACTTAATTTTGTAGCCTCTTACTGTATTGAATTTTTAATCACAATCGACAATGGTGTGAGTTTTATGAAAGAAAATGCTATTGCATTGTATGCAAAATTCACAATAAAAGACAATCTTTACTTGGCTTAATATCTTATAAATGTACCCTTTATTACCCCAGGTTTATATTACAAAATGTAAAATTCTTTGGCTTTATTGATTAGTGTATTTCCAAGTAACTGTTTACAGGTCATTTACTAAGACTGAATGCATCTTATTTATTATATTAAAAGGTCAAATGGTTAATACTACAATATGTATATAATTAACTCAACAATTTAATAAATTCTGTCTCTCTTGCAGATATGAACTGAGTGAATGGGGCTGGAAAGACAGAGAAAAGATGGAAGAAATGACAGAGGAGAAAGCATGGTATCTTTTGGCCTATGATCAAGATGGCAAGCCAGTAGCCTTCAGTCACTTCAGATTTGATGTGGAGCTAGACACAGAAGTTTTATATTGGTGAATGATATGACTTAAAAAAACAACCTCGGAGTTCTCTCTTGTTAAGATTAAATGTATGTGTATGTTAGGAATGCCTCAATCTTGTATAAAAGTAAGGTGTAAGAGGTGCAGAGCAAGTTTTGCTTGTCTATTGTAGTATCAAAATTCTTAACAGAATAAGTCTGAGGGCTGACATGTTTAACAGAGGTTTAACTAGAAAAGTAGCCTTTTATCTTTGCTGCCCTGGCCCCCCCCTCTTCCCCCTCTCGGTTCTTTCGCTTGTACTGTTATTAAAATGTAGTGAACATTATTACTCTGCTTGACTTACATTATTTGTTTGCTTTATTAACTTAATATATTTTAAATTTCTCTCATGGCCACTTAGTTATGAAATCCAGCTTTGTTCAGACGTTCGCAAGAAAGGACTTGGAAAGTTCATGATGCAGATCTTAGAACTAATGGCAAACAAGTAAGATTTAATATTACTTCTGGTTCATAATAATGTTTATCATGAGTGTTTCCATGAAAGTTTGTATGCACCATGTTATAAAACCAATTTTTAAAAATAGAAAATATCTTGGATCTAGATCATAAATTCATAGGGTATGTATGTATGGCTGTAATGCTGTGTTCAATAGGCGTGCAAAATTAATTTCCCAAAATTTAGCACTAATTGAGATTTTTATAAAGTGTTTTGTCAAGTTACTTTAGGAGATGGGTAGTTCACACATTGCCACCACCATTTTTTGGCGGGTTCTTTCTAGTGTTAAAATAATGCAAGGGACAAGCATGTATAGTCAGCTTTAGCCAGAAACAGTTGTGATTGGAAATGGTCATTTATTTGGGAAAGGCAGTAATTTCCAAAAAAATATGAATTTTCAAGATTATTTTTCTAATGTCACTCACTTTGGACATAAAATCATATCCAGTGTTGACTGTGATTGTGTCTTGCATGATGTGAATGCTTATGCTACATAATGATTATAGTATAGATATTCTAGTACTTGCTGGAAGTAAAGTAAATGCTGAACAGGGTCAAGTGCTGAGATGAACCAGTAGTGATTGTTATCATATAGTTGAACTTTAAAGGTCTCTATAAATATGGCAGTTTGACTTCGCAGTTAGTTACCAGTTTGAAAGTGAAGTTTGGGGCTGGATATACACTATCTATAATAATAATACTAGTGTGGATCTTGTCCACTCCGCTCTCATATGCTGCTTGCGCACTAAATGCACACAAAAGAACACATTCGTTACCCAGTGTGCTGTGATCATGTCTGGCAGCCATATTTAAAGAGAGAGCCCTTCACTGATTCCAATTATGCCTGTTTTAAAACTAGCATAGTGTCAGTACATGTACCCAACGAAAACAGCATCAGTCACCATCACTACCCACTCTATATAGAATCAGTGCAACTAAGCATTGATGGATGTATGCAGCGCCATCTGGAATTATTATAATAGATTATGCATCTCTTTCTGTACTTTACACTAGTATTTATATCCCGTTATATATGACATATAATAAAATATTGACATCCCAAGTTTGATCAATAACAAAATTAATTTTTTAACTTTTAAAATTTGTCTATTAGAATCACTACAGAGCAATTGCATATGCTTTGTACATGTCGTCTATGGCACTAATTCTTCTAGCTTCAATAGATCAACAGCAATGAAAACAGGAGCATAATTTGTTTTCATAATTTATAAAAAAAAAATGTATAACCTTAGTAATCTAAAACCTTAAATTTTCTAAATTTGACTTTTGTTCTTTCACCAGGTATGAAATGAAGAGTGTGATGCTGACAGTTTTTAAACATAACAATACTGCCCAGGAATTCTTTGTTAATAAACTCAAGTAAGTATTCAAATCAAATTTCAATGGTTACTGGATTGTACATCTTTATTAAATTTGAGGGGTTTTTTTATTTGAGAAAACACTGCTTTAAAATAAGTAAAGTTTTACCACTGTATTTTCCATAATAAGAGAAAGCATTTTTTTAAAGCATACCTCGGATAATTCAACTATACACATTGAAGATGGTGTTCCTTTAGTCCCATCTTAATAGCACACTGGTTCTAGAGGCAACCCATAATCCCTCTTAAATGGTGACAGGGGGTCTATAGGAGCATGTTTTAGTCCTAAATTTAAACCACTTAATCACACTAACCCAATAACAGTTTCAGATTTCTTTGAAATGTTGTCCAGCTTTAAAAATGTCCAGGAAACTTATCATCTTGTTTTATGCCTGTGGGCAGGCAGAGCAAGCTGCAAGGCAGCAGGTTGCGTGGTGCAGTTTGTTTTCCATGTTAACTTAAGTTCCAGCGTTTGGTTTAAATTTCAGAACATAGACTGATGAATGACAAAGTATATTTTAAAATCTTGTTAAATGTTTGAGAAATGTGCAGCTCTGACCCCACTAGTTGAGCAAGTTCCTCTTCATTCTCTTATTTAAATAGTTTAATTTTTACATTTTACAAAGGAATTATTAACTTTTACAACATTCCAAATCAATAGGTACACTGTTGATGAGATCTCACCAGAGCAAGGTATTTATGATGAAGAAGACTACTCATATCAAATTTTAAGTAAACTCACAAAGACAGGCCGAGAAGCAGTGTCTTTGCATGGGGCTTGTGCCAAAGCATGTTGTTCAGCAAGTCATTGATGTTGATTGTTATTAAAGATCTTGATTTGTATATGAAATTCAGCAAGTTGAGGATTGCAAAAGTACAGAAAACATTTTTATCTTCGTACATAGTGTTATAAGCCTGATGGCCAAGATTTCAAATCAATTTTCGGTTTAAAATAAAAGCTAACAGTGCTCTAGAAATGTAAAAAAACAACACAACTATTGAGTCTTACTACAGCACATAGTTGCAGCATATACTGTCCACATAAAAATATTTTTCTAGGTGTATTAGATTGAACTCTATGACTGAAATTGCTGAACTCTATGAGTCCTTTGTTGGATGAATGATGTACGCATGGTGAGCCTGAAGTATGTTTTACTATATTATGCTTGAGAAGTGTGTAGACTACATTATTTGAAGTTTTTAATTGTATGCTGTGTGATTTAGCTAAACTAAGAATGTTGTTTTTTTAGCAGCGCAATACAAAAACCTATCTTTTGCTCATTAAAAATTTATTAAACCATGATAATGAATATTAAAAAAAAACGTAATGCAATAAAAAGTAAACGCTGATTTGACCAAAGAATTTTTAAGTTTAAAAAATAAATGTCCAGGTGAATTAGAACAATTTTAAAAAGGTTTTTTTAATATTGTTAAGTAGAATTGTCTTATCAAGTGTACAGAATTGCATAAGCATTTTTAAATTGATTTTTTTTAATGATTTAATTTAAAAAAAAAAATAGAACAGTTCATGTTAACATTCATTTATTGATATTGTACTCTGCTATTTTAAGGTTAATGTACTTTATTTGATTTTAGTTAGTAACACAAAAGTCTGGATTATGTAGTTATTTATAGTTGACACATCAACAGTTGGTTGTCTTATGTTAAAGCTTTGTTTTTTTAAAACCATAATTATTTTGAATGGCACAAGGAAAATAAACATTTTATTTCTTGTATATTTGAAATATGAGTTTTGTCAGTGTTTTTTCATCAAAATTTGTGTCACCTGTGTGCAATGATCATCATAAAGACTTTTAAAAGAAAATATTTAGGACCCATTGAAACATTTCTTGGAAGGCTTGCATGTTGGAGACCACCAGACATTGTGGTATACACAAATCTGATTTACTTTCTGAGCAAAGCCTTTTTCTGACTTCAGAAGATTGATGGTGATATAAAACTGAGACTGGAACATTTTAGTATGGTAAAGTCCTTTATTAGCATAGAATTCCTCCTTACAACTTTTGTATTTGTTCAGATAAACAAGGATTTGATGTGAGAAACATGCAATAACTTATATATATATATACCGTATATATAAATGAATTTTATAATACCAGTTTATTTTGTTCATATTTTCTCTACATGAAGGGATGTTATCACAGCACACATTATACTTCTCAATTAGTTGGCTTAGATCACTTCATAAACCTCTACATCCTTCGAATCAAGGCTTTATTATAATTTCTGTAATACATTCATCCAAAATTAAATAAATGACCCAAAATATTTAGTTGACAATTTGTAACTCTTTATTAACTCTTTCGCTGTTGCGCAACGCAGAGTGCGTTCATCTGCCGTTCTAAAAAGCACTGACCAATGCGCTCTGCGTTGTTTCAATATCATGTTTGTTTCTTTGCTATTTCTCTGTTAAATCTTTTAAGAGTTATTTTTTAATAAGACTTTTATATAGAAGAGGGGTACTTCATTGTTTATAAGCAAAACCCAGGTTTATTTGTTGTCATTTGAAGCATTATTTTAATGATTTCCTTAACTATTTTTTTTCTTCTGTTGCTATGGCTAGCCTAGGCCCTGATAGGTAAGTTTCCTAGGCGATTAACAGCTCAAAAAGTTTTGGAATTGTTTTATACTATTTCTTTTCATAGTGAAGATGATTTATATTTAGATCCATCGCATGATTCGGATAGCAGTAGTTTTAGAATTAGAGAATTTGAGTTACAGAAGGGAAGATGATATATGCGTACATCATAGGTTTTGCATAGAATGTTTTCACATTTTATGGTTCTTTTCTGTTACTTATTTTATTTAAACTGAAGAAATAAGTTTACAAACATATAGTCCAATCATTTGAATTGATACCAAGTTTACTCTTATAAACCAAACAATAATATATTAAAATAAACCCAACCTCTCACTCATTTTTGCTCTTTGAAAAAATGTACACTTTTTATATATAAAAAATTCCGCAGCGAAAGAGTTAATCATAATAAAGTTATATGAAAATATTCACACCACTCAAGAACTTGTATTAAATGCTAAGCAACATCAGGTTAAAGTTTTATTTAAGATCCCATTAAAAAAAAATTTGTTGTGGCGAAATTTGTAAAATAATTTGTGAGTGTTAATTGGCTAGGGCAGTGGTCGGCAAACATTAATCAAAAGAGCTAAAAATAAGCAGCACGGCGATTACAAAAAGATTTGAGAGCCAAATTTCTTTTCAAGAACTTGTTACGAAACATGTTTTCTGAGTCAAAACCAATTTTCATACGACTGGCAGAGCCACACTCATGTCACTTAAGAGCAGCATGCGGCTAGCAATTTGCCGACCACTGGGCTAGGGGAATAGAAAAGTACCATAACTACAATTTGCTTTAGTAAATCTCGAATTTAGAAGCAAGTTTAAAATAAAATATTTATTAAGAAAAATTAACCAAATTGAATTTCAAAATGTTAGTCACAAAACCAAGTACCAATACTAATTAATATGCAATATCTTCCTTCTTTCAGCAATCACAACAGCCAGCTATCACACATCCAGCTTCAAAAAATTAAAAAAAAACTTTTTCATAGATGTTTCATTCATGGCCATTGTGGTTTGTCTCCCTAATGTCATCATGCATCTCACTTTTCAATCTGTCACAAATTAATACAAACCAAGAGAAAAGGGAGGTTTGATATAGGGTCACTCCCCAAATCTATATATGGTTGGTATTCAACATAATTTTGAACATCTCCTTTATCAGTACAGTTGATATTGACAGTTTTTTTTAGCTGCCAAACATTAGACCAAACCTGCAGAAAGCAATCAGTTTTTTAAATTTCTTCCTCTGTAATGAACATTAATACCATCAAAGAAAGCAAAATATCAGGCCACTTATTTGACACATGATTTTAAAATGTATAGAAACTAACCACTTAAATTAAGACTAAAAAAATCGTATCTCTATACATAGAGATCAATGTCAAGGCAGTGAAATAAATTATTTGGAAACAAAAATATATTAAATGTCATGTCACAGCATTTAGTAGAATCTGTGCAACAAAGTTAAATATCCAATATAGAATGACTAAGAATGTAATATACATAATTCAATATTTTAATTTTGTGCTGTTGCAAGAAATATATCAAGAGGTTTGAACAGTTTTCTTATTAATCCCATTAGCTCAGAGAACACCACAATAAGGGCATAGAAGAGAACACCAATATTTTACATATTTGTAAGTTTATTTAATCTGATTCGGAGAAAATACAATAAAATTGGCAGTACAAAAAAAGTCAAGATTTGTTCATTTCACAAACACACACAACTTTTAAAATTATAAGAGTTATTACCTATAAACTATAAAAAATTTGTAAATTTTAAATTTGTTTAAACTTATCAAATAGTTCACTTGAGTAGTCTAATTTATTTCATTTTAGTGCTTAACAAATAGTTTTTCATCAAATGCCGAGATTGTAAATAGTATGTTACATCGAACATACACGGGGTCACACAGATTTAATGGCAAAGTTTAAAAATTAGAAAATTTGGGATTAAATGCAGGTTGTCATCAATCGTAAACAAGTGAAATGCCCACAGCAAACCTAAAGAACTGTAAAAATTAGCGTGCAAAAAAAAAAAAATACTAGACATAGATGTGGAATTATCTACACACCATAAAATAAAACTGTAGAAGATACAATGAGAATTCCAAAACAAAGTGTTTCGGTACTGCTAATGAGTTAATATTAATTGTTAAAAATTTTGTTATTTTATTTTATTAGTGCATTGGCAAAAAAATATATCTTTAAAAACAGTAAAGTAAAATCAATTACAAGATACTATTAGCGGATATTGTCTAGTGCAGGGGTCGGCAATCTTTTGGTATTGGCATGCCACAGTAAGACTTCTAATTCATTCAGTGTGCCAACGACTTACAACTCTACCATTTAAGGCGCATTTATTAGTCATTTATAATAATTTTTTTTGTCGTTTGTGTGCCCATAAAAATTGCTGTGCATGCCGAGTCTGGCACAAGTGCCATAGGTTGCATATCCCTGGTCTAGTGTATGCTCTGTACTAATCAGCCAGATGCTAAGCATAGATTTAGTAGAAATTCAAAAACCAATTCAAAATTTATTTTGTGGTGCCACCTCATGTATAATAAATACATGCTAAGCAAAAAAAAAAGGATCTTTATAAAATTAAGGTGACCAAGTTTTTATTCATTTATATTATAAAAACAAAGCAGATGTAAAGACACCTTTGATCAAAAAAATATGGCATGTTGTAAATAGTTGTCAGATATCATTGATAAACAAACCTTAAAAGATTTTATTAGTAAAAAATTGGGCTACTATTAATTGATACAAATAAAAATGTGAGAGATTCAGAAATACCTTTTAATAAACACATGTATTTGTTAAATCCCCAACCCTGTTGAAATGTAATAATTTTCTTTGAGATAGTATGCGCATGCCATTCCAACAAAAGCTTGAAAAAAAATGTCAGTCTAAACTGTGTATCTCATATGCAGTTTCAAAAGAGTTAATACTAAATTACAATTATAAGGTCAACAGCCACACAATTCAAACGGGAGCAGTAAGATTGAGAAACTTGCAGTCAGCAGTGCCACCAGAAGTATGGAACTTCAATCATGGAATGGAGATAATGGAGTTTCTGTCTTTGCCAACACCAACCCATTTCACTGGAATTGTTGGAGAAAAAAACACAACAGATGTTATTTCCGATGTAATTTGTGCAATATAGATGTAGTGATTAAGTTTTATGGATAGCAATCTTTTAAGCTTTTTGGCATCATTCTGCGATAGATCAAGCAATTGTAAAATCCGGACATCTGTCGAAACACTGAGAATCATCATGGCTTATATACAAACATATTTATATATTAAAAAACGCTACATAAAAAAATCGAGCACTTTTCTAATTAAATTTTAAATGGATAGGTTTGCGATTTAACATTATTTGTGGCCACTAGAGCTTGCTATCACGCTGATATAGAGTGAGATAGTGCATGGCACATTCTTCTTGTTATGGTGGCTTTAATTTTCTCTTCACAGCAATTTTATGTACTAGCAGAACATCAGACTTAAGCATGTTTTAGTTATTGACCATAGTAAGTCTGTTGACACATGAGGTAGCTGGAATTCAAACACCAGACTGTTAATCATTATTTACAGTATCTTATAGTAAATTTGGATGTGACTGCAATAATCAACATATTTTTAAAGATGAGAAACTGCAGGCTTAAAAAGAAATTTTTATTAGGAGATTCCAAAAGCTATTATAGTAAGAAAATAAATTACCTTGCACTCCTAAATGTTGTTCTATTGTGCTGATGTATTTCTTAGCATTTGCTGGTAATTCACTGAATTTTCTCACACTCTCTGTAGATTCCTTCCACCCTGGAAGTGTAATATATTCAACCTCAACTTGCTGAAGATCATCATCAGATGCTGTATAAATAAGCAGAAATATGGATGTTGTTAGTGACAATTTAAATAAATATCAAACAAGGTAGTATAAAGATAATAAATTAGTTGAATGGTTAAGTCACATTTATCTTTTTCAATATTTTACCACATAAAATATTATTAACCTTTGAAGCATACTAAAAATTAAGTTAGCTCGTTAAAATAAATCTCAATTTCACATTCATTACCTTTTCCCTTTCATATAATGTAATGATAAATTATGACAAACAGAATGCGCAACCAATAAATCACCCACTAGGCTAGTAACAAGTGCTCTGTAATTTAATGTCTGATACAGCTTAGATATCCCAAAAGATGATCACATTCGACTATATCCTCAAAATTCATAATGATAATACAATTCTTTTTCATATTTATCAGATATGTTTTGGAAAGTACCTGGAAAAGTTTCAATGCGTTGCCCTTTTAACTTGTAGGCAACACCAACTTTAATCTCTTCAAACACATCCAGGATGTCCAGTTTGGTAACAGCAAGACTGAAAGTTTAGGAATAAAATGGGGTAAATAATTCATTTTTACTTTTAGAAATCTGATCACTGACATTTAAGTCAAAGTAGTTTGTAGTAATTCAAGTAAAATACAATATTTACATGAATACTTGAGTTTGATGAGCACAATATTCATTAGATAAAAAAACACCAATATATCTACCATTAATATAACCTCCATGAAGAATTATGTCCTGAAATCAAACAAAGCATGGTGTGTGGACTTGATAGCCACAAATGATAAGAAATAGATCATTACTGTATTTTCCATTTTAAAATTTCAAAATTAGATCATAGGTATTCAATATTTTTCAAGAGAAAGACAGCAGCTTTCATAAGAAACCTGTTTACCCTGTGAAACCATTTATCATGTTGGAGTATTTGAGCATAGCTAAATCTAACCATCCACACCGCCTTGGCCTGCCAGTTGTTACCCCAAATTCTGCACCTCGTTTTTGCAAGAGCTCTCCATATTCCTGTGAAATTATTCATATTATTAAGACTTTAAAATTCAAACCATCTTAACATTCAAAATGTATCTCTAAATTTTTTTTACCCCACACAATAAAAAATAAACAAGTTAGACAAAAACTGAACATCACACAATGTAATAATTTTAAAAGGCCACACAAATATACATATCATCTAATTATAAATTATGATTGGCTGAGACTTTAGTCATTTGTTCTACTTAAACAGTTCTCAAAAGAAAATAAAAACATTCTAGTTCATATAAGAAAATAAAGTCTGTACCCAAATTTAAAACCAACCAAAATTCAGGGCGCATTTGCCTCTTTAAGGGATGCCACTAGACTACAAAATTTAAGTACTGATGTATGAATGAGTCTGAATCTTAAATTAACCTATTAACATTTTGCAACAATTTTTAACAACAATAAGATATATGGCCGGCAACATAAGAAGTGCATGTTATGTATAAATTGGTACTGGGAATCAACATTTAAAACAAAAACTAAATTCAATATGTAAATATGACATTATACACATTCTATGTAATGGCATAAGTGGTTAGAGGAGATTGGATTGTCATCTGATGTATTATAATTAAAATGTAAATTATCTCATACATCTGTCAGTTCTGTTGGGAAGCCCCCACTTCCTACACGTGTAAGATATGCCTTGATAACACCATACACATCACCAATGACGTGTGGAGGTATGCCTAAGCCAGTCAAAACACCACCAATAGAACAATTAGAAGAAGTCACGTAAGGATAGAGTCCTGGTGAAGACAAAAATTTAAGACTCCACATAAAAAGTTATTCATAAAGCATTTTAAATAACCCATGGTTAGGAAACGTATGACACTAAGTGATAGTGTAGACTTACAATTAAATTTAATGTAAATCTGTTTTACAATGTATTCTGGGGACTAACCAAAGTCAATGTCCAAAATGGTTGACTGAGCACACTCGACCAAAATTCGCTTGTTCTCTTTGATGGCATTATGCAGATAACAGACAGTTTCTTTCACCATTGGTCTCACTCGCTCAGCAAAGTCCTGTTAGTTAGGCAGACATTTAAAAAAACTCTAATAATTAGGAGCAATGCTGGCCAATGATTTTGAAATGCATTACATAGAAAAGCGCTCCACTTTTAATTTTTTTAAAATGTTAAACATTCCATCTTTTAAACTCATGTTTATGTTGCACGAGGTAACTATTGTTATTTGAAAATTTAATATTTCTGTATTTCTAATAATTCTAAACATTTTTTTCTTTTCAATTAAATGGGTATTCATTTTACAACTCACTTTGTAAATTTTTAATTCCTCCTCTACATCAACCTCAACATCTGGAAACATGCATTTGAAGTGTTCCACCAGATGGGTGAATCTGAAAAGTAATTGAAATAAATGGGTGCAATGTTGCATCTAAAATGATTACTATACTCAATACTGTAGCGGTAGATGACATTATAATGCAAGAGTATTGGATGTCCACACAATTCATTTACTAGAATGTCTCAAATAATAAAACTGGCAAGGAAAAAATGTTTTTTTTTATTTTTAAAATTATTAAATTATTAAAAGGTTACTTTTTGAAGAGAAAAAAAAAGTAACTTTCTGTACCGGTTATTTTTTGAAAATTTATTCAAAAGATTGTAATTCCTGGGTCAAACTAGTTTTTGGGTTACTTTTCAATACATCACCATTTAGAATGTACATATTCAAGCTCTTGCTCATATTTAAAATTTTCAAATTAGCCTAATAAAAATAGTAAATTAAACCAACCCAAAAGGATGACACCCATTACCCCCAAAATAAAAAGGAAATTCACCAAGACAACTGCATACACAGCGCGATCTTACTTTTCTGAGAACTTGGTGAAATCTCCAACGAGATCAGAAATCCGCAGACCATTCCGGGTTGCCTGCGCAAGAGGTCTTTGTTAGAAAAAACATGTTCAGGACACACAAACATTTGCTTACAATATTCCCCATAATTGTATGACCTTTTGCAGTTCAACTCCATTTATTAAACTCTTTTGAAAATGTCATTCTTAGCACTCAGCTTTATTTTAAATTTGATTTTTGTAAAAATAAATTATTTTTTTTTATGATCAACCACTACTAAGCCTAAATTCTACCATAAAAAAAGACATTTTGATAAAAAATAATTACTTAAGCATTAAAACTTTCTGCTTCATAACTCACCTTAGATGAATAAGTGGGCCCAATACCTTTCTTTGTTGTCCCGATTCTATTTTTTTAATGAAAAAAAGTGTCATTAATTTCTTAAGGAATATAATTTTATAAAATAATGCTAAACATTTCTTATTTGAAAGGATATTTTTTATATTAAATTATTTAGCACTAAAAGACCGTTTAAAAATTGCTTACGACTTTTGCCCTCTTCCTGATTCCAACATTCCATCAACTTTCTGATGTAGATCAAATACTGGGGTAAAATAACAAAATGAGAACATATTAAACAAGGTACATGTTTTTTTCAATGGTTTTTGTCGTCTTCAGCATTTGAAATATAATTACATACCAAGATGTGCTCTATCAGAGATTACAAGACGTTCTTCCAAATTCCCTATCTTGTTCTCCTCAATTTCTTTGAAGAGGCCAGGGAGATGAATTACCACTCCATTTCCTAGAAGATAAAAGTTTAAATTAAGATGGAAACTAAATTGACCTAAATAATTCCAGCACAACAACCCAAAAGAAGTATTTTAAAAACTTACATAACCCTAACTAATTTAGACAAAAGCTGCCCCTAAAAATAACATCAATGGTAGAAATGAACAAACAATTTTTTTCCTGTGCTCAAGACCAGCAGTCTCTAATTTTGGCATGTTCTTACTTTATTTCTAAGGACAAAAGCAACTTCCACCCCCAACATCCCCCCCCCCCCCCCCAAAAAAAAACAACATTATTTAGATATGATTTCTAGAATACTCATTTTAAATTACAATGTTCTAAACAAAATTTATTGATTTATTATTGTAAATTACCTTGCACAATCCAAAATTGAATGAACGGAATGTCAAAAAAGGGTTGACCACTGTTTTACATTATCATTGGGTGATAAATCCATAAATGGATGTAGAAGAATGTTTAAATAAATTATCTACCAAAAGTTAGGACCTGTCATAAATCCACCTAAATTCCAGAATAAGATAGTTACATATTTTTAAAAATGAAATTAAAGTTATTAACTTTACCAATGACGCCTTTACAAGAAGGGTAAATCACTCCACTGGGAAGCAGGTGAAAGGCATAGTGTTTATCTTGCACATGAACAGAATGGCCAGCATTGTTTCCTCCCTGCAATAGCATAATAATAATAATAGTCAATGCAAATACATCAAGTAAATGAAATATATTGTGCCTACCCACCCCAATCCACTGGACTAGCGCAGGTTAAGTGAAAAATAAATGAAACACTTAAATATGACATTATGTTACCCTCTTTAACTCAAGTCTCAATGTCTAATACATTTAGTATGTCTATGATATTCACTGCATAAGACCACTTCTAGAACATTTTTTGAGATATACTATTTTGTATATCGTTTCCAGTGACTTCGGTTAATTATCTTTTTCTCTTAACATCAACGGTTAATAAATACATGCATTTCCCCATCAATGACATAGAAAGAAATGTCTTCACGACATGCTTATTTAAATTAGATGAAAAGGCGATTATTTCTGTTATGCAAAGCTGCCCCGTTAACATTTGGTAAGGTCGATCACAAAATAATTTTTACTAACTAACCCATAATTTATAAACTTAATATAGTTATACTTCATATATAAAAAAAGCAACAAAAAAAAAACCAACTAAAGTGAAAGTGTAATAGGAATTGGGGCTCAATAAGATAAATATTTCTAAGACTAACTAAGCGTTAGTTTGGCAGACATCTTTAAAAAAATGTTCAATCTTATTATTAGGTGCAAGTAATACTGAAAGCAATGCTGTTTAATAAATTTTAAGACAATTAAAGTACCTGGTAAATGAAAGTGAAAGACATAGGGTACGTACTTTGGTAAAAAAATTAAAAATTCCCCAAAATTATAAAAATGTAACAGTTGTATAGAAAAAACTTCAAATTAAAAAAAAAAATTAACCACAGAATCAATTTTCTAGATTTAGTATTAGTACTTTTTGCACTATGAATTTTTTGAAGTGTGGGTTCATTTATATTTTTTTTTACAATGGACTGCACCTCAATATTTTTTTATCCCATTCAGCTTATCACGTCACTTGAAAAAACTTTTTTGTAAATGATCCTTTATAAAACTTTTATTAATTAATCATTAATGCCAGACTTTAAAAGTTCTAATTTTAAAATTAATTTTAACACTTTTATGCAATTATAAATAAATTATAAATTATCTAGCTATGCTATGTAATATTAGACCTGTTTACCATTTAACTCCTAAAATCTTAACCTCGAACCCTTAAAATCTAACAATATCATCTCAAAATCATACGATATAGACGATTATAGTATCTTAATAGTAAATAAATATACAGTAATATACACCGTATACAAAAACTGCTCACATCGCGTGTCTAGCGGGATCGGGGCAAAGCTGATGTCAAAAAAGGTACCTTCTAAAAGTAGATGACCCACGTTTATATTACAATCTGTGGACTGTGATCACTTTGTTTTGCCGACTCTTATTTTCTATAGTCTACTATAGATATTAATTGATATTGAGTGAACATGCAGACCTAATGAAATAATTATGTCACAAAATTTCCCCTTACAACACCAAAGAAAACAAAAGCGAGGATTGACTAATATTGTCACCAAGGCGACTACACTAATATTACTGTTGTCGTGTCCAGTGAGTTAATTATGAAAACACCAGAAAAAAGACGTGCGCGTGGTTAAAAGTGCTATTTTTTTTATTGATTGAAAAGAAAGTACCCATATGCCATTCATTTCTATAATATCACCATTTAACAGGTCATTTCAACATAAAATCCTGGGGAAACCCCTCACCCTTTTTTCAAGACAAAAATTACAAATTAGGAGAAGAAAAAATATTGTATCCAATAAATACTGAACTAAATTTTGAAATCTTTAAAAAAACGGAACTATGACCAGAAGCTGACCAGGGGAACCTCCATGACCTATGGGGATAAACTATAATATACTGTGGAAGACATCGCCAGGCCCTGCTGCTGCTAACTTACTAGTAACTGCATTTTAGCCTAATTCTGATTGATGATAAATTATTTATGACTAGTAAATACTTAACAATTTACAAGACTTTCTAGTAGATACTACAAATTACTAGTAAGAGGATAATTAAGTAGAGATTAAAACTTAATTTAATAAAATTATAAAATATATTGGCTAATGCGAAGAGATAGCATCCACGACTAATGCTAAGAGATAGCACAGTGACTTTAGGGTTCAGGTTAGGTTTAGGGATAGATTTAGTTAGGGTTCAGTTTAGGTTTAGGGATACAAATACATATAGGAAATTTTTAAATTATTTTTTAACGTTTTATTCTTAATTTTATGGCAGGCACTACGTACACCGCGGCGGTGTACCTAGCAAAACCATGGTCTTTGGCTTGCGTACACCACGGCGGTAAAAGCAGTAAAACCTTTGTCTTTGCCAGTCTTTAACTCTATGCGGTACTTGTAAAATTAATGTTAAACTCTTGTTAAAACTGAAAACTATTTATTTAAAAATTATTTAATACCTGCAAGATTAAACAAAAGTAGAATTAAGTTCTGTGTATGACTGTATGAACGCACCCGCACGGGAACGACGTTCCTGTAAAACTGTAACTATAATTATTTTTTTTAAAATTCGTTAATATAAAAAAAAAATTGGGGGGGGGAGATATTTGGGTAAGTTCCACACTTTTGTAAAGAGTAAGCATTTCTTAGTGTTTTATTGGTCTTATCTGGCCTCCTCGTAAGTGAAACGCATTTTATATCCTAACCGGTTGCGTATACCCCACAAATATTATTGATTGCACATATTTTGAGGTTAAAATTGGGTTTAATAGATGTATTTGAGTGTCAGAAATTCAAGATAATTATTAAATGTACGTTCTTTCTGCCGAACCCAGTTTGCAAAATATAGTGCGTAAATGGATATGGACCTATAGTCTATATATAGGTACTTTGGCAAAAAATTCAACAATTTTTGTAAAATAAACCAATGGCATAGTTGAATAGAGCTAATTTTTAACAGAATTATAACACCAAAATCATATTTTTAGCTGTTGTAGTTTTAAAGTTATGAATTTTTAAAGTACGACTTAGTTTGTCATTTTTTAACATGGACAGCATCGCCACATTCTGTGACCCAATTCTGCGTCACGAGCTAAATAACTCTTGTTTTAATGATAATTTTATACGACTTTTATTTTCAGAACTAATGCTGTATTAAAAAATAATGTTATACAATTATAATTTATCTAACTATGCACTTTGTATACCAGTAAATTTAATATAATGTATTAATATAAGGCTTTTCTGTTTACCAAATCTACAGCGTCCATTATACCACTATAAGCCAAGCTATATAGTCTATACTATATAAGGCAATGCATCCCCTAAAATACTGTTTGGGATCTACTTATTTTGAACTTTCAACTTTGGCACATGACTAATTAATTAAAACTTTCTCTGACCAATGGTTGAACAGTTTTGCACACGGCAAACTCTTATGAATGAAACTCTAGGTAGTACTGCCATTATGCAAGGGCTGTGAATGGTTGCCCATGACGACCTTTTGCACACGGAGAATTCTGATAGCTAATAATATGGACTCTACCGGGTTTTTAAAACTCAAATTAAAACCTTCCAGTTTAAATCTCTTTCAAATGCATTCTGAAACACAAGTTATCAAAATTTTGAATTATATAGTGGTAATAATTGAATATTTCCTAAGCTAAGTATCGGCGTCTTCCGCCATTTAAAAGGGGGCGTGATCACTAATCCAAAATGGCCTGGGCGACCTGTGCATAATGAGGTCAACGTTGAGGAGAATTGAGAAAATGTGACTTGAGCTAGCGCAATGAAATTTTGCACACATATACTTCAATATATTATGCAGACCTACATTTAATATGAAAAACCTACCCTGAATATTTAGACCGAATTTTTTAATGCAAAGATGCCTTATATTAACATATGATTTTCCTCACTTAAAGTTGTTTTAATGAAAAAAATAACTTAATAGGAATGTAGGTCAACATTTCTCCTAACGTGAATGGGCGGAGTTTGACCTTAATTATGGACCAGAAGGACGCCTGATTTATTCTAATTACATGCACATAAAAAATTAAAAACTCGGATTTCATTGCGCTGACCTCCATTTCCGATACAAATTTTATAGGAGTGTCCCTTGCTTCGGCAAAGTACCTACTATATATCATACTTTCTATTTGTTTTCTCATTTCTAATTATTTTCAAATTCAACATATGCTTAAAATATTTCAATTGCTACAAAATATTTTACAAAAAAAGTAAAATTCGATCCATCTAGTAAATGATCACATAATATAAGATCGCTTAGCGTCTACTCTACAACAAGACCAAACAAGTTCACATCCAACTGCCTTATCTTAAAATCAGGTCAATGGCACATTTTTGCAGCGGTGTACGCAGGCATAGGTCCATGGTTTCGCTAGATACACTGCCACAGTGTACGCAGGCATAGGTGACACTAGGTCCATGGTTTCACTAGGTACACAGCCGCGGCGGACGCATCCATTTCGTAATTTATGGGTCACAGCAATCAAGTTGGCGGCCATGGTAAAAAACGTGGATGCTTTCTCTTCGCATTTACCAATAAATATATTATATTTTATATATAGTATAGTTGATATTTTATATATAATATATATATATTATATATAGAGAGAGTAGAGTATTTTAGATTTTTAGAAAATGACTACCTGACAGCGGCAACACAGATCAGCGTCTACTGCAAGCATGTCAACGATTTTGCCTTTTCCTTCGTCCCCCCATTGTGTTCCTAGGACAACAGTAACAGGGCGCTTAACCTCTAATCGCTTAATTTTAGCCGGTATCTCCCCATTTTCATGATTACTCGCCATTCTAAAGAAATAGACAGTACTCCATACACATACACTGAGTAAGGCATGACCTTTAGCTTCCGGTTTTTACTTTCGCATTTATTGACTCCTCGAATTTAAGTATAATTTCTTTTAAAAATGTTATAAATTCTGAAACTTTTGATTCAGTAGACAAATAAATACTTTATGCGAAACTAAACAATTCCACGAAAAGTCAAACTCAATCAGCTGTTGCTAGGTTAAAATTCAGAAAAGCGTCATCATGGCGGAAAGACAAAGTAAACCAGCTAGTGCTGTTAGTCTTAGTGTTTCCAGTTCACAAGAGTATGTAAAGCCATTTGAAGATCCCTATAGCAAAGCAATTAGCTATTTGGAGAAGCATAATATTTTACAATTATTTCAGGTAATTTCTTTCGTCGAATATTTTTTAAAGGTTTCTTTTCAAATAAATTACATATGCCTATGCCCATATTTAATATAGTCATAGTATAGTATAGTGTATAGCAGGGGTTCCCAACCTTTTTTTTTTACTCTAGAGCACATTCTAAAATATCGGTAGGGTGGCGGGCACCACCTATTTTAAATCGACAAACTCCTTCCATAACTTGTCATTTTCCCATAATTTATTTTCTTATAGTCATAATGTATTAATAAATAATAAGGAGCGTATGACGATAATCCTGTTAGCAGACAATCATAAAGATGCTCATCGGTGAGTCGAGATCTATATCTTGATTTTATTAAGTTCATGTTTGAAAACAATGATTCACATAAATATGTCGAACCGAAAAATGATTCAATTTTATATGCCGCTTTTTTCAACAATGGGAACTTTTCTCTATCCACTGTATTCCAAAAGTCCTCTGACATTAAGGATTTTAGCAAAATATCATTCTTAAGGTCCAAAATTTCTAACTCTAGTTCTTCTGTCTTACCTTGAACAAAATCTGCAATACATGCGGCTATTTCCATAACATTTATTTGGCAAGTAAAAGGATTGATACAGAAGGAAACTATTGGCTCAATATGTTTAAACTGCAAAAATCTCTCTTCAAACTGTTTTTTTAACTCTTGAAGATGCTTAATAAATAATGTCCCATTTAATTCATTGTCACCTAGCATTTTCTTCATGTGTGGGAAATGCACGAGAGAATTTATCTGCAGATGTGATATCAACAAATCCAATTTAGCTTTAAATGACTTTACAGAGCTTATCATTTCAGCTATGCTTTTGTCTTTACCCTGCAACTCCAAATTTAAAGAATTCAATTTTTCCATGATGTCTGTGAGAAATCCCAAATCAATCAGCCAGCCAGAGTCAGCTAGTTCATCATAATTTTCCTTTCTATCATTTATAAATGTTTTTATTTCTTCAATTAAACTCACAAATCTTGTAAGAACCTTTCCTTTACTAAGCCAACGTACTTCAGTATGCAGAATAAGATCATGTTCTTTATCTTCAGTATCTTCTAACAGGGCCTTGAAAAGTCGGTGTTGCAAAGGAGCTGCTCGAATAGAATTGATTATTTTTGTAACTATTTTCATGACGTGTTCAAATGGCAAAATTTTACAACACAGAGCTTCCTGGTGGATAATACAATGGTAGGATATGAAGTTTGAAAATGAATCATCCTTCATGCAGAGGGCAATAAATCCTTTGTTTTTACCCATCATTGCTGGCGCCCCATCAGTGGTTATTGCAGACAGCTTGTGCAAAGGCATATTTATTGACTTGGCGTATGTTTTGAATGTATTATAAATATCCTCACCCTTTGTCTGTCCTTTCATAGGTAATATTTGTAACATATCCTCTTTTACTGTGAAGTTACTAAACACCATTCTCACCATAACTGCTAACTGTGCGGTGTCTGATATATCTGTTGACTCGTCAAATTGTAGCAAGAACCAGTCACATATTTCCAAGTCAGTTTTTAACTGAGTTTGTATGTCTGTTGAAATTGCATGTATTCTTCTTGTGACTGTGTTATTTGACAACTGTAAGTCTTGTATTGCTGAGACAATCTCACGTTTGTTAGAAAATCCATCAAACAAACAATCGGCACCAGTCAAAAATAGTTCCTTAAACAACTCACCATCAATGAAAGGTTTCTTCTTTTTTGCGAGCATGTGAGATATTTTGAAAGAAGCAATAGTGGCCTTTTTAGAATTTTCCACATGTCTAGTGAAAACAGTCTGTTGTGCTGTTAGACTTGATTTTAGATTACAAATTTTTTTCTTTCTTACTTCAGATTTAAGAGGATAATTCACATTAAAAGTGCCATGATTTGTCTGAAAGTGTCGTTCAACGTTATGTTTTTTCGGCACTGCAATGCTACTACCACACAACAAACAAACGTATTTATTTTTCAAATTAACGAAACAATATGATTCCTCCCAGTCAGTGTTAAAATTATAGGTTCGTTGTCTTTTACTTGGTCCACTCATTTTAGGGCTAAAATAAATAATAAAAAAAATATTAATTGAACTACAATATAATATCAATGTTATAAGCGCAAGTCTGTTCTGCATTATATGCATAAATATATTATAACAAGAACTATAACTATCTCCTCAATAATAATAGTTTATTAATAGATCATCGCTTATGAATACAATAAATTACGCACCTCGCTTTTAGCCAGTTAATTTTTTTTTATTGAAAACTCCTAATTCGTGTTTTGTCTGATGAACATGTCTCTTATCTAACTGTTGCGACCCGAACAGGGCAGCAATCACAATGACAACAATGCGGTTCCAGGCGGGGAATGCTTTTTGCTCATCACTCCATGTACACGCGGAAAACCCGATGTGAGCCGATGATCGCCGAAGCAATCAGAGTTATGTGCCTTGTGATTTGGTGCCTTCGGCGTTTATCGGATCAGTTCGTGGCGTTCGTTCCATTCGTTCACTTCGGGTTTTCTGCGTGTACAAGGTGTGATGTGCAAATGACACTAGCCGTTCCAGGCTAGCGTAAATAGTGCAGTCTGGCTCGCCGCTAGACAAGTTGGGACAAGTATCGAACATATTTAATAAACCTAGGCAGTCAAAAAAAAATTAAAACTCTAACAAATGAATAAAAATAAATCATATTTTAAAATAATGTTTATGAAAAAAATTCAGGTCTCTATCGAATAGTGAGAGGCGGGCACATACGAATCGTTCCGCGGGCGCCATGGCACCCGCGGGCACAGGGTTGGGAACCTCTGGTGTATAGTAATATAATATTATAATATTAATATTTATTAGACTAATATAATATAATCCATTTTAATAAATTAAAAATAATTAATAATAATAATTAGTAGACCTATTTATGAATTTAAAATATTCCTAATAATAATACCCTTTTTAATTTATTATTTGTTTTTTTTTTAAAATAAAAGTAAGTCACAATGACTGAATGACTATTACTATTAGCAATTAGTTCATCTTATAAATGTAGTGACTTTATAGGCCAGTGGTCAGCAAACTCATTAGTCAAAAGAGCCAAAAATCAGCAGCAGGAAAATTCAAATTGAGAGCCAAATTTCTTTTCAAGAACCATGCTTTTTAGAGTCAAAACCGATTTGTGGCTGACTGGCCGAGGCACACTCAGGTCACTAGAGGGCTGCATCACAAGCCTGATTTGCTGACCACTGGTATAGTCTATAGACTATTGTATGTATGTATTTATGGCATCTTTCCATCTACGAGAGACGATAGATTTATCTTTTTAGATTGCAGCTCTTAATGTGGCTAGTGAGACCAATCATCGAGTGGCAGTCTCTTTTTCATGTCCCACACATGAATGCGGTGGAGCAGTGTTTTCTGGCCTTCCTCTTTGCTCTTTTTACAGCTGTTGGGTTGCCACCTTGTTTTTCTCCTTGGCACGTAGTGATCCTTCCTTTACGATGTCCCGCCCTGTGGATCGATCCTCCGCCAGGTCCTCCCAGTTTGAGATGTTGATGTTGGCCGCCTTCATGTCTCTTCTGCATATGTCTATGTATCTGAGACGAGGCCGTCCAACCGACCTTTTCCCTGTCACCAACTCACTGTAAAGCATGTCCTTGGGTATGCGACCTGGTTGCATTCGCTTGACGTGCCCAAGCTAATGGAAGCATCTTTGGATTAATATAGCTGGGACGTTGTACATCTTTATTTGAGACAGGACATCCATGTTAGGGACTTTTCTTGTCATTTGATGTCAAGGATGCGGTGCAAGCATCTGAGGTGGAAGCCATTGAGCCTTCTTTCGTGCCTGGTGTATGTGGTCCATGACTCGCATCCATAGAGGAGTGTGCTCAGTACGTAGGCCTTGTATACCTGCAGCTTAGTTCTTGTTGTGAGTTTAGTATTGGACCAGACTCTTTTCTTCACTCTAGCCATGACAGTTGTGGCCCTCCCTATCCTCCATTGAGAGGGTGCTCGAAATGTTCAATACCAGATATGTAAAACTGTCAACAGCATCCAAGTCACAGTCATCAATGGAGATAGTGGGGAGGGAGTCAGCGTCCTGTGCCATAATATTGGTTTTCTTTAAGCTAATGGTCTGGCCAAACTCTTTGCAGGCAGTGGATAAGCTGGATACAAGGCTGCAGGCTGTCTGCTATGTGAGACATTAAGGCGGCGTCATCTGCAAATAAGAACTCGCGTAGCATGACCTTTCTTATATTGGTCTTAGTTCTAAGGCGAGCAATGTTGAATAATCTCCCGTCAGCTCTAGTGTGGATGTATATCCCCTCGCTGTTGTTCTTGAAGGGGTACTGGAGTAGGATGGAGAAGAAGATTGCAAATAAAGTAGGAGCCAGCATGCAGCCTTGCTTTACTCCACTACCTACTGGAAAAGCTTCTGAGGTTGCACTGTTATAGCACACTGTGCCCTACATGTTATCGGGGAACTGCTTGATGATGCTTTAGTGAAGTCGACAAACACGATGTATAGTGGCATATGTTGTTCCTTGCATTTCTCCTGCAGCTGACGCAGAGAGAAGATCATGCTTATTTTTGACCTACCAGCTTGAAAGCCACATTGCGATTCTGGGAGTGCGTGCGATGCTACGGTCTGCAGGCGTGTTAATGCAACTCGGGCGAAGGCCTTTCCAATTATACTGAGAAGGGAGATTCCACTATAATTGTTGTTGCAGTTCTATAGACTATCCAATAGAAATTATTGAATTTATTTTGAAAGTAACAAAGTCAAAGATTCTAGATAAATTGTAGGTCAACACCAAGACAATAAAGTGAACACACTTAGACTTACAGAAGTAGAGAATATCTTCTAATGTTGGCATATTAAAGAATCGAAATTTATTGAAATGATTCCAGTTTAATATTTTAAAATATAATAAGACTTTATATAATTAAATATTTTGTTACAATACTTTACTATGTAGCTATTGCCTTAAAACTACGCTATACTAAATTTTAAGATGCTCAAGTGTTGTTAATAGCAACAACTGTCTATTTTGTTTTTTCATTCCCTATCAATTTTATTATATAAGTTATTACTATAAAGCAGTAGTGCATAAAGTGGGTGGTATTGCCCCCTGGGGGGCAGTGGGATTGCTTGGGGGGGGGGGTAAAAATGTTAGATAGTCTTTTAAGGGGACGGTAGAATTACTTAAAGGGGTGCTGGTGAAATTATCCATCCTTGTGGCACTACAGCCCATGTAAGGCTTTGGACTGCTTCACCACTTCCTTCCATTCAGACCTTATGCTTTTCTTTTCCCATGCTTGCATTCCCAGCTGCTGTAGATTTTTTCCACATCATCCATCCACCTAAGCCTGCCCAGCACAGCCTGCCCTTTTTTATTTCTGATACTAACGTGGGATCCTGATATAGATTATACAATTACATCTGCGTCGGATCCCCATTATTTTTACGGTGCTGCCTAAGCATGTGAAAGACTCCACTTCTTCCAGTACCTTTCCTGCCAGAGAGATATGCTCTTGGTTGGTTGAGTTTACCTTCATGATCTTTGTCTTGCCTTTATTTATATTGAGTCCGAGCTGTGCTGAAATGGTGGCTACGTCTTTTGTCTTTTCCTGCATTTGTTGCTGGTTGTGGGACAGAAGTGCAATGTCGTCTGCAAAGTCTAGGTCATTCATTTGTTACCAGAGTGTTCACTGTATCCCATTCCTCTTTTTTCCTGTGAATTTTTTCATTATCTAGTCAATGGTGAGGATGAATAGGAAGGGAGAGTCTACCTTCGGGTACCACCCAGCATGTCATTTCTTCATGAATGATCCTTTCTAGTTTTCCTGGTACTCCATAGTGCCAAAGAAGTTTCCACAAAGTTTGTCGATCCAGGCTATCAAAGACCTTTTCATAGTCTATAAAGTTTATATATAGGGGGAGTTCCATTCGATGGACTGTTCTACAAGGATTTTTAGTGTTACAATTTGATCTGCGCATGATCTGTTTGAGCAGAAGCCAGTCTATTGATCTCGTAGCTGCATGTCAACTTGCTTTTTCATTTTATTCAAAATAATTCTTTTAAAGACCTTTCCTGGTACAGACAGCAGTGTAATTCCTCTGTAATTTGCACAATAGCTGAGATCCCCTTTCATTGTTATCTTGATGAGGTGTCCTAATTTCAAATCTTTTGGTACTCTCTCTTCTTCCCATATCTTTTCAAACAGAGGGTGCAGCATGTTGACTATTGTATCTATATCAGCTCTCATCATCTCTGCTGTTATGTTGTCCGGTCAGGATGCTTTCCCTAATTTGAGCTGCTTGATTAGATTAATGAGACACAAATAATTTGTGTAAATAAAACAATATAGGTTAAGCTTGAATAGTAGATGCCTTCTTCAGTACAACAAAAAACATTCTTATAAGTATAAATTAAATGAACAAAATATATATATATATTTATCCTACCTAAAATGAAAGAAAAGAATAAGAATGAGCGCAAGTCCCTAACAAAAACTAAAATGTTGTTTTGTTGCGTTCCTTTTTTCAGGTTTAATTTAACCTTTCTGTGTTTTACTAATTTCCTATTGTGCTAACCTGATTGCAGTCTCTCCCCTTATCACCCTAACAAAAACAAAGCTCAGAAGAACAGAAAGATATAGCCACAAGTGCAATGTCTAATATTCTATTATGGTTAGCACTATTGAAATGTTGAGAAACTGGACAAAAGGCTTGTTCATTGCGTCATTCGTCGCCAACATCTGGTTGCTAAAAATCTCAGTGATGGCTTGCATCAGTCGTTTACCTCTGTCATTATTGTTGTGAATAAAACAAAAGCCCCTGCTCTCAATGATCAACTATTTAGGAAGCTCTGCACTGAGAATGATGACGGCTTTGAACTTTTTGCTGCTGCATACTTAAGTTCATTGACTATCAAATGGCCAGTGTTTGATTTGCTTTTACAATTTATTTGACACTGTACTGGAATTTTTGGAGCCGCAATTGTATCTCGTGGGCTTACTTCAAAGACATAAAAAATTTATTTATCAGATAAATTTGACAAATTCCATGAAACAAATTTATATGTACAATGAAATAAGACTAATCTCATCATATCCAATTCAATTATATCTACATTTTTATCTTCATTAATTCTGTTCAAACAAAATAGTCCTGAATTTTTTCGATTTCCAAACATGTCTGAACTAGAAGAGAAAGATGGGTTAACAGATAATGATCTTGAAGTATTTTGTGACAATTTGGATATGCTACATAAAGATATGTCTGAGCAATTTAGTTTCTACTTTTGATTATCATTCCAGATTGGGTGACTAAACCATTTTCTGATACTGAGACAATTGAAGAGATTTAATTCAGCTTTAAAATAATATTGCGCTGAAGCCAAAGCTCAGTAGCTTGAAATAGGTTGTACCAAGAGTTTTGGTGACAAAAGCAAATTTAAAATTTTTATCCTGCACCAAGGAAATTTGTTAAGAAACTTCTTGTTGCCTTTCCAACATCATTTTTGGTGGAGCTTGGTTTTAGTGTTGTTGTTCAACTTTGCTCAAAGCTAAGAAATAAGCTACAGATTACTGATCCAGGTGATTTAAAAATCTTGATAAATAAGAAAATCTTTTACTTTTGAAGTTTTCTCTCTGACACAAATAAAATAAATTCCTTAAAATTTTGTCATTCTATAACTATACTGTTTTTGTTTGCTGACGAAGGCATTTTGCAAACACATTCATTGTTTTGCTTTATTGTTTTCAGGTTTTTCGCTACCCTGTGTATAAAAAAACACAGTTCCTGAAATTAATAAGTAATTACAAAAAAGAAAAATCTTGCTCTTTTCCAGACTTTAACTTCTGATGTAATATATGACAAACCAAGTGATCCCCTTGACTATCTCATCAAGGAAGTACAGCAAATAAAACAGCAAAAAGAGAAGAGACAAGAAAATTAGAGCTCTTTTTTTATGCTTGGGAGAAAATAAGCAATTTTTAGTGGCACATTTTTATTTATTCAGGGATGATTTGGAATTGTTTTATTTGTGGTTTATATTGGTGATTTTGTATATTTTAAAATTTCACCAAGTAATGCTAAAACTAAAATGCCTAAATTATTGATTTATTATTATTATTATAGGTAGTTTTCTATAGCGTGGTACATATAATTTAACTAACAATCATGAACTTAAAAATATATTTACATTAATTAAATAAAGCAAAACAAATGTGTATTCGCTTCAACCATTCCATAACTATTTAAATGTGAAACCTAAACCTTCTAAAGACAAAAGTATAAAACCAATGTAAAAGGAGAAAAGAATAGAATGCCTTAATTTTATTAGATAATGTATTATAAATAACATTTACTGTAAATTGTTTTTATGTGATATTTGTTTGTCAAGATTTCAGTACCAATCTTCGCAAGCATATTATTTATTTTCATTTTTTTACATTGACAAATTTAAACTGTTACGAATTAGCATCGTGCTTGTAATTATGAATACGTTTTAGTGTGATTCTATTTGCATTTATTAGTATTACTGAACATTAAACGAATGAACACAATCTTTTTTTTTTTGACCTAACATTAATATGTTCTTGTTGTAATTTTTAATTGAAAATGATTAATATATTATTATTATTATGGTACATTAATATTTCTTAAATTCCTTAACAACACACAGGTGCATAAATAAAAAAGGTGTTAACATGTTTTGTAATATTAAATACATAGACTAAGAGTAGTAAGAGGAGACAATATTGTTTTAATTTTAACAATTAATAACAATTTAATTTAGAGACAACTCTGAAGATTAAAGCTGTTTATTGTTATAAATCTTTATTGTTATAAATCTTATTTGTAAAAATGTGATAATTGTCATTTCATTTCTAAAATATATATTCTTTCATTGAGCAATAATAAAATTATTACTGTTCATTTACATTGGAATGGATATTAAGAGCTATTTAACTTTAACAACACCTAAAAACAACAAAAGATTCAATTTGAAAAAAAATAATTCTTTTTTGACAGGAGATACAATTCAATTACGGTACATTTAAATTTAAAAAAAAAATTTTTCAGGTGTGTTAAGGTTAATTTTGTATAGATTAATAGATATAAAGTATACCAAATGGCATATATATAATATTTTAAAATAAAAAATAACACAAGTAAACACTATTAATAATTTATAGATGTACCTGGTACATCAGATTCTTTCTAAACATTACATTATTTAGATGTAAAAAAATTGTTTTTAAAACTTAAACATAAGTTTATTACAAATCAAATACACCAAAAATTTAACTAAGAATACCAAGACTGCTTTACATTCATCAATATGGAGGAGAAAGGTGAAAATTAATCAGTTAAAAAAAAATGTACAATAACCTACTGTAATTTTATAATTTTATCACCAACAGCACAATGAAATTTTTCTAATAAATAAATATAAAAATTGTAAGAGAAGATTACAGTATGGTAGGACTTCATTTAACTTTGAATTTTTATTTCATTTTATTCTTATATACTCAATACAGAGTGCAATTAAAACCATATTTTTAGAAGAAGACATCATTTATGCAAGTTCTACAGCTAAGTTTCATGACGTTGTGGTTTCACCCAGTCTTCACACAAATGCTTGCCATAAATTAAGTCTTTGTAACATGGATACATCTGTATCAAATATAAATATTGCATAAGTAAATAATTTAACACCTAGATAAAGGGAAAAATTAGGCATTTTGTTGATTCCCATTTTGAAAAAAAAACAAGGAAAAAAAAACACCTTTGCAACAATGTATCAAAACATCTACTCAAAATAAGGTCCCTAATGATTCATATTTTTGTACAGTGCAAAATAAAAATAAAATTAAATGTTTGTCTTATTTATTTAACAGCTATCACAACCATCAAATCTAGCATACCTAGATGTGATAATGGGCTATGAAATCTAAAAACAAGAAATGATTTGCTGCCTCATACAGAAAATAATTTTGTTTAAAGTTGATATAATTATAATATAAGGCATTCATTAATGACATATTAAAATATATATTTTTTAAATGATCATTTGCTCACATTTAGATTTAGAATATTTTCCAAGCAGTATCAATACACACAATGACTGTCAAAGATGAAGTTAATTTATCTCATTTTATGCTATTGAACAGTTCATGCCATATAAATATAAGCCTACACAGTATAAGCCATGTATTTTAGTTAATACACCCCTAAGAAGAAAATGCATTGCTTATCACCAAGCTCTCCCATTCTTAAGTGAAAAATATTTTAGATTTTTGAAAAAAGTTTAAGTTTAACAGTTGAAGATTACAAGAAAGCCTACATATTTAAATACATACCGGGTAACTAACTAATAACATAACTATAACATTAAAATTATTAAAATAATTAATATTCAGTACAGCAAATAATTGTAACTAAACATTTTACGCAATTAAGTAATGAAACTTTTAAGGAGACACTGTATGATATCATATTTCTAACAAGATTTCTAATATTGGACAGTCCACCAGTCATGACTTCTTGAAATCCAATCTTAAATTTTATCACAACTAATGAAATTAGTGACTTTAAAAAAATGTCATATCAAGTTTTACTCTCATTGGTAAACCATATGAGAAGTTATGAAATGTCTGACTTTAATAAATAGGACACATATTTTGATACCATTAAAAATAATCATTAACAGGAACATAACAAAATTATTACCATTGAATCTTATTTCTATGTCATTTAATTTAGATCATGTAATAAGAATACGCAGTTTGAAAGCTCATTTAAAAGTATATATCAAAATAGGAAACAGCTACGATTGCACCTCGACTAACTAATATTTCTGAAAGAATGTAAAATATACCATTTCATAAAATCTAGAGAAAGTTGACATGGACGGAAAATCTAATAAAAAAGAAAATATTTAATAAAATGTACTCTTAATCTTTTTTATAAAGAAGAATGCTTTCCTTGTAAACACAGGAATTCGATATAATACAAAATTGCTGGATGGAATCATAAATATCACTTTACTATTAAACTGTTAAAAAAGTATAAATTGTAAAGGTTAAAAGTAAATATGTATTTACTTCATAAATGGTAATTTTTAAAGCATAATCTTAAGTTACAAACTAAGCAATAGCCAATCCATGGGTAATAAAAATTAAAACAAAGATTTTTATTCACAGGACTTCAGAAGTAATGACAGGTTAAGAAGTTCAGGAACATCTCTAGAGTTTCTTTTGCTGTCGCATTACACACACTTCCATACAAAAACACTGAAATAAAATTATAAACAGATTTTCCATTTTCTCAATGTTAATAAATAATCTTCAAATTAGACAATCTGTCAGTTATAGTCTATCTAGATTTTTTTTCAACCAAATGAAAATTACTGAAATCTCACCACTGCAAATAAAAGAATTAGCAGGCAATTTTTTTTTTTTTAAATGCTCTGAAATAAATTTTTTGTTATATTTAAATTTAATTTTCAAATCTTAATTTTCTAAATTATGTAATTTATGCACAAATGTATAATAATTTATATGCATATCTCCCAACCAGATGTTGTTTGAACAAAACTGAATGGTGACTCCAGAGGTTAAGATTTTTAAAAAAAAAGATATCTTTGTTTGCCTTTTGAAAAATGTTAGTTAATACATTTCTCTAACCACGGGTCAAGCTCAATTCAAAGAAGCCCATAAACATAACATACCAACAATCATCTCCTCCTGTGCTAACAAGATATCTGTCATCAAACATGAAGCGAACATTGGTCACATGAGCTGAATGACCAGCAAATTTCTTGAATTCTGCCTGCAATGACAATTGATTTACTAAGATTCATACATTTTGTAACAAAAAGCAGAAATCACAATGCATAAAATAGAAATTATTTCTACTTACGAATTTATTAGGACATGGAAAGTTGAACAGTTTGACCAGTCCAAAATCATCACCAGTGGCCAGGGCATTGCCTAGGTGGGAGAGGTGAGCACAGTTAATGTCAGCTTTCTGAGAATTCTGAGGCCAAATACCCAGTACATCACGTCCAACAATGCTGGTAAAAGAATGGTTGATAAATGGTTAAGTATATTTTGGTAATCTATTTTATACTTTCAAGAAACCTTGAGACTATAAGTTAATATAGATGTCAAATAATAATACAATTTTTACAATATAATTAACAAAGATAAATTTAAAAAGTAGTCAGAAAGAGACCAAAAAAGATTTATAAATTTAAAATTGCACATTATTGCCTGTGATGTTTCCTCATTTTTGTGTCCATAATGAAACATCTCATTTAGAAAAGATACATATTTTATTTCTGAGAATTATAAAAAGAATTGTAAGGTGCACATGTGGCTAAATACCTAGTCCAGCTGGCCCATGTAATCTTTTCAGTGACGGTTTCATCCTCCACCAAACTGCCACCAGGCACATTGTACACATAGTTGACATAAGCTCCAGTACACACCTGCAGTCAGTAAAGGGTAAGGAGAAGTGTAAGTTCTAATGTAACAGATGATTTGTTTTTATAATTAGTAATCAATTTTTCCAATCTAAATAAAAAAAAAACAAACTACTATACTCACTCTTATGTAATTACTGTCAGCTGAAAAGTCCATGTTGACAATAAAACTTGTAATCTTGGTACAAAAACCTGCACGATTGAGAGTCTGACCTTGAGTAAGATCGTAAAAATCTACACAGTTGTCATCTGAACCAACTGCCAGGAATTTGGAGTTAGGGCTAAACCTGCATTTGAGAAATTACATTATCTGATGCTTTTGAAATGAGGATTTCAATATACTTAAGGAAGTTTGACACTTTTTTTCCATTTTGCTTTGATCAATCAAGAAAACAAAAATAATTTTGCCGCAGCAAAACATTATGATATAATTTTATAATATAAAGAATAATTTCTTTTTATTTGAAAATTTGTCTCAAAAATAAGGTAGCTAATCTAAAAAAATATTTATTAAGATCGTTACTTTGACTATCTAAATCCCAAACCTGATGTCATTGATGGCACCAGCTCTATCTCGCTTTCTTCCCCACAATTTCAAGCCAGTGGTTGACAGGATGAGGAACTCTCCAGTTTTCAGGCCAACAGCTATTAACTCACCATCAGGGCTGAAGGCCACAGACCTTGCGGCTGTCACATCTAGCTTGGCCACCAGAGACTAAAGTATATTGAATTCATTACTCTGGCCCATGGCTTTTTAAAATTTTAATTTGAAAATTTGATAAGATTTCTGTTGCTGCTTGATCTCCCAAATAAATTATATAATTTGATATGCTGATTAAATTAACAATTAAAATCTCTTAACTCAGATTATTTAAAAAAATTAAAAGCCTATTTTTATTTAGTAGCACTGTTCTGATGATCCCAGCTCAATAAATTTCAGTTGATTTTTTATTTCTCTAATTTTATTACTACCTAATTTTGGGGGGAAAAGAAACTTAATCGTTCATACCTTCTATAATGCATAGTTGTGTGAGTGATATGTAAAGAAAAATTTATTAAATTATGCTGGCTTATTCCACGTGTTTGCTTTGTTTCATTGTATATAAAATTCTCACTTTTGTTGTGATGTCCCATAGACGCACAGTGCCATCATAACTGGCCGTTAAAAACTTTGACGTCGTTGGGTGACAGTCTAGCCCCCATACCTCACCCTCTCCATGTCCTGCTATATTGATATGCACAGTGCCAGTTTTCTCTGAAATCTCTAGCACACAGTTGTCAATGGTGCCCACCAGAATTTTGCCCTGTAAAAATATATACAGGAACTAAGGAATACATCAACCTCCATTTGATTTGATCACAGTAATTGAAAATTTCTGGCATATTAAAATGAATTTAAAACTGCGAAAAACTACAAAAAAAATCTAGATATATGATTACATCTAATATTCCCACATTGCAATATTTTTCTAGCTTTGAGTGCAAGGATGTACCTTGGCTCTACACACAGACTTGACAACATCTGCTTTGCTGCCTGTCTCCTTCAGGGGGAAGGCCTTGCATCTCTTCATTTCTTGGTCCCACAGCTTCACAGGACCATTGTCTTTGGCTCTGTTTCAAGTAGAAACTCATGAATCTCATCTTGAAAACTTTTCTTAATGTTTACATTAAAGTAGCATGTTCATTTTTTTTTTTGTTGTTGTTAATGTTAAATTTATAATTTAAAAAAAATATTTCAAGTAACTAAGTTTAGAGAGTTTGCATTGTTCAAGTATATTGATTATTATTCTTTGAAAAATGCTGGTAAATAAAGCATTGTTGGCTTACGGCATCTCTTTGCCTCCTGTAACAATAAGGCCATCCCGCAAGGTTGTGAACATGGTGAAGACCGGTCCAGTATGGGCTTTTTGTACCACACGTGTCAGAGTTGCCTCCTGCCATACATAGACATCTCCACTCAAGGCACCTGTGTAAGTCACATTGTTCTGGAGAGAAACACAGCATTATCAGCTATGGGGAGGGGGGGGGTATTATTTAATAAGGCACTAAAATTATCCTCAGAGGAAGAATCCACACACTATTTCTGGAAGTATCTGTTCGGAGTGGATGGCAAAATTTAATTGTGAAAATGGTTTTAAGGACAAAAGCACTTGTTTTTTCTCAACATTTTTTTTGTAGCAAGCAAACATGCCTGTATGTTGTTTTTATTATACACATTCACAGTAGTCAATGAATTCAAACTATGATAAACAGTGATCCTTATAGGCATAGTAAAAACAATAACTGTAAAAACTTCTGGCTTTGAGAAAGCCTCACAATAATTTTTTCCCCTCCTATTTATGATTATTTATCCTCTGCAATGTGTGTAATTAATTTTTAAAAATTTTTTAATGTTACCTCAGGCATAACTTACACAGCTTACCTACTAGTTTCAGAAGCCGTAAATAAAACTTTAGTCAGGCTTGGTTCATAAAGAATATTAACTTATTATACTAAACCAATTAAATAATTTTGTACACAATTTTTAAATTTACACCAATCTGATGAACTTTTAAATTAAATTATAGAATTATAATCTAATGATAGGAATTTTTTTATATGTTGAATGGCGAAAGTTCATAGATGATTAAATCTCTTTATTGTCTGGATATATTTTATACACTTTTTAAAAAACTTTTGAACTGTTCATTTCAATAATTTCTAAGAAAACAAGAATATAAACAATTACAATGCTTGAGATCTACATGAGAAATGAGTTTTAACTTCAATAGACAGTTTCAAAAATGTAAACATTCATGACTCACCGCTCCAAAAGCCAATGACAACATGGTCTGCAGCTTAGGCTGACCAACTGCTTCAGTGCTGGCCAGAATGCCACGCTTGCCTACAAGTTCACCACCTGCTACGGACCAAAACTTGACATGCTTCACCCCCACACTAACCAGCTGCGTATCAGAGTCGGGACGGAATTCGGCACGGAAGATTCTCTCTGAGTGACCAGGAGCTGATGCAATCTTGCCACCTATGAATGGTCAAATCACATGGATGAGTTATGTGGTAAAAAATCAGTTAAAAAGAAAAAAACAACCAAAAAATATGTCTTTACGACAAAAATCCTTAAATACTAGTTTTCTTACAGTAATAAGATTGGACATTTGATAAGAAGATAGTCACTAGAAATGTTTCATGCTAATGTGCACACACTGTTTAAATAAGTACCTGAATTTCAGACAGCAAATGGAATTTATAATTATGTTAAACATAACTACTGAATAGCACCAAAGATACAACATGAGTGAAAATTAAAGAGAAAAGGTGTAAAGTTCTATAAAGCAATTTCAGATAAATTATTTGCAACACACTTTGTTTCTGTTGATGAGTGAACTCCCTTTGTTTAGTCACAGATTGTTACTTGAGTGAACTATTCTCTTTTTCAATATTAATATGCCGATGTAATGCTTTTGATAGATGGCTTTTTTACATTAATATTTCATAGTATGGTTAATTATAATATTTTTAAATTAATTTTTCATACCATGGTTAATTATAATATTTCCAAACCAGGCTATTTTACCGGTGTGACAATGGATTTTGATTTTTTTTAAAAACTTTGTGGATTTTATTTTCAGAGTAACCTGTAATAAAGTGTGTAAAGTGTATTTGATGATGCTGTTAGCTGGGTTTTCATTATTTTGAAATTAATTTTAATCTTTATAGTCAACTTTATGATTTTCTCCTTACAGTAGTAACTGTAGCACATTAACACATGGTTTTAAGTTATGGATACTGATATTTGTTCTGGTGACGTTTAGCATTCAGGTTAGGAAGAGTTGTAAATTTTAGTTTTGAAAGTTTTTCTCAAAAAATTATTTAAATAAATTTGCATGGTCTTTTGTTAATTTTTAACTGTTTCAAATTAATCATTAAATGTTCTTTAATAATATTATTTTTATGCAACACAAGTTACAAGAGGCATCTTTTTTTTTTTTAATATTTTTTTTTAAAAACATTCTCATCATATTCCTTACTTTTTTTTAACATGGCTTCCATCTTTGTTGCAATGACACATCTGCCATCATGGCAACAAAGATGGTGGCAGCGTAAAAAAAGTGGTGCAAAAACATGGGTAAATGAGTTGTATGGATAGCATAAATTAAAAATTTTATATTCTGAAAGTATAAGTAACTGTAAAGTCTTACAACTTACCATCCTGCCACCTCCATACTGTGATATTGTGTTCATCTTCAAGTCCAACAGTGACTAGATTTTTTCCAGTGCAGGAAAAATCTATTGAACATATTCCTTTAGAGTGACCTCCTTGGATAATGGAGAGTGTCTCTTTAGTCACAGAGTCCCAAACATGGACTGTGGGGTTTGTACCAATCTGACCAGTGGCAACAATATTCTTAAACTTGGGATGTTGGTTGATGTCAAGACAGATAATATCATCTGTGTGCTTCAGGTAAAAACTTTGGGTATCTGAAAGTACAGGATAGTAGAAATATTTGAACATGGTGACATAAGGAGATTTGATGTTATTTGTAAAATCTAGTATTAATATTGTTTAATTTTCTAAAAGGACAGTTTTTAAAAAATAAATTGAAATACTAATTTTCTTAGAGGAAATGCTTTATTTTTGTGTGTGACTTATGATATTAGTTAAGAGAACATACTTTTTTGGTAATAACAAAGATGCCTAACTCAAATCTTGTTAATCTTTAAGGGTTCATCCATAATGATGTCAAGCAAAAAAAAAAAGGGGGTGGGGGAGGGAGGGGGGGTCATCAATATTTTGGGAAGATCTATTATGAGTGTCTAAACTTTGTGACAAACTTTTGACAATGGGTAGGAGAGGTCTAAATGCACAGCCCTTTATTTAAAAAAATAAAATAATAGATCCAACAGTCCAAAATGTCATTTGTAGTATGACTTGCTTCTCAAGATCAGACTCAGAAATATCAACAGGCGTCGTTAGTTTCATGTCTTCTGTCATTGTGTCTGTTAATACCCTGGCCTTTTTATTTGCAGCAGGACAGGTGGTTGAGAAGTAATTATTAATTTTTTCAATTTCACCAACAACTTTTTAAAATAAAGAAAATTATTCACCACTCTACACTGTGGCATAGCTTAGTGCCTAGCTTTTTGCCCCCTTCAACAAAAAAAATCTGCAGTTGGCCAAAAATGCCTCCCCTCAGTATTGTGATGAAATCTAGCTGGACATTAAAATTCCAATACAATGATCAATTAAGAACACTTTGCAACCCCCTTCCCCCCCACTTTATTTTTAGTTTGAGTTATTTCCCCTGTTGTTATTGCCTTATTTGGCCCATAAATCTGTGAAAGTGTTGAGCCTTGAGATGAAATGTGCAGTAAAAAACCCATATGCCATGTGTGAGCTAACTCATGGAAAATTTTGATCACACTTCTAAAATTTTACAGTTATTCAAGTGCATGTTGACCAAATATCAAATATCAAATTTTCAAAAGTCCCATCAAAACAAGGTGCCGGTACAACATTGGGATGTTTTCTGTGACAAAAAAAGAGCCTTGGTTCAGAGTGAATATATTTGTTGTCATTTTTAAAAAAATCTCTAGGCAGTATAAAATTTACTTTGATAAGAACAGTATGATTAAGACAGTTATCTCATCCAGAAAAAGAAAATAATTGAGATACTTGGTTACATTCTTTAAAATATATACTAAGATATATACTAAACGCTTGATCCAAATGAAAAACAAACAAGGGCCACAGGTTGTTTTCTACCAGTTTTCCATGGAATATATTTTACGGTAGTTAATTTACGTCATTGTCACAAATGAGGATGTATTTATTCAACTCACTAGTAGACAGATTCTGCACTATCCCTGCCCCAGCTGCGTGGAATACAATGTCTGCTCCATCATTGACATAGAACAGGTTACTTCTGGAATCAAACCCTCTGTATCCATGGATGAATTCCAATTGGAGATCCTGAATTCATGGACTTTATTATTTCATACGTTAAAAAAAAATTGTAACAATCGGATTTTTAAAAAAATTGTAATAATAGGAATATAACTAAATCACTTCAGATTTGCTACATGGATATACAACAAAAAGAAAAAAAAAATGAGTTTCTTACTCAACTGTGATATCTAGGAAATATTTGGTGAATAGAATAGGATTCGGGGATAGAATTTTGGTAACTGCTCAAGGAATACTTACTGTGACTTGTGTAATTTTCCTCTTTTTACCACCAGCTGTAGCTGGGGGATCAGGACGTTGAACTTTGGGAGGCTCCGGGGCACTGCGACTCACAGGGGGTCTAAGACAGAAAAATATGACATCTTATTGCAACTCACAGGGGTTCTAAAACAGAAAAATAGATCATCTTTTTGGTTTACATGCAATTTAAAAAAACAAGTAAGAGTATCTCTTTAACAGTATTTTTTAAAAAAATATACCAATTAAACGCACGGAAAAGTCTAAAATTATTTTTAATTTCTTAAAATGCATTAAGCAAAGAAAGTCTGTGCAGAAGTGTAGATGAGCACTCTATGTAGCCAAAGAAGTTGAATTGAATGTAGAAGAAACTTAAATATTTTTTATGTTTATTAATTTTTGAAAAATGTTTTCTATTTAATGCTCTTAAACTTGTCTTTGATAGAAAGTCTTTTTAAAAAAAAATTTCAAAAATATTATTTTTATTTTCTACTTTCTGTATTAAAATTTAAATCTTTAAATTACAGACAAAAGTAGAATTATTAACTTTTTTAAACAACAGATGCTTTCAAAGTTCCATTTAACTCTTTACCTCAGCATAAAACTAAACAGTAGATTTTAACAACTGTAGCTTTTTACAGCCCTGGTACCAAGCCGCCCATTGTTTCGAGTCTAATTACCCCGTATGCCCTATCCCTAACCCCTCCCCAAAATCCCACAGCTCTCATCTGAGCTCCCTTGCCCACCCTTCTCCCACCATTCCCTGAATGAAGCAGAAGGCAATCAACCACATCAACTGAGTGATGGGTCTCGTGTCACAACACAAAATTATGCTAAATACTCCATGCATTTGAGAGTAGAAAGAAAGTCTTTTAAAAGAAACAAATGTGAAGCAAAACTGTAATCAAATAGTAAAATGCCATTGATCGTAAAGTACTTTATTTCTTCTTTTCCATCTTGCATATTTGGCTTGACTCCATCTTTTTCTCTAACTGGGTTGATGTAAATCTTTGTTGTGTAGTCCAATTTTTTCTCTCTCTCTACATCACTGTCATACCCTGAGCAGGGAAATAGATCATTGAAGTCACATTGTACAGATATCAGAATGTCATATAATTTTATTTAAAAGATGTTACAGAATTTGTCTCTGTCAAGTAAATGTATTGCAGACTATTCCTTTTTATATAATTTGATGGCTACTTACATCATCAATACAAAACAGATGATATTAGATAAGCCTTGCCATTAAAAAAAGATGATGGAATACGTCATTACCAAGAACAGGTGTCATATATTGTCATGCATTATTTACAAATATAACAGAATTTCATTTTAAAAAAAATATTTTTAAACATTATACAATATAACAACAGTTTTAATGTGGAGCAATAGATTTAAGCAGAGATAAATATATAAACACCTTCTTCTTCATCATCTGTATCTGAGTCATCACTTTGTCCTTTATCGTTCTGGTTCCCTTCCCGCCTCCATATCATGATGGAAGTGTCCGCTCCACCTACAGACACCAACTTTTGGTTGTCATATGACCATCGTATGTTGGTCACATGGGCGCTGTGGCCTGAATACTTTTTGAATTTTGCAAACTTGCCCTGAACAAGATAAATGTGTTTTATATTTAATTTTTGGACCTAGTTGTACTGTAACAGACTTTCTGGGAATTACTGGACCTATTTATACCATGATAGATATTCTGGGAATTATTGAACCTATTTATACCATGATGGATTTTCTGGAAATCATTACACTTATTTATGACATTAAATATTTTCTTGGTATTATTGGACCTATTTATGACAAAAATTCTTTTTTTGGGAAACAGGTTTTTGCACATCCAATCCATTGTGTTTACACCACAATAGATTGGAACTCAACGGCATTACTTCTTATAAAGATTTATACAAATTGAGCGATCAAGATATTTATGCACGTAAGTAAGCCTATTATGCCACATTATATTTTTGTCTGAATTCAACTGATTGTGAATTTGATATTTTTCATAATGGAAAACATATAGTTTTTTTCAACAATAAATAATACTAATAATATATAGGTAGCTTAAATATTAGCTCTTTACTTCAACTTTCAAAATATGATGTGTGACATAGAAATCAAAAGGGAATGGGACATTTATAACAAAACTCAAAAAATTAACTCTTCTAAAAAGAATGTGCAACAAATGGGGTTATTGCCCACTATTACACACATGAAGATTAAATCTTCCTCACCGTGACCGGATAGTCAAATAACTTGACAAAACCAAAGTCATCAGCTGTGGCCAGGAGTCTGCCACCTCCAAGTGAGGCAGCATTGACGTCAGTGACATCACATTTGGGTGGCCAGATGCCCTCACAGGTTGTCCCCAGGACACAGGTCCAGCTGGCCCAGCCAAACTTTTCAATCTCTGCATTTCGAAGAGTTATCCTCTTGCCTCTTGGTGCCTCAAAAAACAGTTGTTCCCTGGCTCCTGTATTCACCATCAACACTTTCCCTGTAGCAATGGAAATTTATAATGGATTGATTCTTTAACACAAGGTAATGTTACTGCTATGTGATTTCTTTCAAAACTATTTGAATTCTTCAGGGTAAACTGCAAAACATGTCAAAGTTGAGGCACTGTCACTGATATGAATATATGGGAGTTAAGTAATATGGTAGTGTTTATTCATATAATGTACAGAGTATTGGGACTTGAGAAGAGAAAACTGGCCAATCAGAGAAGAGTGAAACAATGTAAGTTTGTTTGGAGAAGATTGAACAGAGTTTATAGTTTGTTGATACATTAGTAAGTAAAGAAGTAAAGAAGATTACCCAGAAGCTAGTAATTGAAATATTGAAATTCATATGATATTAGTTCCAAATATGTTCAGACTTTCATGAGATATATTTCGTATTGTGATTGTGTATAATAAAATATTAATCACTATTTGGACCACTTTGCCTCTGGTATTATTTTCATCATAATTTTTCAGTGAGAGTACAAAAAGATGTATCACTTATGTTGTTACATAGATGGTGGTAGTGGAACTATCATAATATGCCAGTAAATTTTGGAAATGTTTCCTGGTGTCCCACAATGCCAGACCACTTATTGTGTGGGAAGTAATGTGATTTTAAATGGACTAGTCTAACCTCTAAGATCCCAGTCAATGTGGGTGATATAACTTGATGCTCCCTTGCAAGTCCCAACTCTTGTGGTTTTTAGAACACTGTAAATGTCTACAAAGTTGTCATGGGAGGCAACTGCAAGGTACTTTCCAGGATCTGATCAAACAAGAAGGAATAATGGAACACACTTCTATTAAATTATATGACCTGTAGTTAGTTATACAAGTACTTATAAAAAGCACAACTATACAAAACACTTTTATTTTTAATGAAAAGTGCATAGAATTTTTTAAATGTATATTTACTGTATAGCATGATTGTGAAATAATAAATGTTCTGGGATTTCCCAGATAATAGTAAGCTACTTAATCAACCAATTTTAGATTGGAGATTTGAAAGGGGAGAGTTTCAAGCAGACCATTGTTAGACAATCAGGCCAGCATGAGCTTGGAAGTAAAGAACATACATTATTATAATATATGCATATTAGGGAAGGGGGGTGGTTTTAAAAATAATAAATTTCCTGAGAACCTATTCTTACATTTGACCTCTTCAAAATAGGGGTGAATAACAAGATTTTGTTTCATGAAATTTAAAAAAATGAGTGACTTTCCAACCTGGGGAGAAACGTATGTCACATATTTCTTCTTTTCTGTGATGCTGTGTGATCATCTCTTCCATTGTCTCAGCATTGATGACCACAAAACTACCTGGAATAGAATCAATACATATTGATGACCACAAAACTACCTGGAATAGAATCAATACATATAAATGACCACAAAACTACCCGGAATAGCATCAATACATATTACTGACCACAAAACTATCTGGAATAGAATCAATACATATTGATGACCACAAAACTACCTGGAATATCTGAAATAGAATCAAGGCACCTGTGAAGCTAGTATTTCAACAAATGTTGGGTTTCTTGATAAATAGTATGTATGGCTCACATCTTGTGCTTGTGATATGCCATTTCTCTGGAATATATTATTTTTAATTGATTGTTCCATTTATTCATGGATTTGCTAGTTTAAAAGGCAATAGAGTCCACATTTTTTTTTAATCTGTTCATTTGTTATATTTCTATATTTGATTCAAGCACTAGTAAATGAACTCTTGGTTTCAAAGAAAAAATACATAACAAAAACTTGTTTGCTTATTCCAAGCTTAATTAATATTGATCAAATTTACATGTTGAGACAGTAACTTAATACTCCAATTTTTATTGCACAAAAAAAACTAAATCACCATTAGCTATGCAAAGTAGGCATATACAAGAATAAGACTTTGCAGGTCATACAATATCAGACCTGCTTACCCTCAAACTCTTAAAATCCTACAATATCATCACAAAATCGTTCAGTACATTATCTTAATAGTAAAAAATAAACATACAGTATACATAATGTATACACCTCAAAAATTGTACACTGTACGCCAAATTCGTAAGAGTAAACAGGTCTGTCATATAGAAGAATAAATTGGTTCCATCATGACAGCAATTTTGAGATATCCCATTATGAAAATTCAAACAACATAAAGTTACCATCTTTCTGTCCAACAGCCAGAGCCCGTCCATCTGGTGAGAAGGCCACACAGCGAGCAGCTTGTTTCAGCTCCTTGAAATTGACCATCCTGTTCCCCTGGCTGAAGTCCCACAGGCGTAAGGTCTTGTCATCACTGACTGTAGCAAACAATTGTTTGCTGGGATGCATGGCCAACCCCCAGATTTCCCCTTCCATGTGACCCTGACAGAGTTTATAGAATTATTTTATGCTATTTGCTTTATTTTAATCACAGAAATAACTTTTTTACCATCAATCATGGTGACACCAAATCAATAATAATCCATTATATTTTACGTCGGTGGCAATGTTGCCCTCTCATTTACAAAAGGTTTGTGTAAAAATAAACATGTGATGTCATTCAATTCATCAAAACTTTCCACTAAGAGATGGCACAAAATCAAAAGGACCAAAAATTGTGACCTTTATTTGAATGTGATTTTGTACATCTCCAGCTCAAGAGAGAAAAAACAGGTGCTAACTCCACTACCCAGAGCCCCTGTAACAATGTTGACAATTTCTATGACTAAATAAACCAAAAGGTTTAATACTAGTGTAAGATGCATGAAAAGGTCAAACCTGAGTTAACAGCGTCATTGGTCCAGCTTTGTCTATCTCCAGAATTTCTGCATTTCTCGTCCCAACCAAAATTTTGCCGTGACCCAGCACAATGGCACGCACAGCAGGTGACTCCTGGACCAGCATGCCACTAGAGCCAGGGGTCAGGGCTGCTCTCTTGATGGCGTAGGTTTTTAAACATCGCTCAAACTGATCATCCCACAGTCCCACAATGCCATCTTTACCCCCAGTCACAAATCCCTAGATCAATAGAGTAAATACAAAAAAAAATATAATTGAATTAAGCTCTAATATACATATTGGGGAACTCTTAATTTTACTGATATCATTTTTTTTATTTTTATCATGGTCTATTTTTTAAAGAGGTTTGGTAAATGTTGACAGCAAATTTTATCAGAGGCAGTAATGACTCAACTATTTAAGCACTCGGTGAGTGGGTCCAAATTGTTTGATACATGTTTTCAATCAAATAGTTCAAAATGTCTCTGCTTTAGTTTATGCAATAATCTTTTATTTTTTTAACCTTCTCAGTTCTGCTGCATATTTTTATGAGGAATGATAACATTACAACTTTAACCTGACCAGTATTGGGAAATCCACTAGGTGAACATTTAATATTATTACATGCCACAAAATGAGCTGGGTTATGGAAATAATTAAATAAATAAGTTGGTGACGAACCAGTTTAACATAATTAACAATGTTGCGTGTCCCCCCCCCCCACCCAGAAAAAAATTGTCAGTGTTTGAATGCCCTTGTTTTAGAATGAAAAGATTCATTCAGTGTAGGATCCAGAGTGACAAGCTCATCAAATCAACACATTAAATTAAATGACTTTCTCATATGAAACATCACAGATCCCATTTAGAAATTTTTTCACAATTCTGATCTCAGGTCTGTGAATGTAGTTTGACATACATGATTTCATGTGAAGGTGTTTTTTTTACTTTGTTGATAAACTTAAACTAATGAGATGAGATTCTTGTATTGCTCCAAATAAATGGAAATGTGTTTTGATTACATCGTACATATTCATTTTCAGCAGATGGATAAATATTCTTACCAAGACAACAATTATTTGAAACTATAAAAATTTAAACTTAAACTCAACACATCTAAAGTATTTTTCAACTGCAAAATTCATCCATCACATACAATAAAACCTCACTCCTAGATTATTTGATTTTGTAACAGCCGGGGGGAGCAGGCTGGTAAATTCCAACAGATTGGAGAATACATTTTACATGAATTTTATATCTTTCACAGATGGTAAAAGAAGAATTGGCATGCAAAACCTTGCATAATTTTGGAGGATATTGAGTTACCTTGTCAAGGGAATGCATGGCAAACACAGGGCCTTCATGAGCTTTGACAGTTTTTTGTAAAGTGACACCTTGCCAGATGAAAATCTGGCCATCACTTCCCCCAGAGAAGCAGGTTTCAGCAGCCTTCCCATAAGACACACACATCATGTCACATAGTTTTGCAACTTGGCCCAGGGTCCCACGGTTCGAGGTGAATCCACCACCTGATGAATAAAATGAGATCAACATATTATAGAACATTTAATCCGTGCTTTTTCAGATAATATAATAACTGGGGAGAGTAAATTTATGGCTTACTTTATTGTTGTAAAGTTTGAAGATAACTGTTAAAAAGTATTATATGTTAAATCAGAATTGTTAGAATTCTCAGTTACCCTCTAATCAATAAGAAATAACAAAGGTTAAATAATACTTGGGACATAAGGTGAGTCAGTGATATAACTGGAGGATTTTGGTTATGTCCATTTTTACTTAGTCTAGTTACATATTTGGCATGTTTTCATCTCATATTTTGTTCTGTTACCATATTCCCACCACTGCAAATCTTTGATAATATAAAACTGAGTTCATCACACATCTAAGATATAAAACCTGTTTGTGTCCAAAACTTGATATGCTTGGCTCCAACAGTCACTAGTTTGTTGTGGTCAAATGGATTCCATTTTATAACAAATATTTTGTCCTTGTGACCTCTGCAAAAGAAATAGCCATTGAATTTTTATTTTAACACAGAGTACCAGATATAAGATGCCATCATGAGGAATTTTAATTTTTTTAAATTGCTCTTACAATAACTATATAGTATTCCAAACAACTATATTTCATGTGAAATGATATTTTAAAAAAAGAATATCTTATCTCAAACTTTTAAAGATAGTTATGTATCATGATTGTAATAATTTATCTGTTTAAGATTTCTTTATGTCATATTATTTCATTAAAAAAAAGATTTAAACTTAAACTTTAAAGTTAGCAAATGACTAAATTTTTCAACACAACAAAAGAGCTTATGGTAAAAGGGAAATAAAAATCTGACCTGACTAATGGAGTTATAACAGTAATTTATAAAGTAAATAATCTATCACAAAATACTTGGTATGTATGCAATTCATAATAAATGTAACAGTACATATTTTACTCTACTGTATAACACTAGCAGTAATATTGCAACATATTTTATTATGCAGTATTACTAGTAACGGTAGTAATTGAGCAATATGTTTGAGTCTATTGTATTGACCTGGCAGTTCCAAGTTTTTCCCCTTTCTTCCAGTCCCAGACAACAATTGTGTGGTTATCATCCAGTCCAACTGATGCCAACTTCTTTCCATCCACTGTAACAGAAACATCATTAAGCTCTCTGATTTATTCCAAACTCCATTTCCTATCTTTTAATTTAAGTGATTTATGTTTTTTATACAATACATCAAAAATAAATTGTGGTATTTATTTTTTTATTTAAGAGTTTGTGTAAATTCAGTCTGCTCTGATTTTTTTTCCTTTTTAATTAAAAAAAAAAGACAAAAAAAAAAAAAGAATTCAGTTACCTGAAAAATCAAGGGCACAAACTCCTCTCTGATGTTGTCCTTTAAGGATGGAGCCTGTCTTGAGACTGTCTGTGTCCCAGATGTGGATGCTGGGATCTCTACCGACCTAATAAAAATAATTTTATATACATTGACTGATGTCATTTCAGATGCTAAATTACGTAACAGAAGCAGCTAAACATTTAAACAAAATATAACCTCAAACTCCCAATTGCATCACTAAAACAGATTACCTGGCCAGTGGCTACAATGTCCTTGAGTGGATGGATGCACAGACACAAAATATCATCAGTGTGCTCGGTGTAGAATCTCTGTTTGTTTGTCTCCTTGTTGTATACAATGCCTGTTGCTGCCACGTGGTAAACCACCTCCCCAGCCTGGGTATAAAACAGGTTGTTGCGGCAGTCATAGCCCCGATAGCTAAGAAGGTAAAATATTTATATAACGTTTAAAGCCTAATAAATAACATTTTTAAAAATCTAACTAATGAAGAGGGATAAGCAGTGTTTTTCATTTTTATTATTTATTGGGAGGTGATTTTTAAAAAAAATAATTGATTTTCAAAGAATTTAAAGGTTTAATCATCTAAAAAGTTATACCCTATATACTCATCTATAAGCCGAGGGCAGTTTTTTGACACACAATTTTGAAATATGCTATGACTCTTGGATAATTCGAGGGTAAAATGTACAGCTATCAGTAAGTACACTAGCACTACCTGTAACCCTTCATTGCCTCAATTTCAATTCTATCGAAACTCTGCTATTTAAAAAGATTTTTACAAATTAAATTTCTAAACATATACATGAGTATATAAAGTAATTTCATATTGTCATTTTTATAATGAATTACCAAAACCTTTTCACGGAAATTTAATTAAACAAATGTTGTTTTCCATGACTTATATAAGTCTTATAAGGACATTTAAAAAAATATGTGCTGCTATGATAATTGTTTCACTAGTAATACAAAAATACTTTTTCTCCATAACAAAACGGACAAGCTGAATGCAATACTTATTTAAATAAAAATATTTCACATCATACCCAGCATAAAGCTTTTCATAGGCAGTTTGAAAAAAAATGGACATTTGATAAACATTAAAATTTCAGTTGTTAACTTAGTCAGTCTTCTCAGCTGCCTTATAAAATTTGTTAGACCAAACTGAGATCAGAAATTAAATGATTCATAAAAATAAACCTAATGACTCACCCATGTACATATTCCAGTTTGAGGCTTTCTGTGGGACCAGTCTTCCTTTTAGCGCCAGGAGGCAGACTCTCTCTTAACAGTTTTTTCTGGTTTGTTATATCCTCCTTGTACACAGGTCGGTCATAGCCCACTTGTTTCTCTCTCTCCACATCTGAATCAACTGAGCCTACGTCAGAGAGGTCTGAGTCACTGTCCTCACTGTTAGAGTCCACATAGGCTGCCAACAAACAAAATAAACATCACAGGACTTAAAACAGATAAAAAAATTAAGTTCCACCAAATCTGCACAGCCTGTGACATACATTTTTGTTGGTGGACACGTGCTTTCACTTCATGGCATTTAAAAAAACAGATTTAGAAATAGAACACATTTAAAATAGATAACAACTGTTAAAAAACTGATGCAGTAAATTCAGTATTTGTATCCTCATGCCAGATATCTTATTAAATATTGTCTCCAAGGAACTGCTATACTCCATCACCACATTTATTTTAAGTTCTTCTTCTGCTAAAAGTTTGCTTGGAATTTTTCATTTTATTGCATACGCTTTTTGATATTCTTTTTAACTAGTAAAGCCTCTGACAGCCCTATTTCTGTAAAGATAATATAAAATTACCATTATTATTGTCAGGTAGGTCATCATCCCCTTCTCCTGGAGTCAGAAATCTCCACTGGAAAATGGAATGGTCACCACCACCTGTTGATATCACTTTAAGACGGTCATTGGAGAATCTGACATTTGTCACATGAGCACTGTGGCCAACATATTTGCGGAACTTTGCACCTAGAATAGAAATATAGCAAAATGTAAAAGTCCAATACTTAAAAAATGCAAGAAACAAAAATGAAATGATTTGAATTTTTGTCTGTTTCTGGTTGTTTGTTTATTGTGGAGATATCTTCAAGTTGTTTCAAGAGAAATATTAAGAACAAGATAAGCTTGAAATGTAGAACAACTTTTAACACTTTTTGAGGGAAATTTATTTTAAACTAACTTTAATTTTTTTTCACTTTTAAAATATTTTTTTTGCTTAAGAAGGCTTTTGGTAGACAAGTCTATTGCATCCTTTTGTACTATGTTTCAATCAAATCTCTCATGTAACTCTTTCTTAATATTTTCATAGAATGAAATTGATAATTTTTTTGAGATAGAAAATCATGTCTTGTTCTTCAAGTGACAAACTTTAACCCCAATAAGTGGACTCACCTTTCTTAAGAGAGGGAAATTTGTAGACTTTTACCAAACCAAAATCATCACCAGTGACCACCACACCAGCTTCGAAGTTAGCGTCTGCTGCATTGACATCATTGGTGTCGCCATATTTTCCCCAAATGCCATTGACCTCTGGACCAATGACCCCAGTGAAGGTGAACCAATGAATGCTGGTTAACTCCTCTTCACTTGTTGTTTGTTTAAATGCTGAAAAAACATTGAGAGATTTTTAATTGAAAAACTGAACATTTAGGACCCAGTGTATCTGATTACTGCTGTGACTGTGTCTCAATATGTCACAAAGTGTTTGATATTATTGCCGATTTAAAAAAATTAATGTATTTCAAGATTTAAAGCAAACAAAACTTGTTCAAAGAGACAGGGCTGCTCAACTTTATCCTAGTAACTGGCAAAGCCTTGTTATCAGAGTTCAAAAAGACTTTCTAAACCATACACAATTAATAATTTATCAACACACTGCAAAATAATTCTTCTGAATATCATAGGTGAACATGTTAGTTTTCAACAAAATTAACAATACTGACATATAAATTGAGATCACGTTATGGGAATCCACCACATGACAAGAATCTTGAAAGAAATGTGTGGATTTTTCTCATTTATGAATGTGAGTGATGGAAGATCACTAACACATCAGAATGGAAAAATTAAGGTTTTCTAAGGGTCGATCCATTGACTCTTCTGGCAAAAGATGAAATCACCAATGAAGATGTTGGATGGGTTGCCAACTATGACAGAAACAGTGACTTATCACTGGAGATACCATGAAACTCATCTCTCATTGTATGGATTAATATGGGGGGGGGGGGGAATGAAACAGAAGACATAAAGAATCCTGGTGCAGTAAAATAGAGAAAGACAGGCAACATCAGAAACCTGACCCTGAAGAGAGCTCCCACATAAGCAGCCACTAGACGGAAGTGGTGATCTTTGACCTGTGCCTCATGTACAAGTCAGCACATGAGAGCTGAATGAATTATTGTTAAGACACACTTAAAACAGACCTCAATAAACTTATCACAGGGTGCTACTTTTACATACTCATGATAAAATTAATCTTTTGGTAAACGTTTTCATGTGGGTCTGTTCAAAATATTTAAAAGTTTTTGGAGCAACTGAAAATGTATATCTTTTTCAATGATAAATAGTAATTTAGACAAAGTGAGTGAGAAAGTAAGCCTGGGGTTGAAATGGGGCAAAACAAAACAATTGTAAGGAAACAAATAACATGAGCTGCATGGGACTTTTACATAATTACATGATTATATTTTTAACAAATTTTGATGTAAGTTTGACTCATCTGACCCAGGCAAGAGAGAAATGTGATGCATAATGATTGGTTTAGACCTGTAGTTATGTCAGCTGAACAACAAAATGCCACCTCTCACCTGGTAACTTGAAAACAAGCCTCTCTCCTTTCCCATTGTTGACTTGAATATATTTGCTGTCCTGTGACCAGTCAATGTGAGTGATGAAGCTGGTGCTGCCCCCACATGTACCCAGTCTCTTATACCTCTGGTCTACAGCATAAACATCCACAAAATTGTCATTAGAGCCTACGGCTAGATATTTTCCGCAAGGTGAGAATTTCACTTCATGACAGACTTCCTTCCTGTCCTTAATGTGAATCAGCTCAGAGAGATCTCTGTTGACATGTAATTGAGCAATTAATGGGCTTTGCTAAATATTTTAACACATGAAAAATAAAAAAATTAACTTAAGTTAATTTAGAAAAACATTTCAATACATTGTTGTGGTTTAACGATTTAAGTATTGTTCTCTTGACATTATTTTAATCCCCTTAGGAGATTACTTATGGTTTGAATTTTTTTCAATTCTGCTAATTTACCAGGTTAAAATTTCATATACTAAAATTACTGCAGTAAAATTATTTAATGCAGAAGTTATTAATTAACAGCAAAATCTGCAACAAAGAATTAGAATTGGTGGAAATCCACAATGAAGGCTTTCCAAATGCATGTTAACATTTTATTTATCATCATTTTACCCAATTCACACAAATTTACCTTGCTCGAAGTACTGTGAATGAGCCGTCTGTCAAGCCAACAGCTATGTGCTGGCCATCTGGGTCAAATGCACAAGCTCGGATCTTTTGATCAAGTGCCCCTTTTGATAACAGCTCAAAGTTTGACATGTTCCACAACCTGTACAATAAACAAGGAAAATTTTAAAATAAATGTGTGTAGACACACCCTCCCCCCTTTTTTCCTTCCCTTACTCATAAAAATATACCTTAGGAATGAAAAAATTTAACATTTGCATTAAATATGGCATCACTTCCCATACCTCTTCATTCTGATAATGCTCACATGTTTATCATTGAAAGAGAGTTAAACAAATAAAATTTGAGACGGAACACAACAGAGCAACGACAGAACTATCCAAGTTGAAGTTATAGTGTTGGATCTCAAAACTAAAAAAAATAATGAATTAGATCACTTTTGACGGGTATTAATTGATTGTTGATCATTTGAGTCCTTAATCTGATCTGGAGGTAAAACTATTAAAAATTAAACAAATTACTGGGCTTTAAAAAAAAAATCAACAACTAACCTAATTGTCTGGTCATCACTGCCTGTAACAAATAAGGGCTTCTTTGGGTGGACTGCCAGAGCCCACAGCTCTCCTTCAGCATGACCTTGAACTAAACATTTGGGTTTATCTTTGTTCTTGACCTGAACTTCAAATATCTCCCCATCTTGAGTACCAATGAGAAGCTGGTCCCCACGCCAGCAGACAGCTCGAATTACCAGTCCTGAACAAGATTAGAATAAGAAATATGCAAATTTTTGGCAAATTAACTTTTCATGATAATTTTGAATCTGTAGTTTCTTACAATTATTAATTACAAGCATGGGGTAAACAGAGAATGGTGTGCACTCATTTCAATATCAACATACAATGAGCAGCCATTGTTAAGCAATGAGCTTCAAATCTATGCAGGTTTTCAATTATAAGGAAAAGCTATGTATGCAAGACATAAAAATATGTAAACAAACTTAATTATAAATAAACAACATAAATTATCAAAGTGTATGTGCATTACAACATAAACTTACTTTTTAAAAAAAAATATGCATTTGAAATATCTTAAAACAAAAATAAATAATTTTAATATAGTGAGTTCTGTGATAAGAAAAAGCTCTATTAAATATTTGTATGTACTAAACATTTATTTAGAATCAATATTTTTTTTGTTCTTAAAAATAACTTGACACATAAAACTTATTTTTTTTAAATAAATCAGATTATTCTGAGAAGCAAGAAATATGTTTGAAATGCTAATCATTTACTCGAATTATCTTTATGACAAAATATAAGATTCAATGCAGTGTAGATGAATTATAAAAGGCCTAATCCTTAAATGTACATCTTTGAACAATTTTTTTTTAATGGTCAGAATGCAAAAATCCCAAGATCATGTACTTTTGTACAGTCAAATTTTAATGACTTTTTAAAAAAATAAGTTTGTTTTTCTTGTTACGTAAAAAAGCCTTCCTATTCAGTCAAAATTGTATCATTATTTTAAAAAAGCATATATAAATGAAAGAAAAAAAATATATGCAAAATGATTTTGTTGCTTTGATTACAATTACAAAAGTATAACTATCACGTGAAAAAACACATGTGACAACATAACATAAAAATTAAGTTTTTTATTCTGAGTTAGTCAAATAAAAAAATTTAACAATGAAAGCTTAGCTCAAAAGAACTAGAATCCCTAAAAATAAAACACACAAAGTCATATTCTTAGTTTAATCTAATATTAAAATCTAAAATGAGGATTTTGTTTGGAAACAATAAAGAAAAGCAACCTTTAAAAGATTTTTTTTCAATAAATCGATTGTTTGCCATAAATTGTTGTCAGCGACTTATAAAAAGATACATTTTACATTGAGTTATGAATATAAATACTTAAAATGGCTACTCATAAATAGTGAGCAACAACAACACTGTATTATAAGTTTTTACAAAATTACATATGTATGGTTTTTCAAAAAGTAAGTTACTCTAAAGCTAACTTTTGATTTGATTTTTTTAAATTTATAAAAAAATGTGTTGACTATCTAGAATTTATTTTTACATTTTATTTCTCAGTTCCTGCCTGCACCAGTGACTTTTAAAAAAAAACAATATTTAAACAGCTATAAAATTGGTGTTCTTTGACCTAATTTAAGGATCATATTTGTGGAGTTGAAATTAACCTTAATACCTATTCTAAATGTCCTTATCTAATGTCCCCCTTCAGTGACCATTATTAACCAAAGATTTAAGATTGTAAAAAAATGTATTTAATTTACAACATGAAATTATAGAAAAGTGCACACTGATCTTAATAAAGACATAAAGAATTAAAATTTATACTAGAACTTAGTAAACCATTTGTTGTCAAAGTTTAATTAATTATTAAGCTTAAGGTGCAGATAACTTACTTTTACTTAGATGTATTATTAGCTATTGAATATTTATACACGGATTAAGTCACAGCAATAAAATTATAATTTGTTACATCTGTATGAACTTATTTTTATCAGTGACTTTTTTATTTCACTGCTGAATTTTGACAAGCATTAAGTCCTAACATGGCCTGTAAGTTGCCATGTTACAACAGAACCAGATGTTTCAAAAGTGAAGTTAAAAAAAAATTCTCCCTTGCAGCTTCCCCAAGTAAATCTAATTTTATAATAATTCATAAGCAGGCTGTGCATTCTGATTATGTTCAAGGCAAATAACCATGATGAAAATGTTTAAACATTGAAATAGAGATAGCTTTCCTTTGGACTTAATTTTGTTTAAAATGAAAAAGTTAATATATTTCTATTTGTAAATAGTTAATATTATTTGAATATTGCCTACATTTCACAGACTATTATTGCGTTTAAAAAAAAACAACTGCTAGGCCTATCAAGTTACAGAACAATAAAAATAGTATTGTTGACTATCATTCGACATAAATCTTTAAACAAATTTTGAATAATATCAACATGCAAGAACTTTTCTAAAAGAAATCATTAAAATTTAATTCTAAAAAGTATGCCATTTAATCTAAGTAACAGGAAAAAATCATTTACCAGTATTAGGTGTTCCTGTCAGAACAAAGAGCAATTAAAATGTAACTGTTTCTTTTACTGTAAAATTACAAGGACAATAAAAAAACAGTTAAGATAAGCTTGAAATATAGAACACCTTTTAACACCTTTTGAGGCCAAATTCTTTTAAACTAAGTTTAATTTCTTTCCTTTCTTTCATTTTGTTTTGCCGTTTATCCTCCAAATCATAGTTGACCTGTCAGGTGATAGTGCTGCTGACAGTGAGAAATTTAACATTGTCAACATAGACTGGATTCTGATGAGTATCATGCCATCTTGGGATTTTTTTTTTACAAGTTCTTTTTACTTTTCTGTTTTTTGTAACATTTGCAATGATAAGACCAACTCTTACATAGCCATTCTGTCAACATTAGATTTTAGGTTAATAATAAATAATTCCTGCAAATTTTATTTTTCCATAGTCATGATTTTAATCAAATTTTTTCCACTGTTTTATGTCAAACAATTTGTTGGTTTGGCATCTTGTAATCAATTTTTGAACCACCTCCACCATAATAATTTTCTTAATGCTTCTAAGGCATGCATATTTTTTAGTGAAAATGTGTTTCTTTTGTATATTCTTTAATTAGTAATACAAATAACATTTTCAGGTTAATATTCCTGTTATGGGCAGCTGCTCAAGTGATCCACCCAAGAAGTCAGGTGGCATTGCTCAAAAGTTCAAAGTGTGATCCCCAACCAGGACATTTCTTCATGTTGTACGCTATCATAAAGGTTAACCATGAAGAGGCTATAGCTGTAGAAAGAAATAAAAAATAAATAATTATACTTAAAATGCAAAGTTACCTGTGTATCCAACACTGGAGTTAGCAATGTTGACTGATGTGATCTGCTTGAAGTCTAAGTCCCAAAGTTTGACTACTCCATCTTTTCCACCAGTTGCAAAACCTTCACCTGTCATGTCTAGGGTATAAATAGGGCCCTTGGAAAGGGGAAAAGGGGGAACAAGCAAATAAAAAACAATTAAGAGTAAGTTTTAAAAAAAAATATTTTTAATGTTCTGAGCTAATCTTCTTGTTTTCTTAGTGGTAAAAGGATAAGTATTCAGATCTTTGATTAAATGGTAAGTGAAAAATTTGCCCCCAATATATTTGTATGAGAATTTTTTTCAAAACATTGTATATTTTAAAAAATTAAATGTCTAATCAATATTCCACAATTACTCTGACAACACATAAATTTGAAACTGTTACTAATAAGATCCAATATGAAAATGTGTGGAAGAATATTCTAGCTTACAGCTCTGCGCGAATATGAACCTTACAAGACCTTGATAATTTATTAACTTGATTATCAAATTGGAAATTAATTTAAAATAACTTTAAGAAACTGTTAAATATTTAAGAGCCTAAAAAAGTACCATATCTAAAGTAATCAAGCTGATTCTTGCAATCCCTAAATTAAATTTGGGCACTGGATGAATTTAATATTTGTTTCTTCAAATTATAAAAGTTAATAAGAATTCATGTGATATTGAAATGTCATCAGGGTAAAACTTATCTCTACATAAAGCACTTACATTGTGGATTGCAGATACAACTCTGTCAAGAGTACTTTCTTTCCAAATGTACACGTCCCCACTCAGTGTCCCTGAAAACGTTGTATTTTCAGGTCCAAAAGCAAGGCACAGCATTGTCTGAATCTCTCCAGTTTTACTGAAAATTCCCTTTGTTGGAGTCAAGGCATTGCCACATAGAGACCAAAACACTAAATGCTTGACGCCAGCTGAGACAAGCACATTTTCTTTGAGGGGGTTGAACTGTATGTCAAATATCTGAAATTATAAATTAATATTTGTTCCCCCATACTTTGTAGTGTAAAAATTTCCTATTTTCATAAGGGATTATTTTAAAGTTTGTAGTTCATGAAGTATGGTGAAAATGGTTGGACAATAGTGATCAATTTTTTCTGGATTGCACAAAAAAGCAGCATGTCTTGCTCACTTATAAATAGAACATAATTTTTTAAAATGTCAGTCTCAGTTAAGTGGCTTCAAGAAGAATAGTTGTTTTAAGTACTAAATGTTAAAATCAGTTCAAGACCCATTTACTTTCTACATTTATTTCAGTTTTAAAATATAAAAAATTACCCACAAATAAACCATTGAAAAGATCCTGGCTTATCTAAAATGATCTTATAGCTGCCATGGTTTTAAAAATTCTGAAATTGAGCATCATGCTATGTGTCGACCTCAAGTTATCTACACATTTAAGAAATACGCAGAAAAGTAGTTTACATTCTTTTTTTTTTTTGGTCTCTGGTGAAACAATGGTGTAAAAGAAAGTACTCGTTACATGCAGAGTAAAAATTAGATTACATGTAGTAATTTATTATACAGAAGCAATCTATGCAGTGTATACCTTTTCAACCTGTGTAGTGAGAGTGCTAATAATATTTCCTTTACGCCAGTCCCAAACATTGATTACTGGTGCTTCAAGACCAACTGACACTAAGCGCTGAAAGAATTGTAATGAAACTGTCTATGATATAAACATGATAATAAAGCAAGCTATTGCACAAAATATTGTAATAATTGAATTTTTAGAAAAAAAATTAAATACCCGGTAAATATGAAATTATCAAAGAGATCACTATTTGCAGAATTTTGATTTAGTATGATAGCTCTCTTAAATAATATTGAATGAAGAGTTCTAAAATACTATTTAACAAACAAAAAGGTAGTAAATGAATCCTTTTTACAAATATGTTTCTATAGTATAATATAAACTACAGTCCTTAAAAATTTTGTGATTAAAATTTTTATGATATATTTCATTTACTTTGCCTTCCTTATCAAATCCAAGAGATGCAACACCATCTTTATGACCACCTTTAAGAATGGACAAAGTATCTGTACTTGCAGAGTCCCATACACAAATATATGAGTCTAAACCAATCTGACCAGTAGCAACTGTTGTTCTATCAGGATGCAAAGCCAAACTGTGATGTAAAATTTCATGATCAGAAAAAATACAAGCTGTTCTTGAAGTAAAAATTTATATTTCTGGGAGGTGAGATATAAAAGAGGGACATCAATACGATGGTACATTTTGTGGTAGATCCTTTGCAAAGGATCGAACATCATGGTGATACACTTTACACAGGAGCTCTATGCAACATGAAGTTAGCAGAACAGTGGCTGCACAGGGCAAGAGAGATAACAGGAAGGCTTGCTCTTACTCTGCTCCCGTAGATGCTCCCTCATTCCCCTACACAAGAAAATTTCGTGCCAGAATCGGCCTCATTTGCAATCTGCACTTTCTCACTGACAGAACTAGCACACATCTGAGTGGTCATGGTCGACTCCCGACTGACGAGCAACAACAACATTTTGTGGTGTCTGTCCACCCAAATTTAAAATGTTTTATAAAAAATAATATATTTAATAAATGGTAAAAGAGAATATGTTTTTGGTTTAATTTTTTTGATTATTTCTCTCCATTTGCAGTTTTGCAAGTATTTCTGTTTCCCCACTCACGTTATAAATCTAAAATATAAATTAAAGATAATCTGTTTTGGATAGCTAATCTACAAACAGAAGGCTAATTTATTGGAAATTTAAAATATTTAAATCATACAATAAAAATTGTGATATTTAAAAAAATTTAAGTGTCTAAAGTTTTTTCTTGCTTATTTTATATTATTGTTCCCACATTAAACTGAGGGAGGTCCAACTTTTGTGATTTTTGACATATTTTCATCCCACTTTCAAAATTTGTTAAATTTTGTTTTAACTCCAAAGTTACTTGGTATTTTGTTTCAAAGTAAAAGTTTAAATATGTAATGGAAAATTTTCATTTATAGGCTTTTCTTCTAAATTTAATAACTTAAATGCAATTTTAACAATCCCTACAAACTCTTGTCAAGATCTTTACATCCTATTGATTAGTTATCAAGCTGTATTATTGAGGTAACTGTTTAATCTTGTTGGCTAAATGTGAAAAATTTTCTTCATTTTATTTTTTAACACTAATGAATAATATAGACTATTGTCATATTTCTAAATTATGAGATTTAGCAATTTTTCATAGATATGTTGTTTTGATAAGGAAAACATAAATTCTGCCAATAGCTTGAGTCAACTATGCAAAAAGTAACTGTATTTGTTTCTTTTTAAATATTTATTTATTTGGTGAATTATGCAAAGACCAATGGTGGATTGTTTGTTAATTTGTACCAGAAATCTATCTAGATACAATGCCGATAGCATTTCGGAAAAAAATCTATTTCACTATAGGATAGGTCAGAATCAGGTACTCAATCAAGAACTTAGATATAGAAGTCATTATTTAATTTTTAGGCTTCACTTTAAGTCATAGCACTGTAACTTTCATTTAGAGACACTGTTTATATTAAAAATAGTTGATGAAGATCTATTTAAATAAATGGGAAATGAGTGAATCACACCACAAACCAGTCTCAGTCAATGATGGTAGATCATGGAATCAATTGTAATTATTGTAACCTTATTTTCTTTTTCTATATTATATTGCTTAGCCATATCATGTGGCGGCCATATGAATATTCAAATAGAATTCAGAGAGAGTAAACATGTTATAATTCCTTTTTATTTATTAGTAAATATTAGACTATCAGAGCTTGTTAAGTGTAATTAAATTTGGTGTTGTAGAGTAAATTTAACAATTCCTTTTTTAATTTTTAGTCTCATTCAGCAGCCATTCGTTTAATGTTTTAACTGCTCTAAAATGAAACTAAACAAATGGGCCTACAGTTACAGTCATGAGGATTTATTTATCAAAATTATTGATATTGATTATGCTTTATAAATCAATATAAATCATACCGGTACTGACATACTCTGCTAAGAATTTTCACAAGTTAAAACTTGTCTTACAGTTAAACCATGTTACATGTTTTGAACGCTGTAAAAAATAATAAAACTTAAATTATAGGGTTGAACATATTTAAATAATTAAAATCCATTTAAGGATTTGCTTTTAAAATATAAAGAATTATTACGGTACATAGGTACGGCAAAAAACAACAAGCAAGAAGCATGTCATCTCATCGAACCTGATAATATCATCGTTATGTCCAAGGAAAAATCTCTGTTTATGCTCACGGGCACTATAAACAATGCCTACGCCGGCAACGAAATAGACGATGTCTTTATTGGCAGTATAATAAAGATTATTTCTGCATTGATGGCCTCTGTATCCGTAAACCCACTCAAGGCGTAATCTACAATCAGGGGCTGTCTTGTCCGCCATGATACAACAACCTGCAATGCTGAAAACGTTGCCGTAGAAACTTGTTCTAATCCGTTCGCATTTTAGCGCTTTACCAGATAAATAATCTTTGACAGAATTGAATACTGAACGTAAATGGAATGTAAATTTGATCAATAAATTGCTTGCTGACTTGATTCTAAAACGACTAAAAGAAGTATCTTAAAATCAATCGGGTAGCAATATTTTTCTTCAGAATCACGTCATTATTAGTCGTCGTTACACTTTTATTTTAAAAATATTAACGTCGTTAAAAGTTAAAACAATGTTAATTGGCGTTTTTATAGTTTGTTAAGCTATATTGTGTGCTTCAGACTTCAGAGGCGCATGCATTACATTTTTTTTAAATACTGGGGATAGTATAATAAGTCTAAAAAATTACTAATGAAAAGTTTTGGTTGGGCTGGGGCCATCCATAAATGGCAAAAAGCAACTTTATAAAAAATTTTTAAAGGGTGGGGGTCACGGATTAGTGATTACTTGTGGAAAAAGTTGTGACAATGAGAGGTAAAGGTGGCGGGGTAAAAATCGGCCAACATTGCGTGACGTCATTTATGGATGGCCCTTTAAAAAGGGGGAAGGGGTCAATATGTATCAATGCTCAATATAGACCTACCGTTAGCCTACATTTTTTTTTAATGGATAGATGGGGTTGGGCATTTTTTTTAAAAAAAGGACAGTACCAAGATTATTTTTAAAATACGGCTCGCTGTTTGGCCAAGTTTATAAACATACATTAAATTATTCTTTTACTGTTGTTCAACATGCGAAGTTGACCAAAGCTATATTCAACTGTGAGTACGCAGGTAGCCTGCCAGTCCTATTTGTGCCTATAAAGCTTTCCCGTACGTAGGACACACGATTGTTTATGTCCTTGCCTTGTACTTTCTTTGGGCGTGGGCGGTGTGTTTGCTCTCTGTGGATTGTGCTCCAACAATGAGTATGTCTTGCCAGCTTGTACTTGTACGACCTATATCAAGCGTTTCCCACAATCTAACTGTTACTAACGTTGGTGTCCATGGATTTGAGTGAAGCTTTTAGACTGTCCTTAAAACATTTTTTTTCTACCCACCAGCTGAGCGTATACCATTGGAGAGTTCACCGAACATTGGTCGTTTGGGAAGTCTACTGTCTGGCATTCTTGCGACATGTCTTGCCCATATGGCTTGTCCTTTTTGTAGGAGCGTGTGGGTGCTGATACAATGAGCAAGTTGTAGGACCCCTGTATCATGCACTTTGTCCTGCACCTTGTGCCAAGCAGTTTACGTAGACATCATAGGTGGAGATGGTTTAGTTGTCTTTGCAAATCTGCTGTACACTGTGCCCGTCTCGTTAGTATATTGAAGATATGTTAATACGATTGCACTATATACTATATACTTTTAGCTTAGTGACAAGACTGAAACCCCTTTGCTCAATAAGTAAAAATGCAGAGATCTTGAACCAGCCAGCTCCAGGAAAAGCTTACAAAGAACCTAACATAATCAGTGAATGGAAAACATCTTCAAGCATTGGAAAAATTCACATATTTGGGTAGCATCCTCTCAATGTCAGTAAGAATAAAAGATGAGATCAACAACCGAATTTTCAAAGCAAATTTTTCATTGGGTGGACTCCACAAGAGTGTCTTTATTACTAGCGTGGGCCTATTACTACGGTACGATACTGCAGCATTCCCTTTAAAATATTTAATGTGTAAAGCATACCGGTAGGCCTATAAATAAAACTGAATTCCACGGTGTTCATCACTACCGGCAAAGCACCATTTTGTATTTCACCCTCTATCCAGAGGCGTAACTGGGTTTTTTTGGCGCCCTTGGCTAATTTATTTTTTAAATAATAAAAATTTAAACATTAGAGATTTAGCGGCGCCTTTTTGAACTGGCGCAGGCCGGCGCCCTTGGCAACTGCCCCAATGCCAAGCCGTTGTTACGCCTCTGCCTCTATCTTATATTTATTCGCTTCATTTTACTTTTGGGATTAGGTGGATGGGCGCCTCAACAAAGTATAATAAACTATAAAATATTAGCGTCACACCCCCCCCCTCAACGAAGTCATAGCTACCCTCTCATTGTCACCTCCCCCCCAACGAAGTCATAGCTACCCTCTCATTGTCACCCCCCCAACGAAGTCATAGCTACCCTCTCATTGTCACCCCCCCCCCAAACGAAGTCATAGCTACCCTCTCATTTTTAAGTTGCCTATACCCCGTAAACGACCCCCATGATAATTTATAGAGAATTCAAAAGCTAACCAACCATTCATTTGATCAAGTTTTGAAAGCTACAAAACTAATTCTCATGATTTTTATAATCACCCTTACCTCATAAACATATCCGGAAATTTATTTGAAAGAAATTTCGTCGATGTAAAATTGATCGACGGAAATTTGGTCGAATCTTCTTTTCCAGTTCACACGTTAAAATTTTGCGTCAAATTTCTTTTTGAACGCATTATTTTGTTTTACTCTTTAATATACCGTAGTGCGTTCAAAAGGGAATTTGACGCAAAATTTTAACGTGTGAACTGATAAAAAAAGATTCGACCAAATTTCCGTTCGACTTGGCGTTTAAATATTTATTGAGCAGGGATGCTTCGTTTTCAAGTGTCTCTTTAACGTTAACCTGCTGGGCTTTAGAGAAGTGGACGTGGACACATCACAATTATTGTTTCTTTTCACCACTAGACTCGCATTAACTTTTGGAGGCATACTAATCTTTCAAATAAAAATTAATAAAAAACCACTACTTTTTGAAATGTTAAAATTAAATATAAAAATGAGTAGCCTATATTAATATTGTTTATGTTAACAATTAAAAACTAGATTTAATTAGGACACTTAATTAAGATAATTGAACATCCAAAGTATAACTAGCATCATCGAGAAAAGAACTTGTTACCAAAGAAAAGAAAGGGGTGGCGACGAAAGGCTATTAGTGTTAGTTAGCCATAAGAAAGATGGAGACAATTTTTATACACAATCTTTCTCCTCCAGAGGACTATAAAAAAACTTAGTTCGCACGAAGAGGGTGAGTAGTATTATCCACCCAACCCAATGTTCCATCTTCTGGTTAGCTCTATGTTTGAATTGTTTGGCTATTTGTTTCTAAGAATTGACAGGCCGGCTGTTGGAGATCTTAGAGATAGATAGTAACTGAAAAGACTCCTCATATTTTTGGCGCTTCACAATAAGGTATGCGAAATATTTCTGGGAAAACCGTGGGCCTAAATATTTGACGCACTCTCTGCTGGATTCTGAGAAAGAAGTGTGCCTATACCCCTACACTGTACTAGCGGTTCTCAAAATTTAGTGAATATACCAAGTCTCATGGGAACTAAAAACGATTCCTCCACGTACATAGCAACCAGCGGTAACAATCGCAAATAGCCCACAATTTGTATCTAAGTGACCCCGTCATAGTCCCCTTGAATACGCTTCCATTTCATAAATACTGCTCTAGATCAGCAATTTATTCCAAATTCTTCATAGGGGACTCTCTTTATACAAGAAACATACTGGGATCATTTATAGGCACTTGATCTGCAAAGTTAACTGCTTTCTCTCTGACCAGCAAGTGGTCTCCCAACACTACAGACTAGTGGTTCCTATCCTGTGATTAGCCTACCGCTGGAGTATGTGGTGGGCCGCTTCAGGGTACACACAATGTTTTTAAAAATAATGACAGAAAAGGGCACAAATTTTTTATTTTTTTAAAAACAATTACACATGTTCATTTATGAGAAGCTATATTTCTATATATGATAGTACTCGTACATGTAATCTAGTCTAATCCAGGGCTATGCGTCAAAAAAAGGTTAGGCCTGTTGCTCTAGACAGTACTGTGACATACACCTCTTTTACTCCTGTCTCAAATTGGGAGGTTAAGTTTATTCCGACCTGTGGTTGGGGGGGGGGGGGGGGCGGGTACTGTACTCACAGAGTGATTTTGGATTCTTCCTAAGTGACTCAGGTGTTTTATTTAAAAATCATAACTCTGAAATAAATTTCATGAACACATGAATGATACAAACATGGTAACGGGTGGCCTATATATTAATTTTTATTATTGGATCAAATGTACAATACAAATTTTAGCTACCAAAGCTGTACATTTATGGTGCAGGAGACACAAATATTTTTTTCCCAGATATCGAACAATAAAAAATTCAACAATTCTGTTGTCTTTCCACAAATATATTTACTTTTTTCTGTCTTTTAATTTTAATTTTCTTTTTCCCCATTTATTTTAATTGTCATATACTATGAAATACGGTACGGTAGTTATAATAACCAAAATTTTGATTTTGAAATGGATGAAATATAAACACTTTTCTATGAAAATTCTTTGAAACACATTTGTGCTCTTGTTTGATTTTGATTTTAAATGCTAACAGTAACAGTCATAAACAATATCTAAGTTTAAGTTTTTCCATGTTGATCAACAATTAATATTAACAACAATATACAATTAAATAGCAACTATATACAAGCAAATAGCAACTATAGCAGTCATTATACATTTTGTTTCCTGTTATTTTATTGTTCTTATTGCTACTTTTGTTATTTATTTTTTAACTTTACGCTTTTTGATTATAAATATTTACCATACCGGTACTTAAAAGTTCAATTCACTGTATTTCCTCCCCCAAGTGACACAAATACTAAGAATATTCTTCTGCCTCAGAATGGTCATTTAAGTTAAAAAAACGTAAGGCATTTAATATTTCATAAAAATGTTATGCACCAAAAATTATTTTATATAAAAATGAAACATTTTCTAAACCGAGTTATCATATTTGATTGGCATCAAAGCATAGAACAAAGATGAACTGGTACATTGGAGAATATATGTATTCTTGTTCATAAACTTTTGAAATGTTCAAGTAAACAGGAATTATTCAAAAGCTTGATGTGTACTTTCCAGTGGGCAACATTTAAAACTTTCAGCTGGCTTGAATCTTAAAACAATTGATGAAGTTGAACATTTAATGTGGTAATGGCCAGCTTTCACTTTCATTTTTTCATTATTGCATGCTACACCTCATGAAGATCTTTCGATCACCAAGCTTTTATAAAATGGCGACTTGTCAGCAATGATTCAGGGCCTTGAAAGTCTGAAATTTTTTCATGGTGAAAATAGAACAATATCAGATCAGTGAAATAATTTTTGAGAAAAAGTTAGTTGATTATATAAATGCTATAAAGCAGGGATATGCAGCTTCATTTGATGGGAGGGATTAAAGATAGTTTAGATAGTGTAGGCCTAATGGTGCAGGGCATAACAGAGTCCACAACAAAGTAAGTAGTACAGCACTATAAATGAACCTTTAATAAAGCATAATAAATTTGATAAATTATGATTAATGATTTATCTAGATCAGAGGTCACCAACTTTTTCACGGCGGGCCGGATAACGGGAAAAATTAAAGAGCGCGGGCCGGATAATCCTTCTGTACAATAATTTCAAGCCAGAACGAAAGCTCTGGGAAAAAAGACGAAAACATATGTTTAGTATTCCATGTTATTCATGGGTGAGTGGTGTGCAATGAAAAAAAGCAAAGACAACCAACATATTTATTAGCTAAAAAATTTAGCAAAGAAGGCGACGTTAGCAAAAAGATAGTTACATCAGACATAGTGTGCATCTCACAAACTAAGCATCAAAAAAGGTTAGTGAGATTTGTGAAACTGACATTTGGTTTTCAAAATATCATCAATTTTTGGTTTGGAATTGATGCATCCAATCGAAAGAATTATTTTCAAATGTTCATCAATCCCTCTCATTTGATGTGTTGATTTCACATAATTTTAAAAAAAAATGTTTGCTCACAGACTTAAGTTGTACCATGCATGCTGCAAACGGATTCAAACTCTTCCGTTATCTGAAAGTCCAAATTGACACCACAAATAAACACGGGAAGTTGTGAGAGATCTCATCCAGTGCCAGAGAATACCACAGCAAGTTCCTAGCTTTCTCATGTATCTGTAGCACAATGTTCTCTCCAAGTTCTTCTGTTCTTGACAGAATTGAATTTGCTGAAGAGCTGTTATTTCCAACCGCGGCGACTACAAATTTTAATGTCCACGTATATTTTTAACACTCCTTTTTCTTTCATCCACTTACAGTTTGTGGTAGTTATTGGACTAAAAGATATTAGCGGCAATAGGCTTAATGGAAATTGATTCTTATTTTATAATTATTTCTATTTTTAAATCAGCTTTTCCTAGAAACAACAACCTCAAGGTACTTCGTAGGTTTTTTAAATGATGTCATCATTTATTTATTAATTTTTATTTAAATACATCTTGATTTATGCTGATCTGAGTTTGAGTTTGAACCACATTAAATTTCACCAGTAACTTTATGTTTACCAGTGATAGACTGTGATATGTACGTCCACTCAAAATAAACTAATATCAATGGCAAATACACATCTACAAAACAAAGTGACCACAGATTGAAAAATAAATGTTGGTCATCTACTTTTAGCAGTTAACTTTTTTGTATTTATTTATAATTAAGATACCGTATTGCACTATTTTGAGACAATATTGTATGACTTTAGGAGTTCGAGCATAACAGGTCTTTAATAAACAAGAAAATCTAGATACAATAATTTAAAATGGGAATTAAAGGCACATAGAAGCCAGAAGGTCTTCGCACGTGTGAAGATCTCCCAGTATTCTAAACATAATATTGAAATTTAAATTGTACCGTATTAAAAAGTCTCTTGTCCCATATGTTTTATCAAGCAAGTTCAAGTACCGTCGGCAGGCCGGATGAAATGGCCTTGCGGGCCGGCCTGGCCCGCAGTTTGGTGACCCCTGATCTAGATCATAACCACTATAAAATCTCATAGGCAGCAACAGAAAAAAACTATTATGTCAAAAATTAATATATGATAATAACATCCATAATGGAAATGTCTTGTAAAAAGATGTAGATAGAAATATATAGCCGAAAGGCAAAGGTAACGCACGGAAACTGCGTTAGAAAGAGCACGGCTACATGGTTTCCTACCAAGTGCAGTCGAAAATAACGTAGAAACAGGTCGGGATATGATTACAGTTGCCGCATGGATATGAGGCGAAGGCGTGTGGCGACCCTAGCCGATGATTCCAAATATGCAGACTTGAGGGTACTGCTCCTAGGCAACCTCTCTTTTTGTCATTTCCCAGCTGCGGTGTGAATTAGTCATGCCGCAGAAAACCACGTAATCCCTATTAGAGGGCGTCTGTTAACACCTACGGGTCCCCCCGGGGTGGGAAGGGGGGGCTTTAGAGACGTAAATTGTATCCACCCCAGCCCAAGGAAGTCCGGCCCGGTTGCTGTGTAAGCATCACCCCGGCTGGCCAGGCATCCCTTCTCTGATGCGGCCTCACTCGCATAGTCAATCGAGAGGAAGGGTGGGTGGGGCCATCTCAGGGGCGGGGAGCCCTCGGCATGCCGCTTCGCGGCCTGGCTGGAATAAAGACCACTGGGGGAGTGGTTGAATGCCAGTTAGGGGCGGTGGAGGTGTGCCGGGGAAGACCTTATGAGCCTTGGCTCGATGGTCTGCTGATTTTCTTAAGTTAGTTAGTTAGCTATCTGAAAAAAAGTTTTGATGGCTACAGTATTCAAAAATGTCTATTAACTGTTTTTTTTTAAACTTGATAATTATTCTTAAAAAAATTTAACTTAAAAGTAAACTTAATAAAAAATATATACTTTGACAAAATTGATTGGATGCTCAAAAATAAAAACTGTAATGCTTGTTTACAAATTGAAGTGTTAAATGTCATAAAATGAAGATAATAATATAAAAATTTACAAAACTCACACATAAATTAATGTTTGCATCTTTGCTTTCTTTATGGTCACCTTCCCCTAGATCTTTCATTCTGGCAACATTTGATATAAGGTTGAACCAGATTTTTGGTTCAGCAGTACAAATCTCACAAACAATATCACCATCATCATTATAAGACAGGAAACAGTTGTTGCAACCAATTAATGCGAACCTACCCTGAAATAGAACAGCTTATGTAATATGATACATGTTTTAAATGGCATTCAATAATAAGGATTACATATACCGGTTTTAAACAATTTTAAAACATTGAATTGTAAATGGAAATCTAGTTAAAATTTACTAATTTAGTTAAGAAATTGTATTATAGTCTTACATCCTGATACAAAGGTTCAAACTGTTCCCTGGTCCCTACAGTCTCAGCTATACTAACAACTCTGCCATCAGTTTGTAAACTCCAGTATTTGCCATTTACAGACTTGAAGGCGATTTTTGAGTTATCTGTCTTAATGGTTGTGAAAACATCTGCAGGGTTGGTGGGACCCTCTCCTGTTATATAAAGGAACTGAAATTTAAAAATATGTATCAACATATGTTATAATTTGTTGATAAGTGATAAGCCAGAATGTGGCAAAAAATTATAATGATTCACAATAACAAACATGCATATTAAAGTTGGGTTTTCATTTAAGTTGATGCTCACCGGAGTCCTCGTCAATCCAAAGTTCTAAAGCCCCATTGTCTAGGACTGTGATGTAAGTCTGCTCTTCAATTTCAATGGCAACATTGGCTGGAATGTCTTTGAATTTCTCAATCTCATGCCATCCTCCTGTCACCCAGTAAAATGATCTTATTTAAAAAGTTAATACAACAGAATTAAATTTTCTCTATTCTCAAATCTTGTTCTTATTGCACTTATAACCTCAGAAAATCTTTAATTTGCAAACATATTAACACAAAACTGAAAATCTTTTTCTAAAATTTAAATAATTCAATGAAGAAAAATGCTTTCAATTCTTGATTCAGAAGTTATTTTCTTTAGTTGCCTGACATTGTCTGCCAAAGAAAGCAGCCAACTTGGCATGGGAATAATTAAATTGAGATTCTATGTAAAACGGCTGTGGTATTTTCAACTGTCAAACTGGCTACAGTGCGGAAATTTTTTTCTTTACATTAAAACAGTGAACATAAATCAGAAACCTAAAAAAAAGCACAATATTTGAAATAAGAATACAAAATATTTTTGTTAAGTGTTTACTTTTATTTGAGGTGCCTTCATCCAGTTTAGAATAGGAAATTTTATCATCAAGCCTGCCATCATGTTTTTGCATAAGGTTTGTATCTATATTGGACCTTAGAATAAAACAATTATGCCAATTATCTTGTGTTGGTATCTTAAATAAAATACAACACAATCATGTACAGTAGCCCATGTATGGTATTTAAATTAATTAAACTGAATTAGATCAAAACAACCTTTATTTTATGTCAAAAAAAACAATGTCTGCAGTTAACTTGAACATTTTTTATACATTAATTTCAATTCTTGAACTATTTAACAATTAATAGTCCTGCTATTAATAGATTCATTATTCTAATTTCTATGGTTTTTAAAATAGGTGTTTCACTATCAATGAGTATCATACCTTTTGCAATATGGCCCCAATTCTGGATATCCTGATATTGTTACCTTTACTATTTTTGTAACAGAAAATTTTTCCAGCAATATTTTGAGTTCACATCTTAAACTGTCAACCTCTAATCCTAGTTTTTGGATTGTATTTTCTTTAGTTTGAATTTTCTTTATTAAAGTTTGTATTTCTAAACTTATTTTAGATAAATCATCACCTGTTGTATTTGTCTCCCTTTCATTACTTTTATAATTTCTTGGAACAATAAAATTTTCTTTTGCCAAGATTGTTTTTAACCTTTTAACTTCATTCTTTAATTTAAAATTTTCTTTTTTTAATGCTTGTCTTTCAATTCTTAACTTATCTCTGGCAGCATCCTTCCTTTTCATGTTTTGATTTACATGTTTGACATTATACAATTTTGACATTTCTTTTAAACTTTTTCGTGATGATCTGAGTTTAACCTTCAGTTCTGATATGGCCTTCATATAAGATTTTCTTATTTTGGAGCACTTCTCACAGTCTGTTTTCAGTTGTTTTTCTATAGTTTGCTGGTCAGTAGCTACATGTGGAGGGAATAGCTTCTCTTGATCCTCCAAGTCCAAGGTTAAAATATTGTCAGTGTTCAAAGGCAAAAGCTGCCTCTTCTTGTGAACTGGCACTTTAAATGGCTGCATCAATAGGTCCTGAATTCTCTTCCAGTTAAGGTCCAAACTCTTTTTCAGAGTATACAGCCTTTTTTTCAATCTTGACAAAGAGGTATAAATAGCATCTTTGTTTGATAGATAGTTACTATCTACTTGCTGGAAGTGCTCATCAAGTGCAGACACAGCTGCTTTCATGCCATCCGTCTTGTTATTAAAGCTGCTATACATATAGATAGCATAGCCATTTCTATACACCCCTGCCCCTGTGATCACATCTTGGGCAAAGCTTCCCAATAAAATGTAAAAATCATCAATTTTCACTGACATTCTTGAAATTACAAACTGGAAAAAAAAGGTTTTATTCTGATAATTTTATTTAAATTATTTACATACATTACTATAATTAGATTTTTTACTTGATTTACATCTTAAAGCACTTGATAGAGTGACCAGAAATAATTTGTGTTAGTTATTAGTGTATTCAAACACAAACATAGGCTAGGCACTCAGTAAAAATGTATTGTATAGGCTAGTATATATAAAATATAATATAGGCTATAACTATAATATAACTTATAACTATGACTATATTTATGATTAGGCTAAACTAAATATTATTCCAGACCAGAATGAATGAAGTGATTGAGGTACGTTGACAAAGTTTATAATTTGCAACAACAGGTTTATTATTCAGTTATTGTTTTAAAACATTTTATTATGTAATGAAATTTTTTTGTATTTTAGATAGGCCTTTTTGTAGGACATGACCTTATCCAAATATGAAGGGAAGAGATCGCAGCTTCTGCCCTCTCCGCAGTTCTTTTAACTCATTCCCGACGGCTGCGACTAAATGCGTCCTTTGCGGGTTTCGGCGGATGCGTCCAAATGCGTCTGGCCACACCCCCCTACTTTTCTTTTCTCCCTAGTTATAAAATCACGCATCCCCGAGATTACTAGTGATAACCTCGCGGTAGCGAGATTCCACGAGCATTCAATAAAAAAAACCGGAAGTTTTTATCTCGTTTCATTCATTTTCAAAGCTTGTCTCAAGCTAGTCGGATCACAGTGAAATTTTTTGTGACATTTTTTTGTGAAATTTTGAAAATGGCCTTCCAATTTCTACAATCCCTTATCGATGGAAATGAACAATTGCTAGACGAGGGTTCTGATATTGAAGTTAATGAACTGTTTTCAGAATCTAGTGATTCTGATGACGATTCTGTAAATGATAGTGTTACTTCTAACACGAACACTACTGGCGCGGAATGGTCCGATGGACTGTCCAATGTAACAGAAAATATGGGCGTATTTTCTGAATATGTAGGAAGTCTACTGGATATGCCAATTGGCAGCCTACCTATAAACTTTTTCAAGCTGTATCTGACGGACAAATGTATTGATGAGTTTGTTTTACAAACTAATTTGTATGCCAAGCAACAATTGGCCAAGCAGTCGGGCCCTAGGCCTAGGGCATCTACCATAACATGGACACCAGTAAATGCAGATGACATCTACAAATATATATATATCAATATCATGTTTGGCCTTCACCAAGTGCCAGATGTAAGACTGTACTGGTCTTCTGACAATATGTGGAGGGTCCCTGCAGTGGCTGACGTCATGAGCAGAGATCGTTTCCAGTTGATTCATCGGTTTTTCCATGTCAACGACAGCTCTCTTCAACCCGCCAAGGACAGCCCAAACTATGATCCCCTATACAAGGTGAGGCCCTTTCTGGACCACATAAGGCACCAATGCTCATCACAGTACAAGCCTCAGAGACAACTAAGTGTTGATGAAGCCATGGTCGGTTTTAGGGGAAGACTTGGGTTCAAGCAATATATGAAAGATAAGCCGACTCCCTGGGGCTTGAAGATTTGGTGTTGTGCCGAAGCCAAGACCGGTTACATTTTAAACTTTAAAGTGTACACTGGTAAAAGTGAGGTGAGCTCTACCAATGGTTTGGGCTATGATGTCGTCATGGCTATGGCCGAGCCCTATTTGGATAAAAGGCATGAGATTTTTTTTGACAATTTTTTTTCTTCGCCCAAGCTGGCAGAAGACCTACTTGCCCGTGACACCTATTGCTGTGCCACAATTAGGCCCAACCGCAAAGGCTGGCCTCTTAAAAAATCTAAACAAAGAAAAGGTGACTGCACAATGCAGCAAAAGGGACTACTTGTTGCCTGCCAATGGACAGACAAGCGCCAAGTAAATATGATATCAACAAATTCAAATCCACTGATGACAACCGTTGAGAGAAGATCCAAAGACGGGATAATTGAAGTGGAAATCCCCTGCAGTGTAGACTCATACAATTCATATATGTTTGGTGTGGATTTAGGAGATCAGCACCGTTCGTATTATCCTGTAGGACGACCTAGCCATAAATGGTGGAGGTACCTCTTCTGGTATTTAATCCAGGTATCCATTGTTAATGGTTATCTACTGATGAAAAGGGTGAACCCTGATTCCCCTTTTAGCAAGTGCCACCTCAAGTTTCGTTCAAAGTTGGCTCAACAGCTACTGAATTTAAAAACAAGAGTCACCCCATCAAGCTCTTCTTGCCTGAACAGGCCAAGTATTGCTGGCATTGCAAGACCTTTCAGCCCCAAGCATAGGCTCTCTACAATGCCAGGGAGAAAGCGCAGATGCTACCAGTGTGCCATGGTAGGAGCAAAAATGCCCAGCGGCAGAACAAAGGAAACCACCAAAGGCTGTTATTTATGTCAAGTGCATTTGCATGCTGGACAATGCTACAGCACTTACCATGAGAGCATAAAATAAACTTTAAGTGGTGTTAAAGTTGAATTAAATGTAGGAAAAAAGCGGTCAAAATATCATTTGTTACATTTTTATTAATTTTGTGTCGTCGTTTGGTCTTGTTGTACCAGTAATGTTATATATTTCTGAAATCTTATCCATTTCTGAATGCAATAATATTTTTTTGGTTTAAATTGGTTAATATTTAGGTACCAAAAACAATTTTATAAAATATATATATGGTAAAAAATCAGAGTAGCTTCCCTTTTCCAGGAAAATGAATATAAACAGGAAGTGAGTGCTCAGGGGGGAATGAGTTAAGGTACCGGTGCCCGGTGCAGCAATAGAAGAATAACCGTTTAAATAGCAATTCAAACCGGAACAACGCGACTTTTTCACGACCAATGCTGAATAGGTAGATTACTCTAACTCAGGGCTACCACACCTTGGGAAATTTCCCAAGATCTTGGGAATTCACGACCCCCCATTGGGATCTGGGGAATAATTTTGAAAATCAGGCAAAACCTTGGGAAATATTAACGGGGAAGATTTCTTACATATTTTCAAAAAATGCAAATTGACCTTGTACACCATATGCATAGAACAGTCTCAACAATAAATAAACTGATAATAAATCTTGAAATCTCAAAGGAAATCAATATAGCCTATTAATATTATAGAATTTATGAGGGGTGGGGGGGGGGGGGTAATAGGCTCGGAAACTTTATCAGACATTAGGCTCTTAGACATTAGCAACAATACGAAAAACAGTACAAGCCAAAGAGGGAACGATAGTGTTCAATCAAGAATCGATAGTAAAATATGATGAATTTCAGTTACTTCTACAATGTGTTCAAACTATGATGCATCTGTTAAAAAATCCAGCCTAATTTTCATCAATTGGAAAAAAAAATAGTTGTGCATTTACAGGTAATTTAGATATTAAAATTATACCGGTACATTGTAGGATTATGGCTGAAAAGTTCATTTAAACAGTATTTTGTTTGAAAAAAATTTATTATAAAGTAAATTTACAATTTAAAAAATACTTATGTCTTCATATATCAATCCATTTAACTACAATTATTATTATTAAACTCTGCTTTATTGCTTTGCAAACCTCATTACTAATCTACAGACTTACAATAAGAAAACAACATGTTTTGATGATGAACCTTTTGCCCTTGTAATGGTTGTAAAGAGACTTCTGTGTTAATTAGCCCTGTGAGCTTTGTTTCAAAGTGACCTCTAATTACACATGTAGGTGATATTTTTACCAGAAAATTTGGAGATAATATTTAATTTAGTAGCCTAACTCCAGTGGGGTATTGATAATTTGGATTAAAAATTAATATTTTTTTTTTCAAAATCAATTTTTTTTTTTGTGATCAAGATTTTTTTAAAATGTCTTTTAAAATACATTTCAGTCAATTACTGTACCCCGAGTTTCGGGGGGGCAGTAATTATTGCAGTAATTACTACATAGAAAACCCCTTTTAAAGAAAACTCTTATATATTTATATGATCTTGGGAAATCTTGGGAAATATTTTGACAAAATCTTGAGAAATTTTAAAAAAGTGACTGGCAGCCCTGCTCTAACTTATGACAAATTAAAAATAATTCTCGACTTTTTGGTGGAGGTACAATCAAGCTTCAGTCAAATTATTTATACATTTTCAAGTTATTTTTCTCATATTCATTTCGGTAATTCGGTAGAGATAGCGCCCCGTTTTTTTTACCATGCGACCCGTAAAATTAAGAATAAAACGTTAAAAATAATGAAAAAATTTCCCTAAATGTATCCTTAAATACCTAACCTGAACCCTAAATTTATCCCTAACCTGGGTTTTGACCCTATCGCAACCAGTGTTTTGCAAATGATAGGAAATTAGTAAAACACAGTAAAGTTAAACCTGACAAAAGGAACGCAACAAAACAACGAAAGTGAAAGTGTCGGCAGAAAGCCTTCATCAGCGAACAAAAGGAAAAACGAATAAAATTAAACAATGTATCAAAAAATATAAAGTAGGCAAATATAATGTAGTAATTGCAGGCAAATAAGGTTTAGTGCGTTGTTAGCTACATTCATTTAAGAGTTTTTTTCATTTTTGAGTTATTATCATTGACAATCGCCCTTAAAAGTTATGCATCTCCCAATGGAGTGGGCTGATCTCACCGCACTGTCTGTACATGACTACATGTTACATACATTTAACAATCATTAATAATCATTAGCTTAAAAATTAACATACATTAATTAAATAAAACAAAACAAATGTGTATAAACTCTAGATAGTAGAAATTCAAGTCGTAGACTTTATATTAACCTGATCAATTGTCATATTTGGTTTATGGCGCGAGTAATGCTCAGTAGTGAAGAACAGAACTTATCACATCACACTCATTCAATAATGGTCTATTCGCTCAAAGTCAAAGTGGGTTCACTGCGCTTAGGGTGAGACAACTCTTGGCAAGATCATAACTAACGCGAACCCAAAATTTCCTTAATAAATATTTCCTGTACCAGTATTATAATTTAGTACTGAAATTTGATTTTGTAATTATACACTGTTATTTTTAATAACTCTTTTACTTTTAGGCCTAATACTAATATAGGCATAGGTCATATTTAAGAATAAGCTTTTGATCAAATCAATAATACATTAAATTTTAGAAGAGTGGGCCGTGGCATGAAAAGATATTAATATTAAGATGGCCTCCAGGCCATGGTCCTAGGTTTTTAACAGCTATAAATGTACATACACCAAATTATCATTGTGTGGCCTGTTTAAAAATATTGAATCAGTTTTTTTAGTACCGGGAATTCCTAATTATTAGTCCTAATCTTTTATGCAATTTTATTTTTCAGAGTTACTACACTAGACTACGAGACTACAGAACAGTGTCTACAGATTATCATCACTCCCTGATTGTAAATTGTGCTCAGAAGTTAGGGCTTATCTCTGAATTTTTAGTCATATAAAATTGTTATGGCTGTTGTTAAAAAAACAACAAAAGATTTTGACATTTTTGTGGCAAGTTTTGCTGGGGATGCTACCACGAAGCATTACAGGAATGGCTTTGCTGTACACCTGTATTACAGCAATGGAAACCATAGGTCAAATACTGCTAAATTACTTGATAAATATCTCCAGCATTCAGACAGTAGCTACGTGCCAAACTTAAATGTTATCAAAGGAAACCTGTACAGGCTTATGGAGAGGGTTTCAGTTTTAAAGAGAAGTATTGATAAAAGCTGGCATATGATAGAAGAACTGATGCTGAAACCTGTGCATGTACCAGCATCAATTCCGAAAAAGAGGCAAAAAATATCTGAGCCTGAGGCTACTGCAGTTGTTCATAATATTGATGATAATTTATTGTATTCACCTCCTCTAAAAAAAAATTCTTTTAACACGTTTGAACCTTCAATGGTGGGGGCACATGAGGAGTGTTTGCTTCCTCGAATAGATCAGCAGCAGCAAAGATTCGCACCATGGGCTGTGGAAAAAGAACTAAAATCAGACTGTGAGAAGTGCTCCAAAATAAGAAAATCTTACATGATGGCTGTATCAGAACTGAAGGTTAAACTCAGATCATCACGAAAAAGTTTAAAAGAAATGTCAAAATTGTATAATGTCAAGCATGTGAATCAAAACATGAAAAGGAAGGATGCTGCCAGAGATAAGTTAAGAATTCAAAGAAAAGCATTAAAAAAAGAAAATTTTAAATTAAAGAATGAAGTTAAAAGGTTAAAAACCATCATTGGAAAAGAAAATGTGGATGTTCCAAGAACTTATACAACTAATAAAGGGGAGAAAAATATAACTGGAGGAAATGATTTATCTCAAACAAATTTGGAGAATAAAACTTTAAGAAATAAAACTCAGAACAAAGAGGAAAGAATCCAAGAACTAGAATTAGAAATAAACAAATTAAAGTGTGAACTAAAATTGTTACAAGAGGAACATTATTCTGCTACTTCTGTTACAAAAATATTTACAACACTTGTAGATCCAGATCTGGAGAACATATCCGAAAGGTTTGAGAATATGGTTAGAAAATGTTAATTCAAGTTAGTAATACTATGTAGGTTACAGTCTTGAAAATAAGACTTTATTTCATTATTTAAACTGTTTTAAAACAAATCTCACTGTTTTTTTTTTTTTAAAGATCTAAACTACAGAAAAGTCTAAAGCAAAAGCGTGACAGTGACAGCAGATCTGTTGATACTGGTATAAATTTCTATTCTCAGGAAATGGGTAACCACTAAACATTTATAATATTTTACATAATATTTTTTAAGAAATGTGTACATTGTAAAAAACTTCATAGTTAGATTTGAAAGTTTTTTTTTTTAAAAGAACTAAATTCATGTTCAAGAAACAGCACAACAGGTTGTAAAAATATGCTTGAAGAATAATAGATGTACTGTAATTGTAAAATATAAGATAACAAGAAACATCACCAATATTTAAAGCAACAAAAGTAATAAATTCTGTTGTACTAAGTTTTCTAAATAAGATCTATTTTATGTGGGAGGTAGAGAAATTCACAAACATTCCAGCCAATGTTGCCATTGAAATTGAAGAGCAGACTTACATCACAGTCCTAGACAATGGGGCCTTAGAACTTTGGAATCATAAGGACTCTGGTGAGCATCAACTTTATTCAAAAAACAAAATCCTTTAAATAAGTTTAAAAATGCTTCTTTGTTCTTGCTTGATATAATAATAGCGTTTTTTTTCTTCTTTTTTTTGCCATAGCCTGCTTTATTAACTAATAATAATAACATGTTGATGCACATTTTTACAATTTCAGTTCCTTTTTTATTACAGGAGAGGGACCCACCAACCCTGCCGATATTTTCACAACCATTAAGATAGATAGCTCAAAAGTTGCCTTCAAGTCTGTGAATGGCAAATACTGGAGTTTACAAACTGATGGCAGAGTTGTTAGTATAGCTGAGACTGTAGGGACCAGGGAACAGTTTGAACCCGTGTTTCAGGATGTAAGTCTGTAATACTATTTCTTGTTATTTTAAAAGGATCATAGATGTAATTGTCTTTTTACTGCTTACAATTCTTGTAACAGTTTATTAACTGTTAAGTATTCACAAAAGGCTTATGTAATTTATTTTGTTGATTTTTTTAAACCCTTGATAGATCAGTGTATTCTTTTGCCATTTGCCTTCTGTTTAAGACAGTCTTGAAATACATAATTTTTCATCAGTTGGTTTTGAATTTAATAATTGTCTAAATAATTTTTAGAATTCCTGTATGTGATTCTGTATTAAAAATTGATGTGTACCAATTACACTACTATAACTTCAAGTTTTAAAAAAATGTTGATCAGCCAGTACAAAACGTATAAATCTGTTACAGATCACCTGATACAAAGTCCTTTGATTTGTTTCTATTTAATTCATAAATGTCATATTTAGAGCAGACACCCATCTTCATAAATGGTGTTCACTTTTTATTTGTTGTATGCTTTTTTTGTACATTAATTATTACTTCTAATACTTATATATATTTTTTTTTACATCATAGTAATTCATAAGTACCAGTATGTAAATTTCTGAGCATTTAGTTTAGGGTAGGGTATGAAATCTTACAACAATTTTTTTTTACATTTACATGATTATATTTGTATTTCAGGGCAAGTTGGCATTGATTGGTTGCAACAACTGTTTCCTGTCTTATAATGAAGATGGTGATATTGTTTGTGAGAGTTGTACAGCTGACCCAAAAAATTGGTTTAAACTAAAATCAAATGCTGCCAGAATTAAAAAAACAGTGGAAGAAGGTGTCTCAAATTTTAGCAACGATTTAATCAAAGGGCCAGAAGTTAATTTAAATTGATGTGTGAGTTTCCTTGGTTTTTATGAAATGAGTAAACCAAAGTAAGGTGAAACCTGAAAAAGAAATGCAACAAAACAATGAACATGTCGGCAGAAGCCTTCGTCAGCTGAAAAACAACAGAAAAAACAGAATAAAATTAAAATTAAGAAATAGCACTTAGCTTAGAAGAAGGCAGCAAAATGCATTGTGACAGAAAGTAAGTGGGTGAGAGATTAAATAGGGAAGAGGGAAAGAAAAGAGAAGTAGTAAGTCCACTGCCATAGGTCATGACATGGAGCTAGATTCAAGCTGTGAAAAGAGACATGACTTTCAATACTTTCATACCATGTGGTGTCAATGTGCCATAGTTCAGGATAAGCTTGTGTTCCGAATTCACCCGGCTGGGTGTGTTCGTGCTAGCCACGATTGCACATATTGAAAAGTCCGCCTTGCCCTGGTGGTCGCTGCTATTGAAGTGTTTGGAGACGGGACACTGTTTATCTTGTGTAATATTACGGAGGTGTTCTGTACACCTGTCAGAGAGTCTGCGTCCAGTCTCCCCTATGTACTGGAGAGTGTGAAAACTCTTTGAAAAGCGTCAACAAAATTGTAATACTTCTTGTTCTTAAGAAACTACATCCTTCAGAAACAAGGTTAGATTATGTTCAGTACAGTGAATATATAAATTATTTTGAAAAAGAATTTGACCATTTTCCACAAAGTGTGATTGGGTTGCAGACCATACCAAGAGAGGACTTACTGGGCAGGGTCTACAAAATCACAGGCTGTGGGCAATAGCAGTCACTTGATGTGGTACTAGATTTAGGCTCAGTTGTTATTTTCATGGGCCTTGTCGGACTCTCAACAAACTGCATGACATTAACATGAAATTCTTGAAGTTGTAGAACATATATTAAAACTAGAGCCACTGTACCCAGTATGGTCTAAAAGCTGTTTAAATGTTTTTAATCATGTTTTAATTTAATTTGACATATAATGTATCAGATAAATAGGTTGAATTTTAATTTCATTAAAACATATTATTTTTTTAAATATTAAAATAAAGCATGTAGAATTACTTGCAGGTTTGTGACAAAGATCTGGAATTATGGAAAAGAATAAAGAAAATGTTTAAAACATTGATATGAAAGTGTATTTCTTTTTTTACACCTCTGTGAGACTTGTAACTTATAAATGAAGTTAATATTTATTAATAAATTAATGTTGGGTATATGCCATAACTGCTATTCAATTTTTAGAGCTTTTAATTTTTCAGCAATGATTTGTTCTTTCTATAGCTGTTCGAGTATTGTACGAAGTCCTTTGGCAAGATATTTGCACATCAAATTCTATTTATTTTAAAACCCTAATTAACTGTTAAGTACCGGTACTTGACTTGGATAACATTGTGTGTTGTTAATTGAAATTTTTTGTTGTTATCACTGGTTCCGTATTTAACTTGCATTTCCTTTATTTGTGAAGCAGAGCCTGGCTAACCGCATCTACCCAGAGCCCCAGTGTGGCTTCCGGAGTGGGCGTTCAACTATAGACATGATTTTCTCGTTACGCCAAATGCAGAAGTGTCGTGAACAGCACATGCCTCTTTATATTGCTTTCATAGATCTGACAAAGGCATTCGACTTGGTAAGTCAGAAAGGCCTGTTCAGTATCTTGCAAAGAATAGGTTGTCCCCAATGACTGCTCACAATCATACTGTCATATATGAAAGCGTCATGAATGATGTTAATCTATCACATGTTAAAGATGGATAGATACTGGCTGTGTTTCCACTACCTCAGATCAGTGTAACAAAAGATGAATCTGCCTGTTGTAGGAGGAAGTGTTCTTACTCTACTTGTTAGGATTCTTAGAAAGCTCCAAACCAGGAACATGTGAAAAATGAAATTAACTTTATCAAAGATATCTTGGTAAATGGGCGTAGCTGTACATCAAGGACAGGAAACTAAAATATTCGTAATACCGGTATAAATTAAAAGATACAGAAGGGAAAACCTACAAATGCGACATTTGCCCTTCAGCCTTTGTTGACCCTTCATACTGAACTATTCACAGAAGACTTCACACACAAGGGAAGCCTTTAAAATGTGGCATTTGTCCTTCAGTGTTCTTCAAATTTAACTTATCATAAAAGACTTTATAAACACAGGAGACAAAAAATCAACAAATGTGAAATTTCCTCTTCTGCTTCTATATTTGCTGATTTTTCGACCTTCACTAGTCACAGAAGACTTTACACATGTAAAAAAAACGTACAAATGTGACGATATTTTTTTTTCTGCATTTGTTCAAAGTTCTTCTTTAAGCGCCCATTAAAGAATTCACACAGAAGAGAAGCCTTACAAATGTGAAACTTTTCCTTTTAAATTTGATAGAAATTAACAATGCCTAACAAAGTTTTTTGCATAAATCCTTTTTATGCATTTTTGTTTGCATTAAATTTATGTGATTGTAGCTACCGATTTTTGGTATGGGAATGGTTTTTATCAAACATAGTGCATTTAAAACCTAATAGACTAAAGATATATATGAGGAGTCCCTGCTAAGTAACTTCTTTTTGATTCAGAGAAAAATGAGTTTTTGTAAATTAATTTATATAGCGAATATAGCATTTATATATTTTTATATGGTGAATTTTAGATTTAAATAAAGCTTTTTAATCATTAAATACACAAAATACTGTAGATTGACACTTATTTAACCAGCCAAGATAGATCTCATTTTTAAAAAAAAAGTGACTTAACACTAACAAAAGCAAAGTTAATAAAAAAGGATTTAATAATAATAGCTTACATAGTCACAAAAGATTTCATACAGGAGAAATTCCATACAAATGTGAAATTTGTTATTTGCATTTTATTGTATATCTTATTTAAATAAATATATTCACAAAAGTCTTCACAAAGGAGAGAAGCCTTACAAAAATGAAATTCTTGCTTCTAAGTTCTACATTTGCTCACTCTTCAACTTTCACAAAAGAGCCAACACAGGAAATAAAAAGGAATTAATATGCCATTTATTTTCTGCATATTCTGGAAGATCTCATTTAACTTTTAAGTGTCCACAAAAGAATTCACACAGCAGTGAAATCTTAAAAATGCGACATTTGTTCTGCTTCATTTTCTTGAAAGTCTGGCTTAGATATGCACAAAAATATTCATACTTGTGAGAAACCATAAAAATGTGAATTTTATTATTCTCCATTTGGTGATTTTTAAAGTTTAACTATTCACAGAACTCTTTACACAGGGGAGAAGCCTATCAGATTTGTCATGGTTCTCATATAACCTCAAAAGATTTCAATCAGGAAAGATAACTTCAAAATCCTCAAAGTTATCTTTATATTTATATCTCTAATATAATATGGCAAATGTCACCTTAAATTTGTGAATTCCATGATATTTAATGATTTTTTTAAATTATAAAAATTCAATAACCGCAATTTTACCTTATTCTAGTCAGACCGCCTTGTGTTCTCACACACTAATAATATCAAAATGGTAACACTAATTCAAAATTGTTAAGTTGGTGTCAGTGACAACTGTACATGGTTCTGTGTGTATTGCACAATTTTTGACATAAGTATTTTGTTTTAACGGAACCAAACAGCTTTTTTTTTCAAAAAGGAAAGGGGTGGATCAAACTGCTTTTGCCCCATCCCTCGCAGAAGCCTCTTACTCCTATGTTGCTTTTAAGAAAATAGAATTTACAATTTTGCTGCCTCTTGAAGCCCAAATTGGTAAGATGAAACTTACCATACGTGAAATACATTAGCATTGCAAAATATGACTAACAATAGAAGAGATCAGCCGTAAAATAAAAGGCTCCTGTTTAAAATTGCAGCCCCACCCACTCTTTTTTTTCATTAAAAAAAACTTAAATCATATTTCCTACCGGTACCTCAGAGACAAAATGTCACCCCAGTAAGAATAAAATTACCTCATCTTGGGACACATTGGGAAAAAGGTGTACAGTGACTTCATTTAATTTACTTTTACATCATTGTCTTAAAATATACCGGGTAAAGATTTTTTTTTCGTATGGGAGGTGAGGAATGGGTGTTAAAGCTCATTCACGTGAGTCCAAAAAATGTACCGGTAGTTTAGTGCATATGTAATATACGGATGGCCCCTTATTAAGCAGTAGCCTATAGAAGATTATAATAATGACAAGACAACTTACTATGGCTAAGAAATGCAAATGTAAGAAAGAAAAGCTGTTAAAAATGTTTTTTTTATTTTACTTTTGAACAGAAGTCACCAGAAAACAAACAAACAAAATAATGCAGTACCGGTAGTCTCTGCATATTCATTTCCTTCTAAAATATTAAATAAAGGATTTAAATATATTGTTATTTTAACATAACTTAGCTCTGTTAACTTAGTGAACGTTCCTTCAACATTTACAATTAACACTAGTTATGTTTCATCACATATATATTATAAAAGCCTGGGGAACAGAAAACTTTTAAAAATGATTGGATATGTTCACATTCTTTTATAATGCTCTGATCTATTAAGTAGATGAGTGAGTTCTAATTCCAATTACCGGTTGGTTTATATTTTACCTAACGGTGAAACTTATTCCAAAGTTTTACTTAAAAATAATGAACAGATAATATTAAATAACAGTATAAAAAAAAAACAATAATACTCATTATTTAAATAGAGAGTCATTATTACCCCATCATCCATATCATTATCAAATCATAGTGCAGCATACGGGTGGATCAGACTCGTTAGCCTTGGATGGCAACTCATCAAAGAGAAAGAAACTCTGAGTTCAAACCTGGAGATGAAATCATGAAGGCAGATGACATTGACACAATGAAACATTCTGGCAACTCCTGCGATGCCACTGGTGCCAAGCTGTATCATCCACATGATGTTCCCTTGGGTTATCCAACGCCATGGAGAAAGGCAATTTGCTGTGTAAGGAACCAGCTTATAATCCTAAAAGGAATAATCCGAGGCCTTGTGGATTTTGGTCCAGCAAAATCTACACCATCCTTACATTGTGATTTGAGTCCCCTAATAATATGTCATATTTGATCTGAAGCCTCTGTAACTGTATAAACATGTCCAAACATTTATAAACTAATAATAGTAAACAACTATAATTCAAATAGCTGCCTTCCACTTCTCATGGACCATCATGATCATTTCTTTAGTTAGCCAAACATTTATACTTTTATACCATATGCAGACTAGAATTTTATTTTGTCCTAAATTTGATATACCAGGTAGCTTTATATTATATCCTTTGTCTTGATTCATCCCCCTTTTAGATTTCCCTCTCAATATTCTCATTTAAAAATCTTTAACTATGGATTGCCTGTTTCCTTCACACAAAGTTGTAAAGCCGCCTGGAAATTCTGAAATAAATAAAGTAAAAAAAAGAAATGAGACCATTTCATATCAATTAAAAATTTTAGTTAAACAAAATATCCAATTATAAATAACTAATTTTGAAAAAAAAAAAATTGTACATTCCGAATGTATTGGTTTTAATTTAAAGTTAAATATTATAAGAAGTTAATGATTGACCTGTATCTAAAAACTATGGAAACTCACACAAAATCATTTCTGTCTCTTTGATTAAACATTTGTCTTCATTTGGGTCACATACCACTGGATCTTTCATTCTGGCAGCATTTGATCTTATTTTGAACAAATTTTTGGGGTTAGATGTAGAACTCTCACATACAATGTCACCATCGTCATTATAAGACAGGAAACAGTTGTTGCTACCAACTAATAGCAACTTACCCTGAAATAAAAATAGAAAGGATAAATTTAATTTTAAAAACAAACACCATCATTTATGACTTATGAAGATCAATTTATCTTGAAACTGAAATGTAGTCTATGACTATGACATAGACTTTACATGTAGAAACATATGTTGTACAAACAGACATATTTATCATATGGTATACAGCAGATATTATATCAGAAAGATACATTGATTTCAATTAACTTTTAAATTGCAACTAATTAAAAATCATCATGTATATATTGATGAATACCAATATAACAATATAACGTTTAGTGGTTTTTCATTGTTTGTTGACTTGCACTGTTTTTAACTGAAACACTATAGTGCCCTTAGCTGATGTCAGTAAAAATTCTAGGCAGAATCTAACTGTGTATGGGACATCAACTATGGACTGAAATTGTTCTGTATGTAACAAATTGTGCCTTCGAGACATTGCAATATGAGTATAGCAAAGTGATATTGTTTTAATGAATACTGATTTTCAGCTTAATCATATAAAATTGCGATTCTCCTTTCCCTGCATACATCTATTATATAGTTGGTAATAAAAATTTAAAAAATTCTCCCTTCCTTTAATACAGCGGTTCTCAACCTGTGGGTCACGACCCCTTTAGGGGTCGCCTAAGACCATCGGAAAACAAATATTTATGAAATCGCAACGAAATTTTTTTTTTTGGTATATATATATATATATATTTTCTATATATTATATATATATATATAAAATGATTTTCATATTTTGTAAACTCAATAAAAATTGTCAACAGTTTGCTTGCATACATCCATCACAGAGAGACAATGATGTTAACTCAATTTTTAGCAATGTCTACAAAGATGGGCAAGGTGTATTATGTGGAGAATCAACTGTTTTTCAAGCAGATAAATGTTATCAATTTGTAAATAAAATGTTGCTTTAGATTTAGTGCAAAGCTAATTAACTTTCAGCTGTAATAATAAAGTGCATCTAGTAACACAAAAAAACAGTATTACAGTTACAAACTAACTTCCTGAAACACAGGTTCAAACTGTTCCCTGCTCCCAATGGTCTCAGCTATACTAACAACTCTGCCATCACTTTGTAAACTCCAGTATTTGCCATTCACAGATTTGAAGGCAAATTTTGAGTTATCTATCCTAATGGTTGTGAAAATATCTGCAGGGTTGGTGGGTCCCTGTCCTGTAATTATAAGGAACTGAAATTTAAAATTTTGTATCAACATGTGTACAATTTATTACTAAAGCAGCTTATGGCCAAAAAATTATGATAACATGCAATAACAAACATGGGATTTTAAAGTTGTTAACGTTGATGCTCACCAGAGTCCTTGTGATTCCAAAGTTCTAAGGCTCCATTCTCTAGGACTGTGATGTAAGTCTGGTCTTCAATTTCAATGGAAACATTGGCTGGAATGTCTGTAAATTTCTCCATCTCGCACCATCCTCCTGTCACATAGGAAAATTAATCTGAATTAAAGACTTAAAATCATGAGATTCTTTATATTACTTTTTGTTCATAAAATACTTGTTTCTTATTACCTTATTTTTCTAACAATACATTTTTATTTCGCCAATTTTTCCAAAAATAAACCGGAGCTGTAGTTCAACCTAGCGAGGATTTAATGTTATGATCTGACTCATAAGTATACTAGGCATACCGTACTCTTAGCACAACATTTAAAAAAGGGGATTTACCATGATTTGAGGTTTTTTCCTTCTCTTGAGAACATAAAACTAGATCTTCTGGGATGACTTTATGTTTTCTCTTTTTGCTATGATTTTTTAAATATGAAAAAAAGTCAGTTAATGCTTGTAAATTAGAGAATAACGGATGAAATAATTAAATTATAAGTTACAATACATTGGTTTTTTTTTCCTTTGAAGTGTTGTAATCAATTTCTCATACCTTTTGGCCTGAAACTGTACTTCAGGATCTCCAGGTGATACTAAATTTTCAAAGGAAATTTTCATCTTTAAGTTTGTCAGTTCACATCTTAAATTGTCAACACTTGATTTAAGTTCTTGGATCCTTTCTTCTTTTATTTGAATTTCCTTTATTAAAGTTTCAATTCCTAAACTTATAGGAGCTAAATCGTATGGTGTGTTTTTTTCCTTCTTTTTTGAAACAGCAACATTCTCTTTTCCAGTGAGGGGATTTAATCTAGCAACTTCTATTTTTAACTTCAGATTTTCTATTTTTAAAGCTTTTCTTTCCCTTCTTAACTTGTCTATGGATGCATCTTTTCTTTTCATATTTTGATTCACAACTCTGACATTATAGTTTTTTGACATTTCTCTTAAAGTTTTTCGTGATGATCTGATTTTAACCTTCAGTTCTGATATGGACTTCATGTAAAAATATCTTCTTTTGGAACACTTCTCACAATCAGTTTTGAGTTGTTTTGCTGGAGCCTGTGGTAGGCTATCAATTTGCTGATGAGCTACCTGTGTAAGCAAAAACTCCTCTTGTGTTCTTGGACTTGTTACATCAACAGAGCTGGACGCAGACAAAGGCAGCTGCCTCTTCTTGGTGATTGGTGCTTTAAGTGGCTGCAATAAAAAATTCTGAATATTATTATTATTCCAGTTTATCTTTATTGTCTTTTTCAAACTTAATAGTCTGCTTTCCAAATTTTTCAGATTGCTATAAATTGCATTCTTGTTTGACACATAGCTACTATCCTCTTGCTGGAAGCACTCATCAAGTATAGATGCAGCATATTTCATCCCTTCCTTCTTGGTGGTACCCTTGGTGTAAAGAAAGACAGCATACCCATTTCTATACACCTTGTTGGCAGCATCTTGAGCAAAGGTAGCCACAAAATTATTAAAATCAGATGTTTCAACATTGGTAGACATTCTAAGTATCTTTGAAACTGAAACAAAAAAAGGAAAAAATAAAATTAATGAATATTATAGTATAGACATAGATAAACATTATTCTTAATTGTCTAAATAGCAATATATATCTTATTATTCTTATATAAATAAATAAATATTATTATTCAATTATACAGCCTACATATTATTATCATATATAATATAATAATTAATATATATAATATATAAAAATACACCACAGGCTTATACAATTATATATAATATTTCAAAAGTTCTTATACATACTCAGTCATATATATTTCATATATTCATATATGATATCAGATCTTATTTCTTTATATTCTATTTCTACGTCGCAGCGTCGTACGTCAAAAGTCTAAGGGTACTAATATAGAAATATTTAATATTAATTAAAAGTCTTATTTACTTAGACTTAGGCTAATTTTGAAAGATGGGTACATGACGTCATTTGCGTGTTTTGTTATGTTGCTGATGACTTTAGGGTTCAGGTTAGGTTTAGATTTAGGGTTCAGGTTAGGGATAGATTTAGGGTTCAGGTTAAGGTGAGGGATACATTTTGGAAGTTTTTTCATTATTTTTAAACGTTTTATTCTTAATTTTACGGGTCGTGACTGTCGTGTCAACCAAGATGGCGGCCATGGTAAAAAAAACGCGTACCCATCTCTCAAAATGTACCCTTATTCAAGTTATTTGCTGATAAATTACAATGAAATAACATATAAATATCGAAGTGATTATTCGCACAGCTCTGCGGATAACGTTCGCCGTTATTCGAAGATTTTGGTTTGCCGATAACGCTCGCCGTTATTCGAAGATTTCTGTCTGCCGAACTATTTATTCTTTTTTACATTACTTCACTAATAAATGAATTTAAAAAAATAAAAAAAGAACGAATTCAATGATTTGCTGCTTTTACAGCCGCGGTGTACGCATGCCAACGACCGTGGTTTTGCTAGTAGTGCCGGACATTATTTTTTGTCAAAACATTAATTCAATGAAATCACACTTACACCCCCCCCCCCCCCCCCCCCGGCACTTGGAATATGATCCTAATTACTCCTAGAAATAACTCCCTGCATTATTCAAAGATTTCGGTCTGCCGATAACGCTCGGCATTATTCGCAGAGCTGTGCGGATAACGCTGCCCTATAAATATATAATATATTAAAATATTTTATTAGTAAATGATGCACTCCTTTACTTTACTTACTACCAGTAGGTTCTTCGAAAGTCTCACGCGCACGCAGTCTGCGCATACGAAAAATAACGCAAAAACTGTTGTGGCCATTTTACATTCAGCTCGTGGGAGGACTTCGTTGTTTTGCGTTTTACGTCACAGTTTTCTAATAATAAATTATTTGTCATCAGTGACGTAGAGCGCATATTTTTCCAAACAGGGTGATATTATTTTTATACAGTACTTAAATGAAAGTGAAAGGCTAGCCTAAGAGTAAGACTAAGACTACTAAGAGTAAGAATCTGATTCCTACAATGAACAATGCTATGACTCTTAAAATTAAAGGCTATTATTAGGTATTTTTAGCCCTTGCCTTTGACTATTCCTAGTCTGATAAGTCTACTTAACTTACTCTCACACTACTTACTCCTACTCCTACCGCTACCCTACCTAAGCCTAAACTATGACTACTATGACTACTATGAGTTATGACTAAGTCTAAGGACACTAAAAAACTAATGTCATTAGTAATGACTATTATTAATAGTAAGTGATAGTGACTATGACTCTCACTATGACCAATACTAAAGTATACGCCTATAGTATAGCCTATACTTATACTTATACTGAACTGCATAATACTATTATTACGTGACTTATTATTAAAAATGATTAATTATATACTAAAGCTTATGCTAAGCAATTTATCATATATAATACATAATAATATTAATATATATTATTAATTATATATAAATACATAATTATCAACATGATACTTTAGGCATTATTTTAATTTCTTTTTCGGTTGGATTTCTAACTAGAATGTCTGCCAAGATAAAAATTGCTGATTTGAATAATTTTGTGGCAAGCTTTGCCCAAGATGCAGCCACAAAGGAGTATAGGAATGGATATGCTGTCCTTCTTTATAGCAGCAAAACTAACAAGAAGGAAGGTATGAAAGCTGCAGTGTCCATGCTTGACGAGTGCTTTCAGCAAAAGGATAGTATCTATCTGTCTAACAAGAATGCCATACATTCTTGTCTATTAAAATTTGAAGACAGGCTCCGCGGGTGGAAAAAACAATTAAATAAAAACTGGATTATTATTCAGAATTTTTTGCTGCAGCCCCTTAAAGCACCAGTTACTAAGAAGAAGCAGTTGTCCACAAACTCAGTTGATATATCTCTAAGCACACAAGATGAATGTTTTCATCCACAGATAGCTCATCAGCAAATTCATAGCCTACCACAAGCTCCAGAGAAACAACTCAAAACTGATTGTGAGAAGTGTTCTAAAAGAAGAATATTTTACATGAAGTCCATATCAGAAATGAAGGTTAAACTCAGATCATCAAGAAAAACTTTAAGAGAAATGTCATTAAACTATAATGTCAGAGTTGTGAATCAAAATATGAAAAGAAAGGATGCAGCCATAGACAAGTTAAGAAGGGAAAGAAAAGCTTTAAAAATAGAAAATTTGAACTTAAAACTTGAAGTAAATATATTGAAATCCTTAACTGGGAAAGAGAATATGGAACATAAAACACCATATGATTTAGCTCCTATAAGTTTAGGAATTGAAACTTTAACAAAGGAAATTCAAATAAAAGAAGACAGGATCCAAGAACTTGAATCAGATGTTGACAATTTAAAGTGTGAACTGACAAAATTACAGGAGCAAATTTCTGTTAAAAAAATAATAACACCAGGAGATTCTGAAGTGAAGTTTCAGGCCAAAAGGTATGAGACAATAAGAACATTGAAGAAAAAAGGAACAATGTTTAGTAACTTAGGATTTCATTATTATATTATTTCAGTAATATACTCTTATTTACAAGCATTAAATAACTTTATTCTGAGAGCCTTTTTTTTTTCATATTTAAAAAATCACATTAGCAAAAAGAGAAAACATATCCATACCCCTGAAGATATAGATTTACATTCTCAAGAGAAGGAAGAGACCTCAAATCATGGTAAAACAACTTATAAAGATTTTTTATACAGTAATTTAGTTATGCCTAGAAAATTTAAAAGTCAGATTATAACTTATATTAAAATTGTTATGTTAAATTACAGATCAGGTTTATTTTTTAAAAATTGGCACATTAAAATAATTACTTTTAGAAGTAAAGTAAAATGAAAAAAAACCCAGAAGATATTGTAACAAAAAGTAATACACAGAGTAATGCATCTTATGATTTTAAGATTTTAAATAAGATCAAATTTCTGTGTGACAGTAGTATGGTGGGAAGTTGAGAAATTTACAGACATTGCAGCCAATGTTGCCATTGAAATTGAAGAGCAGACTTACATCACAGTCCTAGACAATGGGACTTTAGAACTTTGGAATCACAAGGACTCAGGTGAGCATCAACTTTAACAAAAGCACAGCTTTAAAATGCAAGTATTTGATGTTATCATAAAGTTTTGTTGTTTAGGCCATAAGCTGCTTTGTGAACAAATTTCCTTTTTTTTTAGGAGAGGGACCCACCAACCCTGCTGATATTTTCACAACCATTAGGATAGATACATCAAAAGTTGCTTTCAAGTGTGTGAATGGCAAATACTGGAGTTTGCAAAGTGATGGTAGAGTTGTTAGTATAGCTGAGACTGTTGGGACGAGGGAACAGTTTGAACCAGTGTTTCAGGAAGTTAGTCAGTAATATTTTTTCTTGGTATAATAAATAAATGTACTTCATCAGTATTTTTTTTTAAATGTCTGATTCATTGCTATTAAAATATAGTGGTACCAGGTTATTAAAGCTCATTTTTTATCATTATGTTTTAAGATTTCATTAAAATAAAGACTACTTTGAAATATAAATTTTTCATATCAGATTTGTAAAAAAATATAATTATGGTTTTAAGTTAAGAGTTTAATAATTTCTATGTCTAAATGACAAATTCTTAACGCTATAATTATTTTTTGTTTCAAGGATGGCTGATAAACCATATTAGATAATCTAGTACCATACACAAAAATAAAATTTTAAACTTTGGTTTTATTTTTTTCTATATTTTACCAGTGAAAGATGCTTGTCTTTTCCTAAATTTTATTATAAGAATAAGATTCTTCTTCACATAATATTTATAAATTTATTTTTAAAATATTATCTGTTACCAGTACCAGTATGTTATAATTTAATATGATATGTTTTGTATGTCTTTTCAGGGCAAGATGGCATTAATTGGTCACAACAACTGTTTCTTGTCTTATAATGAAGATGGTGACATTGTTTGTGAGAGTAGTACAGCTGACCCAAAAATATGGTTCAAATTAAGATCAAGTGCTGCCAGAATTAAAGATGTGGTGTAAGGTGACACAAATTGCAGACCAAAATTTCCCAAACATCCCAGAAATAAATATGTGGGTGAGTTTCCAATGTTGCTTTTTTAGATATGGTACATTAATTTTAAGTGTGGTGTTTAACTTTAACCATTTATATTATCTGGACAAATAATTAAGTACTTTGTTTAACCTAATGTATTAGAATGACACATTTTTTTGAGCATCTTCTGGAATGAAGTTGTCTTCTATAAAACACCTTTATTTTAAATTTTAGGACATGTACCCTTAGCAGACTTCATTTTTCGGCCATTATTTTTGTTTCTATCTAGGAAGGGGCTGCAAAATTAATTTTTTTTTGCCTTGTCTGGGTGGCAATAAACCATAGCAACGCCACTGGTGTGAATGCTGTGGAGGTAATACAATCCATCCATGCGGTGTTACTGCCCATCTAGGGCTTGGCCTTGCCTCACCACTTAGGCCTAACTGAACTTTTTCTTTTCCATTCTTGGATTCCCAGCTGCCATTGATCTTTTTCCACATCATCCATCCATCTAAGCCTAGGTCTGCCTGAGCTGTGTTTCCTCTGGGGCTTTGGTGGTGCACCCTCTTTACTCCTCTTTCATTTGGTATTCTTTTTAAGTGTCTTGTCCAGCGTAGCCTGTCATTTTTTATTTCTGCTACTAGCCTGGGATCCCGACTATAAAATTCCAGAATGGTTCGTATTCTCCACCCATATTAATCCTTTGTTTGTCCATATATTTACTCTCCCATGTGTTTAATAGATTTTCAGCCATTTTTTGTTTAAGTCCAAGTTTCAACTGCATATGTTACAAATAATCTGATAAACAATGTTTTTTTTTTATAGTTTTCTTATTTTTTCTTGTAATGTTTACTTTTGTGTATTTTATGACTACTATTTCTAACACACATATTCTGGTGAGGGTCTGAGATTACTCTCTTATGACCCCGGATAATACATTGGCTACCAGCTCCATCTGCTGAGCTGAGCCATACATTTTCCTCATGTTGTGCTCTCTCACCACCCTGGCTTTCCCCTGAACTTCTAGTGAGGGACATCCGGCCAACAGATATGCTTGTGTTTTCGGGACCAGGCTGCATTGCAGTCTGATAGGGTCCCTGTTTGATCTAGCCTCCATAAGTATGTGCCGATAGAGCAGTGCTCTGTGCGTATCTTGCCTCCATAAGTATGTGCTGATGGAGCAGTGCTCTGTGCATATCTTCATCACTACTAAATTATGCCCTGTTTCTGGCTGATATTCTTTCTTTTATTTCTGTTAGTAATTTATTTCATTTATTAAGGATCCTAGGTATTTGAATTGATTACTTTTTCAAAAGTCTGGTTTCTAATTTTAATGGTTTTATCTGTCTATTCTTCTCTTAACGTAGTCATGTGTTTAGTTTTTTGGTTAACTTCCAGCCCTGTTTGTAGTGTTGTGTCTTTTAATTCAATAAAAGCTCTTTTAATCCAATAAAAGCTTTGATATGTTTCTACTACTTTTGGAAGTAATACAATACAAAACATTTAAATGCACAATGCCCTCGTTTCAATTTTTGACTAAAGTTTCAGTTAATGGACCACATTACACTCAGTCATGTACAGAAAATAAAGGAATTTCAACAACAAAAAATACTCTACTCTAATGCAAGTTGATTTGTTCATTGGTGGTTTAATATTTTATTTGAGATCAATATACATTTCATGAAAATTATTTTTACAGATGAAGTCCTTGCTAAAGCATTACAACAGCTAACGCATTAAACATGAAACTAGGGCCACCATTGGAAGAAGAACCAGGTATTGAATGCAATTTGAAATTTCCCCACAGGAAAGACAGATAATCTCTTGACTAAAAAGAGATTAATTGACTTTGGGGGATGCAGATGATTTTATTCCTGACCCTGAAAATGATTTTTTATTTTATGTTCAACCAGATTTTGATTACCCCAATGTATTCAGTTAATGATCTATTTGTACAGTTATCATCCTAAAGTTACTTATTTGGATTTATGTGTGAAATTTTAAAAAAGTTAGAGAAATATGATTAAAGAATAAGCATGGAACATCTATCTGCTTTAGCATCCATAAATCAAGATTCAGAATCAAGTACTGTATCCAGGTCAAATGGGCTAGGTTGATCCTTTTCCAAATGTTTATGTGGCTAGATTGCCTCAAGATCGTTTGGTTACTTTAGAAAGAACAACTGCAGAAGATTTTTTTTAATGAACAGAAGATTTTAGGATTTTGCATCTGGTAAAGGGAGAAAAGCACATAAAGTAATAGACACTCTTAACACTTTCATCAATTTGTTATCACACCATTTTTTTTTTATCGGTTGCCTAATTATTTTTAAGTGCTCTGCTAAAATAAGAAACCATGTTTGTCAGAAATTCAGCTATTAAATACAGGCTTAACACCATTACAAACTTTCCTATTTGAGTAAAGTTAAGCCAAAATAAAAATATTAATTGCACATTTTTAACATTTGTATATAAACTTTAAAAATGAATACAAGTTCTTAGAAAACTGAAAACTACGAATAGTAAAAATAGATGACTGATCAACATTTATGATTGATAAGGGTTGGCATTTTTTGTCTTGCCTATGGCAAAAAACTTGACAAGGCCTTCACTGTGTCTTAAAACTTATCAACTAGCTGAAATCTATTTTGTATGGTACTTGATTTTGATTCTACTATGTACTCTCAATAAATTACAGAATTTCTTTTGTCTGATGTACAAAAAACAATGATACATTTAATAATTTAAGTTATGGAAAAATCTCGTTGATATTTGTCTTTGCTTTATGGGTTCATTATAACCCTTCTTTGGACGCCTCATACCAAAATGTATGAATTAATGAAATGAGATACAAAATATGAAATAATTTTTTTTTTAAATACTAACATTATTTATGCTTACTTATTATGATATTAAATAATTAAATGGATTCTTAATAATTAATATGAAATGTTAATGTTTAATTTTTTTTTATTCTATGTGTTGCTTTTCTGTGTTTGACAATGCTGTTCATTTTGGAAACAACTTCAAACATTCAAATTCAAAGTATATATATATATATATATACCAGCGAGTACCCGGCATGCGTTGCAATGCCACTCAAATAAATAAGTGTTTTAATTATGTTTTTTAAAATACTTTTTACATATACACTATTTTTTTGTTTTTTGTTTATACAGTGTGGTGCGTACTAATAAATTAGAAGGTTTTTCGAAACGTCAGCAGGTCACACACAGATTTCCATGTGAGAAGCTTGGATTTTCAAAATGTAGTCCACACAGTAGTGGCGTTGATCCATACCCATGCAATAGCATTGTTTAAAATTATATTTACATGGCTCATATAAGAAACAAAAACGAATTTTGGTCCCCAAGCGGAATATTGTAAAATAGTTGTACTTATTCAGAAACATTTTTAGGGTGTGCACACAACATCTCACCAAAGCTTTATCGCAATCATATGAATGGTATAGGAACGCATATGGAAATTATATTTAAATAGCTCATAACAGAAAAAAATAACTTAGGGCCCCGGTCCAAAATTGAATATTGCAAAATGGTTGTACAAATTCAGAAACCTACTAAATTATGTCATACAGAAATTGATTAAAATTATATTTTAAAAACTCCTTTATTAAAAAAACAAATTTAGGGTCCCAGACCACAAAAGGAACAATGTAAAATGGTTATCGTAATTCAGAAACCTACATATGTCACACAAAAATGGAAATGTCGCTGTTTGTATTTGATTAAAATTCCATCCTCCAATTCATTAGTTCTTTTTGAAATTTTATTTATACTTTTCATATAACATAATATAAGTAAAAACGAAGTAAGCGCTGACAGCGGAAACAGGATGTTTTAAAATGGTTGTACTAATTTAGAAACCTTTATGGGAGTGCACATAACAATTCATCAAAGTTTTATCGAAATCGGATAAATGTTATAATTATAGGAACACATACAATACAGAAATTATATTTATACAGCTAATATTAGGGGGGAAAACGAATTTTAAGGCCCCTGGCAACAAACGGAATATTGTAGAGTGGTTTTATTACTTCAGAAACCGACTTATTATGTCACACACTAAATTTAATGTATTATGCAGGCTTGGATTAACCATTAGGCAAATAAGTCACGTGCCTTGGGCACCAAGCGTTTGGGGGCACCACAAGTCCTCAAGAAATATTTAAAAAAAAACAAATTTAAATCCAGAAACAACTGAAAATTGAAAGAGTGTAAAAATAATAACACCATGTGTAGATTATAAGTCAACTTTGATCGTAAACGAACGACTTTGGTCATTAATGGTGATGCCCCTGAGGTATCTCTGAATGCCATAGACAAATTTCGTATATCTGCGTTATACGCCATTGTTGACAAACTTGAGACAGAAATGAGTAGACGAGGCCGTATAATTTTTCGTATTCGAAGAATAATTATTACTAATAAAAGACTGTTTTTACACAGTTCGGGGAGGATAATACATTTAATCTAGAATGTTCCAGAAAGTTCTATAGGTCAATAGGCTTATACAACACTATAGTTTCTATGTCATTTGATGGATATAGGCCTAGGGTGATAGCAATACACTTCACTGTCCGTTTTTAGATATCGGTGTAATTAAAACTAAGAATATCCAATCTAGAATTTTCCAGAAAGTTCGATATCTTTAAAAAGCTAAATCTATGTCACGATCAAATCAGGAAATGGGATAACATTGTAAAGGAGGGTCTCTAGATGAAACGGGATCCCAAAGAGAACAGTATCCTAACGGTATCTGTAGGCCACCGGGATCGGGGTCCTAATGCAAACCCGGGCCACGCCGGGTATATCGGCTAGTATATATATAAAAGTGAAAATTTGTTTGTGGGTTTGTTTGTTTGTGGGTCTGTTCCACAAAGGCTTTTACACGGATTGATGGATCTTGGCCAAACTTGGCACATATATCCATCATTATCCAGAAGGAACTCTTAAGGGGTTGAGAACTTTTAATAACATTTCGTGTGGGGCCGGGGGCCCCGAATTCGTTTTTTTCTTATATTATATGACTTATATAAAAATGTTCAAACAAATACTCCTACGTGAATGGATGGATATCGATAAAACTTAGTACACTTGATTATCCATATTCAAGTACCGAAGGGTACTGAACTCATAATATCCATTCTCCTGGGGCCGGGGGCCCCATTTCATTTTTCCTTATATGAGCTATATAAATAGCGATAAGCTTAATACTCCTATATGAATGGATGGATCTTGACCAACCTTAGTACACATACACTTGATTATCCATACTCAAATACAAAAGGGTACTGAACTCATATGTGTTGTAGAAGTGGCAAAGTTAAACTTACGCCTCTGGAATCCCCACCCGATGCCCTGCTCACCTACATGTCTGGAACTACCTTGGATTCAAAGCATTTTTTACAGCACATACGGAAATATAACTCATGTTTTCAGATGACATCATTTGGGGCCACACATATCATTGATGAAGGCGGTTTTACCACAACTTTCAAAGTGCAGGGTCAGGTATATCATAAGGCAGGATCTCTACTGCCTTTACATAATCAAAGTCCAAAGTTTTAACAAATCTATTTTATGGGAGACGATCAACAGCAAGCGGATCAAAGATGTAATTATATCCCTGCAGTTAGGAATGATATTGTGTTGAACTTACAACGAATGCTACATCAACACAACTTCTTAATTAAAGCATTCAAAACAGCATTAGAACGCATGCCTACAGATGAATACAAGGTAGTTATCAGAGCTGATAAAAGACCAGTGGGTGAGCACGAAAGGCGCTTCAATGCCCCTCAAACAAATGAAATAGCCATCGTCATATCAGGTGACGAATGTGATCGCCGTGACATCATCATTCAGAGGCGATGTGACACTCTACAACGCATTTCAGAAACGCATCGATCATACGATGCACTCCAATACCCCCTGATATTTTGGCAAGGAGAGGACGGCTATCACTTCAACATCATGCAAGTCGATCCAACCTCAGGTGCGACAATTAATAAGAAGGTTACAGCGATGGAGTTCTATTCATACAGGATGATGATTAGAGATAATTCATCGAACCATATCTTGAATTGTCGCCAACTATTCCATCAATTTATTGTCGACATGTATGCAAAAATTGAAAGTGAGCGCCTCCTCTTCATACGTCAAAATCAAATGAAACTTAGAGCTGATGAATACATACACTTAAGGGATGCAGTGGCAAATGACGGGAGATGACATTGGCAAAATTATCATTCTTCCTGCCAAATTCACAGGAAGCCCAAGGCATATGCACGAATATGCACAAGATGCCATTATATGTAAGAGCTTATGGGCGTCCCGACTTATTTATTACATATACATGTAATCCTGCTTGGTCAGAAATAAAGGAAGAACTTTCCTTTGGACAGACACCCAGCGGTCGTCATGACATAATAGCCAGGGTGTTTAGACAAAAACAAATGAAATTCATGGATGTAACAACCAAGAGTCATGTATTTGGGGAAACTCGATGCTGGATGTATTCAATAGAATGGCAAAAAAGAGGACTTCCCCACTCTCATAATTTAATATGGCTCAAAGAGAAAATACGTCCTACTGAAATAGATCAAGTAATATCAGCAGAGTTCCCAAATCCACAGGAAGACCCGGACCTTTATGGTGTCGTGATGAAACACATGGTTCATGGTCCATGTGGACATCTGAATTTTAATGCACCATGTATGAAGGACGGAAGGTGCAGCAAAAAGTATCCAAGAAATGTAACAAAAGAAACAAAAACAGGAGAAGATGGATATCCCCATTATAGAAGAAGGAGTCCAGAAGATGGAGGGTTCACAGCAAGATTGAAACTGAGCGGCAACACAGAAATAGAAGTGGACAACAGATGGGTTGTTCCGTACTGTCCACTCCTATCCAAAATGTTCCAGGCGCACATTAATGTGGAATACTGTAACTCAGTTAAATCCATAAAGTACATATGTAAATATGTTAATAAGGGAAGTGACATGGCTGTTTTTGGACTCGCCACTGAAAATACCACTGATGAGGTTTCCCAATACCAGCTGGGGAGGGTATATCAGTAGTAATGAAGCAGTTTGGCGGATCTTTAGCTTCCCGATTCACGAACGCCACCCACCAGTTGTTCACCTTAGCGTTCATTTAGAGAACGGCCAAAGGGTGTACTTCACACGGGATAACGCCCGGACAGTTGCTGCTAATCCACCAAACACGACGTTAACAGCATTTTTTCAATTGTGTCAACAAGACCAATTTGCGAGGACATTGTTGTATCCGGAGGTTCCACGATATTACACTTGGAACACATCCAGGAAATGTTCTCCAAAAGAAAACAAGGAGTACCGGTTTCCGGCTATGATGCACTTGCCAGCGAAGCCTTGGGTCGTGTTTACACAGTCCACCCAAATAATGCCGAATGTTTTTATCTTCGAATGTTGCTTCATGTCGTTCGAGGACCTGTCTCATTCACTGCTCTGAAAACTGTAGATGGAGTAGTGTGCCAAACCTATAGAGAAGCTTGCCAAAGGCTAGGATTATTGGAAGATGATCAACACTGGGATATCACATTAGGAGAGGCAGCGTTACATTCTTTCCCAGAACAAATAAGGAATCTCTTTGCAATAATCCTTACGAACTGCATTACATTTTTCCCCAGAAATGTTTAACCAGGCCCTTATATTAATAGAAGATAAGTGTCTGATTATGAACAACAAGAAATTATCAGAGTTAGGAATTCAATCTCCAGAACGCAATCAGCAGGAGCTTTTCAATACAGATCTGATTAGAGAAAAGAGTTACAATGTTGAGGACCTACGAAAATATGTTGAAATAAACAAGCCTTTATTAATAGACGATCAAAGAAAGACTTACGAAACTATTGTGGATTATCTCAGTGGGCAAAAAGGTGGAATAATTTTCATCGATGCACCCAGCGGAACTGGAAAAACATTTTTAATAAATTTATTGCTTGCCGAAATTCGATCACAGAATGATGTGGCACTCGCAATTGCTTCGTCTGGGATAGCATCGACACTCATGGATGGAGGGCGAACAGCACACTCAGCACTCAAATTGCCCTTGAACATCGCATGTGAACCAAATCCCACGTGCAATATTAGCAAAAGATGTGGCCAGGCACAAGTGTTAAAAATGTGCAAAGTTATCGTGTGGGATGAATGCACCATGGCACACAAGAAATCGCTGGAAGCCCTTGATAGAACCTTACAAGACTTGAGGGACAGTAAACAACTGATGGGAGGTGCTCTGGTGGTGTTAGCTGGGAACTTTCGGCAAACACTTCCGGTGATACCTAAGTCGACGCCAACAGATGAAATTGATGCCTGCCTTAAGGCTTCGGCACTTTGGGCACAGGTAGTTAAGGTTTCTCTTAGGACGAACATGAGAGTCAGGCTGCTAGGAGATCCAACTGCCCAAAGTTTCGCTGACAAACTGCTTCAAATTGGGGAAGGTACTTTTCCCACTGAATTGGCATCAGGCGAAATTGTATTTCCACATGCTTTTTGTCACATGGTGTCATCAGTCACAGAGCTGATTGATAAAGTATATCCAAATATAGCAGAAAATTATCAAAACACCAAGTGGCTGTGTGAGAGAGCAATCCTCGCCTCCAAAAACAATGCCGTCCATAAAATCAACAACCTCATTCAAGACCTCATCCCAGGAACCATAACTGAGTATAAGTCGATTGACACGGTTGTGGATGTTGACGAGGCCGTAAATTATCCAACAGAATTTCTAAATTCCCTCGACATGCCTGGGATGCCACCACACCGATTGCGACTTAAAGTTGGGTCACCCATCATACTGCTTCGAAATCTGGATCCACCCATACTATGCAATGGGACTCGGCTTTGCATCAAGAGGATGATGCCAAATGTCATAGAAGCAACAGTATTGACGGGGAAGGGACGTGACGTATATATTCCCCGCATCCCTATGATCCCAACAGATGTACCATTCACATTTAAGAGACTACAGTAAACTATAAGACTGGCATTCGGTATTACCATCAACAAGGCACAGGGCCAGTCAATAAAGTGCTGTGGTATTAACCTGGAGTCACCATGTTTCTCCCACGGCCAGTTATACGTAGCCTGCTCAAGAGTAGGCTCCCCAAAGCATTTGTTCATATATGCTCCAGATGGAAAAACAAAAAATGTTGTATATAAAAAAGTTTTGCAATGAACACACCAATCACCAAGGCTGGATTACATAATTTTATTGAAACAAATGCTTTTAGAATACATGCTGTTCGCATCGGTATCCATGCTGTTCTCTTTGTTATCAATGATGCTGACATAGACACGGGTCGATATTTAACTTTTATATATATGATATTAAACTATTAAATAATTCTTTAAAAAATAATAATACTTAATTTCAATTTGATTGTGTTGTGGTAATGTAAACATTTAACGAACAAATTATTTGCAACCATATAAATTACACATTAATTTGATTATATTTAGCGTTCAAATTGTTTGTGTAAATAATTACAATTTAATACGTTTTTCGTATACATTAAAATGTTAATTTCCTTTACAACATTCAAGTTCTTTTCAACACAAATATTACATTACATGATGTGCTTAAACAAACGTTTTAAAGATAATAAACGATTTAAAAATTAATTTAACTGCCTTTGTTTTTCTTTACATTAATTAGGACAAACATAAAACCTTATTTAAAATAAAAAGTATTTTTCTACGTAATAGTACCGGTACTCAAAAATAACAACCCGGCAAATGCCGGGTATATCAGCTAGTATATATATATAAGTGAAAATTTGTGGGTTTGTTTGTTCCACAAAGGCTTTTACACGGATTGATGGATCTTGACCAAACTTGGCACATATATCCATCATTATCCAGAAGGAACTCTTACGGGGTTGAGAACTTTTAATAACATTTCGTGTGGGGCCGGGGGCCCCGAATTCGTTTTTTTCTTATATGAGCTATATTAAACAATTACAAATAAATACTCCTATGTGAATGGATGGATATCGATCAAACTTAGTACTCGTACACTTGATTATCCATACTCAAATACCGAAGGGTACTGAACTCATAATATCCATTCCTCTGGGGCCGGGGGCCCCGTTTCATTTTTCCTTATATGAGCTATATAAATATCAATAGGCTTAGACAACACTATAGTTTCTATGTGAATTGATGGATATAGTCCAAGCGTGGTAGCAATACACTTCACTGTCCGTACTGAAATATCGTTGGATGTAAAACTAATAACATCCAATCTAGAATTTTCCAGAAAGTTCGATAACTTTAAAACGCTATATCGTATATCTATGGCATTATTCAATAGATTTTATTGGGACAAATTAAAAATGTTAGTGTCATAACTTAGCTGAATGATTTTTATTGGGCCCCATCTGTTAAAAATTTTTGGTACAGTTATGGAATGGGCCCCCGGGGCCCCTCTCTTTTAACATATATGTACTATAGTTATACTATAACTTATAGAAATGCATTTAGTTGAATAAATTTTAGTATTCGAAGAATAATAACTCAGAAAAGACAGTTTTTATACAGTTCGAGGAGGATAATACATTTAATCTAAAATGTTCCAGAAAGTTCTATAGGTCAATAGGCTTACTCCAATATCGGGCTGAGCGGGCAAAAAAAACGCTGGCTTCGCGCGGTACATTTCTGTGACGAGCCGTGAACGGCGGGTTTCGGTATATGTCGGGCTTTGTTGTTCCTATGCGTCATTTTCTAAAAATAAATAAGTTTCCTTCTTAAACTCTATACGCTGAAGAATTCCGGTCATCCGACCTGACTCAGACGAACAGTTGGAGCGCAAAACTTGGGTAAGTGTAAACATGTCGATGTTTTTTTTATTAAAGCATATTAAAAGTTAAAACTTTTACGAAAAGCAAGCTTGATTACTTTAACATTAAAAGCATTTATTGGTAACATTACTGGCTATTTCTGGAATTTAAGATATCGTTCAAAAAAAAAAAATCCACATGTTATGAAAAAACGGCGGCCATCTTTTTTTAAAATTTTACCGGAGGGAGGTGGAATTAATTGGAAATAAACACTTTAAATAAACAATTTCTAAATCACTGAAACATCTGATTAAACAAACATTGTTGATTCTAATATGACTAAACAATATAATTATATACAAAAAAATAATTATTTGTTTTAAATTAATTGTTTGTACAATTATTCTTTATTTAATAAGAAATTAATCAATTTGCCATTAAGAATTCCTCTTCTTAACGATGTATTTAAGTAATAGCTATTATTATTAGATAGACTAAGACTAGTAGTTATAAAGGTGTATCTATACTATAGACCTAAAATCATACTAGAATTAAATTTATGAAATAAATAGTCTAGACTTTAACACTAGGGTCAGGGTACATTTATTTAATTTGCTTAATTTAAATGCTGACAATCTTCTTTGTTTTTTTTCAGTCTACCTTCTTAGACGCCTTATTTAGTTGTTATCCATGCCTGTTTATCTTCCACTGCTCTTTATTATTAACCTCTTTTGAAGACAGTGAAAATGGCTGAAGTTAAAATTAAAAAAACACTGACAGACTTTAACAATTTTGTGTCAAGCTTTGCTGAGGATGCAGTAACCAAATGTTATAGAAATGGCTATATTGTCCATGTGTATTTCAGCAATGGAAAGAACTTAAGTTATGCTACAGAGACACTGGTTAAATGTTTCCAAGAATCTGACAAAAATTATGTGCCAAATAAAAGCGCTGCAAAGAGCAGTATAAATGTTCTAGTGGATAAAATTAAGCGCTTAAAGAAAAATGTTGATGTAAGCTGGCATTTTATAGAAGATTTGCTACTGCGGCCTGTTCATGTACCTGTACCGAAGAAGAGACAGTTGATACCTGATATCACTCCAAGTGGCGACAATGTTGAAGACACCGTAATGAATTCACTTCCTCATTAATAATCATGTTGTTTTTTCAGGTGTACTATTTACTATGTTTATCAGCTCTCCTGTCCTCAGCATAGTCTATAGAGTCTAATAGTACTAAAGTCTATAGTCTATATATATATAAATATTAATTTAATACAGTTCTGTATACTTGAGTTTGAGGCTATAACTTAATCAGTATATTTACTATATTAAAATTAAATATTATTATCATATTATACATACTATTTATTATTTTATATGCCTATATTTATAAAGTATGTTAATAATAAACATTATATTTATAATTATTTAAATTTAATACAAATTTTAATATATCAACATATGAATGATGATAACTAATAATAATTATAATTAATTTATTTATTAAATTTAAATAAAAATTATTCTCAGTTTGTAACTGAAATGTCTGCCCAGTCCAAGGTGAGCATTTCTGATTTTGACAACTTTGTGCAAAGTTTTGCTGAAGTTAGGCATAAAAGCTGCTGTGACTTTGCTTGATGAATATTTCCAGCAGGTTGATAGTAGCTACCAGCCAAATCAGAATTCTGTAAGTAACATTTTGAGAACATTGGAAAAAAATCTATGTGATCTTAAAAAGCAGCTAACTGGTAACTGGAAAAATATTCAGAATTTTTTGTTGCAGCCACTAAAAGCACCAGTTACCAAGAAGAAGAAACTATTGCCTTTGACTTCTTCCAGCTCTCATGATATTACAATTCCAATGCCCCAAGATGAGTGTTATCTTCCACAGCAGCAGTCAGATGGCTTACCAAATGCTACAGATAAACAACTCAAAACTGACTGTGAGAAGTGTTCTAAAAGAAGAAAATTTTACATGATGGCCGTAACAGAACTGAAGGTTAAACTCAGATCATCACGAAAAACTTTAAGAGATATGTCAAAAAACTATAATGTCAGAGTTGTGAACCAAAATATGAAAAGAAAGGATGCAGCCATAGACAAGTTAAGAAGGGAAAGAAAAACTTTAAAAATAGAAAATTTGAACTTAAAACTTGAAGTAAATATATTAAAATCCTTAACTGGGAAAGAGAATTTAAAACATGCAACACCATACGATTTAGCTCGTATAAGTTTAGAAATTGAAACTTTAACAAAGGAAATTCAAATAAAAGAAGACAGGATCCAAGAACTTGAATCAGATGTTGACAATTTAAAGTGTGAACTGACAAAATTACAGGAGCAAATTTCTGTTGAAAAAATAACACCTGGAGATCCTGAAGTGAAGTTTCAAGCTAAAAGGTATGAGACAATGATTAGAACTTAAAACATTTAAAGAAAAAAATAAAGACAATGTATTGTAACTTATGATTTCATTACTATATCAGTTATATATGCTTATTTACAAGCATTTAATAACTTTTATTCAAATTTTAAAAATCACATTAGCAAAAAGAGAAAACATATCCGCATCCCTGAAGATATAGTTTTACATTCTCAGGAGAAGGAAGAGACCTCAGATCATGGTAAAACACCTTTTAAAGATTTTTTAATACATTAATTTAGTTATGCCTAAAGTACTTAAGAGTCAGATTATAACTATAACATTATATTTGTTATGTTTAATTACAGATCAGATTTATTTTTAAAAAATGGGTGAATTAAAATAATTACTTTTAGAAGTAAGGTAATAAGAAAAAAAACTCAGAAATTTATGTAACAAAAAATAATACACCGGGTAATGAATGCCATGATTTTAAGATTTTAAATGAAATCAATTTTCTGTGTGACAGAAGGATGGTGGGATGTCGAGAAATTTACAGACATTCCAGCCAATGTTGCCATTGAAATTGAAGAGCAGACTTACATCACAGTCCTAGACAATGGGGCTTTAGAACTTTGGAATCACAAGGACTCAGGTGAGCATTATTTTTTAACAGAAAACCCAGCTTTAAAACTCCTTTTTATTATTTCTTTTTATTCAGGCATTGTTAAGCACCCAACACTGTTGGAATTCGACCTCAGAGTTAGGGTATCAAGACATGGCATGTACGGTTTCTCCTCCATTGCTCAGAATAATTAAATATTGGGAACCACTACGTGTGTTTTTGGTACAAGATCAATAATTTATTTCTCTGGAACCCTAGTTTATTATGATATGAATTTTATGTAGTTGGAAAGGGGATTTTATTCGCTATACTTTAGTATATTTACAAGTCCAAATCTTTAGAGGATTTTGTAATATAAAGTAATTAAGGGAGTTTTCACATTCATCTATAAGGGGTCCCAACCCCTTCTATTTAAAATATCTCAATAACCATTTAACTTATAGAACTATAAAAGTGTATCTGAGAAAGCCCATGTATATTGGCTTGTATTGTCCATTCAAGCCTTAAATAGGGATGAAGCGTGTTTTTGAATTGAACTTTATTATTATTATTGTCATTTTACCACAGGAAATCATCCAGAAGGCAAGTAATAAACCCTCTCTGGCGATATGTGACCTACTTGCTCACTAGTCTGTCCGCACATTATTTGTTGTAGGGGGCGCACTAATGACTTTTTGATTCAAAGTTTTATCTTATCCCTAAAGTGCGCCCTTGTTCACCGGCCCAATGGGAAGCTTTGTATTGTCCTTAAGATTTTTCTTTAGACTTTTTCTCTAGTTTGTTCTTTAGCTTAATTCTTTTGCTTTGTTTATAGAACCAAATAAAGCTAAAGTCGTCAAGACCTGATTTTCTCAAGTGTCAGCCTTACATCACCACTCGGCTACATTATCATAAAGTTTTGTTGTTTTTGTCCAAAAGCTGTTTTATTAACAAATGTAATTTCAGTTCCTTTTTTTATGACAGGAGAGGGACCCACCAACCCTGCTGATATTTTCACAACCATTAGGATAGATACATCAAAAGTTGCCTTCAAGTGTGTAAATGGCAAATACTGGAGTTTGCAAAGTGATGGTAGAGTTGTTAGTATAGCTGAGACTGTTGGGACCAGGGAACAGTTTGAACCTGTGTTTCAGGAAGTTAGTCAGTAATACTATTTCTTGGTATAATAAATAAATTTACATTATCAGTATTTTAATTTACTTTATAATGGCTGATTCATTGCTATTGCAATATAGTGGTACCAGGTAACTAAAGCTATTTTTTTGAAATATATATTTTTCATATCAGATTTGTAAAAAATATAATTATCGTTTTAAATTATTTTAAGTTAAAATTAAAAGAGTTGAATAATTTCTTTTTCCACCTGATGTGTCTAAATAAAATCTTAGCCGAACAATTATTTTTTGTTTCAAGAACAGCTGATAAACATTAACTAAATTTGATTACATCATTATTCTTCAAATAATCATGATAAATTTATAATACATTTAAAAGAGTTAAACAATTTCTATTTCCTCTTGGTGTGTCTAAATAACAAAATTTCAGCTCTACCATTATTTTTTGTTTCCAGTACTGCTAATGAACCATATAAGATATTCAAATGCCGTAAAAAAATGTTTATTTTTTCTAAATTTCTAAAGTTGCTAACATAATAGTAATAGTGGTAAATTTATTTAAAAAATAGAATCTGTTTTATTTATAATAAAATTTAAATTAATATGATATATTTTGTGTTCATTTTCAGGGCAAGATGGCATTAATTGGTCATAACAACTGTTTCTTGTCTTATAATGAAGATGGTGACATTGTTTGTGAGAGTTGTACATCTGACCCAAAAATGTGGTTCAAACTAAGATCAAATGCTGCCAGAATTAAAGATGTGGTGTAAGGTGACACAAATCGAAGACAAAACTTTCCAAAATATTCAGAAATAAATTTGTGGGTGAGTTTCAATTGTTTCTTTTTCGCTATAGCACTTTATATTTTAAAGTGTGGTGTTTAACCATTTACACTATGAACATGACCACTGATGCCAGTAATGTATTACAATGACACTTTCGATGAGAAACTTCTGGAATAAGACACCTTTTTTTTTCATTTTAGAACATGCACTCTAAGCAGCATTTATTTCATTAAATTGATAGGCTTCTTTTTTTGGCAGACTGAATAGGTCTTTGTTTTTATCAAGGAAGGTGCTGCAACAATCTTGTCTCACCTGGGTGGCAATAAACCATAGCTCTGCCTCTGGTGCTAATGCTGTGAAAGTAATACAATCCATGCGACGTTACCGCCTATGTAGGGCTTTGGCTTGCTTCACCACTTCCTCCCACTCAGAACTAACTGATGCTTTTCTTTTCCATGCTGGGAGTCCCAGCTGCCATAGATATTTTTCCACATCATCCATGCATCTAAGCCTAGGTCTGCGTTAGAGCCTTTTCCTCTGGAGTTTTGTTGGTGCACCCTCGACACTCCTCTATCATTTGGCATTCTTTCTAAGTGTCCAGTCCAGCATAGCCTGTCCTTTTTTTATTTCTGCTACTAGCTTGGAATCCTGATATAGTCCATACAATTCGAGGTTGGTTTGTATTCTCCATTCATATTCATCCTTTGTTTTTCCATATATTGACCCTCCCAAGTGTTTAATAGGTTTTCTGCCATTTTTTTGTGAAAGTCTAAGTTGCTACTGCAAATGTTACAAATAATCTGATAGCAATTTTATTTGTAGTTTTCTTTGTTTTTCTTGTATGCCCTGTTTCTGGCCGATATTCTTTCTTATATTTCTGTTAGTAATTCATTTATTTAGGATCCTAGGTATTTGAATTGATTACTCTTTCAAAAGTGTGGCTTCTAATTTTAACAGTTTCATCTGTTTGTACTTTTGACTATGTTTCACTAAGTGGACCACATTAGTCTCAGTCATGTACCATACAGAAAAAAGGGAATTTCAACAACAAGAAACACTCTACTCTATTGAAAGTTCATTTGTTCATTAGTGGTTTAATATTTTATTTGAGGTCAATATATCTGGTCAATATACATTTCATGAAAATTATCTTTTTTAAAAATCAGTTGAACAGTTTAATTAGGTAGTCCAAACTGAAGAAAAAATGCTTTTTGGGGTCATTTTTTCATAATTTAAAAAAAAAAATAAAAATACTTCTGGCAGCGTTACACCAATAAAATTTATATGTCAGTAAAGTTTAAGTCTTTATCTGTCAAAATATGTTACTTCTGTGTCTTTAACTTGTGTCTGAAAGTGTTTTTTTTTGTGTTTGAAAAGTATCAGTTTTGACAAATTTTACGGCGCTTTCGCGAGTGCCGATCTACCCTATGGTGTTTCAAACGCTCGCGGCTTCGCGCCTATTCAAGTTAGTGACTTAATGCTACCACCACGTGAAAGAGCAGATCCTGGCCTTTTATTCTATGTATAGAAAGTATATATACCTCGGTTATTTTCTTTTTAAAATGCAGTTTGAAAACTTTAATTGAAGAAAAATAGTTGAAAATAATGGACCTATAGTACTTTCTTCACACCGATGGAAAGTTCATTTTAATAACAAATTAGTGTTGTAAAATCAAATGAGTGGTAACGATAGGCGCGAAGCCGTGCCGTTTAGAAAAACCCACCCGTCATTCGCCTTTCAAAAAATCTCTCGGAGCGCTTGTGGCTTCTGTCTACCGGTTTTGCGCAACGGATTAATCGAGCTAGCATCTTCAATCTACCCGTAAGTATTATAATTTAAGTTTCATATACATATTAACACATGAATTTATTGTTTTGGATTGAGTTTTATTCAATTAATGAAAGATATTAGGGTATTTTGTAACAAAACTGAGTTCGTGGGTCTGCCCGTGAACACTACGTGTACAGGCTTATTCAATTGATGTGATTAGAGGTTGATGTATTTAATTTAGGACAGTCCATCGATACATATTATGGTTCAACACCTTTCCGAAAGGATAATGTATAATTATTTGTAGTAATTTATAAAATTGGAAAAAAGATAAGGCCATTAAAATAATTTTAAAATGAGCTTTCTACCCAAAAACAAGAATCGACAAATTCAAAATGGCTGCCCGATAGCCTTGTGTACTTGGGTTATAGTAGGTGGACGGACTCATTAATATCGGGAGAGGTATAAACGTAATTTAAACATCGGTGAATAACAAAATAACTGTTTACAAATTATTGCAATTATTTTGATAGTTGTGTTTTAAATAATTTACTTAGCATAAGATCTAATAAAAATCAAGGAATAATTGGTTATATTTTATTATATTGTTCTGAACTGTGCTTATTATTTTACCGGTTGACCACCATGACATGGACTCGCCCAATCCACTCATTCTTGAGCCCTTATCCTATCACTCTCACAAATAATCAGTTAAAATTCACTTAATTTTAAGTTATTTGGGTATATTTGAATAAATTATATGTCACAGGCTTATTTATAATTATAATTACAGTAGTACTAGTAGTAGTAGTGACAACAATTTCAATATAATTTCTTTCCTTTCAATGTTATATATTCAAGTAACGATGGATAACAACACAGAAAGTGGTGACTTGGCTGCTGGCACCTACAGTACAGAACCTGCAGTGAACTGTCCATTGATTACCATTAGGAATCTAATATGTAAGTATAACTTCAATTAATTTTCAACAATTGAGGCTTATATGTTTCTACCATTAGATATGATAGAGAATTATGTAATTCTGGTCCACATAGAAGTAATAGAAGTACTTTTTTAAAATGAAATGTGTTCTTACTTAATAATTCTTAAAATTCCATTGCTTATTCAACAGCTGGGGAAATTCTTGATGGCATATGTGCTTCATTTTTGACTGAAGGGAAAGGGAGAAGACCAACACCCCCTGCCGTCCCAAGAACTTACAGCCTACTGTTAATGCTGCACTCGATCAAACTACAGGCAAACAAGACCAAGAAGGATGTTAATTGTTTAGAGTAGATGGTACTTGTTTTTAATACTCATTTTGGTGGTTTTTATGCCATTAAGTTTTGAATCACATTGCATGTTATGCTGCTTATAATTATCTTTCATATGATGTGATATGTTCATTTCTGTCACTGATTTCTTATATTTTTATTGTAGATATTTTTTACCCATTAATGCTAAGTTGCTATCTTTTTTTCATGGTATAGGACATTGACTTTGCTTCTTATTATTCTATTTGTTATGAATAGACATATCTGACCTCATTTTTTTAAAATTTTGAAACAGTTATGTGGTGTGATTCGTTTTTAAAAGGCATTTTTATAACCTTCATTTTCTATAAAATTGTGTCGTGAGTAATTTTGTCCTTATTTTAGTGCCTGTAGGTATTTCTTGTTGCCATTAAGGCACAGTGCATGTTGTGCTGCTCTAAATTACCTTTAATTTGATGTATGATATATTTATGTACGTCTGTAAAATATTTTTTGATGAATTTTTGAAAATGTGTATTTTTACACTTTTTCTGTCTGAAAATAAAAACGTCTAAAAATCATTCTTGTTATTTTTTATTTTTTAATAACTTAAGAATTAATAGATCTGGCTGCTTGAAAATAATTGGGCTTAAATATTGTAAACTTTGGAGCACATTCACCAATTCCTGGACTTCTCTGTTGATTATTTTAGAAAATATAGGTCCTTAAACATAGCACTTTTTCACAAGGTGAAAAAATCCATTTTTGGGCTATTTTATGCAAATTTGAAAATCGTATAACTTTTTTGTTTATTGAGATATCTACATGAAATAAGTGGCCTATATCTTAGAATAAAAAGTTCTGTCTGGTGAAACTTACCACATATGTCTGCTATGTATAGAAAATTTTAGTTTGGACTACCTAGTTTAATGGAATTTTTTTTACAGATAAAGTTCTTGCAAAAGCATTACAACAGCTAGCGCATTAAACATGACACTGGAGCCACCAATGGAAGAAGAACTAGGTTCTGAATGTAATTTCCCACAGGAAAAACAGAATAACTCTCGACTAAAAAGAGAAAATTTGACTTTGGAGGTGCAGATAATTTAATTCTTGACATGGAAAGGGATTTTTGATGTTATGTTTAACCAGATTTTGATTACACCAATGTATTCAGTTAATGATCTATTTGTACAGTTATTATCCTAAAGTTAATTATTTGGATTTTTGTTTGGCATTTAAAAAAGTTAAAGAAATATGAGTAAGTATGGACCATCTATTGGCTTAAGCATCCAAAAACAAAGATTCAGAATCAAGTACCATATCCACATCAAATAGGCTAGGTTGATCCTTTTCCAAATGTGTATGTGGCTATGTGAATTTCGCTAATATTCTCATAAAACTGTTGCAAGTGCTGTAAGAACCTTTTTGAAGCTCACATTTATAAACATATTTTTGTTCTACACTGCCTCAAAATCATTTGGTTGGTTTAGAACGAACGACTGCAGACGAGTTTTTTTATGACTGATTATTTCAGGATTTTTCTTTTGCTACAGTGAGATAAGCACATTAAATTTTATTGAAATAAACTGATAATTAATAGACTTAACACTTTCATCAATTTGTCATCTCACCTTCTTTTTGTTATTCGGTTGCCTACTTATTTTTAAGTGCTCTGCAAAAGCAAGAAACCATGTTTGTCAGAAATTGAACTATTAAATACATATTTACATGCCTATTTAATAATTTTAGTAGTTAAGTTAAAATAAAAATATTAATTGCACATTTTTATCACTTAGATTAATTAATACTTATAAAATGAATTCAACAGATTTTTAGAAAACTGAAAACTGGTAAAAATAGATGACTGATCAACATTTATGATTAATAATGAAGGTTAGCATTTTTTTTATCTTGCCTATAGCACAAAAATTGGTATGGCCAGCAATGTGTCTTTTAAAACTTATCTAATAGCTGAAATCTATTTTGTATGGTACTTGATTTTGATTCTTTTATGTCATCTCAATAAATTATGTGGTTGTCTTGATGAAACAGAATTTCTTTTTCTTTTCTTCGTGTTGCAAAAATATATCATCAACTTTTCTTTGTCCCCGTTAATCAAAACTATGGTATATTATATAGGACCTCATTTTCTTTGAAAAAAATAATTTTAATTAGAAAACATCTTCCCAATTTAATGACCACCTCCCCATTGATGGTTCGAGGGCCCACTGGAATTTATCAAGCTTTTCGGTGCCCTCTGGACAACTCCATCGCTGCCTGGAGGTGGTACCGCCCACCTTGAGAGCAACTAGACTATATCATTTGAAATGGAAAAGCCTATCCATCAACCATTTAAGATATCAATCTGTGTTGATGATGGTGCACCAATGTTTTACTTAAATTAATAAGATGTTCACTGACACTGTCCCTTTGTTGCATGAAATGTCCTGCATCCAAACTTCATATAGAGAAAAACACACACACACACAAAACAATCAACACTAAAGTCAAGAGGACCATGCACATGTTATAAAACACAAAAATATTATGTCATTTGGACTCAACCCCTACCCATACGTTACATTTTCATTGACCACCCCCTACTAACAGCCCCTAATATATAACATTTATAACAAACACCCCCCCCCCCCCCAAAAAAAAAAAAAAAAAAAAAAACAACAAAACAACTCAATAAAGGTTAAAAAAACAAAACAAGCAAATTTGAAAAAAAAGTCAGAAATTATTTTTCATAAAAGTGTGCTGACTATTGTGAGCAAAAAATACATTTTAATTTTTAACAATCTATTTTAAGCTCGTAAATTTGTAAAGTGGAGATAAAAAAAGGGGTTGATTAATAAAAACAACTAGTAAAAAGAATAATTGATATACATCATTTCTCTGTACCACATCACGCCACTAACCTCAGTATAAGGAAATGATAAACCACCCCAATCATCAGTACTGAAAGATGGGTCTCACATGTCAGTTTTGGATGTTTGTCTCATACGGACATGGTGTGATTGCAGCTGTAAGTCCTAAAGCATCACTCTTTGACCAACAGCTAACAAAATATTTCAAGCTGTAATAATAACATTTATTTATTCAAGGTGAATTTAATATCGTCCCTATAGACTATAGTAATAGGAGTCCGAAATTAACATAACGGCGCGGCCCCCCTACCCCAGCCCCTCTCCCAATCCACAAAATAAATGAAGCATTTCGTTACAAGTGACCAACTTCTCAACTAGCCTTAACCTTTTTTTTTTTTTAAATTTATTAATAGACAATGACAATTAAACATATATAAAAATCAACTACTGTTTGGTTTACTTCAATCATTATTAAAAATATATTTTAAATTTCCCCGGTAAATCCCGGAGTGAAGAAAACTTTTTTCCCGATTACCTGAGATTTAAGCGAAATCCTGGGAAATGATAAACCTTAATACTGACCCCAAGAGCACGAGGCCTTGGATTATGATGATGACAATGACATAGGGATTCCTGCTTGACAAGGACCAAGAAGCCCAGAGAGGAAAAAAAAAAGAAGAGAGAATAAGTGAGATTTTTAGCCCCAGACCTTCAAGTTGTATCTGGTATCGAAGTAACCAAATTTTGTTGTTTAGGCACTGCTACAATCATTTTAAATTATACAGATGCTATTACTATTAGTAAGTACTCTGATAGACCACATACATTATTACAAAGAGATTTTAAGGCAAAGTGATTGAAACTTTCAGTTCGTTCGTATGATTGTGGATCTTTGTTTAAAAAGTAGGCTACTTTCTGAGCAATTTAGGCTGTTGCATTTAAAATGTAAATAGTTTTAATTCTTATGATTATCAGGCACCACCTTTGTAACAAGTGGCATCAGAGGGGAGCGGATCCCCTACTGACTATGCTAGTGGTGGAGGGGGGGGGCTCAGCTATTGCAACCCACATTACGCCACTGCCTCCTTAAACAAATCCTGTGCCGTGGATTTTTAGTGTTTAAAGAAGGGTAACCCAAATGTTATCATATGTTTAATTTTAGTTTTTTTGCTCTCCCTTTGTGAGAGTGCCCGCGCACCCTTTACACTCGGGGTTGGGGTATAAATACAATTGCTACAAGACGCTCTAAAGTCTAAATAGACTAATAAAACAATAAATTATGTTTACATTTAATTCAAATTGCTACTCGCAATCAAAATATATGAAATACAGTTCTCATTTATCCGGAGTACATTACCAGTAGAATAGGTAGGTTTTGAGACGCCCTGTGTGTGTTCCTTAACCTTGCCGTCCCTCACTGCAATAAAGTTTTTTAAAAGTGCTTGTTGGTGTGTGTGTGTGTGGGGGGGGGGGTGACGTTTCCCTATCGGAGTGGTTTTTTGTATGTACAAACTTTCTTATGTTTTAAAAGGATTATTTTGGTCTAAAATTACAAACAAAACAACTTATATTTTAATTGCCCGACGGATGGACGATCTATGGCGGGATAAGGGGTTAGTAGGGTAGTTGCTTCTCTATAGTGTTCAACCATCCCCATTCTGTTTACTTTGGAAATGATTTCAACAATGTCTGTGAATTTGTTATAGCTATACATGTACGGTGCTATCAGTCAGAGCGTCAAGTGACTTGTGGAGGCCCCTGCCAAATTTTCTCATCGTATTTTCGGGCCCTTTAAATAAACGAGCGCCCACTCCCCGCGCGACCGCAGCGGTAGCAGGGCCAACACGAAGGCTTTGGGCGTTAACGTAAAAAGATTCCAAGTTAATTTATTATGTTGAAATGTTGATGATTTCTTTTAAATATGACGTGTCATTTTTCATGAAATATACCGTAAATGATGATTTGACGATAGATAATGCAGATGTTTTAAACGTGATTGCCTTTTTCTGTGTGTTTCCATTTTGGAGTTGATGATAGGGATGTTGGCTGTTGGCAATGTTGCAATGAAATGAAATGGAGAATGATTCTTAAATATGCTACATTGTATGCTTAATTTTCAGAATTTAAGCTTCGTGCTCACAATAAATTTTTACCTTATGGTTTATTTATATTTATTTGAAAAATACTTCTTAAATTTTTGTTTTTACTTATTAGATATAAAATAAAAAAAAAACAACAACAACCCCAAAACAACTGATTATATATTATTTACAAAATGTCGTCGACATTTGTCTCTCAACACCGTAAGAATTGAAAGCGAAAGCAGAATCAATGTTAGGTGCGCAGTGACTTTTTCTTTGAAATTTCATTGGTTAAAATTGGAATAAACTTTACTTTAAACAGCTCAACAATGTAAAGGAGAAGAATTGAGGCACGATATCAGTTTGGATGGTTCGACGTAAACTTCGACTGCTAGTGCTTCTAGCGGGCATCTGGCTTATTGGTGTTGTTGTCTACTTATTTAAAGGAAATGACCAAGTAAGTCTGATGACTTTTTTCCACTTTTAATCATCGTCATGATCTTTTCCCCAGTTGTCAATAAATAGCTGTCAATAAAAAAAAAACATTTAAGTTTAAGTTTCAAAGTTTAGTGATCAATCAGCTGAAACCAGGTAACATTGAAATACTAGTGGTAGAGTAGGTCTATATAAATAGAGGCCTAGTAGATTATAGGTAAAGAGATACAGCGGTACTCTCTACTCTAGGCATATCTGTACACTTCCCTTTATATTATTTAATATACCTCACTATAACTATATTATATTACTTATAAAACTATAAATAGGCCTATACTATAATATAATAGATTAGTATGGGCATGGGCCTTGTTGGTCCTTGTTGTGTTTAAGTTTAATAAAAATGACATAGAAATAAACTCACACAAAGACTAATGATAATTATTAATAGTATTATTATAGTATTTATAGCAGGGACAACATTTGGGTAGGGCGGGGAGGGGCATTTGCCCCCCCTGCCCTGAATGTGCACGTTTTTTTCCCCACTAGGTATCAGTATCTAGTATCAAATGTAGCCCAGAATAGATAAGAAAAAAGAGATAAGTGCATTCAATGAAATTTAAAATTAACAATAGAAAACATAAATCATAATCTGGCAATTCTTATTATGATGTGGCGCCTCCAGTAATAAACAACTCAACAAGCCAGCCAGGCCGCCCCCCCCCCTTCCTTACCAATAAAAACAACAACAACCCAGATGACGTCCACCATCATCCATGATTTATAATTTATAGTAATGGCAATATTAATAAGTTTGGGTTCTAAGTTGGTTATCCCATTCCTAAAAGTAAAGTCAGTGAAAGAAACAATACCGAATTGTACAAAATTCTATGGACGAAGTCCATCCCATGGTCTAGGCCTAATTGAAAATAGAATATATTTTCCTAAGCATGATTTAAACAATTTTTTTAAATACTCCTTTTTTGAAAATATTTTAAATATTGGCTTACACTTACATTTGTAAATTTAAATCAATTTTATTATACTGCTCTTAAGAAATATGCCTTTATGATGAAGAATTAGAGGAATCACCTTGATTGAATGAGAGGAGAAAAATAGCTTTCCTTTAGACTTTCGAATCTTTTGTGTGTGGAATGGACTAGAGCCCATAATTTTTACCTTCGGAATTCCTATGTGAATGCTAGAACCTAAATGTCCTAAGGGGAAAGGTCCCTGTTTCAACATTCTCAATCAGGGTAGATGTTAGAAGTGAAGATTTGATGGTTGAGGGAATTATTATTGAATCTTAAGTTTTATAGGTTATTTCTTACCACTCTAGATTTCAGAATTTATCAATGGAACTATCTCACCTTATATTTATTTATATATATATATATATATAATTTATATATATAAAATCTGTGTTTCTTTATCTATGTTATAAAATATTTTTAAATATGTGGTAAAATAAGGTTAAAAGTCTTATTTCTCTTTGTGTTTGTTTAATTATTTTTGATTTGGCACAGAGCACTTTGTAGTATTATTTTATGAATGAGTTTGTTTGATATTTTTTATGAATTTTTGTTTTTGGGTGGGGTGGCACAGAAATAACCGGATTGTTTTACATATTATAGGCTCTCCCTGACTGTCTTTTTCAATAGCGCTATATTTGTAATTTTGTATTGTGCCATTCATTGTGTTTACCATGCTTAATATAGATATCCATTTAGATTAAAATTTCTGTTTTACTCTGCAAATTTTGTTTGGAAATAAGTATTTGCCCTCCTAATTGCATATGTCCTACACTACACAAGGCAGTAATCACACTTGCAAGTATCTTATTAGTTTTTGCTAAAATAAAACTTGTTGAGCTCTTAAACTTCTAAATCTCTCTTTATAATTGTTTTTATTGAGCCATGAAGCAGAAGTACTTCTCGTGCTTTAAATCTTTAGTGTCGCAATTTTTTTAAATAACAATAATTAATTCCCTTCTCTTTTAATTTCGAATGAATATTGACGAAATTAGGAAACCATGAAATGGGGTTGAGTATGGTTGTAGACAGAAGCATCCTCCCCAAGAGGTGTACAGAGGCCATGGGGCACCCACGGAAAGATCTATAACTGAGCCCCCCATCAAGCTTGAGATATCTATTATTATAGGACTTAAAATAAAAAAATTGGAATCAGGGTTCACGTAGGTACTGGTAGATGTCAAATCTTACTGAAGCATTACTGCAAACACATACATATAGACACCAGATCAGTTTTTTTTTCCAAGTTGAGTGTGAGATTGTTACAATAAAAAAATGTTTTGTTATTTTTGTCCCACATTCTTTGTTGACCACCAATTTTGTGTACAGCCGTCACAGCACATTCTTTGTTGACCACCACTTTTGTGTACAGCCGTCACAGCAGATTCTTTTTTGAACACCACTTTTGTGAGTTTTCTTCTCATAATCGACATAGACACATATCTCACTTCTTTTGACATATGTTCGGGGTGAGACTGCTTTGAATGCGGCATATTTGCCTAATCCTTATATGGACGGCACTGCTCTATGTTGCTGTATGCACATAAAAGTAGTGATAAATCAACATCTTGCGCAATGTCGCCAATGCGATTATGTTGATTACTAACGGCTGCACCCCCCCTATCATCATATTGTACACAAAAGAGTGGATTATTATTGATTTAACATAACAATTATGTGCTATTCTCGTCCGGCAGTGGCGTAGATAGGGTTAGTGCCCCTAGGGGTTGGCCAATAGTTTTGCCCCCCCCCCCCCCCACGAAAAATAACTTAGCAGTTGTTCGAAAATGCCGCCCGTCGATATCAAGTACCCCCCCCCCCCCGGTGTGGACCGCACCCCCTTCCCACGACACAGTCATTACGGTTATTTTTCTCCTTTCTGGATTGTAACAACCCCCCCCCCCCCACACACACACGTGTCCTCTCTGAAGTCCCCGGCTGACTCTGTCGCCTCATTTCCATTGCTTCCATTGGAGCTCCCAGACATCCTGTTGCCCATGTCTTACGTACGATAAGTCCCATGGTTTGTCTGAGCACTTTATCAGTGTTGCCATCTTTCTTAATGAGAGCTCGCTGTTGCTGACTGCTTAGTGGCCATCTCATGGATGTGGACGATTTCAACAAAGGGTATATGGGCGTGCGGTGGCGTATATTGCTTTAGGACAGAAGAGTTCTCAATGGAGTGGGGGCCATCTTGTTATGCCGGCACTCAATGCATGACTACAGTATGTCCAAGGTACATAGGTTTAATTGGTTTGCCCCGTTGTTTCCGAATGAGTTTGGAGAGCGGTGGTCGAACAGTTTGTGAAAATGCGCCATCTTTAGTTGAATTTATGTGTATTTACACATTCATTTCACCATTATAGGGTCTGAACACTGATGCGCAAACGACATGTTAATGCGTATGTTGGCCTAGAGTGCATTTTGAAAAAAAGCCATTTAATGCTGGTCTAAATAGGAAACCTCTGTGTCAAATGAATTTCAGTACAAATGCGTCCAGCCCCACCCTCCCCACTTCCCATTTTGTTGTTGTTATAGGCCATTTTGTGCAGGTGTCGCCTAGACAAAACGTGGTGTACTGTGATTGAAATCCTCTCTGTTAGTCAAATTGATAAGTTTGAGAAGCACCGGTGGAGTTGACACAGGGCGCCAGTTGTGTGTCATTATCCTTTTAGTGACTTGTTTTCCTGATATATAATAACATTCCTGGATTGGGGCAAATTCCAAGTGCCGCTTCCCGGATGGCAAATCTTGCACCAATATACTAATGATATAATAAAGGTCTTAGATCTACGCCAATCTTGCACCAATATACTAATGATATAATAAAGGTCTTAGATCTACGCCAATCTTGCACCAATATACTAATGATATAATAAAGGTCTTAGATCTACGCCAATCTTGCACCAATATACTAATGATATAATAAAGGTCTTAGATCTACGCCAATCTTGCACCAATATACTAATGATATAATAAAGGTCTTAGATCTGCGCCAATCTTGCACCAATATACTAATGATATAATAAAGGTCTTAGATCTACGACCCTCTGGTTATGAACTCTTTTCCAGTTTGCGCCAATCGCGGTTAAAAATTTTTTGGGAAGTGCGAAGTTTTGGGGAAACCGTGCTGTGTTCTTTATTTCATTATTCTAAATCCGTTGTTTTCCCGTGTTAACAATGTTGGTCCCCTCTTAGGGTTGGGGGGGGGGGGGGCTACCTATGCCCTAGAAATTAAGGGTTAACTTTTTCGGCCAACTGCAGAGTTTTTTGTGTGGCAGTATGTATGACTGACGATTATTGTTGTGTGTATTGATTGAACTTTGTGACCTGATTGTCCTGTGTTGTTGTCATGTTGTATGACTGGACGTGTTGAGTTGTTTTCATGAATGTTTAAGCTTAAATGTGTGAGTATTGGTTGGCAAACTGAAGTGAGTGATCTTGTGATGTGGGGTATGAAAAGAATGTAGAATGGTGAATAAAAGTTAGTTGTTACACTGAACACAGACTTGAGTTGGTATCTTAATATAATAGTACATGTTTTTTTCGTGCAATGTGTGAACCACACACCTGTGAGTAATCCAAACACTGATCTATGTCATCGGATTCATAAGGAATTAAGGTAAATTTGGATTCTATGATACACTCGGTAAGCATTTAAATTCTTACCGTGCCCATTCGTCGCGTTTGGTGAGAGTTCATTTCCATTTATATAATTTTATTTATCAAGCAGAGAAGAGTTCTCATCATCGTATCATCCCAACAGTCCGAAATAAAGAAAAGATAAAATAAGTATAAGCATAGCCACTGTTAATAAGGAGCGTGGTTGGCATTAATCACATGGCCTTAAAGAAGAAAGAAAAGAGAAGGTAAAAAAAGACACCCTCTGTGGGGGAAAAAATATGTAATTAAAAACCTGCTGATATAATTGTAGGTCTCTGAAGCGGTGTAAAACTAATTAACCTTCTGGCTATAATTGCGGCCAAGGGAGCCCTTAAAAATACGAGCGTTACGGCATTCATCGCTTTGTTGGGGGGGGGGGGGGGGTGACAACACGTGGGGACGCAACTTGTCCTCCTCACATTCCGTACCGTAGATATGATCTATGGCCCCCTGACGGCCCTGACTTTCCAAAGTAGAACGTGCCGACGGTGTAACGTTGTCCAGTGAAACATGCCACGTCGTCGTTGAAGTGCACGCGATCATCACTTGACCAAGACAGTAGCGGGGCTCAAAATTCAGTCAACTTATTTCTGCACTTCCCAAACGGGACCTGGATCATCACAGTTCCAGTGCATAGACATGCTATTCTCATAAATCATTTTAATTTCCGTTTCATCTCAGATTTCAGCCAATGCGTTGATTCCTTTCCTTCTGAGTTGTCCCCATGCCTAAGTCGAGATAACAAAATATCGAACGTAACCCAGATGGTATCCATCATGACTTGCCTGTCTCTCTACCATTCGTTGGTCGTAGAATCAGACTCAGTGGCGTAGCGAGTTAATGTACCTTCCTCGCCGGGGACTTTGAATTTGCCCCCCCCCCCCACCAACCAACAACAGTACATATTTATTTTGCTTTTCGGCACAGTGAAACCTGGAAATAACGAACCCTGAAATAGCGCGGTCACGATAGTATTTACGCTAACTGGTCCCGGCGCGAAATCATTTTTTACCGTCACATGTAAAGACCAATACTTTTTGTTTCGGTTCCAATGGTATGAGTTATTACAGGTTTCACTGTATATAGACAAGTGCCGGTACGTCACATTGATCGGCTAGAGATGGGGGGGGGGGGATACGGGAATCAAAAGGGTGCCATGGGCTCCCTTTCCCAAGTGGGAGGGGCCTTTAAAGGGAGTGGACTGAACAAAATAAGGGGAGGGGGAAGTTTAACAATTATTGACAAGGAGGAGTCAACAAAAATTGACGTCAACAATTCCATATTTCTGTGATATATATATAAATAAATATATTTACTATAGTCAATGATTCTAGTTGCTACAAATGTAAAACCTGTTAAATGTGATTTTATGGTCAAATAAAGAAAGTCTAATGCATAAATCTGAGCCCGGTCCCTGGTTCATTTTTCGAGACGTCCAATGGTCCGCCAAACTTAAAGTTTGGAAAAACGCCGCTTTAAACCACGGGGCTCACCCAGAACATCAAAGGTCTTAACGTGACCATGCATCATTATAGTACCATGGAAAAATGAGAGTCTTAACATATGATAATTGTTGAGTCATTGTGGCGGTAAGCCCATGGGAAACGATGTCCGCTGGGCAACAAATAAAGAGTGAACGTCATAAAACTAAAATAAACTGTACTGCATAATGTCACAATAGCTGATTGTTAAATATATCTTTTTAAACAAAGATGACCAACAAAATGATACTCAATTATTCTGACAGTCATGTCCTCTTACTCCAAGTCTTTTTGTTGTTGACCCCCAGACTCTTGCTCTGAATCCACCAAGTTGCACCCGAACCTACCCTCTTATCTCCTAATATCATTAGCGATAGCCACGGCAACCGAATTCGTGTCCAGACATGGGGCTGAAAGTTACGTTTTGATGAACTTAATAAAAATCCACCTCATTAACGTCTTGTCGGGTTAAAATGTTAAAGTCAGGTAACGGGACTGGATAACGTCTTCAGTGTCGAGTTCAGCACCTCCAATGTCGAATTCAGCATCTCCAATGTCTATTTTAACATGGCCAAGCCAATTAGCCAAATCTACACAGACTGCCCGCTAGACGTCGCCTGAAGTCTTCTCACCGCATGACATAATTGACCAGGACCTCCCCCTCCACTCTCTCCCCCATACCCCCCTACCGTGCCGCCGCCCACGCCAATCGTTCAATTTGTTCACCTGCGATTACAACAACCTACCTGCTGTGTTGACCAGGCCAGACTCATTTTAACGCCGCCTCCACAACCACATGTCACGTCGACACCGAAGAAATCTCTACCACGTGGCCAACGCCACATAGAAATAGGATTTTAATTTTTTTTAAAGTCAGTTTTAAGCCGTTGTGTCGCCAGAGTTTAAAGTTTAAAATTAAGCTTGACGACAACAATGACTTTTTGATTGAATGTAGGAAGTATCTCACCCCCCCCACCCACACCTACATTGTTCCTACGTCTACGTTTTGGAGAATGAGCACCAGCCTAATCTTACGGGACATTTTAACCTTATCCAAATGACGTCATGTTTCAATCAACAAAACATTTGTCAGCGATGATTTATAGCCGAATAGTTTATTTCTTGTATCGTTTGTACCCTGACTAATGAGACGTGGAGACTGCTCTTCTCTCTCTTTCTCTCTCTCTCTCTCTCTCTCGCTCTCTCTTTGCTTCTTTCTCCCCCACTCCCCCATTTCCACCAACAAGCCAAAGAAAAACAACAAAGATCAGTGCAACCAAGTGTAGTCAATCGGATCTTTGGTGAGAAGATGATTGATTAAACCGGGTAAATGTTTGAGTGTGTTGTTGCAGTGTCGTTACTGATACCATAAGCGAAATCGGTAATCTCAGTTAAGTTGGTAGATAATCTTTGCCTCGGACGACAACTTCTATCCTACACCGACACATACACGCTAGAGCAAGGGTCGGGAACATTTTTGTCTGAGAGAGCAATGGACACAACACATTTTGAAAAGTAATTCTGTGAGAGCCATACATTATGTTTAAAACTAAAAATTCAAGTAAATGTGTGCATTTTGTGTAATTTCAACACTAAACATGCAATAATTATGTCTCTGAATTCTTTTTTATAACATTGTTATTGTTATGTTGTTGCTAATCAATAATGAGTATTTCTTACCATTGAAAAAACATTTTTTTTTATAATCGAACATATGTCTGCGAGCCAGATGCAGCCATAAATAGAGCCACATCTGGCTCGCGAGCCATTGGTTCCCGACCCCTGCACTAGAGCATACAGTTTTGTTCATTTTAAAATCCGTTATACTAACTTTGCTTTTGTTCGTGGGTGCTGGCTGGCAGGCAGGCAAAATCTTCGGACGACTAATTGACCCAGCTCCCGTCAAGCTATCGAGCTGAAACTTGGCACATAGACTCGTTGCCGAGGACAACACATTCTTTCAAATTTTCAGCCCCACCTTAACCCCCAAAAGTCAGTTTTTCCTGTTTTTCCAGGGGAACGTGAAGGAAAATTCCCGATAACTGCACTAAATGAAATTCTTTAAAAAGATATCGCAAGTGCGTTTGGTGCGTAATATTTTATTTTGCTTTTCTGAAATAGTTGGTCAAATAAATCTGCGGTGTAAAAGCGGGTGGTACATTAGAATATTAATATAGTTCAGGAGCGTGAGGAATAAATGTGCGTGTACGAGCCTTTAAGGGGGGTGGGGGGGGGGAGAGCACAAATGGAATTGTTATAAAAGTGCGTTACTTGTATGAATATTTAGTCCAATGTTCAGCCCTTTACCCCACTCATCGATATTACACTTTGTAAAGGATTTATACGAAAAACTTTGTTTTTAAGGGTTGTTTCATTATGGTCTATAATTACTGGGGCATTTGTCATCATCAAACCCCCACCGCTGTATAGCCTATAATCTTTGATAAGGCCGTCACATTGTAACAGTAAAACTCCATGTTGTGCGCCCCATTCAACTTCATATCTACACACTTGACAAAAACAATTCGAATTATCCTGGGATCATTTGCCGTAACGCCCCGGGCCCTCCTCACGATCTAACAATTACATTATGGTCTTATACGCAGGGCCGACCCTAACAATTGCGGGGCCCTATGCGAAACGGATTGCGCGGGGCCCAATCTGGATAGAGGTTAAGGATAATACGTAAAAATTAAGATTTTATATTAGAAAATAAATTCGGGGTGGGGCCTATGAAAGTGCGGGGCCCATTGCGGCTGCATAGTTTGCCGTGGCCTAAGGCCGGCCCTGCTTATTCGATTACCGTACACCGAGCCTCATGCGCTGCATGTGTTAATCCCGGTGGATCGCTCTGTCATAGCTGTGGATTGATGGATGGAACCGACGGTGGATCGCTCTGTCATAGCTGTGGATTGATGGATGGAAGCGCCGGTAGGTCGCTCTGTCATAGCTGTGGATTGATGGATGGAACCGACGGTGGATCGCTCTGTCATAGCCGTGGATTGATGGATGGAACCGACGGTAGGTCGCTCTGTCATAGCTGTGGATTGATGGATGGAACCGACGGTGGATCGCTCTGTCATAGCTGTGGATTGATGGATGGAACCGACGGTGGGTCGCTCTGTCATAGCCGTGGATTGATGGATGGAACCGACGGTAGATCGCTCTGTCATAACTGTGGATTGATGGATGGAACCGACGGTAGGTCGCTCTGTCATAACTGTGGATTGATGGATGGAACCGACGGTGGATCGCTCTGTCATAGCCGTGGATTGATGGATGGAACCGACGGTAGGTCGCTCTGTCATAGCTGTGGATTGATGGATGGAACCGACGGTAGGTCGCTCTGTCATAGCTGTGGATTGATGGATGGAACCGACGGTGGATCGCTCTGTCATAGCTGTGGATTGATGGATGGAACCGACGGTGGATCGCTCTGTCATAGCCGTGGATTGATGGATGGAACCGACGGTAGGTCGCTCTGTCATAGCCGTGGATTGATGGATGGAACCGACGGTAGGTCGCTCTGTCATAGCTGTGGATTGATGGATGGAACCGACGGTGGGTCGCTCTGTCATAGCCGTGGATTGATGGATGGAACCGACGGTAGATCGCTCTGTCATAGCTGTGGATTGATGGATGGAACCGACTGAACTTGAACCAAATACGTTTATAAATGGACCATACTGAATTGTTTTCAAGAATGCTAAATGCCACTGAAAGTGTGGGGTGACTGTTCCGATGTGTGTCAAGTGTCCCGCTCTTTGAATAAAGTTTATAAGATAGGGGCTTTAAACTCTGGAGTAAAACTAGAAAAATTATGCCGAATCCGGGGTCGCCGCGAGTTGAAATCCGTCGCAGAAAGGAACCGCGTGAAAGTAGACGTCACATACCAAAGAAGCCCAGTCCTGTTCCTGGGATGTTAAGTTGTTGGTCTTTATCACGGGTATCATGTTTATAACGTTCGGGGTACATTGGTCAAAATGGACCCGGACACGCAGCGCCGCCATTCGCACCCGGGTACCATTAGACTCAATGCTATTCGGATGTCATTTGTGGTAGTTTATTTTAGTTAAAATGAAGAATTAAATTTACAAACGTATAGTCCATTCAATTATCTTTTATTTGATACCTTAGTTTGTCTTACAAACCCAGCAATAATATTTTAAATCGTTTTTTAATACCAACCTCTCACTTCTGGTACACAGGTACCAATAGGTACAGCCTATAAATAAAGCACAAATTGAGTGATTTCTGTGCCGGTAAAGTGCTAGAAGAAATGTTTGATCAGTAGGCTAAATAGTTGGACCTGAGGTGTTGGCGGGGCTGTTGATTTCTCCTATCAGACACCACGTCATAGCACGCTGCCCGTGGTTAGAGCACGCTGCCCGTGGTTAGAGCACGCTGCCCGTGGTTAGAGTTAGAGCAGTGATTCTCAATATACCCACTGTGAGGGATAGGCGGAATTTATACAATATGCGTGTTGCGGTTGGCTCCGACATAAGGTTTATTTAACAAATATTTTAAACAATATTTTAACACTAGCAGATCGTTAGTGACGGCTCACAGGCCGATGTCAGTGCGCAGATGACCCATTAGGGTAGCACTGACTTAGAGGATGACAACATATCTACTGTTATAAGGTTGTGTTGGGTTTTTTCTTGGAAAAAATGGTTGGCCGGGGGGGGGGGGGCCGGGGGTAGCTGAACAATGTAGATATAGAAACGATTTAAACTTATGACAGAAATATCTTAGCCATTTAATTTAATTGCTCACTACATTCTATTTTGTGTTTTTGTAAAAAATATACATTTTTTAATACATTTTTTATTTGCACACAATATACATTTTTTATTTGCACACAATATACATTTTTTATTTGCATAGCCACACCAAACTCAGTGGATTTCGTTCGTCGTGTCTTATATTAAGCTAACTGATTAGAATAACTATTGTAACCAGTGGCGTAGAAACACATTGTGCCACCCGGGACGGACTTTGAGTTTACCACAAACCCCCCCCCCCCGCCGAAAACACTACATATAAAGATACATATTGCTTATGGGCACAGGGAAACCTGTCAGTAACAAAGCTCGAAATAGCGCGGTCCCTAGCACTCGCGGAATTTTAAACAATCTCACTGAGCACAGTTAGCGGAAATTTTATTTTGCGCGCCATTGAACTCACCATTACACCATACTTTCTTTCATGCCTAGAGAATTGTATGTATTAGGTCACCTTGTCGATCGTTTTCCCCGCGTTCTTCGACACCCCGATATTTTAAAAAATTAAAATAAATAAAAAATATAAATAAAACAGTAAATGAAAATATAATTATGCTATGTAGGTGACGTGTTTTGCTGCACGCTTTCCCCGTGCATGACCTGTTACAGTAAACACACTCGAGGCCGCTTTTGAGGTGGGGCTGGCGAAATAATAGTCTCCCTTTAACCTTGTTTACAACAAGTTTAGTATAGTCCGTTCCAGTCAGAAAGTTGTTGAATAATCTAGAGTATGCTGGAAGCAGTTGCAATACATATTCTGTTTCTGGAATACTCTAACAGAAACAGAGTATAAAAAGGCCTAAGATTGAATGAAGTCAGGCAGATCCTTTATCACGAGACTTGGAGCGTGTGTTATTATTGTGCTACTAGACAGTGCTTTGTTTACTGTGTATGTGTAGCTTTCTTTTCCTCATTGTGCACCTTTTGCACACTGGATTTTTATTAACACATTACCGGTACCAGCCAAACTGTAAGTCAATAGTTTTAATCAAATTCTTTTGATTTTGTAATTCATTGTAATTAACACATTAAAAACTTATTAATTGTAATTAGCCCTGGTTTTGAGTATCGTATTATTTGTTAATGTATGTATCGTCTTTTGTTATGTACTGTTTTGGAACGAGCCATACACTAAAATAAGTGATTTAATTCTCCATATTAATAACGGTCCGTAACAATTAACAAAAATAATCAGGTCATCTTTTTTTAACCTTTGAAACAATGAGGTGACGCCACAAAAACATACAGTGCATCGTGTTTCAGTTGGCCAAGTAACGTCTGCCATCTCTTAGTCTCCAGTCGCCTCATGTTTGCATGCACCGTTACAATTGGCCAATTCACATAAAAACAGATGTGCAATCAGGTCAGACATTTGGCTGCAGTACAGGGCCAGAGGAAGGGCTACCGGGTCGGACAACGGGCTGCGGGTCAGAACGGGAAGTCATAACAGAAATCTAATGACAACCAGTGGCGGGACCGCAAGGTGGGGAGGGGGGCTACCGGAAATTTGATCGAAAGAAATTTCGTCGACAGAAAATTGATCGACGGAAATTTGATCGAACGGAAATTTGGTCGAATCTTTTTTTCAGTTCACACGGTAAAATTTTCTTCAAATTTCTTTTTGAACGCAATTACTATTCAGTAAAACAAAATAATGTGTTCAAAAAGAAATTTGTGTCAAAATTTTAACGTGTAACCTAAAGAAAAGATTCGACCAAATTTCCGTTCGACCAAATTTCCGTTCGATCAAATTTCCGTCGATCAATTTTCCGTCGACGAAATTTCTTTCGATATAATTTCCTGATACGATTTATTATATATTTATAGGTAAAGTTGAGGGGACTTGGCTGTCTGTTAAACCAACAATCTCTTTTCCTCTGATGCAGAAAATGTTTCCCCACTGGCATACAGTTTAACACGTTGTTTACGCCACTGACTCAGTCAGTCGTGTGTGTGTGTGTGTGTGTATGTGTCTGCGGTCTAGACTAAGCAAGTAGGCATGCCCATCAAAGATATTCTTAGGTTATTGTTCGTTTTCCGTGCATGCTTTGTCAAACCCTGATGCCGATTTTTGTGTAAAACTGGAAAACAAATTTGGTTAGCAGTAGTTAGCACTGGTTGTAAAATGTACACTGCAGGCATTGCAGTTTCCGCCGGCTGATTTAACAAGACATTAACGCGGACGGCATAGTTTGAGGTTGTTTGTTAAACAATCATTTCACCGAGTAAACGTTAATGAGTCTACACATCTGGTGTTTTTTTTTTTAGAATGGGTTTTTTATTTTTATGTTGAACCAGTTTAGATTTTCGTTAGGCTTTTTCATTATGGACTTTTCTCACGCAGCCGACACATTTTCAAATACGGTGAGCGGACAATAAGTCACAGGGAAAAAAAGTCACGGAAAAAGGTCACAAATTTTACAAGGAAAAAAAGTCACAGGAAAAAAATTTGACTTTTTTCCTGTGACTATTTTCTTGCGACTTTTTCTCCTACACTCTTGAAATACACTTTAAAAATAAGAAATACTGTTGGGGGTTGGGGGGGGGGGAGGGAGAGACGTGCTTACGAATTTCCTTTTAGTTTGAGAGATTGGGGTGGGTAGTGGGTGTGGGGGGGAGGTGATGGTTTTAATTTTTATCACGTTGAAGACCACAATCAACTCTCGAGTAAAGTTCTTATCTCATTAAAAATGACATGACGTCTGAACGGTGGTGATGGCGTACAACGCCACTGGTAATATTTTGTGTACAAAATCACCCCATCAACTATGACATGAGGGATGAATAAAGTTGAATGTTTTCCCGGATTAACCACCAATAGAATGTAGAGATACGGTTTCATTCCCCAAATGACGTCATCGTTTGTACACGCCAGGGAGCGGGCAGTTAGATTCATCAATACACTTACTGATGTCTTATGGCTTATACAGACTTGTTTACCCTCAAGCTCTTAAAATCGTACAATATCATCACAAAAGCGTTCAATACATTATTTTAATGGTAAACAATAAACACACAGTATATATAATGTATACACCTTAAAATCGTACATTGTACGCCAAAATCGTAAGAGCAAACAGGTCTGCATAAATTATCTGGCTAACACCACCTTGGGATTAATCGCTTCCGTTAAGTCCTTATTATGGTCAGTGCGTACCAAGAGGTTCGAAGGGGCGGTCCACCCCGACCGACACTTTGTTTCTTGATATTGAGGGGTGGCTTTTTCATCTAACTGTTAAGGTTGGTTTTTTTTTAACGCTTGGCCCGCACCGGATGGCTCTTAACCCAAGCTACGCTGATAAGAGGGGCGTTTCTCTTAACTGCAGCATGACTGGCGACAGTTTTGTAATCTAGTTACTAGTATGTGAGGTTAACTGGCGGTAACTCTACATTTACCAGCTTTTAAACTGCAGCAGCAGGAGCGCTTACTCTCTTTATGCTGTCCATAGATGTCACCCCCTTTTTTCTAGGTTAAGAATCTTCGGATGGCTAATCGTCCTACATCCCGTCAACCGATCGAGCTAAACCTTGGCACATAGAGTCGTTGCCGACGACAACACATTCTTACAAATTTTCAGCCCCACTCCCAACTTCAAAAGTCAGTTTTCCCCTTTTTTTAAAAAAGGAAATATGACTACTGTGATTTCAGGAAATAAAATTCCAGATAACTGCGCTAAATGAGATTCTTAAAAAAAAAATTCCAAGAGAGTTTTTTTTCGTAATATTTTCTTTTGTTTTTCTGTAATAATTGGTGAAATAAATTTGCGGTGTAAAAGCGGATGGGTCATGAGAATATCAATATAGTTCAGGGGCGTAAAAATTTTTTTCGGTTGCGAGCCTAGTGTGGGAGGGGGGGGGAGAGCACTCATTGGGATTCTTATAAAGTGCGTTAGTTGTATACATGTTTTGACAAAGTTGCTGGCTATTAATACATTTTATAATAAAGGATTCATAAGAACAACAATGTTTTTTAATTAGCTTTTAGTATGGCTGAATTTGAAACAGTGCAAAAAATCTCTGTTGAATGTTTACGTCATATGTGATGTCATTCTCGGGTTCATCGTCTGCCTCCGTTGATAAACGTATTAGGAATGATTATTTTTATTTTGGCTGAAAAAAAGAGGTTGGTTTGGGGAGGGGGGGATTTCAGACTTTCTTCGAACGTCTGCCCGGTGATCATGCTTTAAATACAATTGACCGTGCACTTAACCTCTTCTATATTTCTCTGCCTTGTAGGTGTCCCAGCTTTCTCACTTATCTGTTACGTCAGGCCATGGTGCGCCTTCTTGTTTCTTCGTGTGTAAAAATCTGCTGTAAGAATAAAACTACACATCTATGAAAACACTATCTTCATATCTCTCACTCTTGTCTCATATTCTCTCTCTGTCTCTCTCTCTTTCTCTCCCCCTCCCCCCCCCCCCCACAAATCTTGAGAGATGCATACATTCGCCGCCATGTCAATGGGACTGATTTTGTTTTTGTCCTGGCTACATGTTGCCCCGTGTTTGTCAGACTGCGTGTCCTGCCCTCCCCTCCCCCCCCCTTTTCCAGTTTGTTCTCGCCTTGGCTCTGTCTGTTTTTTGTTTTAGTCTATAAGACTTTGTGTCATGCCCAGTATGCCCTTTCAACTCCGACGCTGACCGCCTGCCATAGCTTTTGGTGAGGACATCGGACCAAGAGGATGAAACATTTCGATCTCTATTAACATGTTTGTCTTGGTTTCTTCATGAGGCCCCCCCCCCCCCACCACCACCACCACCGTTTTTTCCACGTCCACGTTGAATAACTGAAACCAGTGGGGGAAACGAACAACCTTGTGTCCGGATCCCGACCTTTTCAAATACTTTACAATCCCTGTCCTTTCAGCTTCAAAAGCTATTTCATATGCCCTATTTCTTTCTGTTAATATTCATTAAGAGGCAGAGTGCTAACAAACCATTCAACTTGTTCCCAAATATTTGTTGTTCAGTCCAGTTAGTGTCCCGGTAACTTAATGCCATTGTCTCGGAATGCATTCCGTCCGGTCGTTGGGTCAGAGATTTGGAATCAAATAGTCATAATGGCCGAATCATAAATATTTATAGTTAGTTATCTTTATGAAAAAACATTGGAAGAACATGGTTAAAGTGGCTAATATTATTTTTCCTACAATGCTTATAGTCTCTACCATGCTTACTAAATTCATGTTTTTTTTAAATTTATGTTATCTATACACATTATAATTCACACATTTGATAATATGATTTATTACTACAAACAGATACACATGCATGTGTGTGTTATTTGTATTATGTACTACATGTTATAATCACACATTTCATTCTACGCTTTGTTCAGAATGATTAGCAATTGCTCTGCATAAAGCCATTTAACATGAATATTACAGATTGAATAACAATTAGTAGTAGTAGGGATTGGGGAGAGATTCAGCTCTCGTCCAAAAGGATTCTCGCGCCTGATCTCACCGACACAGATCACATAGTAAGGAATCAAAAGAAAGCAAGGGCGTTGCATTATGGTACTAGTTTACTGACAAGTCTTTTCAGACAAAGCATCAAATGCCTCAACGTGGTCATTGCTGGTCATTGCGGCTTTGGACAGAAAGATATAAACAAAATAATTGTTCCCAAATCTCGTCAGACTTTACCAAGGTGATCCCCCGACTGTTGTGCAATCACGTGACTGTAATCACACAAAAACTCATTTTCACCAAGGGAGTGTGGTCGTACCGAAAGATATACAAATTCATTTGTTCTCCAATCTTTTAAAACTTTCCTTTTTTTGGTGACCTTTTCCGCCCACCGGTACACGCCCACAACAATTTTGTTATCAGGTATAAAATAAACGTATCATTAGCGTATAAAATAAACGTATCATTAACGTATAAAATAAACATATCATTAGAGTATAAAATAAACGGACGGATTCCGAGGAGACTTCCCCCCCCCCCCCACACACACAAACACAAAACAAAACAACAGCGCCACCACCACAGCCCCATTTGGTAGCTACAAGTTGAATTTTCTCACATCTTCTGGAATCCAACAATGAATTCGCTACACTTACGTCACCGTCAGAATTACCGCCTTATCACAACACACCAACACACAAAGCAGATAATTAATTGATGCCGGTGTCAGATGGTCCCGGCGATAAGTCAAAGGTCGCGTCGGTTGTCATGGCGCCCTCTAAAAACAATGAGACGCCCCACGTTCAAACAGCGCCCCGCAGCCAAATGACGATGGCTGGGATTTCTCTGAGTGCAGACATCGCCAACATGGCGTTCATTCATTGTTTATTAGTTTCTTTTTTGGGTTGCCCTAATTAACTCATGCTTCTTTGTGAGGCGTGCGTTTTGTGTGTCTGTGTGACTTTGTGTGTGAGACTGTGTGTGTGAGAGAGAGACTATGTGTGAGAGACTCTGTGTGTGTGACTGTGTGTGTGTTTGACTATCTGTGTGATTATCTGTGTGAATGTGTGTGACTTTGTGTGTGACTGTGTGTGTGACTGAGTGTGTGACTTTGAGTGTGAGACTGTGAGTGTGAGACTGTGTGTGTTTGACTGAGTGTGTACATGTGTGTACATGTTTGTTTATGGGTGACAGGGCCTGGAGGGTTGTGATAAGAAATATGGTTTATCTCAGGTGTAGATAAGAGCTAAAATATGGGACAGCATGGGATATCCTAGCCTGACAGTAACTTGCGGATATTCGTAGTTGTCCTTTGTTGGTGCATGTCATGTCATTCCTTGTGTCATGCCATGTAGTTGTCATTCCTTGTGTCATGCCATGTAGTTGTCATTCCTTGGTGCATGTCATTCCTTGTGTCATGCCATGTAGTTGTCATTCCTTGTGTCATGCCATGTAGTTGTCATTCCTTGGTGCATGTCATTCCTTGTGTCATGCCATGTAGTTGTCCCTCCTTGGTGCATGTCATTCCTTGTGTCATGCCATGTAGTTGTCATTCCTTGAGTCATGCCATGTAGTTGTCATTCCTTGGTGCATGTCATTCCTTGTGTCATGCCATGTAGTTGTCCCTCCTTGGTGCATGTCATTCCTTGTGTCATGCCATGTAGTTGTCATTCCTTGTGTCATGCCATGTAGTTGTCATTCCTTGGTGCATGTCATTCCTTGTGTCATGCCATGTAGTTGTCCCTCCTTGGTGCATGTCATTCCTTGTGTCATGCCATGTAGTTGTCATTCCTTGGTGCATGTCATTCCTTGTAACATGCCATGTAGTTGTCCTTCCTTGGTGCATGTCATTCCTTGTGTCATGCCATGTAGTTGTCCCTCCTTGGTGCATGTCATTCCTTGTGTCATGCCATGTAGTTGTCATTCCTTGGTGCATGTCATTCCTTGTGTCATGCCATGTAGTTGTCCTTCCTTGGTGCATGTCATTCCTTGTGTCATGCCATGTAGTTGTCCTTTCTTTGTGCATGTCACGTGGTTGTCATTCCTTAGGGAATTTCATTTAGCCCCCCCCCCCCCCCCACCACTTTATGATGTCCTCATTCTGATCTTCAATAGATTATTATTTTGCAATATGAGCGTTAGCCGTGTATATACTATTAATAAAAAAACAACAGTTTATCCAACTTCAAATTCATGACATTTTGAAACAGTTCATCGTATAATTAAACCATGACATTAGAACTGTCTATCCTATCATTAAACCATGCCATTTGAACTGATAATCCTATCATTAAACCATGGCATTAGAACTGTCAATCCTATCCTTAAACTATGCCATTTGAACTGTCCATCCTATCATTAAACCATGCCATTTGAACTGCCCATCCTATCATTAAACCATGCCATTTGAACTGTCCATCCTATCATTAAACCATGACATTTGAACTGTCTATCCTATCAATAAATCATGGCATTAGAACTGTTAATCGTTAATCCTATCATTAAACCATCACATTTGAACTGTTAATCCTATCATTAAACCATGACATTTGAAACAGTTCATTGTATAATTAAACCATGACATTAGAACTGTCTACCCTATCATTAAACCATGGCTTTTAAACTGATAATCCTATCATTAAACCATGGCTTTTAAACTGATAATCCTATCATTAAACCATGGCACTAGAACTGTTTATCCTATCATTAAAATTAAACCATGGCATTAGAACTGTCAATCCTATCATTAAACCATGACATTTGAACTGTTTATCCTATCATTAAACCATGACATTTGAACTGTTTATCCTATCATTAAACCATGGCATTAGAACTGTCCATCCTATCATTAAACCATGGCATTAGAAATGTTAATCCTATCATTAAATTGAATCCCTGTCTAGCACAAGGCGTTAACCAGTGTAATAAAATTAGATCACGGCTGCCGTTCCTTTGTGTCAGAGATTATAAGAGCTTATGATCTTGTGATGCATGATTAAAAACTACTCTTGGTTTTCGACATTTCTTTTACGTCTCTTTCGCACGTTTGATCTTAGCTCTTAAACGTCCCGACGCACTAGAATATTCAGCGCGATTTCCAAACGACCTTGAAGTCCGGTCAGCTCACTTAGACAACTTGCTGACGGATGTGTCTAGCATGCTTTGCGCTTCTTTTTATATTTCCCCCGTTTTACAAATTGATATAGTGCAGGGGCTCTTAACCTTTTTGCAGCGCTGCAACCACTCTTGATTTCAAACTTTTCCCGCACCCCCGCAATAAAAAATGACACAAAGATGAAAAAAAATATTAAAATATATTAGAAATACAACAAAACAAAAAAACAACTGCTTTTATGGGTCTTCCCGCACCTCTTGACCCCATGGCACCTTAAGTTAAGAACCCTGAAAATTAAACAAGCCATAAAAACTAAGTTTCTCCTCTAAATTCTTTATAAAATTTATTATCGTTCAATTGTGGGGGGAAAAAAAGGGGGGGGGGGGTGGGCTGAAAATTTGGCAAAATATGCTTTCAAGAAACGCACTTTAAACTAATCACAATTCGTCCCCCGCCCCCTTTTTTTTCCGGCTCGCAACCGCATATTTTTTTCACGCCCCTGAACTATATTAATAGTCTAATGACCATGTAATAAACATGTAACCTTAAAGAACCCGCGGCCCTCAACTCAGTCCTTACTGAAAATTCCCAGTGTGGATGAACACAGAAAAAAGTCGCACGGAGCTCGCTCTTTTGAATCTGTAGCGCCAAAGGTATGGAATATTTTACCTCCCTCTTTGAGGAGTATTGAAATTGAAAAAAACAAAAAATCATTCAGGAAACATTTCAAGACTTTTTTGTTTAATAGATTTGATGAAACCAGAGCGCAGTGAGAATGCTAAAGTAGCATTGATACCAGCGCCATAGAAGTATCCAATCAATCAATAATGTCCCACTTGCTTGTTCACCGCAGATGAACTATTTCCGTCAAACAAAAGAAAACATTACACACCAACCGCACTTGCTAGATTTATTAAAGAATCTCATTAAGCGCACTTATCGGGAATTTTATTTCGAGAAATCAGTGGCATCTGGTAGCGTTGAAACTGATATAGGGGGGTGGGGGTGGGGTGTGGGCTCAAAATATGATGGAATATGTTGTCATCGGCAACGAGTCTATGTGCCAAATTTTAGCTCGATAGGATGACTTGAAGGGGATTAATAAGCAGTCCGGAACCATAAACACAGAAATCTGGAACAAAATCGAATTTAAAATAGAAGATTTAAAAACACACCAAAAAAAAAAAAGAGCATATTTATTATTTTCTGAATCTACCCGATTGACACAACTTCCTACATCGGATGGGCTTAATGGTTTGTAACATATTATGTCACTTAGTGCAATAGCCTAACGAGTGTGGGTTGAGGGGGGGGGGGAGCTAACGATGAAACAAGTATAGCCCATTAGTCAAAACGTTGGACCCATGCTGTGGGCCGCCCACCATGCGCCATTGTCGCGGGTTTGATGTCTGTCCAGGGAGCCGACCGTCAAGTCCGTAATCCTGGAACGTCTTGCTGTCCCGGGCATCATTACCCCGCCTAATGAAAACGTCTTGCTGTCCCGGGCATCATTACGCCTAATGAAAACTTCTTGCTGTCCCGGGCATCATTACGCCTAATGAAGGGCTCTGCATCAGATGGAATCATTCCCAGGGTATACGCGCACTTTAAGCTGGACTTTTTGTGCCGTCTTGAAAATAATTCGCACCAGTTGGTCTGTTGTTTCAAACTTCAAGATTACAAAGTTGTAACACCTTTTTTTTTATTCACTACGACTTTTAATGTCTAGAAATTGACTGACACTGATACTTGTGCATACACATTCTCTCTCTCGGTGTTTAGTTTCCATTTCTTTTTAAAAGCGGATTAATGATACTGCAGGGATTTTTTTGTTATATTTAAAACAAACCCTGTCACGGTTTTCTAAATTATAACCTGAGGGTCGTGTCTTTATAACCACCTCAACCCAACCCACGAAGCCCCAACTCACGAAGCCTCAATTCACGAAGCCTCAATTCACGAAGCCTCAACCCACGAAGCCTCAATTCACGAAGCCCCAACTCAGGAAGTCTCAAATCACGAAGCCCCAACACACGAAGCCCCAACTCACGAAGCCTCAACCCACGAAGCCTCAATTCACGAAGCCTCAATTCACGAAGCCTCAACCCACGAAGCCTCAACCCACGAAGCCTCAACCCACGAAGCCTCAATTCACGAAGCCCCAACTCAGGAAGTCTCAAATCCGACTCCATAAGCTTTTCTCTTTTTGGCTAAAAAAAATTAAATTAAATTCATAGATCTTTCTTTAAAAAAAACACCACATTTTAAAGAAGGAATCTAGTGATCACAGTGAATTTTTTCCTTCTGGAAATGGTAGGTTCATTAGTCGGAAAGAGTTCTGGTATTTGGGGGGTAAAATCTTTTTTGCGAAAAATGATCATGAAACGCTCTTCTTTAAATTAATAAAATGACCGCTCAAATTTGCTTTTTGCAAAAAAAAATTCCTAAAACGTTTTCTTAACAAAAATTACTGGTTAAAAAAACAAAGTAGACCCCCTTCATTAGTAATGAGCGACCTCTGTCGTGATCAAAAGTAACTAGGACTAGAGTAAACCGGCGCGTGCCCGAAGGAACATCCGGGAATCTTTGTATTACTTACAACGTTGGCACTAATCCCGGGCACATGTCCCTCGAGTGGCTGATGTTCTATCTTGAAAAATTGCTGTCGCCCTCTTCCCCTCCTCTCCCCTCCCACTCCTTGCCCGTAGAGCCACCCGCTGCCTAGTTGGACTCAGCTGTGAGCGTCTCAAGTGGGGCGTCCATTGAACGGAAGTGATATCATCTTTGGCCTTGGAGGCCATTGTTTTCAAGGCTGGATCAAAAGTCGTTAACAGAATAAAACGACTGGGGAGGATGCTAAGCTTAAGTACATGTCGGGATAAGCAAGGAGTAGCCAGGACCGTTGAGATACAGAGCTGCAACGATCTCGATATTTTATTTGAAACGCTAAAATGCCAATAACGTGAGATCCCTTGTATAGATTAGGGTCTCGCAAATTGCTAGTGTCCACTACAGTACGGTGTCCTGAAAAGGATGCGTTCCTTTATCGATCTAATTTGAAGCAACCAGGGGCGGATTCGCGGGGTGGCTGTACTAACGCATACCATTTTGACACATGCAAATATAGCTTAACAGGGAACAAGAGGAGATGATCCTTACATCATAATAGCTAGAGTGCTTAGACTGACCCCAATTATCTCCCTACCCTGTTACACCATAATAGCTGGCGTGCTTAGATTGGCCCCAATTATCTCCCTACCATGTGTAGGCTTAAAAAATAATGTTATTCAGTTGAACATGCAGATTAGCAATGGGTCGGGGCGATTTTGTCAAAGCTGGAGTCTGGCACCCGGGGGTAAATCCTGTGTCTAATTCTACAAGCTAGATCAATGATATATCCGTGACAGAGGACGTGCTTTAAAGGTGCACATTCCAGATAAAACCACCCTCCACCACCTCCTTAATAAAAAAAAGGCACGCTGACCAGAGTGCACTCCTAAAGGGTAATGCCCAAAAATTGCCGTCAAAACAAAATCCGTTTTAATCAATCTTATAGGTATATAACTTAAAGCGCTGGCCGGAAGTTCTGACTGACTGAGTGAAAGCAGTTCCGGGAGACTTTGAAGACCGTGTACCGCTATTAGAAGATTAACGTTTTTTTGTAACTCTTGAAAAATGCGCTTGTTTGCTTCCTTGGAGTGTATTTTGTTTCCTAAAATAGAAACAAGCGATGTCTTTTACCATGAGCCTACGTAGATTTTAACAAATGAATGCACGCTGAATTATTAGCTTTATGTTAATAAACTTTATAAATACATATTAATAACAAAAATAAAGACCAAACATAAACCTCCAACAGAAATGGCCCGAGGCTTACAAACAACAACCTCAAAGATACTTGGCTTGATGTTTACAAACAACAACCTTAAACAGACATGGCCCGAGGCTTACAAACAACAACCTCAAACAGACTTGGCCCGAGGCTTACAAACAACAACCTCAAACAGACTTGGCTCGAGGTTTACAAACAACAACCTCAAACAGACATGGCCCGAGGCTTACAAACAACAACCTCAAAAAGACATGGCCCGAGTCTTACAAACAACAACCTCAAACAGACTTGGATCGAGGTTTACAAACAACAACCTCAAACAGAAATGGCCCGAGGTTTACAAACAACAAGGCCAACGATGATGAATAAATCATTCCAAATGACTTCTCCTATATTGCGGTGGGTGTTTGAGAAGCAAGGATTAGGAAAGGTTGACATTAAAACATGATAATGTAAGCAACATTAAATAATAAGCAGCTGGCATCTTTGTTTTCCTCTCATTAATCACGCGATGACATCCGTCCTGGTGAACACTGGAGGAAGAATGTCAACACTGTGGCCGCCGGACGACATGGTTATTTTTGTCCGCGGGTGAACTGGCCGCTGATGGGAGCTTACTTTCAATTTTAAATAAAAGGTTTATTATTAGCCATGTGCTTTAATCTTTAACCAAACGTTTTGAATTTTATTATTTTTTTTAAAGAACATCCTTTTATATTAAGCTTAAGAAACTCCACAGCGATTAAACTTGATATCATTTTATTTCACCTATTTAATTTTAAATGCTTTTATTGAACTCCACTGAATTGAAGTTTAATAAAGGGAACGCAACTGAATATTTTGAAAATGCAATGCTTTTCCCAACTCTTTTCTGTAAAGGTATTTTTCTTCTCTGAATGGTCAATGGGAAATTTCCTGGATACAAATTCCATTGTAATTTTTAAAAAAAAAAACATGTTTAATTTATTTTATTGACTTAGAAAGGAAAGAAATCTGGCAGTAAAAACTTAATGCATGAAAAAGACCGGTAGACTTGTGTAAGCTCCTGTGATATCAAGAACCTAGAGAAATATGAGCCAAAAGAAGTCCTCATTCGAATTCACATCCCCACCCCAGTGGTCTCGCGTAAAATAAAAAGGGATAAACAAATAGTCGCTATTCTGAATAACATCTGGAGAAGAAAATATCACTCACATCAACACTCAGCATATACACCAAGGAAAACGACCGAGCTAACAAGTTCTTTCACTCTTTCTTTTCTTTTTTTTTTCAAATGGAGTCGCCTGAGTACATGTTTATGATTCCGGCGAAATTCGATTCCCAGTGCGTGCCAATTTAATTCGATCGGCTGACCTCGCTGTAAATCTGTTGATAATTGGCATGACTCAAGGGCAACAAATAGACTCTTTCTAGAAATGTAACATTCGCTTTATATTTTAGACCACTTTTTATTTAAATGATGATGATATGATTGCACAACCTACAGCACTTGGTTAAAATGTTTGTTTTTTTAACTTTAAAAAAAGATTGATGTATATAAGTCCTTATTAAAATTCTCAACTTTACATTTAGCAGTGGTGAGGAAATATTCAAAGTCTTAGTTGGACATTTCGATGTGCATGGAGATGAGAGATTGCATTGTCAGTAAGACAATAATCATAGCTGAGGGAGAAATTTTGCGCCCAGTTCTTTTGAACGTGTGTCACTGTATTTACGTTTGGACAGTGTGTGTAGAATTTCAAGCTCGTGTGAGAATAGCCACCAGAAATATGGGTCTGGTTCATGGAGACAGCGTCTTGGCGTCAGCATCGCGTAGCCAACGTCAGTGTCAGCTCTCAAAAACAAAGTGCAGATTTGTGTGAAGCAGCGTCTTGGCGTCAGCATCGCGTAGCCAATGTCAGTGTCAGCTCTCAAAAACAAAGTGGAGATTTGTGTGACGTTAATGTAGAACTAAATACAGTGAGAGTAAGACTCCACAACACCCTTCACTCTGCTGGAGTTCAAATTTGTGTGGCATTTCCTGCGTGCATGCACTGATTTGAGCATTTCGAACACTCCAATAAATCTTCAGTCGCGACTTGTTGGGACATGTGTCCCTCCTCCCCCCCCCCCCCCACTTCCTTTATTGGAACGCGTCATGTTCTGCATGCATGGCACCGACGTTGTTCTGGCCAGTCATTGATCAACTTGGCGGCCAGTTTCCTTGGATTTATGGTCCTTTCCCGTCCACGCACCCAGGCTCTCTTCAAGGAAATAAATAACCAAAAACCCGATTCACCCTCTGTTCATTTCTTTGCAGCTAGGGACAAGTTAACGAAACTGGACAGAAAAGCTCACATGCGTGCTATGAACTCAAGGAATGCACTGTTCACCTAGCTCTCTCTCTCTCCATCTTTCTCTCTCCCTCCATCTTTCTCTCTCCATCCATCTTTCTCTCTCCCTCCATCTTTCTCTCTCCCTCCAACTTTCTCTCTCCATCCATCTTTCTCTCTCCATCTCAGTTTATATTTTATTTCCGGTAGGAGGCTGTCGATTTCAACACCGACTGTTGGCTCACAAATATATTTTTGTTTTGCAGAATTTTTGACACTGTCTCTTTTATAATGCATCAAACTAAGTCGAATTTTTACACAACTTTTCACTGTCATCCATCTACATTGCTATTACTCTTATTTCGATTTTCTACGTGTTTTGAACACTTGAAAAATAATTCTTGAACAAAATTAAACAATTGCTAATTTCACACAAAGTAGGCAAATCCAACATCTCACTTACAATGAATTTACATTAAACACCCCCCCCCTCTTTCTGCCATCTCAATCTCCAACATTTGGATGTACCCTGCACGCATCCCTGTCCTTCTCAATCTCCAACATTTGGATGTAACCTTGCACGCATCCCTGTCCTTCTCAATCTCCAACATTTGGATGTAACCTTGCACGCATCCCTGTCCTTCTCAATCTCCAACATTTGGATGTAACCTTTCACGCATCCCTGTCCTTCTCAATCTACAACATTTGGATGTACCCTGCACGCATCCCTGTCCTTCTCAATCTCCAACATTTGGATGTACCCTGGTTGCATCCTTATCCTTCATTTCATAATCATTTGATCTCCCACACATAGTTTACGACAAATATACACCGCACGCATCTTCTTCCACCTTAATCTCAAGATCTCATTTGAATCAAGAGAATCAACAAAATCAATAATTCTGATGCTTGGACGTAAAAAAAAAAAGTCGCTCTATTGCTTTTAAATAAATCATTTCCGTGTCTGTCTGCCCAAGCAAGAAGCAGAATCGAAGAATCACGCGCCAAATATCACGTCTGCCAAATCCAATGAAAGCGCGTCTCCAAATTAATGGACATTTGGCTGTGCTTTTCCCCGGGCCTCGAAATGAGCGTTTCACGTTAGATAAATCCCCCAAATACTTGGCGCCTGTGCAAACACGTAAGAGAACCAGTTCAAACTTCCATGTCAAGACTTTAGTTGATGTTTACTTATATTTCCCAAACTTCTTTTTCAATTTCGACGAATTTAAAAGTGTACTGTGAAGTATTGACACTAACAAAAAATGGCCTTAAAAAGCAGGTAAATGTGTAACTCGCGTTCTTGTGAAGCATTTAGCTCAACTTTTAAACGAACTCTGCTGGTGACCACATCTTGTGAAACATTTAGCTCAACTTTTAAACGAACTCTGCTGGTGACCACATCTTGTGAAGCATTTAGCTCAACCTTTAAACGAACTCTGCTGGTGACCACATCTTGTGAAGCATTTAGCTCAACCTTTAAACGAACTCTGCTGGTGACCACATCTTGTGAAGCAATTAGCTCAACTTTTAAACGAACTCTGCTGGTGACCACATCTTGTGAAGCAGTTAGCTCAACTTTTAAACGAACTCTGCTGGTGACCACATCTTGTGAAGCAGTTAGCTCAACTTTTAAACGAACTCTGCTGGTGACCACATCTTGTGAAGCATTTAGCTCAACTTTTAAACAAACTCTGCTGGTGACCACATCTTGTAGCATCGATGTATCACTCACTCTGTTTTTCTAGCTTTACTTGGTATACCATCTTTCTATTTTGCCTGCACGAGTGATGGTTGTAAACTCCCCTTTTACCATTCAACGATCAATATCTCTATCGGGCCCCACCTTTTTTGCTTTCACATTCTTTAAAAGTCGCCTTGTCTGACGCAAGAGCGGCAGACGTTTAAAATGTGGACATCTCAGTCCCCTTGAATCAAACTGCCTGTTGACCTTTAACCCGAATTCCACCGCACTAAACTCGTTGGCGTTTTCATGACGGAATGTCAATATAATAGAATAAGCCAGATCTCTGAGCCCTCCCCCCCTCCTCGGGTGTCCTTCGTCTCTCACCAAATTACAATTGCCACTTTCCCCATATTCAAATCTTGCAGCTGGGCAGCTCCAGAAAATTGGCGTCTCTCTCTGGCTCTGGTCATGTTACGCTATAAATTGTAGCCGGCAAACATTCTCATATTAACCTGGGATTAACTGCGTCTCCTTTTGGCTATCGTAAATGAAAGTATTTTGTTCCCGTGAGGCCTCAACAACCCCCCCCCCCCCCCCAATAAATAAACAAAAGATAAACGAACCAGCTAATACAGAAAAAAGACAATTACAACTAACAAACTAATACAGAAACAAGACAATTACAACTAACTAACAAACTTATACAGAAACAAGACAATTACAACTAACTAACAAACTAATACAGAAACAAGACAATTACAACTAACTAACAAACTAATACAGAAACAAGACAATTACAACTAACTAACAAACTAATACAGAAACAAGACAATTACAACTAACTAACAAACTAATACAGAGACAAGACAATTACAACTAACAAACTAATACAGAAACAAGACAATTACAACTAACTAACAAACTAATACAGAGACAAGACAATTACAACTAACTAACAAACTAATACAGAAACAAGACAATTACAACTAACTAACAAGCTAATACAGAAACAAGACAATTACAACTAACTAACAAACTAATACAGAAACAAGACAATTACAACTAACAAACTAATACAGAAAAAAGACAATTACAACTAACAAACTAATACAGAAACAAGACAATTACAACTAACTAACAAACTAATACAGAAACAAGACAATTACAACTAACTAACAAACTAATACAGAAACAAGACAATTACAACTAACTAACAAATACAGAAACAAGACAATTACAACTAACTAACAAACTAATACAGAAACAAGACAATTACAACTAACTAACAAACGTAAACACCAAAATATTAATACATTTACATTATTTATTTTTAAATGATAAAATTGATTCCGGCACAATACAGTTTACCGAAACTGCGGATGAAATCCACTGAAAAAGATCTTGATGAATACATTTTTCATATTTTTCCATATTAAAATATAAGATATGGAAATTTATTTGTCTCATACTAGGGCCCGAAAAGTCTGGCTTTGACCTAATATCTAGTATGCATGTGTCCTGTGTAACGACATCTTGACGTCACCAATCAGAATGCAAATTCTAGCGCCCCCCCCCCCCCCTGATCATGTCGAAAGCCGCATTCACTTATAATACTTATATGTAATGAAATAAGGCCGCCTTCACTAGCATTAAATTAAATGAACAATATAAAATTGTATTGTATATTATATTTTTTAAATTAATGAACAGAAAGACATTAAAGTTATTGTTTTATTTTTTAGTTAACCAACCTCTTGATGAGTTGTGTCTGAATTTTAAAAAAAAATTCTTTTGGAAAGCATTTGAATTACTGGTTGTCTCATTGAGATTTTGTAAAAAATCTGGAATCGGACAAAATTCTGCATTTGAAGACCTAGAAGGCCGCACATAGGCCGCTGGTTCCTCGCCCCTGGTCCTTGTCCTCCCCTGGTCCTTGTCCTGCCCGATCGTCACCGTCTGTCCTTAGCATTACCATTAAGATATCACTTAACTGGAAGTTTAAACTAAGTGATCATATTTGATGCATGATGACGTTCAGTGGAGTCTATTCCCAGTCTTTAATCCCATCTGGTTACAGACATATGAATGTTATACTATAGATAAAATGCCGCATTCCTATTTCAGTAGATTGGTCAGGCTTACCCAAGCCTCATGTCTTTAAACGTGATGGAGTTTGTCCCCTATGTACATTGGTCAGTCTTACCCAAGCCTCATGTCTTTAAACGTCATGGAGTTTGTCCCCTATGTACATTCAATAATCCCGCCACATCATCTCTATCCAGAACTGAAGATGATTTGCCCTTCCAAATCTCACCTATCAGTACTGAAAAGGCATATTTTTTTACCACACAATAATTGTACTATTTACATTGACACTTTGGCATACCAAGAATAAATGCCCCCCTGGGTTTAACTATAAAAAATACGCCCCCACCACCACCACACACACACACACCATTAATTTCTGGAAAATAAACACCCCCAATGTGCCGATAGGGTTCATCACCCCCCTTTACACCCCATAGGCTCCGGCAATGGTGATTCCCATCAGGGCTGGTGGGTTGACAATGTGGAATAGTACTTGTGTAGTCAGGGTCTTCAAATATATTTCTGACGTCCTTAAGGCACTGGCAGTTGATACCTGTCTCACGTTTCCTTTGGGTCCCTTACTCATTTTTAACCACTTCTTCGGTGTCAAACAGACACCTTCTTAGAGAAACGACATTCCTTAAAAAGAGTTTAACAGCTTTTATCAACTAATACACTTCCTGTCATTTAACCCCCCCCCCCTTTTTTTTTTCCTAAAAATAAAAAAACGCAAAACAAACAAAAGCAAAGAAAAGCCGTTGTTTCCAGTCCAGACACTAATGAAAGTCAACGAAACCTGTCCATTCCCTGCAAGTATCTTAAGACCCACCATTAGACCTCCTAGTAAAGTTTGACCTTGTTATTCACCCCCCCCCCATTTTCATCTGGCCAGTGATTACCTGTCTTAGTTTGATGGTGACGTCACGCACGTGTCCCCGAGACAACATTTCTTTGCATAAGTAGCGATTCAAGTGGACTCGGGGACGTTGCTGGAGTGTCTAATTATACAAAATATCGTTGGGATAGAATCGTTGGGATAGAATCGTTAGGAGAGAATCGTTTCAATGAAATGAAAAAACATGAAGGGATGGTGTGCGCTTGACTCCGATCTCGATACTGTATATGACGTCACACAAAAAAATGATGTTCATAATGGATAAGAACAAATTTTATAATGATGTTACAAAATTAATTTATTTATAAGGATTTATTTAATTATCTTAAACCCCCCCCCCCCCCCAACCTCGGTGAAATAAGCGCGTGAGATGTTACACGAATCCGGTTAAAGCAGGCTGACTCCTTGGCTGCCACTTTCAAGGTCTGTTTAATTTTCAATAGTTCAAACAGCGCTGTTTAGAAAGGTATCTGTCAATAGTTCAAACAGCGCTTTTTAGAAAGGTATCTGTCAATAGTTTAAACAGCGCTTGCAACGGATTCTGTACTTTTTTCGCTCACCTTTGTGAGTCGTTCTCTTGGTGATCTTCTAAACGTAGCCTAGCCAGACACCGCTCCGTCACCTTGGTGATCTTCTACACATAGCCTAGCCAGACACCGCTCCATCACCTTGGTGATCTTCTACACATAGCCTAGACAGACACCGCTCCATCACCTTGGTGATCTTCTACACATAGCCTAGCCAGATACCACATAGCCTAGCCAGTCACCACATTGCCTAGCCAGACACCACATAGCCTAGCCAGACACCACATAGCCTAGCCAGACACCACATGGCCTAGCCAGACACCACATAGTATAGCCAGACACCACATGGCCTAGCCAGACACCACATAGTATAGCCAGACACCACATAGTATAGCCAGACACCACATAGCCTAGCCAGACACCACATAGTATAGCCAGACACCACATAGTATAGCCAGACACCACATGGCCTAGCCAGACACCACATAGCCTAGCCAAACACCACATAGCCTAGCTAGACACCACATGGCCTAGCCAGACACCACATAGTATAGCCAGACACCACATAGCCTAGCTAGACACCACATAGTATAGCCAGACACCACATAGTATAGCCAGACACCACATAGTATAGCCAGACACCACATGGCCTAGCCAGACACCACATAGTATAGCCAGACACCACATAGCCTAGCCAGACACCACATAGTATAGCCAGACACCACATAGTATAGCCAGACACCACATGGCCTAGCCAGACACCACATAGCCTAGCCAGACACCACATAGCCTAGCCAGACACCACATGGCCTAGCCAGACACCACATGGCCTAGCCAGACACCACATAGCCTAGCCAGACACCACATGGCCTAGCCAGACACCACATAGCTTAGCCAGACACCACATAGCTTAGCCAGACACCACATAGCCTAGCCAGACACCACATAGCCTAGCCAGACACCACATAGTATAGCCAGACACCACATAGCCTAGCCAGACACCACATAGTATAGCCAGACACCACATAGCCTAGCCAGACACCACATGGCCTAGCCAGACACCACATGGCCTAGCCAGACACCACATAGCCTAGCCAGACACCACATAGCCTAGCCAGACACCACATGGCCTAGCCAGACACCACATGGCCTAGCCAGACACCACATGGCCTAGCCAGACACCACATAGCCTAGCCAGACACCACATAGCCTAGCTAGACACCACATGGCCTAGCCAGACACCACATAGTATAGCCAGACACCACATGGCCTAGCCAGACACCACATAGCCTAGCCAGACACCACATAGTATAGCCAGACACCACATGGTATAGCCAGACACCACATAGTATAGCCAGACACCACATGGTATAGCCAGACACCACATAGTATAGCCAGACACCACATAGTATAGCCAGACACCACATGGTATTGCCAGACACCACATAGTATAGCCAGACACCACATAGTATAGCCTAGCCAGACACCACATGGCCTAGCCAGACACCACATAGCCTAGCCAGACACCACATAGCCTAGCCAGACACCACATAGTATAGCCTAGCCAGACACCACATAGCTTAGCTAGACACCACATGGCCTAGCCAGACACCACATGGCCTAGCCAGACACCACATAGCCTAGCCAGACACCACATAGCCTAGCCAGACACCACATAGCCTAGCCAGACACCACATGACCTAGCCAGACACCACATGGCCTAGCCAGACACCACATGGCCTAGCCAGACACCACATGGCCTAGCCAGACACCACATAGCCTAGCCAGACACCACATAGCTTAGCCAGACACCACATAGCTTAGCCAGACACCACATAGCCTAGCCAGACACCACATAGCCTAGCTAGACACCACATAGTATAGCCAGACACCACATAGCTTAGCCAGACACCACATAGCCTAGCCAGACACCACATAGCCTAGCCAGACACCACATGGCCTAGCCAGACACCACATAGTATAGCCTAGCCAGACACCGCTCCATCACACAACAAGCAAGAAGTGTCCTCGTTACCTGAGTCTGTCAACGTCATTTAAGTTGAATACTTTAAAACCAAAAATAAGAAATCCAATAAATCTCAAGTTCGTCCTCTTTTATTGTAAGAACTGCCACCACGAAAACACGCTTGGTGCCTAAAGGAAAGTTATAATATAGATTAATCCGTTGCTTTCCATCAAGTTCGTCCTCTTTTTTTGTAAGAACTGCCACCACGAAAACACGCTTGGTGCCGAAAGGAAAGTTATAATATAGATTAATCCGTTGCTTTCCATCAAGTTCGTCCTCTTTTTTTGTAAGAACTGCCACCACGAAAACACGCTTGGTGCCTAAAGGAAAGTTATAATATAGATTAATCCGTTGCTTTCCATCGAAGCTCCAACTTTTAAATAATGAGATGTTTCCATTGACAAGAGACTTAACGCTGTCTCGTCTTCTCAGTACGTTCTTGTTTATGATAACATGGCCGGATTGATACCAATCAATTGTTAATTTGCCTGAAAGGATAACAACTTTCTTTAAATATTGACGCTCATGTTTGGCATTAAAGGGTGCTAATCCCCCCTCCCCCCACACACTTATTTTTTGTCGTTGTTTGCTGTTTTGTTGACATAAAAGTAAAAGTAAAATTTGTGTAAATTGCACTCAGTGTGGCGTATACAACGGGACTCTCGCGACACTTGCTCTCACCACTTGAAACTTTAATGAATCTCTATTACAAGACCCGTCGTGACCTTATGAAGCGCTGTTCTATTTGATGACCGACCGATGGCGTCTATTGTAGCTCTTAAAATATCTTTGGCAGACTCGCAGTGCCGCCTACAAACCATGGGTAAGGAGGGGGTCTCATTTGCATACACCATTGAGCGAACCCCTTGCAACTCAGAAAGATTTGGGAGGTTGTGCGTCACTGTACCTTATTGAAGAAAGTGCGCAGAGTATGTTAAAAATTAAGTTTAAATGCGTGCAACAATTGGTGTATGAAGTAAACGTTTCAAATTCTATACCGTCATACGCATTATTAGAACTGGGTTATATCCCCTGCTGTTCAATCACGTGGTGTTGCAATTATTGGATATTTCCCATGGTTCGGTAGCTCAGACTTTTTTTTGTCAACCAGTGGCATTGCATATCCCGGATCACAAAAGGGATTTGGGTTTTGGGGGGGGGGGGGGGGGTGAACGCATAATTCACTAGATTATCTGTAACAAAGTTTTCTGTGCTAAATTGTGATTTATTACCGCCCTTAACTCCAGAAGCGGACTCGGTGTAATTAATTTAAAAAAAAAAGAAATGCAGTTGTTTCTCCTTTAAAACGTCCTACTAATGAAATGTTGTTCGCTATATTTTCTAGTGTCCGCCCTTACTCTCTAACTTCTTATTTCTCACAGTTTGCTGTTAGCAATTGTCACAATTCTGTCACATCAGCCCAATCCCTAAATCATCTTCAGATGACTTGCTCTGTTTCAGCCCCCATTACCATCAGGGTTTCCCGTCTCCATGACTGGCATATGGGATCTCGTGACTGAAATGACCTAATTGGGGCCAGGAAGCCCCTTTCCCAATCCGGAAGTACTCTGCTGATGATGACCTCTCTGAGTTATTCGTACAAGTACGAAGTGCGAACAGTGACTTTTTTTTTTGGGGGGGGGGGGGGACAGGATGGCGCCAGAGGTCACTTCCTGACATGGACAAATGAGATTATTTTCTTTTAGAATAGATGGATTTTAAAATAATAATAAAACAAACCACGCACACAGTTTTGTTAAGTTTGTTCTGTTTTACTATTTTTTGATTAAGGGTCGGTTCAGACTATCAAATTTTCCTTCAAGCATTTGATGCAATTCGTGTATGAAGCCTTGTCACAGCTTTCAAATTACTATTTGTTCGAATTCCCCAAAAAAAGAAACCACGCACAAAATAGTGCGTTCATATAACAATTTGACGCGAATTTTGATCGTGTGAACTTACGCTTAGGAATTACAACCAATATTTCGGAATCCATAATTATTTTGATGTTTGCAAAACATGAATGCGGGCGTACTTAGTGACACGACTGTGGTGTACAAACTGGAAGTTCTATTCCACTAATCGGCACTGAAATCAGCTAGGGATTTAGCCAAGGCAATAGAAATGTCTGATTCGATTTCTTAGTCAAGGCAATAGAAATGTCTGATTCGATTTCTTAGTCAAGTCAATAGAAATGTCTGATTCGATTTCTTTCTTTAGGAACCTAAACAAAAATGTTAACCAACTTTTGACTTTGTATTGAAATGCCCACGAATAAAACCAGCGATAAACACTGGGGCGGCCTCTAACAGAAATACAACAGTGGAACAAGTTGACAAGCGCCGTATTTGAATAATGAGGTAATATTTTTTGAATTAAGGATTTTAAAGCCGGGGGAGGGTGGGAGAGCGGAGAGCGCAATGACATACAGGCCTAATATGGTCTTGTGAATAGGTAGAAAAGATAGCACTGCATGGCTAATGGCCTACGTTTTCAGCTTGCTTGACCAACCCACAGTGATTTTTTTACACCCCCCCCCCCGCCCTTCACGCTCGTGCTTTATGTTTGTTGACTTTACAGCTGTCTCTCTATTTTATAACACACACCGACCTCTTAATTCAATGAGACTTCAGAAACATAACTCATTAATCATTATATCCATCTCAATATTTTCCCAGAGCAGATGTTTCTATCAAATGTTAAAAGGTATTCGTTGCGGACTTTGTGTCAGTAAAATAAACTAATATGTAAAGCTTCATAGTTGGAACATTAAAAACACGTTTTGTTTCGTTTATATTGTTGAATCTTAAAGTAGCTGTAAAAAATGTTGATGATAATAAAATAGTGCTATTGAAGCTAAGTTGAAATGTATTGCTGTGTGTTCTCGTGTGTCATTTTCTTAGATCCCAGTGGCTAGGTGTGGGTCTATTCACTCTGTGGCTCCATTCACTCCGTGGCTCCATTGCTCCAATCACTCTGTAGCTTCATTTACTCTGTCGAGCCATTCACTCTGTGGCTCCATTCAATCTGTGGCTCCATTCACTCTGTGGCTCCATTAACTCTGTGGCTCCTTTCACTCTGTGGCTCCATTCACTCTGTGGCTTCATTCACTCTATCGATCCATTCATCATGGGGATTCATTCACTCTGTGGCTCCATTCACTCTATCGATCCATTCATCGTGGGGATTCATTCACTCTGTGGATTCATTTACTCTGTGGATTCAATCACTCTGTGGATTCATTCACTCTGGAGATTCATTCACTCTGTGGCTCCATTCACTCTGTGGCTCCATTCACTCTGTGGAACTTCCTTCTTGGGATGGTTTCACAATTAACCAACTCTACCAGTACGTGCGTTTATTGAACGGTCAGTTTGATAGGCAACAACATTCAGGAGTACTGAGAACAACATTCAGGAGTACTGAGAACAACATTCAGAAGTACTGAGAACAACATTCAGGAGTACTGAGAACAACATTCAGGAGTACTGAGAACAACATTCAGAAGTACTGAGAACAACATTCAGGAGTACCGAGAACAACATTCAGGAGTACTGAGAACAACATTCAGGCGTACTGAGAACAACATTCAGGAGTACTGAGAACAACACTCAGGAGTACTGAGAACAACATTCAGGAGTACTGAGAACAACATTCAGGAGTACTGAGCAACAACTTAAAACTCCTATCAATCTGAGAACTCTCAACATCACTAAACATACTAACTGCACCCTGTGTTCACACAGTATTTCAACACATTACTTGTTTATTGACTTGCCTTAACCGGCCAATCACAACTGGCCCTCACATAACCCGACCAATCACAACTGGCCCTCACATAACCCGACCAATCACAACTGGCCCTCACAATACCGACCAATCACAACTGGCCCTCACATAACCCGACCAATCACAACTGGCCCTCACATAACCCGACCAATCACAACTGGCCCTCACATAACCATACCAGTCACAACTGGCCCTCACTTAACCCGACCAGTCACAAATGACCCTCACATAACCCGACCAATCACAACTGGCCACTCACATAACCCGACCAATCACAACTGGCCAATCACATAACCATACCAGTCACAACTGGCCCTCACAATACCGACCAATCACAACTGGCCACTCACATAACCCGACCAATCACAACTGGCCCTCACATAACCCGACCAATCACAACTGGCCCTCACATAACCATACCAGTCACAACTGGCCCTCACTTAACCCGACCAGTCACAAATGACCCTCACATAACCCGACCAATCACAACTGGCCACTCACATAACCCGACCAATCACAACTGGCCAATCACATAACCAACATTATTTCGTTTACAACCCTACCATACTGAAAGACCAGCTAGCATTTTTATGTTTTTAAAAAAAAAAAAGCTTTTCCTGTGCTGTTTTTCCATATTTTGTTATGGATTCGTTCAGATGAGGCATTTCCCAAATGAACCCAAGCCAATGTTAAAAGATGACATGTCTCCATGAGGTCTGTGTTATCCTTGTTGCCACCCCAAGTGGATCAGATCGATCATTCCTGGACAATGTGAAACCCTCACACCCTCAACCCTCACACCCTCAACCCTCAACTCTCACACACATGAGTCGTTCTTCTTTCTTGGACTGACCAAATTTCAACACGTGAAAGTTTTCCCAATGAAGGCTTCACGTTCTACGTGGTCAATGGACAAAGCCACTCCCTCGATAGATGATGACCACTCGTAGAGTGAGATGGACTCTCATTGGGATGAGACAGAGTCGGACATATGTACAATTCAAGAGCTGGGATTAAAAAAAAAATATCATTATTATGCCAAAGTATTGAAACTTCAATGTAAATCAAGGAGGCTGTCAACGAAGACCATCTCCCCCCCCCCCCCACAGCCCCTACCCTAAAAAAACCAAACTTCCTCTCCGTGGTACTTCAACATTTTTGTAACACATTGTAACTTGCCCTTGGAAACATCCCCATTTTCCCCCACATCCAAGTAGTTCCTAAATCTTGTTTCTTTGTTTGATAGATTCCAGTAGGTTGAACAAGGCTGATTAAATCGAACTCAATAATATACTGTAAAAAAAAAGTTATGTTATATTATATTGTATTTGAGTTTGTATCAAGTTTTAATATGTTTTCCAAGAATTTACTCTATTTAAAAGATATTTTTCCCCCTAATAGATCGTGGTCAGGATCACTTTGAGTCTATATGAACCTGTGCACTAGAGCCACGTAATTCAGTGCAGTTAACTAGATTTGACAGGTCATAAAGCGACAAGTTGTGACAGTCTGTGGCTTGCTGAAATTTAAACAAACAAACAAACAAAGAAAATTGTATTCTAAAAGTATATGTCCTCGGGTTGGGAAAAGTTCCCGGAAAGCATTTTGTTGAATAAATGTCGTGATGGATCCCGGGAGAGAAACCCTTATGGTCCCGATCTCTTATCATTACAGAAAAAGCAAACAAGCCCAAGCATCTTTTCTTTAGTGCCGCCCCTCTCTCTCTTTTGTTTGCCAACTGCAATCAGTCAGCTGGGACCTATCTATTCTATGCCCCGTGTAATGTGGTATGGCCCTTTCTTTGTTTGCCAACTGCAATCAGTCAGCTGGGACCTATCTATTGTATGCCCCGTGTAGTGTGGTATGGCCCTTTCTTTGTTTGCCAACTGCAATCAGTCAGCTGGGACCTATCTATTCTATGCCCCGTGTAGTGTGGTATGGCCCTTTCTTTGTTTGCCAACTGCAATCAGTCAGCTGGGACATATCTATTCTCAGAGATATCACATTCGCAAAGTCCAGATTATTAACGTATCAAGATTACTTTCCTGCTTGTACACAGTGTACCATACGTTTGGGGGGTTATCGTTACTTTTTTCGGGAGGATACTCTTTGTCTTTTATGTTCTTCTTTCTAATGACCTTTAGTCTTTGAACCTCACACCCCTTCTTAGATCCTTATCCCTCGGCTAACAACGAGACGACCGTATATATATACATATATAGATGCTATGTTGATTATATTATAATAAACTCAAATTATCACTTATAAAAAGTGACAAAGTTTGATACTTTGATACTTGACGTCACATTGAAGTTACTTGTCTCTCCCCGCCCCCTTTTTTTAAACCGCATCCACCCAATCTCTCGTCCATGTTTGACCCGATCTCCTCCGCTATTAAAGACCCTGATGCCCCCCTTCCTCCCTTCCCCTTTTTCCTGAGTTCTCGTGTCCTAATGCAATTCACTAAGAGCATCCGAGAAGAAAATAATACGATAGCAGTTCTTATTCTCATCATTTTATATTGTCGTGGTCCGTGATGGTGGTTGGGGGAGGGGGTAGGCAGAGGCGTATCTAGACCTTGTTCAATGGCAATGGTGGTCGAAATGAATAACCTTTGTGGGGTAGGCAGAGGCGTATCTAGACCTTGTTCAAGGGCAATGGTGGTCGAAATGAGTAACCTTTCACGCTCATATTAATACAAATAAATATAAACACATATTTGTGAACATTTAAAGATGGTAAGAATTATTCGTTTTCTTATACATTTCTAATGTTCGTGTTTAAACGCTTTTATTCAATTAGGCATGAACGGAGTCGCGACTCTTTCAACTACTCCGCATAATATGACCTTATGGCATTTTCTCTTCATGTCAGAGTCTACTTAGATTTTGAATGCTGATAATTTGATCTATGACAGTGTCTACTTAGATATTTAATGCTTATATTAAGATCTATGACATTACTTAATATAACAGCTTGTACAATAACACGTTTTTGCGTACTCATTAAAAAAAGTTTATTCTATTACATTGAAACGAAAGAATGCCGTGGAATATAAAGTCATGTTGGATTTCATATATCGTAGATTCTTAAATCGTTCCTTCCACACATTTGACAACAATTTAATTTCTCTCTTGTCGGTCGCCCCTCTTCCAACATTTTCCTGACCAGTTCTTTGTTTTTAAGTCTTTCCTAAACCTCCCACCCCCACGACTGTTATTATCTTGCTCCCTCTTCTCTTCATTCGGCTTGGTTGGAGCTCTGCACTGTTCCAGCAGGCCTTGGATTTGCCCTAGCTGCTAAGCGCATTCTGCAATCAGCTACTGTCATGTTCACGGTCGAAATGCATTTGACATCTGGGCTCTCCGTTTGTCATCTTCCATGTTTCGCTGGTACACGTGACCCGTATATGACGACCACGAAGCACATATGGAGTTTTAACGTACTCTACATATATTTTTGGCCTGGCAAAAATAAACTTAAGACATCGGACCTGTTGTCCTATTTTAGAAATAAACAATATAATGACCTGGAAAAAAATATATTTACTCTAATTATATTTTAGTTGTAGATTTAAGGTTGGGATTATTTTTTTCATTAAGCCGATTTCGGCATATGACGTTAGGAAGAACGTGTCTTTGTCTAATAAAAGCCGATGGTAAATTAGACGTCATAAAATATTGTGTTCAAATGTTTCTCTCCTACTCCTCAACTCTCTGTTTTGCAAGGATCCCCGTGTGTTGTCAGTGCCTTGAGTGTTGTCAGTGCCTTGAGTGTTGTCAGTGCCTTGAGTGTTGTCAGTGCCTTGAGTGTTGTCAGTGCCTTGAGTGTTGTCAGTGCCTTGAGTGTTGTCAGCGCCTTGTGTGTTGTCAGTGCATTGAGTGTTGTCGGTGCCTTGAGTGTTGTCATTGCCTTGAGTGTTGTCAGTGCCTTGAGTGTTGTCAGTGCCTTGAGTGTTGTCGGACACTTTTGTTGTGGGACACTTCTGTCGTGACGGTTGCTTGAGTGCTGGCCGTGTTCGCGGTTCCTTGTGTGTAATGCCATCTATGTGTGTTAGCGTTTCCTTGAGTGTAATCCCTTGTGTGTTAGCGTTTCCTTGAGTGTAATGCCATCTATGTGTGTTAGCGTTTCCTTGAGTGTAATGCCATCTATGTGTGTTAGCGTTTCCTTGAGTGTAATGCCATCTATGTGTGTTAGCGTTTCCTTGAGTGTAATGCCATCTATGTGTGTTAGCGTTTCCTTTAGTGTAATGCCATCTATGTGTGTTAGCGTTTCCTTGAGTGTAATGCCATCTATGTGTGTTAGCGTTTCCTTTAGTGTAATGCCATCTATGTGTGTTAGCGTTGCCTTGAGTGTAATGCCATCTATGTGTGTTAGCGTTTCCTTGAGTGTAATGCCATCTATGTGTGTTAGCGTTTCCTTGAGTGTAATGCCATCTATGTGTGTTAGCGTTTCCTTGAGTGTAATGCCATCTATGTGTGTTAGCGTTTCCTTGAGTGTAATGCCATCTATGTGTGTTAGCGTTTCCTTGAGTGTAATGCCATCTATGTGTGTTAGCGTTTCCTTGAGTGTAATGCCATCTATGTGTGTTAGCGTTTCCTTGAGTGTAATGCCATCTATGTGTGTTAGCGTTTCCTTGAGTGTAATGCCATCTATGTGTGTTAGCGTTTCCTTGAGTGTAATGCCATCTATGTGTGTTAGCGTTTCCTTGAGTGTAATGCCATCTATGTGTGTTAGCGTTTCCTTGAGTGTAATGCCATCTATGTGTGTTAGCGTTTCCTTTAGTGTAATGCCATCTATGTGTGTTAGCGTTTCCTTTAGTGTAATGCCATCTATGTGTGTTAGCGTTTCTTTGAGTGTAATGCCATCTATGTGTGTTAGCGTTTCCTTGAGTGTAATGCCATCTATGTGTGTTAGCGTTTCCTTGAGTGTAATGCCATCTATGTGTGTTAGCGTTTCCTTGAGTGTAATGCCATCTATGTGTGTTAGCGTTTCCTTTAGTGTAATGCCATCTATGTGTGTTAGCGTTTCCTTGAGTGTAATGCCATCTATGTGTGTTAGCGTTTCCTTGAGTGTAATGCCATCTATGTGTGTTAGCGTTTCCTTGAGTGTAATGCCATCTATGTGTGTTAGCGTTTCCTTGAGTGTAATGCCATCTATGTGTGTTAGCGTTTCCTTTAGTATAATGCCATCAATGTGTGTTAGCGTTTCCTTGAGTGTAATGCCATCTATGTGTGTTAGCGTTTCCTTGAGTGTAATGCCATCTATGTGTGTTAGCGTTTCCTTGAGTGTAATGCCATCTATGTGTGTTAGCGTTTCCTTGAGTGTAATGCCATCTATGTGTGTTAGCGTTTCCTTGAGTGTAATGCCATCTATGTGTGTTAGCGTTTCCTTGAGTGTAATGCCATCTATGTGTGTTAGCGTTTCCTTGAGTGTAATGCCATCTATGTGTGTTAGCGTTTCCTTGAGTGTAATGCCATCTATGTGTGTTAGCGTTTCCTTGAGTGTAATGCCATCTATGTGTGTTAGCGTTTCCTTGAGTGTAATGCCATCTATGTGTGTTAGCGTTTCCTTGAGTGTAATGCCATCTATGTGTGTTAGCGTTTCCTTTAGTGTAATGCCATCTATGTGTGTTAGCGTTTCTTGAGTGTAATGCCATCTATGTGTGTTAGCGTTTCCTTGAGTGTAATGCCATCTATGTGTGTTAGCGTTTCCTTGAGTGTAATGCCATCTATGTGTGTTAGCGTTTCCTTGAGTGTAATGCCATCTATGTGTGTTAGCGTTTCCTTGAGTGAAATGCCATCTATGTGTCTTAGCGTTTCCTTTAGTGTAATGCCATCTATGTGTGTTAGCGTTTCCTTGAGTGTAATGCCATCTATGTGTGTTAGCGTTTCCTTGAGTGTAATGCCATCTATGTGTGTTAGCGTTTCCTTGAGTGTAATGCCATCTATGTGTGTTAGCGTTTCCTTGAGTGTAATGCCATCTATGTGTGTTAGCGTTTCCTTGAGTGTAATGCCATCTATGTGTGTTAGCGTTTCCTTTAGTGTAATGCCATCTATGTGTGTTAGCGTTTCCTTTAGTGTAATGCCATCTATGTGTGTTAGCGTTTCTTGAGTGTAATGCCATCTATGTGTGTTAGCGTTTCCTTTAGTGTAATGCCATCTATGTGTGTTAGCGTTTCCTTGAGTGTAATGCCATCTATGTGTGTTAGCGTTTCCTTGAGTGTAATGCCATCTATGTGTGTTAGCGTTTCCTTGAGTGTAATGCCATCTATGTGTGTTAGCGTTTCCTTGAGTGTAATGCCATCTATGTGTGTTAGCGTTTCCTTGAGTGTAATGCCATCTATGTGTGTTAGCGTTTCCTTGAGTGTAATGCCATCTATGTGTGTTAGCGTTTCCTTGAGTGTAATGCCATATATGTGTGTTAGCGTTTCCTTTAGTGTAATGCCATCTATGTGTGTTAGCGTTTCCTTGAGTGTAATGCCATCTATGTGTGTTAGCGTTTCCTTGAGTGTAATGCCATCTATGTGTGTTAGCGTTTCCTTGAGTGTAATGCCATATATGTGTGTTAGCGTTTCCTTTAGTGTAATGCCATCTATGTGTGTTAGCGTTTCCTTGAGTGTAATGCCATCTATGTGTGTTAGCGTTTCCTTGAGTGTAATGCCATCTATGTGTGTTAGCGTTTCCTTTAGTGTAATGCCATCTATGTGTGTTAGCGTTTCCTTGAGTGTAATGCCATCTATGTGTGTTAGCGTTTCCTTGAGTGTAATGCCATCTATGTGTGTTAGCGTTTCCTTGAGTGTAATGCCATCTATGTGTGTTAGCGTTTCCTTGAGTGTAATGCCATCTATGTGTGTTAGCGTTTCCTTGAGTGTAATGCCATCTATGTGTGTTAGCGTTTCCTTGAGTGTAATGCCATCTATGTGTGTTAGCGTTTCTTGAGTGTAATGCCATCTATGTGTGTTAGCGTTTCCTTGAGTGTAATGCCATCTATGTGTGTTAGCGTTTCCTTGAGTGTAATGCCATCTATGTGTGTTAGCGTTTCCTTGAGTGAAATGCCATATATGTGTGTTAGCGTTTCCTTGAGTGTAATGCCATCTATGTGTGTTAGCGTTTCCTTGAGTGTAATGCCATCTATGTGTGTTAGCGTTTCCTTGAGTGTAATGCCATCTATGTGTGTTAGCGTTTCCTTGAGTGTAATGCCATCTATGTGTGTTAGCGTTTCCTTGAGTGTAATGCCATCTATGTGTGTTAGCGTTTCCTTTAGTGTAATGCCATCTATGTGTGTTAGCGTTTCCTTTAGTGTAATGCCATCTATGTGTGTTAGCGTTTCTTGAGTGTAATGCCATCTATGTGTGTTAGCGTTTCCTTTAGTGTAATGCCATCTATGTGTGTTAGCGTTTCCTTGAGTGTAATGCCATCTATGTGTGTTAGCGTTTCCTTGAGTGTAATGCCATCTATGTGTGTTAGCGTTTCCTTGAGTGTAATGTCATCTATGTGTGTTAGCGTTTCCTTGAGTGTAATGCCATCTATGTGTGTTAGCGTTTCCTTGAGTGTAATGCCATCTATGTGTGTTAGCGTTTCCTTGAGTGTAATGCCATCTATGTGTGTTAGCGTTTCCTTGAGTGTAATGCCATCTATGTGTGTTAGCGTTTCCTTGAGTGTAATGCCATATATGTGTGTTAGCGTTTCCTTTAGTGTAATGCCATCTATGTGTGTTAGCGTTTCCTTGAGTGTAATGCCATCTATGTGTGTTAGCGTTTCCTTGAGTGTAATGCCATCTATGTGTGTTAGCGTTTCCTTTAGTGTAATGCCATCTATGTGTGTTAGCGTTTCCTTGAGTGTAATGCCATCTATGTGTGTTAGCGTTTCCTTGAGTGTAATGCCATCTATGTGTGTTAGCGTTTCCTTGAGTGTAATGCCATCTATGTGTGTTAGCGTTTCCTTGAGTGTAATGCCATCTATGTGTGTTAGCGTTTCCTTGAGTGTAATGCCATCTATGTGTGTTAGCGTTTCCTTGAGTGTAATGCCATCTATGTGTGTTAGCGTTTCTTGAGTGTAATGCCATCTATGTGTGTTAGCGTTTCCTTGAGTGTAATGCCATCTATGTGTGTTAGCGTTTCCTTGAGTGTAATGCCATCTATGTGTGTTAGCGTTTCCTTGAGTGTAATGCCATCTATGTGTGTTAGCGTTTCCTTGAGTGTAATGCCATCTTTGTGTGTTAGCGTTTCCTTGAGTGTAATGCCATCTATGTGTGTTAGCGTTTCCTTGAGTGTAATGCCATCTATGTGTGTTAGCGTTTCCTTGAGTGTAATGCCATCTATGTGTGTTAGCGTTTCCTTGAGTGTAATGCCATCTATGTGTGTTAGCGTTTCCTTGAGTGTAATGCCATCTATGTGTGTTAGCGTTTCCTTGAGTGTAATGCCATATATGTGTGTTAGCGTTTCCTTTAGTGTAATGCCATCTATGTGTGTTAGCGTTTCCTTGAGTGTAATGCCATCTATGTGTGTTAGCGTTTCCTTTAGTGTAATGCCATCTATGTGTGTTAGCGTTTCCTTTAGTGTAATGCCATCTATGTGTGTTAGCGTTTCTTGAGTGTAATGCCATCTATGTGTGTTAGCGTTTCCTTGAGTGTAATGCCATCTATGTGTGTTAGCGTTTCCTTTAGTGTAATGCCATCTATGTGTGTTAGCGTTTCCTTGAGTGTAATGCCATCTATGTGTGTTAGCGTTTCCTTTAGTGTAATGCCATCTATGTGTGTTAGCGTTTCTTGAGTGTAATGCCATCTATGTGTGTTAGCGTTTCCTTGAGTGTAATGCCATCTATGTGTGTTAGCGTTTCCTTGAGTGTAATGCCATCTATGTGTGTTAGCGTTTCCTTGAGTGTAATGCCATCTATGTGTGTTAGCGTTTCCTTGAGTGTAATGCCATCTATGTGTGTTAGCGTTTCCTTGAGTGTAATGCCATCTATGTGTGTTAGCGTTTCCTTGAGTGTAATGCCATCTATGTGTGTTAGCGTTTCCTTGAGTGTAATGCCATCTATGTGTGTTAGCGTTTCCTTGAGTGTAATGCCATCTATGTGTGTTGGCGGTTCCTAAAAAAAAGCGCGCTATGTATGGCGGGGTGGGCTGGGATTCTATTGCCGGAAGACTGGAAAAAAAAACCCATCCAATCAATAGAATTATTTGAAAAGGTTGTCTTTAACCTCTCCTCTGGACATCGATGGGCGGAAGAAATGGGACTCTGTGTGGGGGGGGGGGTGGGATGTGGGGGGGATAGGACGAAGAAGAGCACTGTTGAATTTATGCGATGTTTACCATCGCCATGGAACCTTCTGAAAAAAATAATAAATAATGCACAGCAGGTCAAGGAGTGGCCATGTTGGTTACAGCAGGTCCAAGATTGTAAAGAAGAGTCTGGAGCCCCCGTGTATCACGAGACGCTGTGGTCAGAGGGATTAGAGGTTGTACACGAAGCGTACGTTTGGTCGGTATTCAGATCACCAATTGAAATCAGGGGGCGCCTTGAACTCAGGAGGCGCCTTGAAATCAGGGGGCGCCTTGAAACCATGGGGCGCCTTGTATTTAACGTGAAGCCAGGCTGAAAATCAGCGGGACTATTAGAAATTCGTATTCTAAGTACATGACATCTCTTACAATCATAATTGAATGTGTTCAGTAGCTGCCACCATGGTTTTCAATACATATCATCTCTTACATTAATAGTTGAATGTGTCCAGTAGCTGCCACTAGTGTGTTCAATAGATGACAGTGAAGCTCATCAGTAGAGTAAAAGGTTGTATACCTCCGTCTCAGCCGTCTCGGTTGCTCATTACGCCACGCATGTTTTTGCCCCTAAGTATACAGTACAGAATGATTTTTTTTAAAAATGGGAGATATTCTGTCTAGCGAAAAATGTTCGGGCGTGCACGAGACCATCGGGACGGACCTTGTATTTGATCAGATTTTCGCCAGCCGCTGTGCGAATAACTGATTAAAATCTCCGCTATATGCCCCAGGCAGATAAATTTGTTCGGGTTTTATCATCTCTGATCACCCCAGTGCTATACAGGTAGCTGATTCATACAAACATGTTTCAGATTTGTGCGTGGCACCACTGAAATTACCCAAAGGGCAAATTTGAATTGACGGGGAAAAAATTCTTATGTTGATTTTTTTTCAGTGAATTAAAATCAATATTTAATTTACGAAATGCCCATGGTTATTTATTATGCCCAATGTGTATTAATATGATTAATTTCCCCTACCATTTCATGTCAGATTATCTCCTTGGTTTTTAATTCGGACTTCATCAGCTCACGAGTCACGAGCCCGGTGGCCAGCATTGAGACTCGGGACATATTTTTAATCTGGCAGGCTGAATCCTAGCATACTACGTCTGAGAGGTTGAATCCTGGCATACGTTAAGTCTGGGAGGCTGAATCCTGGCATACGTTAAGTCTGGGAGGCTGAATCCTGGCATACGTTAAGTCTGAGAGGTTGAATCCTGGCATACGTTAAGTCTGAGAGGTTGAATCCTGGCATACGTTAAGTCTGGGAGGCTGAATCCTGGCATACGTTTAGTCTGGGAGGCTGAATCCTGGCATACGTTAAGTCTGAGAGGTTGAATCCTGGCATACGTTAAGTCTGGGAGGCTGAATCCTGGCATACGTTAAGTCTGAGAGGCTGAATCCTGGCATACGTTAAGTCTGAGAGGCTGAATCCTGGCATACGTTAAGTCTGAGAGGCTGAATCCTGGCATACGTTAAGTCTGGGAGGCTGAATCCTAGCATACGTTAAGTCTGGGAGGCTGAATCAGGACATACCGAAGCCTGATTCTGTTGATTCCGCCCAGCTCTGTACATCAACCTACCAAATCGTGAGCCTGTACATCAACCTACCAAACCGTGAGCCTGTACATCAACCTACCAAATCGTGAGCCTGTACATCAACCTACCAAATCGTGAGCCTGTACATCAACCTACCAAATCGTGAGCCTGTACATCAACCTACCAAACCGTGAGCCTGTACATCAACCTACCAAATCGTGAGCCTGCACCTCATAGGACTGCGAGTTTCTAGGACTCTACGCTTCCAACATACCGCTGGGAAGTACATCTCAAAAAGTATAGCTGAGAAGTCCATCCCACAAAGTATAGCTGGGAAGTACATCCTACAAAGTATAGCTGGGAAGTACATCCCACAAAGTATAGCTGGGAAGTCCACATCCGCCCCGCCCTCACAACTTTGGAAGTAGTGGAGGCTCCACTTCCACGGTGGCTCCACTTCCACATTCTAGGTTTTGTATTAACCTCCTCAAAACAAGTTTCAAGGTCACTTGTGCGATATTGGACCTCGCAAATAACGTAAGGGGACGGGGGGGCTTTTTCACAGCCCCCCCCCCCCAATATTACCGTTCTAAAGGTTGAAACGTGATAAGACTAGAAGGGGTGTTAGGATTGAGCTTAGCATTGTCTAAGACTTGGTTGTCTCTCTTGTCAGGCACCTTAACTCGGGACCGAAAGAGTAATACGATAATCCGCCCTCTCTCTCTGATCTATTTATGTGACCGTCTGTCTCTTCACCCCACACATCCTCACCCCACACACATACTCACCCCACACATCCTAACCGAACGCTTAGGGATTATTTTTTTCAATACTCCCTCATATATGGCAATCCAATTGGCTGCTTCTTAAGATCGGCAGTCTTTTTTGTCATGAATGAAATATTTACCTCTGGATGTGCAGCTGACAGGAGTAAAGGGGAGGCTATTCCCATATAGAATTACAATTTGCCCGCAAGATACGCCAAATACAACCTCCCCCCCCCCCTCCAAAAAAAAAAAAAAAAAAAAAAAAAAAAAAAAAAAAAAAAAAAAAAAAAAAAAAATTGTACACGCAAAATACATAAGTTAATGATTGCCAAATAAATCAATCCACATGGATGACTCCAAACTTTGGCATCTTAAGGATAGCACTGTGTATGAATTATTATATAATAGGTTGGACAATGAAAAATCTTTTATTGTAGCATTGTCCATAACTATTTGACACTCTGCAATATTGGTATCAATTTCACCGTGTATTTTGTAGAATTAGAAATAGGAAAATCTGGATTCAGCAAAGGCGTTGTCGGAAAAACAAATGTTTGGACACCACTGAGTCAGGTGATGCAAGGAGATTCAAATGCAAAGATTAGAGCGACTTTGTTTGGCTAACAGTTGGAAAGTACTACTCAACAGAATGAAAGAAACTGTTGACCCCCTGCTGCGGGACCAACAGGCTGGCTTCCGGACCAACAGATCCTGTACTGACCAAATTGCAACACTGCGCATCATCCTAGAGCAATCCCTGGAATGGAACTCACCCCTCTACATCAACTTTGTTGACTACGAGAAAGCCTTTGACAGTGTGGATAGGCAAACCCTCTGGAGACTGTTGAGACATTATGGAGTCCCGCGGAAAATCACGGACTTGATCAGAAACTCTTACGAGGGGATGACCTGCCGAGTGGTCCACGGACAACAGGTGACGGATGCTTTCCAGGTGAAGACCGGTGTGAGGCAGGGATGTTTGCTTTCGCCTTTCCTGTTCCTATTGGCCATTGACTGGGTGATGAAAACTTCCACACAACAGAAGCGGAATGGTATTCAATGGACCTTGTGGGACCAGCTTGATGACCTTGATTTTGCTGACGATCTTGCCCTTCTCTCCCATACCCAACAACAGATGCAGGAGAAGACCAGAAATATTGCAGACACTTCTGCACGTATTGGTCTTAATATTCACAAGGGGAAGAGCAAGGTCCTCAAGGTCAATGCCACTACCAATACAGCACCCATCAGGCTCAAAGAGGAAGCGCTCGAGGAGGTAGAGAGCTTTGTCTACCTTGGCAGCATCGTGGACAAGCAAGGTGGGACAGATGCTGACATCAAAATAAGGGTAGGAAAGGCACGGGCAGCCTTCCAACAACTAAAAAATGTCTGGGCCTCCAAACACCTAAATACCAAACTGAAGATCAGAACCTTCAACACAATGGTGAAACCGGTTCTACTGTATGGTGCAGAAACATGGAGAATCACTGCTGGGAATATGAAGAGAATCCAGTCCTTCATCAATAACTGCTTAAGAAGGATTCTCGGGATTCATTGGCCCGACAGAATCAGCAACCAGAAACTGTGGCAGCGGACAAAGCAAGAACCTGTAGAACAAGAGATCCTCCAGAGAAGATGGAGATGGATTGGCCATACGCTCAGGAAACCTGCCTCCAGCATAACTAGACAAGCCTTGAATTGGAACCCTCAAGGAAAACGGAAAAGAGGCAGGCCTAAGAACACTTGGCGCCGTGAAGTGGAGGCGGATACCAAGAAACTTGGCCACACTTGGGGGAGGCTGGAGAGATTGGCTCAGGATCGTGATGCCTGGAGGGCTCTTGTAGGCGGCCTATGTCCTAATCACAGACGCCGATGAAGATCGGCTGCTGTTCCTCGAGGACGAAAAGGTTGCAGTAACAGTTGGAAATCTTTGATATCGTTAAATTATAAAAGTTACTATTCAAGTTGGATTATATATTTTAACCCGTTTTAAAGCAGCTAGTATGGAAGAGATTGAAAGTTACTTGGGTAAAGGACGTCAAGGTGGTTAATTGTTCTTTAGAGTCCAACGCTTTTTGTCGGGACAATTTTAGCATGAGTATTGGCATATCTGTGGGTATTCTGTCTATTTATACTCTGTCTTGTCAACGTAGCTACCTCCAAAATAGATGTTAAAAATCTTTTTTATATTAAAAAAAACCCCAAAAAACCAAACCCTACTCCTCATGGTATATTGTTATAATGTATTTTACATCATTTGTAGTGGCCCTTAAACAAGTTGGGGTGGGGGTGCGCAGTCGTATAGTTTATTTGTCTTCTAAAAAAACATGATCTATGACTATATAGGTTCATAATTAGGTTAAAACACAATAACTACAAAAAATATATGTTTCTAACTCAGTGCCAATAGTTGTTTTTGTACTTCCAAATCTATAGTGTCTGACCATACTATCTCTTGTTACTCGTGCATCTTTAGGCGGCTGGACCAGCTAACTTGATATATTTAGCACGGCTTATCCCTGAAGACATCGGGAATTAACGTGGCTTCGTCGTCGGTTCCAGAATACGTACATTGGCGCTGTAAGTCTGGAGAGAGAAAATGAATATTTTAATGGTCTCTAGGACGTTTAGACGGTAATGAAAATGTAATTAACGGGACCGGAGTTCTAAGTGTGTAACGGTTAATAGGGGATAAGAGTCCGTAGATTATATTCTGTTTCTGGACAAAGGAAAAGGATTACTACTCTAGCACAACAACGAAAAAATGGTGGGGGTGGGATAATTTAAATTACATCTTGGGAAGACAAAAATTCTACCTGCTATATAAAAATGTTTTCCTCCTCCAGAACAGCAGTAATTGTCTTGTTTTAGTAGAATAAATGATGTCCCTAAATAGAATAATATATGATAGCTTTTAACAGAAGAGTGCAATTTAAATGTGCTTAGAATATGGCATGGTGTCTTTGGTTAGCATTTTGTATGGTGTCTCTGTAATGTGTTTATAAAATTGTATGGTTGTTGGAATGAGGTTAGAATGTGGTATAGTGTCTATGGAATGTGGTTGGTATGGGGTCTGTGGTTAGAATGTGGTTCGGTGTCTCTGGAATGTAGATAGAATGTGATATGGTATATATTGTTAGAATTTGGATGTTGTCTTTGGAATATAGCTAGAATGTGGTATGATGTCTAGAATTTGGTTAGAATATGGCACACTGTCTTTGGCTAGAATGTGGTATAGTGTCTGGAATGTGGTTAGAATGTCGTATGCTGTCTATGGTTAGAATGTCGTATGCTGTCTATGGTTAGAATGTCGTATGCTGTCTATGGTTAGAATGTCGTATGCTGTCTATGGTTAGAATGTCGTATGATGTCTAGAATTTGGTTAGAATATGGCACACTGTCTTTGGCTAGAATGTGGTATAGTGTCTGGAATGTGGTTAGAATGTCGTATGCTGTCTATCCTTAGAATGTGGTATGGTGTCTGGAATGGGGTTGGAATTTGATATGATGTCTTGTTTGTGGTTGGAATGTGATTGTGATATGGTGTATGTAATGTGGTAAAATGTAGCATAGTGTCTGGTTATAACTGGGATTTTTTTCTCTGTGTTAAATTTTGTTCCAGAAAATGAGTCGGGGATCCACAAAAAATAAAAGTCTGGTGACGTCATTAGCTTATACAAAGTAAGTTTGGCGTGTACAGTCAATTACTGATTGCATGTTTATTTTGTTAAACACTGAATGCAGGCGTTCTGCTGAACCTTGCCCTATTTCAACAGCCAGTTGCTTGAACCCCCCCCCCCTCCCCTGCACAGTTCGCTACGTGTGTCTTCTGTCCCAAATCTACCACCAAGATATCGGCACGACTGTTGTCATTTTCCGACCACAATTCGTTCTGAATGCGGCTTTCTCTCGTTCGCCCCTCTTCTGTTATCTCGTGGAGATAAGACATTGATCTGTGTTCAACACAAGTCTGTCCGCTGAGGACATTGCTGTCTTGTCATAGAAAGATGTTTTTTTGTTGTTAGTTTATAGGAATGTGCCACAGAAGAACCCCATTTATTAAAAGAGCGCAACCTTAAAATAAAGAACAAAAATAATGTGTACTCTGTGAAAACTGACGTTATGGATTGATCCAAGGGTACGCGAACAATTACTGAGATAAATTGAAACAAAAACAGTTTGAGTAGTGTTTGCAAACATCTTCACCTGTGAAACTTGACATCATTTGATTTAACCCCCGTATTATTAATGACATCTCTTATCAATTTGTCTACGAAATCTCTTGGTGGTGGGTGTCTGAGGACAGGGCTGGGGTGAGGGTAATACAATATTTAAAGGAAATGCGTTATAATCATGTAACGAACGGGAAGTGTTGTCCAGAAGACGGATAGCCTTGTGGTGAATTATTGGAGCACGCTGGATCTGGGCGCCATCTTGTTATTATAAGAAAAGGAAGGGAAACGAGTCTAGCAATAAAACAATAATAAAATTGGCTAATGAAATATCATCCTCTAGAGCCCCCAGAGAGGCATAGGCCGTGAAGGACCCCCCCTCTCTCTCTCTATTTTTTATCTCTCTCTCTCTATCTCTCTCCCTCTATCTCCCTCTATCTCCATTTTGTTCTGTCTATCGCCACTCTCTCAATATCTCTCTACAAGTCATTCCCATTGCTCCTGACTCTCTTCGGTGTCCCCCGCCCTCTTTTCCCGTGTGGGTTCCATGTCACTGTCTGCCTGGCGATGCTCGAAGTCCTTTCCGTTAGTGTCTGACCCATCCACCTCCACTTCTGATGTAGTGTTCTATTGGTTAGTGTTATGCCTTGGCCAAACGTGTCTATTTGATGGTTAATCATCTCTGTATGGAATTGCTGATGCACAGGTTACCAAACTTTGAGTCACGGCGCCTCTGCTGCATCCAATGTTGTTGTTTCTTCCCTTCCCAAAGGGCTTTACTTTTAAATTCTAACAAGTTCTCTGCTATGTGATATATTTTGTAATGCATTTCTTTTCACCTCGTGGCTCCCCTGTGACGAAGCACAGTTTGGGAACCTCTGTGTTAATGAATGTTTGCGCAGTTTTGTTACTTAATGTTTAATTCGTGTTCCTCCATGTCTATTAATCTGTACCATACTTTGGAGCCAAAGAATCTCATCTTTCTTTGTCTAACGGAAAATAAGATAGGAAATAAATATCAAAAGGTGTTGGGGAACCCGTAACTGGAAATAAATACGAAATCAAATTGTAAAGACGGAATGTTGTTCCAACGGAACGTGCATCAAACGAAAGAGATGGATCCAACAATTAAACAATAAAATGCATTAAAAGGTTAATATTTTCACATTTCTCGCTGGCATTTTCTCTTAGAAAACATGTTTTTAACAAAGAATCTCTGTCTTAGAAATTTCATTTCGATCAAACTCGTCCCAAGAGAACAACCTCGTCCCAAGAGAACAACCTCGTCCCAACAGAACAACCTCGTCCCAACAGAACAACCTCGTCCCAACAGAACAACCTCGTCCCAACAGAACAACCTCGTCCCAACGGAACAACCTCGTCCCAACGGAACAACCTCGTCCCAACAGAACAACCTCGTCCCAACAGAACAACCTCGTCTCAATAGAACAACCTCGTCCCAACAGAACAACCTCGTCTCAATAGAACAACCTCGTCCCAACAGAACAACCTCGTCCCAACAGAACAACCTCGTCCCAGCAGAACAACCTTCCTTCGTACACATTGGTTGCCTAAAAATTTCCGGTAACCGGGGAAAATCAGCAATAAAGACAAACGAAAGAACAAAGTCATGTTCAGCGAACAAAAACAAATAACTACAAAATCTGATAATGATCTATTTACAGATTCATTTTAAGGGAAACTGTTCCTCGATTTTCCTTCTGTGTTGGGAAAATAAAACACCATGCCCTGTTTTAGGGCACTCATAAGATGGGTAATAACTCAAGTTATTTTCTCCTTATCGTTAAATACGTCATGGCGTACTTTATTTTACCCAATGCAGTTGGTAAGGTTTTAGTGACGTCGACATCTTTAAAGATATTCCACAGGTTTCCCCGCCCCCGCCCCCCCCCACATTAAAAAAAAAACTTTGAAAAAAAAATATACCACCGTTTCCTCGGTTAACTGAAAGAGAAATGAACTTAGTTTTATGCATGAATGTAACAGAATTGCAACCTTCAAAAGATATGTCAGCAGTTTTTTGTAATTTTACATCAAGGAAAGAAGAACTTTGTGACGCGCCGTACAGGGAATCCCCCGAAGCTAATTTAATGCACGTATGATAGAACTAGGACCAACAACAACAAAGATTAAGCGAGCCTTGACAAGGACAAACAATGGGGGACATCCATCATACTGACATGTCCTCTTCTCCTGACATCCTACCTCGTGTAGTGTAACTCTGTCTGCGGGTCCTGTGTAACAATGGCTGGCCGCCAATGGACTAACACTGGACTGTTGATACTCGACTGCCCCCCCCACACACGCACACACAAACACCAGCCCATACCACCACACATACTTACACAATCGACACACTCACACAGAACTATTTATGACAAAAGCACACCGTTATTGTTTATTTTATATTATATCACAGCAACTTACAGAATCTCCCATCACACAAATAACGACATCCACTCAGTGGAGTGACGCATAGGGTAGATGACATCCACTCAGTGGAGTGACGCATATTGTAGATGACATCCACCCACTGGAGTGACGCATAGGGTAGATGAGATCCACCCACTGGAGTGACGCATAGGGTAGATGAGATCCACCCACTGGAGTGACGCACATGGTAGATGAAGTGTATGCAGTGGACATCAAATGCCCCCCCCCCCCCAAACAGCGCATTCATCATTCATCATTTCTTGCCATCTACCACTGTACAACATCACACACTATTTTTCATAAAGCATCACATTCAGTAATAAACTATTACGTTAAAAAAATAAACATCGTTTCGTAAACATAATTTAAGGGTTTTTTTTGCTAGTAAAAGAACAGCAGTGGTCCTCACCTCGTGAAAATAGTTATCCGACTCATTTTAAGTGCACTGCGAAGGTACTGAAGTTACAAGCTGTTATTATAGACCAGGGGTCGGCAACCTTTTTTGGACTGCGGGTCGCGTGGAAAGTAGCACTTTTTTGGTGGGCCACATTCTACATTTATAGGAACCGTGGAAACTGGCTGTGATTTCAGTTCGAAAATAAAATTATTAATTTTCAAAGACTTTTGCAGGCTATCATTCACACTTGGCAATTTTACAATTACATTAACCCAGTGCCCGGATACGCTTGCGACCAGATTAATCGTTTCGGCGGGCCGAACGTGACCCGAGAACCGTAGGTTCCTCAACCTTGTTAAAAAAAAACAGACTAACTTTGCATAACGCGTAAAGTGACACTTGGCACTAGAGACTGACCAAATTTCGGCTTCGATTTCGGCGCCGACAGTTTCCATTTGATCACTTTCGGCCTAGTTTCGGTTTTGGCCGAAACAGAAAAGTTAACTTTCGGTTTAATTTCGATTTCAGCCGAAACAGAAAAGTGAACTTTCGGTTTCGGCCGAAAGTGATTGAGACTTTGGGTTTCGGCTGAAAGTGACTGAGGTTTTCGGTCATCTATCAGAAGTCAGACTCTCTGTCTCTAGACTGTCAATCCAATATTCATTATTGCTCGACGTCTTTCTGTCATCGTATGTTATATGACTTATACTCGGCGAAAAATGCTGACCGCTGCATGATGACCTACTTGTCCTATATTTCCAAAATATTAAATTTCAATTAGGCCTAGGCGAATGCTAACAGTTTGGTGGAAGAAAAACAAATGGAATAATTATATTTATATCATTGTTTTTGTTTTAATTTTTTTCAAAAATAAAATGTGTAACCCTAGGTTTATTCTATTCACTCATTTGTGATATTCATTTTGATTTATCATTATCATGCTCATCAATGTTGTCATAGGCAAAGGTGAATAATACTGAAAAATCCTAGGGAATGGTAATATTTCCATTATTATGTTATATATATTTAAAAAAAAAAAGATTTAAATAAAAATTAAGGAAACTTAGGCTTTTTCAATTCATTCATTTCCTGAAATTCATCATCATCATGCTCATAAACATTTTTATGGACGAAATAACACACTATGCATGTATCACTGGTTCGTATAATAAGTATGTAGAAGGCCTACTGTTTAATTCTTTTGCTGCCTTCTCGGATATTACTTCTCAGTTAAGGGCTATTTTAAACATTTTATTCTGTTTTTTATGTTGTTTGTTTGCCGACGAAGGCTTCCTATCGACACGTTCATTGTTTTGTTGCGTTCCTTTTTTTCAATTTTAACCTTACTTTGTTTTAGTCATTTCCTATTTTGCTAACCTGATTGCAGTCTCTCCCCTTATTACCCGAGTCTACTATCAGCAAGTGAGGATGAGTTATTGGTACCCGTTCTAAAATTAACCCCTTGCTATGACGAGTTATCAGAATAGGAACTTTTTAAAGAAAAACCTAAAGGCAGTTGATACTGAATTTCTCAAAGTCATGGACTGGTCAGTATTTGATGTTTTGGAATTCATAGCTCTTCCAATATTCTCGACAAGCTTTCAGATGTTTCTTACGATCTGTGTGTCTGTGGCTCCGTGTGAGCGGAGCTTTTCAAAACTAAGGCTTATCAAGTACTATGTACGATCCACCATGGGACAGTCGAGGCTTTCGGATCTAGCTCTACTATCAATTGAAATTGGTATGGTGAAGGATATTAATTTTGATCAAGTGATTGACAGGTTTACAACTTTGAAGACCAGGAAATGAACCTTTTATTTAAATAAAGTAAACTTAATGTTCAAATAGCTGTAACTTAACTTTGTTACAGTTCTTAAATCAATTAACCTCCTGACCTTTAATTTGTTCTTGTCATTGTTATACTGTGGACTCATTTTAACAAGAAGAAATCCATCTGGAATTCGGGGGGAGGGTGGTAACACCATGAGTTTACGGCACCTGGTGACACCAACCCTAGCTGTTCACGGTGATCTCATTATTTATAAAAAGAATGTAAATATTGATACTTTCCCCCATCATTTCTCGAATTATGCAGAATGTATGCGTGAACGAATTTCAAAATTGCTAAATATTTCGGTTTCGGCCGAAAGTCTCGTTGAGCTTTTGGTTTCGGTTTCCGCCGAAAGTCTCGTTGAGCTTTTGGTTTCGGTTTCCGCCGAAAGTCTCGTTAAGCTTTTGATTTCGGTTTCCGCCGAAAGTCTTTTTGCAACCTTCCGGCAAAGTTTCGGTTTCGGCAGAAATAAAAAAAATCACTTTCGGTCGGTCTCTACTTGGCACACCGTGGTCTGCATCTTTCGGATGTTTGTGTTAGTCGAACCATGCTTAGAGGCAGCTGCTTATTTCGGTGCATCGCTTTTCCCCGCCTGCATCTTTAGTACATAACCATTATTTCAAAAAGGGATTCTCTAGCTTTTGCCCATCTCATGCCTCAGCACCTCACACTGCAATGGATCGACTTGTTGCTCTATGCTTCCCTCGGGAAATCTGTAGCTGCTGAGCCTTCTCGTTCTTTTATTCCCCATTGTTACTGAGAACCAACAAAACAGCCGTGTTCCCTGGTGACCAACCAACAGTCGCTGTCGAGATGGTGTTCTTTTTACAAGACTATTTGACTGAAGATAACATACTAGACTATTTGACTGAAGATAAAATACTAGACTATTTGACTGAAGTTAAAATACTAGACTATTTGACTGAAGAAAAATTACTAGTCTATTTGACTGAAGACAGATCTTACTGAAGTTACATGAATGCCGTTTGAAAAATAATGATTAATATTGAATTAGATTTAGAATATGCTCAACTGTGTTGCTGTTCTCGCTAGAATGCCGTGTTGTTACTTTACAAATCCGTTTGATCTTTTGGTCTGTGTCTGTGGTCTGTCTTCTTTGGTTATAAAGTTATGAGAGTTCAAGGGTCAGCATGTCGTCTCCTCCCCCCTCCCCCCCAAATGCTCATACTCCATAGTCATAGTATAATCGTCAACGTGCAAAGTTTATTAGACTGGTTTAGATGATAATACAATCAAACAGATCGATGTATAAATTATTGTATAAAGCAAAACGATAGTGGTCATCTAAACAAAATCACTGGTGACCATGGTGAACTTAATGAGTCCGCATAAATTATAAACGTGTCTGCTACATGGGTCGACAGCTGTATGAGATTGACAGACTATGACAGCCTATGACAGACTATGGCGGACGAAATGACAAAAATGTAAGTTATCTACTCCAGTTATAAACACCTAGCAACCATTGTGTACCAATAACCAAGGCACCACAGAGAACACATTCAACAACCATCTATCCCAACTACCCACCACCCATGATTCAGACGTTGTTTACCCCCACTTCATCTCTAACCTATATCGGAAATCAGTCAAGTTTAACCCTAGAACCCCGGCCCCCACCACAAAACCTTTTCAACGGCTCCTCCTATTCTCTCTATGATTACATTCAATCCCTTCAATCCCAGACAGGATCAAGGAGGTTCCTGATAAATGTATCCCGTGATCCATCCCACGGATGTCAACTACCATCAGACAACCTATCTGTCAGCTCAAACTATCTGGTGGCCCCAGACTAATCAATACCCCATGCACCCCGCCCCGCACACTACACTACGTTCAAGGGGTTGAGTTTTAAATTGGAGAAACGGAGTCTAACAAAAACTACGTCACTTGGTGATTGACAATTGAATGTGAGATAGTTTGTGTCCAGTTAAGGGACTGCACGGGGACGGGGGACCTTATTTAACATGTACACAAGAGCTCTAAAACATAGGCAAGGGCACTACTCTTGAGTGACATAGGGGCATTTACAAGCAGTATATACACAGGGCAGTATTGTTATATGAAGGCATATTTCAATCTTATGTTTAGGCATTTAAAAGCATACCTTTGCCTCATGCGGCAATGTCTTTCCTTAAATCTTCATATCTACTACGGTACAACTGACATGTTAGATAACAATATATATATATATTCAAAAAACGAGATACATGATTTTTTTAAATAGCAATTCTTACTGTAAATTGAAAGTTGTGGAACAAAATCCAGCTTTACTGATTGGTTGGTTATATATATGTTGTCATGGACCAATCAGTTCAAACAAATGGTCTTCACTGATTGGTTGGTTATATATATATATGTTGCCATGGACCAATCAGTTCAAACAAATGGTCTTCACTGATTGGTTGGCGGTTGCTTTAATGTTATTAACTGACTCAAGATTTTGACATCTTGTGATTCCTGTACTTTATGTGAGATTGTATCCTCATGCTAGGGAAGTTGTAACATGACCGTACCCCCTTGTCCCAGCTTACTTTTAACACAACTTTCCAAAGACTGATCAGGCTCTTTTCTTGACAGGACAACACCAACAGCCGAGCCCACATAGACAATGGCCCTGATGGATTTGTCATCCCTCACCAGAACCATCAACCGGCATTTGGGGAGCACCAGCGACAGGAAGACGTCGTCAGCCCAAGGAAAAGGGTCCAACAGGTGATCTTTTGATCTTATAATAACTCACAAAAAACTAGTTGGCTAAACAAAACGAATACCTTAGCAATAAGACCTCATCATTAGACCTCATCATTAGACCTAATCAAAAAAAATCTCTGGTGATGAGCCAATAATTGCTCTCAGCACTTAAACTTAAAGAATTGGATTTTACAAAATTATTATAAATAAATTAACTGATAGTTTAGATTTGTCATACAAAAAAATCATTAATTAAACCTAATAACCATCAGTCCACTATTCATCACTCCCCTATTCATCAGTCCACCATTCATCAGTCCACCATTCATCAGTCCAACCATTCAAGGGACCACAATTAATTAGTCGAACATTCATTAGTCCGCCCTTCATCAGTCCACCATTCATTAGTACACCATTCATCAGTACACCATTCATCAGTCCACCATTCATTAGTCCACCATTCATCAGTCCACCATTCATGTGTCCACCACTTGTCAGTCCACCATTCATCAGTCCACCATTCATCAGTCCACCATTCATCAATCCACCATTCTTTAGTCCACCATTCATCAGTCCACCATTCATGTGTCCACCATTCGTCAGTCCACCATTCATGTGTCCACCATTCATCTGTCCACCATTCATCAGTCCACCATTCATCAGTCCACCATTCATCAGTCCACCATTCATCAGTCCACCATTCATCAGTCCACCATTCATCAGTCCACCATTCATCAATCCACCATTCTTTAGTCCACCATTCATCAGTCCACCATTCATGTGTCCACCATTCGTCAGTCCACCATTCATGTGTCCACCATTCATCAGTCCACCATTCATCTGTCCACCATTTGTCAGTACACCATTCATGTGTCCACCATTCATCAGTCCACCATTCATCAGTCCACCATTCATCAGTCCACCATTCATCAGTCCGCCATTAATCAGTCCGCCATTCATCAGTCCACCACTCATCAGTCCACCATTCATGTGTCCACCATTCATCAGTCCACCATTCATGTGTCCACCATTCCTCAGTCCACGATTCATCGGTCCACCTCTCATCAGTCCACCATTCATGTGTCCACCATTCTTTAGTCACCATTCATCAGTCCACCATTCTAAGTCTGGCTTAGCATGTGCAGAAGTTTACTTCTTTACTCTTTTTTCCCACAGGAGTTCCCAGGGACGAGGATGGCGATTACAGCGGCCCCGATAGATGATGAACCTGGAGACATTCCCTGGGAGGTCTTTGACGAGCTGGGCTATGTCAGCAAGACACAGCTGCAGCCGGGCATGGACGCCTATGCTAGGAACAAGTTTAACCTTCAGGCCAGTGACAACACAAAGTCTAACCGAGATGTACCAGACACCAGGAATATGAAGTAGGTTCTAATCTTACAGTTAGTGGTGGTGGTAGTTGGGGGGGGGGGGGGGGGGTGAGAGTAGGTTTTAAAATAAATAACCCTAAGATAGGTTTTGAGGGGAAAAAATTGAATAGAAATGGCTACATTTATACTTTAAAATTTTTTTTAAAAGTTCATGGCAACCATAGTTATTTGCAAAGAGGTGCACTTTCCTTTAACCACTGCCTACCCTCTTTCAGCTGTAGAACTAAAGTGTGGCGGAATGACTTGCCTGATACTTCAGTCATCATCACATTCCACAACGAGGCAAGATCAGCTTTATTACGAACCATAGTCAGGTGAGTTGTCTTGTCTTGTTTTTGTAGTCCCAACACTTTCAACATTTATTGACCTTTTTAGATACCTATTTATGTACCCTTTTAGATACCTATGTATCTACCCTTTTAGATACCTATTTATCTACCCTTTTAGATACCTATTTATCTACCCTATTAGTTACCATATTTTACGGACTATAAGACGCTACGGACCATAATACGCACATTAATCTTTAAGCAATTTTTTAAAGAAAAACATTATTACCATTTATATTAATTTCGAGTATAAGATGCACCTGAATTTTGGAGGCATTTTTTCGAAGAAAAAGGTGTGTCTTATAGTCTGTAAAATACTTTACCTATTTATCTAGCCTTTTAGATATCTATTTATCTACCTAGAGGTCCATTTACAGCACATAACATTTGAAATTTTTCCATTTCCAGCAAATTTGCCAATAATCTACTGATGCCATTGTCTGTACTTTTATTACCTTCAAAACCTACAACCCTTAGAAGCAAACTCTAAATCTTTATACACTGTATGCTCCCAAAATCTGTAGGCAACCATGTTTCCACACACCGGCCCGCCCCCCCCCCCCCTTTTTTTAAAAAAAAATTTTTTGTTGCTTGTTCAAATTGTCTTATCTGTCACATTCTAATTTTACAATTACATACTAAAAATATATACATATTTATATTTAGTTTTTTTTTCCCAACACCTGCTTGTCAAGTCAAAAGTGATTAGTTATTTACCTAAAGATAAGTCCATTTCCCCATGTACATTGTGTTGTTTGTAATGTTTGATAAAATTAAATTGAACAGTGCTAAACATTATATCTGCCTTTGCTTTTAGTGTTTTCAGAAAAAGTCCAGCCCATTTGATAAGGGAGATAATTCTAGTGGATGATTTTAGTGATGATGGTAAGTCAAAGCTGTTTAACTAAGATTTATTTTATTATTCCCTTGCTATGGCCGACAACACCCCCCCCCCCCTTTTTTTCAATTTTAAGTATCACTTTTAATCATGATGCAGATTAACTTGGACACATTCAAGTAATGCAGCAAAAAAATGTCTGAAACTGGAAAACAATGTGTCAACTCAAACTGCAGCCATAACTGTTAAGAAATAGTGTGTAGAAAAAATTGTGTCAATACAAGCATAGCTCCAACCATAGTTTAAATAAAAGCTACTGGAAATTTCTGAGGATGTAAACCAAAAAAATGATTAAAATATATAAGATATCTTTATTTCATTCGTTTCTTAAACCATAATAACAAAAAAAATTATTTTTTTATGTTTAGCCAGTGACGGGAAAGAATTGGACATAATTAAAAAAGTCAAGGTCATTAGAAATGAAAAACGCCAAGGTCAGTATTTAGTTTAACATATCATTTTGCCTGTGATTAGAAAAGTAATTAATTGGTAAATTCAGTATTTGAGTTTGAGGTTAATAATTGAATTCCAGAGAAACAAAAATAATAAGAGAGAGAAAGAGATTTTTTTCTGCCTACCTCTATGACTCTATGAAAAAAAACTCTGCAGTTGGCCATAAAATGCTGACTCAATATGAAGGGGAATTAGTACCCTCTTCCAACACCATTGAAGAGGAAGGGGGGGGGGAGAGAAATTTAGATTTTTAATGTTAAAGTTTTGGGAGCATGAAACGAGTGAAAAGAAGTGCAATAGAGAAAATAGAAAATGAAGGTTAGTTTATTTTAGGCATGATTAAGAAAACTGTTTCAGAGAAAATTAATTTGTAATTTTAAAAACTGAAGGGATACACGATATCTCTGTTTGAGGATCACGCATACATTGCCAAATGTCACTAAGCCATTTTTGCAGCTTCTAATCCCATAAGAGACTTTTCATTCAAGTAAAAAAAAAATCATCCTAAATAATTTAACTATAGAAAATTCGTTCATCTTGCACATTAAAAAAAATGTTTTAAATCAATTTTTCTAGTTATTTCTTGTCAATTTCAGTTAGAAATTACTATTATTTTGTATTTATTAAATTGTTAAGGTATTCATGGAACTTCTCAGAATGCACTTTTGAGATATTGTCATGGGCATGGGGTGAGATTTGTGAAATCCAGTAGTGAATTTTCCATTGAGATTAACCAAGGAATCCTGTGAAAGTCAAGCACCAAAGGTGTTGAAAAGTGGGGAGGGAAATTTACTCCAATCAAAATGAAATGAGTCTGGCTCTTCTTACCTCATGTGTGCAGATAACTTGTTAATCTTCCCAAGAGACAATATTTGTACAAGGGAAGGGGGCATCAGGGCTGCAGGTTAGCCTTTGTCACCTGTGTGGTGGTAGGTGTTTGTTGAAGAGAGCTTTCAGGTAAATTTTTCTCATTCTCCAAGGGTGATGGTTTGTAAGGGGGGGGGGGGGGGGGGAGGGGGGGGGGGCAAGGTGTCTCCTATTATTCTTCAGAAAACATAAGAAAATTTTTTTAAATGACAAGCCTGATAAAAAAGTAGAACAAACTGTATCCTATTCAGTCATCATCTACATGTTCTCTTATTTTTAGTACAAGTTTGGCTAACAAGCATTTTCCTTAGAAATTATCGGAGACCCTTTTAGTATAAATGGATGATAGAAATGGATAGCTAGATGGAAGGTATCTGTTAGACATGATGTAGCTTGTGTCCTGGTGCCTTGTAGAATGCATATATGTTATGTCCACAGAGATTATCCTAAAATATCACTGGGCACTAAAAAAAAATGTTTCTTTTTATAGGTCTGATACGGTCAAGGGTCAATGGTGCCACTATTGCTAAAGGTCAAGTGCTGACTTTCTTAGACAGCCACTGTGAGTGTAACGAGCATTGGCTTGAACCTTTACTGGACAGGGTTAAGGAGGTCAGTCATTGAGACAGTTTGTGGTAGCCTTAGTTTACCATGGCAGTCAGTCATTGAGACAGTTTGTGGTAGCCTGAGTTTACCATGTGACAACAATATTTCATTTTTTAACTATTAAAAATTTACCTAGAACTTTAAATGTAAAAAATTAAATATTGTCGGTGAAGCATCAAATAAAAAATCTCTTTCTATTTTTGTCAATGAATACAAGACCTTTTCAAAATATTATCTCAATTGAAATGTCAACTATAACATAATTAAACATCTTGAATCCCAGATGGTGTCAATTGAAGGAAATTTCATGGGAAGCTATTAGATATTGTCAAAAGGAAAAATGCCTGACCAGCAAAAGGGAGGTCATTCATGTATATCTTTAGTGTTGCCCTTTTTTTATGTAACCAAATTGACTGGGAGGCTATGAAGAAAGAATAAAGTGCTGTTGGTCATCCACTTGTAGATTTTAAGTTAACTGGCGTGTGGTGCACCGTCTTTGTTGAATTGTATTCTGATGCTGGCTTGAGTTTGAGATCTTTAAACTGCCATTTTGTTCCAAAATTTGTTTTCTTGTAATTTAATGTTGTTGGTATTACGCCATGGTGTACATTTTTAATTTTTTTTTATATTTTCTGGGTTTGTTTTTTTTGTGTTGATAGGACCGAAGGAATGTGGTCAGTCCCATCATTGATGTCATCAGCATGGACAACTTTGACTACATCGGGGCATCGGCAGACCTTAAAGGAGGTTTGGCCATTAACTTGTTCTAGAATGTTTTTGTTCTTGTCATAGGTTTTTTTTATAAACGTGGTTTGTTTTTTTGGTTTATTTTCATGTTGTTATTTTTTGCTACTGTATCAACTGGAAAATCTTGTTTTGTAACATACAAAAAAAAAATGGTATTCAAATGATCAACAAAAGTAAACATGACGTCTGTATTTCAGGATTTGACTGGAATCTTGTGTTCAAATGGGATTACATGACCCCAGAGGAACGAAACCGTCAAAAAGAAAACCCAGTTGCACCTATCAGGTAAACATTAAACATTTTTTAAACTGCTTGTAGATTTCTTTTCAAATAGGATTTCTCCACATTTGATGAGTGATAGTTTTTACTTGAATAAATGGATTGTCTACAATTTCACAGTTGCTAGGTCAGCCCTGTGTTGTTGTTTTTTTTTTTTTTTAATGACACAAGTCTAAATTGTTTCTGCACCAGAACACCTATGATAGCTGGAGGACTCTTCTCTATAGACAAGTCTTGGTTTGATGAACTTGGACAGTATGACCTCAAGATGGATGTTTGGGGAGGTGAAAACTTAGGTCTGTTCACTGATTTGGGACATAATAGAAATAAGGCATTAAAAAAAATTATACTATTATCATTTACCATATTTCTTAGCTTCTTTAGATTTGTTTGATACATTAGAGGCCCCTTACATTTGGAAGGAAGAAATCAGATCAAAAAATATATTTTTTCTCTTTCTTCATAACCCTAGTCAATATCCCCAATTTATCTAATGAATACCATATTTCATCATGAAAACCTGACAAATCAGGACACATTTAGGATGGTGCACTAGTTTTACCCTAATTTGCATGTAAATTTGGATCCAATAATAAGTTTGAGTTTGATTTACTGGCATGTGTGGATTACAGCATACGACAGTGTTTACTGTAGTGCACAGTGTTTACTGTAGTGCGCAGCGCTTACTGTAGTGTGCAGCGCTTACTGTAGTGCGCAGCGCTTACTGTAGTGCGCAGCGCTTACTGTAGTGCGCAGCGCTTACTGTAGTGCGCAGCGCTTACTGTAGTGCACAGCGTTTACTGTAGTGCGCAGCGCTTACTGTAGTGCGCAGCGCTTACTGTAGTGCGCAGCATTTACTGTAGTGTGCGCAGCGTTTACTGTAGTGCGCAGCGCTTACTGTAGTGCGCAGCACTTACTGTAGTGCACAGTGTTTACTGTAGTGCGCAGCGCTTACTGTAGTGCGCAGCGCTTACTGTAGTGCGCAGCGCTTATTGTAGTGCGCAGCGTTTACTGTAGTGCGCAGCGCTTACTGTAGTGCGCAGCGCTTACTGTAGTGCGCAGCGTTTTCTGTAGTGCGCAGCGCTTACTGTAGTGCGCAGCGCTTACTGTAGTGCGCAGCGCTTACTGTAGTGCGCACAGCGCTTACTGTAGTGCGCACAGCGCTTACTGTAGTGCGCACAGCGTTTACTGTAGTGCGCACAGCGTTTACTGTAGTGCGCACAGCGTTTACTGTAGTGCGCACAGCGTTTACTGTAGTGCACAGTGTTTACGGTAGTGCAGAATCCAGTGTCGTTACTAGGCTGATGCTCAGCCCACATCCAAGACTGAAGCTCCAATCATGCTCATCCCACATCCAAGACTTAAGCTCCAATCATGCTCATCCCACATCCAAGACTGAAGCTCCAATCATGCTCACCCCACATCCAAGACTGAAGCTCCAATCACTTACCTTGTCTTGCTTACTGCCATACTTCAAGTACAGGAGCAGTAGCACTTCAGGTGTGTAGACCAGAAAATGATGTAAAATAAACCACTGGCAGCAGTGTTACCTATGCCTTTATCTACTATTCATTGTAGATTCTTTCCTGTTCCCAGAAATCTCATTCCGTGTGTGGCAGTGCCATGGCAGCCTTGAAATTATTCCCTGCAGTCGTGTGGGTCACGTCTTCCGTAAGCAGCATCCTTACACATTCCCGGGTGGAAGTGGACAGGTGTTTGCCAGGTAATCCACTTGAGTTCAGTAGTTGCATGGCCAATCACAGCTGGTTGTAGCATGAACAGCATTCATTTTATTTTTGTCATTTCTAAACTTTGTATTACTCCATGTAGCAACCAGGCCCACCTTTGTTTACAATCCATTTTATTGTGAGGAGATTTTGTTTTAGAAATGAATGATCTAATTTACATCCCATGGATGGTTGACAAAGACTTGAACATGAACATTCACAAAGACTTGAACATGAACATTCATAAAGACTTGAACATGAACATTCATAGCTTGTCTAAAGTAGTGTTGCCCAATGTGGGGCATTTTGAAAATTATAGGGGGACATTTTTTTCCCATGGGGAAAAATAATTACATTTGAAAAGGAGGCTGGGGAGGCAGTGAGAGGATTAGAGAGAGAATAAATTAAAACTTTTTAGGTACTCAGGATAAATAACATGGGTAAATACTGGTCTAATGTTAAAAACGAGTCTAATGTGTGCTTTTAAACACTGGACTAATATATGCTGTTATACAATGGTCTAATGTTTACTGTTATACATTAGTCTTATGTGCGCTGATAATCACGGGTCCAATGAGTGCTGTTTATTCTTTGTTATTGACTTTGTTTTTCCCCCAAATTGATTTAAGTTTTGGAACATTTCAGAAACACAAAGAGAGCAGCACAAGTTTGGATGGATGATTATATCCAGTTTTACTTCGCAGCTGTTCCATCTGCTCGGCATGTGGATACCGGAGAGTATGTAAACACAAACTACGCATTTCATAAGTAATGGCTATTTACACACCTGAACACAGCATACCTAGTTCATCTACATTACATCCATGGTGCCCAAACTATAGATGTCAATTTTTCAGAAATAATAAAATGTAATGTCTTAACCCTATAACTGTTAACCATTCCCAAACTAAATGAAACCATTCCCAAACTAAATGAATTCACAGACCCTTACAAGAATACATTTTCTGAAATTACATTTTAAATTCCTGTTCAATTGAAGTTATAAAATCCATTTTTGTAAATGTTCACTCCAGAGCATACACAAACATAAATGTCTTTGAATATCTTTATGGCAGGTATTAGGGATCTAATATATCTTTTCTGCTCGATTTCCACCCTTTCCAAAACAAATTTGTCTTTAATAATACAAATAAGATTAGGGTTTAAATTTTCAATATCTGACTCTATATCTACATCTAAACTGTCATTACTAGCACATGGAATATCTCTGAAACCATTGCTTTTATTTTAATCTATTTGAAATAATTTCAGTACGGGGGGGGGGGGGGGGGGGGGGCGCATCGCCAACATGTGACAAAAGAAATTGAGCAAATATCCCACAAACTAATCACAAAACAAGCCCTGACAGAAGCACACTCATAGAAGCAAACTCATGCATATAGAGTGATTTCCCCTTACTCAAAAAATACATTCAATCATTTTCAGTTTGGACAGTTTTGCTAGTGTCCAATTATATTGGCCACAATACCACAGAAAGGGGTATAACGGCCGGTGATCGGCCATTATGACAGTTATATGCTTAATAAGATATTTCCTTTTTAAATGACGATAAAATATTTTTCTTAGACTATACAACTAACATTGAATTTTTGACAATTAAAAGTATGCTAGTACTAAGGTTTAATGAACAAACTTGGAAAGAATATTTTTTAAAAATATAAAAAATAAATAGTTATAGTAAGCTCTAATTACGCATGTTTAATGAAAAAATCAACTATGTATAATGCAGTTGTGGAAATAGAAGCTACTACCAAGTTCAGAATTATTTTCCCTTGTGGACAACCCTCATAACCTTTTTAATTAAATGGTAAAATGCTTCCATTTATTTACATTGCAAATGAAGAACAACATATGTCATATCAAATGCCAGTCTCTTATTAATTTTACTCATTTAATTTTATTTTCAAATCTCTCATTTCAAAAGTTGCAATTGAGGATATGGATATAATTACATTTTTTGTTTTCATATGTTTTATGGGGAAAATGACTCAAGCATACGATATCAATGCTTTGAGTCAAACTTTAATTCATAAAAACCCAATTTGTAAAATAGATTTTGTCATAATTATGATAAACCGGAAGTTCTTCTTTATTCTAATAGCATCTCCGAGCGTCTGGCCCTGAGGGACAAGCTCCAGTGTAAACCATTTAAGTGGTTCCTAGAGAATGTCTACCCAGAACTGAAGTAAGCTTTCCTCAGCATTTGGTTCAAATTTTTATAGCTCCGTAGAAAGGCTGTATTAACCTTAATGTTAATAATTTTTGTTAAGTAATACTTAGTTGTTTTTTTTAATAAAAGGAAATAAAAGGTTGATGAATGTGTCAGTTACTTCCCTTCCAATAACTCTAGTGTCAGTTTCTTCCCCTCTAATGACTAGGGTGCCCAGTGCTCAGGATGTTGCCTTTGGTAGCATCAGGCAAAGAGCTGACTGCATGGATACAATGGGCCATTTTGCTGATGGAATTCTGGGATTGTACCCATGCCACAATGCTGGTGGAAATCAGGTCAGCTAGACACAATTGATCATTCAGTACTAAGCAATTAGATTTTATCATTATAGGTAACAAGGGGGAGAGTCAAACGATAAGGTTGAACTCATTTGGGGTTTTAAAATCACAAGTTAGTTACTACCCTACAATGCCCTGCATATTTTTTATCACAAGTAAGTTACTACCCTACAATGCCCTGCATGTTTTTTATCACAAGTAAGTTACTACCCTACAATGCCCTGCATGTTTTTTATCACAAGTAAGTTACTACCCTACAATGCCCTGCATGTTTTTTATCACAAGTTAGTTACTACCCTACAATGCCCTGCATGTTTTTTATCACAAGTAAATTACTACCCTACAATGCCCTGCATGTTTTTTATCACAAGTAAGTTACTACCCTACAATGCCCTGCATGTTTTTTATCACAAGTAAGCTACTACCCTACAATGCCCTGCATGTTTTTTATCACAAGTAAGTTACTACCCTACAATGCCCTGCATGTTTTTTATCACAAGTAAGCTACTACCCTACAATGCCCTGCATGTTTTTTATCACAAGTAAGTTACTACCCTACAATGCCCTGCATGTTTTTTATCACAAGTTAGTTACTACCCTACAATGCCCTGCATATTTTTTATCACAAGTAAGTTACTACCCTACAATGCCCTGCATGTTTTTTATCACAAGTAAGTTACTACCCTACAATGCCCTGCATGTTTTTTATCACAAGTAAATTACTACCCTACAATGCCCTGCATGTTTTTACCCCTGATACATCAATGTATTTCGTGTATTGTCCCGCGGTCTCTAAGAATGCTTTTTATCCGACCTGCTAGGAGTTTTCTCTGACCAAGGATGGAGAGATCAAACATCTTGACCTTTGTCTTACCTTGATGGATATGCAACCTGGCAGCCCAGTCAAATTGTTCCAGTGCACATCTGGCAACTATCTGCAGGTAAAATTGGTCAGGTCTCACTTTCTTAGAGAATCAAAAATAAGAAAATTAGTGAAAATGGCTGAACTAGATATGTAAAGACTAGATCACAATTAAATTGGAAGGATCAGATTAGATCATGGTGGACAACAATGAATTAAAAATGTTTATATTTTTTTGGTATTTTTTAAAGCCGAATTTGAGACAATGAAGTGGAAATATTTTTGTTTTTCATTGGATCTTTTTTGTCTGGAAAAACAAATCTATCAAAACTTAAAGATCCTTTAAAGAAGAAGAATTATACATAGTTATTTTTTTTATTGTTTTAAAAGGCAAAAATCTTTTATACAGTTATTCTTAAGATTAGTTATTTAGTCTTAATACAACCTGGAAAAAAGTTTCACGACTCTACATTTCTTTCTTGTATATCAGATTTTCCACAGAGATATTTTATTCAATGCTGATGTGATGCTTGCACTGTTTCTAACATGACCTTAATTTTTTAAAATTTATGCTTTTTTAAAATGTTAATCCACAGCAATTTGTTCAGACACCAAACAAAGAACAGTTGCGACACAAGAAATACAACCTGTGCCTGGACAGTGCCGTGTGGGAGAAGCAAGGCATCGTGGTCAACACGTGTGACAAGACATCGGCCTCTCAGAAGTGGAGTTTTTCTTTAAGCAAGTCCAGATAATAGCAGATGACACGACATTCTTATTAGATAGGATTTTGTATTTATATTCTCAACAAAAGTAATTTTTCATCATTAATGAGGATATAATATGAAGTTATAAACAGGAATTTTAAAAGTATTATTTTGGACAAGTATAGCAGACTGCAATTATTGTCAAATCTGAAGCAAATCTTTTTGATTGAATTCAACTATAAAAGTTCCCTAGATGCTATGACTGCCAGGGTTCTAGTTCTTTCTAGCAAAACAGCAAAATATATCACTATAACTGAAAACTTTTTGTAAATAATTAACAGAACCTATTTTAGAACCCCCTTTAGAGGTGTCCCCAAAACCCTGTTTAAAGGTGTCCCCAACACTCCGTTTAAAGGTGTCCCAACACTCCGTTTAAAGGTGTCCCAACACTCCATTTAAAGGTGTTCCAGTTCCATTTTTAGAGTGTTTAGTAGTGTCCCAACACCATGTTTAGTAGTGTCCCAACACCATGTATTAGAGGTGTCCAAACACCCTGTGTAGAGTTAATAGAAAAGTCTTTTAATGTAGCATAACAAAAAAAGGGATTTTAATTAGAGCTGAGATGGTGTAATGTTTCTTTCCCCAACCCACCACCACCACCATCACCACCACCACAAAACACACCACAAAACCTTCCACATATTTCAAAGATATCTTCACAGAAACCACATCCAACTAACTGCTGATGTACTTCAAAGGGATACAGAAAATGAAGGCCTCAGCATAGAGCTATTGGAAAGCTTGTCTTTAAGCTCTTAACTTTAATAATAGTCAGCTTTTTGAAGAGGTTTTGGTTTTGGGAGCATCACATTTTCTTCCATATTTCAAGTATATTTAGTCTTCCTTTGCTGTGCCATTCAAATTGATCATACTAAACTCAAGATAGATATGTTTTGCATTGTAATTTTTAAAAATATTTTCTTTAAAGTTATTGATCTATGTATGCCAGATTGGCAACTTAGTTCATATCTAATGCTAAACTTAAAATAACTAATGCCACTGAGTATCTTTGGGATATTCTTATCTGGGTTATGGGGGGTAGTAATGTAATAACTAGATTTAAAAAAAAACAACTTTCATTCTAGAAAACTTTTATCAAAATATGATGTTACCTGAAATGTTACGTAGGCATTATGATTCAACAGCCTGGCTGTTTTGTCTTTGTGACTGATATATTATGATTTGAACAGCCTGGCTGTTTTGTCTTTGTGACTGATATATGTACTATTCCACAGGTCGGGAGTAATGTCTTTGTGAGTAACCAGCCAGAATCTTTTATAGTTTTCAAATCTTACATTGAACATTTTAGCTAAATATTTACTTTTAGATATTTGTATTGATGAGCTTCTAGTAATTTTAGGAGCATGCATTTTTTTCTGCTTCTTCAAAATTGCATGGGTGATTTTCCAACCTCATGGTATTTATATTTAATATGTTAATTTGTCTGGCTTAAAAATATTTTGGGCTTGCGTTTCTAACGTCAGATCTGCTGGTAAAGCTATTTAACTCTTCCATGACTTTGTTTTTAAAGTCAGGTGGGTAGACAACACTATTTAATTCTTCCATGACTTTGTTTCCAAACCCAGAACTACTGATGAAGCTGTTTAACGTTTCCCTGCCCCGGCTCAATATTTTGTGGCTATTATTTTCTCTGTTAACTTTCCATTATGCCTTCTGATCATTTGTTCATTTTATACGTAGAGAATATTTATATAGTTGCATTGAAATTGAAAATACAAAATCTAATGAAAATTAAGATCTCTATGTATCACATTACAAGAAATAGATGTGTGATAATAATGAAGCTAAGTTCATATTCTTATATAAGAAACAAAGCACTCCATTATTTTTGTGTTGTGTATTGATTGCATTTTTTTTCTCCATTTCATTTTAGGAAAATGGTTTGCTTAAAAGTCAAGTGACTTTTATAATTTTATTTAGAAGTCACATTGTTGTGAGTCTTCTTTAATGTCTTACATTAGCTTAAACTTCAATTGCATTATATGTAATATGGTGTTAATGTGTTCATTTTAATGTGTTGCTGTAAAATACACAAATGTGATAATGTATTTCCATTATTATTTTTGTGGCTACTGAATGGATTAAATTTTCCCCCCACATCCAGTAGCAACCCCATTACAGGATTGTTGACTTTTATCTGATTATAGTTAAGCCCTAATTATATATGTGCCAGTTTGTTTGCATGTAAGCATTTTATCAACTTGATTCATCATGTGCCATTATGTTCATTCATCTTTGTACTGTCAAAGATGGATGCCACGAGGTTAAACAAATGATGCATTTAGTATGGTTAAACATATTAAGTGTGCTATATATTTAAACAAATGAAATATCCTGTCTGATTAAACATATGAAGTGTGCTATATATTTAAACATATGAAATATCCTGTATGGTTTAAACATTGAAATGTGCTGAATGGGTAAAGATATCATTGCTTTAACTCTCTAAATGCTAAAAAGTCAGGTTTCTACAGGAGACTAAAAACCTAATAACATTTGACACACACTTTATAAAACTTTTGTTTTGATCATGTGACAGAAAATGTTCAATTAAATTTTTTTTTTTACAGGAAATGGGAAAGCCTTAAATCTTTGATATAAAAATTTTCAAAAAAAATCTGACTTACACGTTTATAGAGTTACAGTGACAATATCAAATTTGATATGTGGGTAAACATGTTTGGAATTTTATTGTATCTGTCTCGGATGAATTCAAACGTAATTTTATAAATGATTTGTTTAACTGTGAGAGAGGATCACTGTGTGTTTAAAAACATTATCGCTTTTCAAATTGTATTTATTTTATTCAATCATCACCTGTACAGATCCAAACATTGATTATGAACACAATTATTTTAACAATATCCTTAAACTTACACATATTCATATAAATATATATTTTTGTACCATGTAGCAGTATACAAAATTGGTCATAGAGACACACAAAAAAACTATGATTGATTTTTTAAATTTTTTTCCTTTGAATTTAATTTTAGTTATTAGAACATTTTAATACAAAATTTAATGAATCCTTCCAGGTACCATAGATATGTGAAGGGATTACATATGTGAAGGGATTACATGGAGAAAACTTAAGTCAACTTTCATAACCCTTAATATTTGAAACTACTGTAAACAAAAAAAAACATTAAATGATCATTTCGTTGGTAGTTAATTGAGCATTATTTAATGTCTAACCATTATTTTTACTTATTTAAAAGGATAAAGAGTGTTAATGGAAGGTTTGTTATATTTTATTCTGTCTCATCAGTGGGGACCAGCAAGCCAGTGTGCCGCTTAGGTTCATCAGTGTGTCGCTAAGGTTCATCAGTGTGTCCCAAGATTGTGATACAAACATCGAAGAAGAAATAATATATAAACCAAAAATTTGATGAAAGTAATTTAATTCATATAATTATAATTTCCTCACAGAAAAGTCTATGTGCAAAATACTTTGTTGCAGAATTTAATTTGTCTTACTGTGTCGTAAGATCCAAATGGTTAAAAAGCACAAGACTTGAGACAAATAGTTAAGTAAACAACTACTCAATCGAATCACTCTTTATTATGTAGGCTTTATAAAAATGTTTATTTATATATATTTATATATACACATGAAAGTAACCAGAGTTCAACATTGATATCTTAATGCCAGTGATGCAAGTCAGGAGGAGATCCCAGCATATAGTTTATAAATAATTTAAAAATATATAATGTTTATGCTGAATATAATTAACAAAATAATTATTTTTTTCCAAAATGTTATAGTTACTCAATGCTATACCAGCTTTTGAAGCCATTAGAAACTATAAGATCTCACATCTAAAATCTAGAACAACAATTGTTGTTCACTTAATGAAATTGTTTATAATGCTTTTTGATCTTATTGTTGTAATATTTTGAAAAAACATTTGTTCCTTATCAATCGAATGTATCCAGCATTTGGCTTTAAATAAACAGTTGTTCTGTCCCAGTTGATTTCATGGTGTGCTGGATTGTCAATGTAGATAGGGGTGAATGCATGAAATCCAATTAGTAGTAAAGGAAAATATTTGCAGAATTTTTTTTATTACTTTACAAAAATGTGAACTTAAGTGGCAAATATATAACATATACATTTTTCATATTTAAAAAATATTAGTTTTTTGTTGTTGTAACAAATATTTATTTTTTTTATTTCCAAAATATATGAGTTGTTGTGGCAAAGGATCTCAGACTCTTTGAAATAATATCTGTCTTACCTCAATTTTTTAAAATCATTAATTTGAAAATTTACATTTGAAACAATTTTTGTCAATTTACGGTTTCTTAATTGTTTTCATAATGTAGGAGCCAAATACTTTTTTGCAATAATCAAGACATGTAAGTTTGATTTGGTTTTTTTACACTTAACTTACAACATGTTGACTGAGCTAATAAATATTTTAAACTGCAGAAGCTGCTAATTTTATAATTGAAGGAAATTGTAATTATTTATTTTCACCTGATATGAAGTTATATTATTAACCCAATTAATAAAGCAAACAAAATTTTTTTTAAACTCCGTTATGTGCTAAGGAATTTTAAAGCACCCTTGGAAATATTTTTTTATTTTATTACCTTGGCTGGAATAATTTTAGAATAACTTACCTTGAATGTGTTGATGACATGTGTTTCATGTTGCTATTACGATGATGGAATGAAACACAAAAAGTGATGTCAATGTTTTTTAATGCTTACATTTTAAAGTCAAGTTGTAACCAGCCGGTGCATCTACTTGCTATTTATCTAACTTTAAATTGATTTCCGTAATTATGGATCTCATTGACCTGTCTACAAAATAAAAACGTTAATTTTAATTACAAAAATGTGTAATTGGAAATGATTCACACAAAAAATCGTGTCTCTCGAATTTCAAATGTCCCAAAAATTAGAACTTTGCAAACAGTGGTCTCAAAAGACATCAAACCATGAGGTCAAGAACAGTCAAGTAACGTAAAAAGGGAGAACAAAAAAATTAATTTGCTATTTGTCATGTAACATACAATGAATGGGGATTATTTTAGTTGGTGTTTTTACTTTTAGTTTCCTTATCATTGCCATCATCAATTGAGTAGCTTGAATCTGTTATGCAGAGAACCCGGGCCATGTTTTGCATTTTTATTTTTTAATTTGAGTTGAATCCTTAAATTTGAAGTGCCTTTTACAACCTGAGAAGTGGTGACTGAAACATGTGAAGAAAAAAAAGGAAAACTAGCTAAATTTAAAGAAGGAATATGTTTGGTTATAAGAAAACTAGACATGTGTTCTTAAGAATGACATCAGTTTGTATGATATATAGAAATAACCTTTAATTTTTAATATACGTTTAATGTTTATGGCAAAAAGTTTTAGAGAAGCTTGCAGTGTTATTCAGCATTATTATTAACTAGAGTGAAAAACAAATAATTTTTTTTAATTTATCCATTTCATATTCTACTGAAATTTAAACAGATACCATCCCCAAATAGGATAAATATAATCCATAAATTCAGGCAATGACCTAGATAATTAGTAAAAAATTTGACCTTAACTTTTTTCAACTATAAACTTCATAATAAATTAAATTTTCCATAAGAAGGGCCGTTTTTAAGCTGCAATTATTTTCTCTCTTCACTTATGGCAGAATGAAAACTTGTTATGAAATTAAAACAATTGTGCAAGGGAACTGTTTCTAACAGGATTATCTATATTTGTTTATTTACAAACATCATCTAGTCATCTAAAATGTTCACACACCACAATTGTCTTATTGTATAAATTAGCCATTTTAAAACTAGGGGACATAATCTTTTTATGAAGCTACCAACCTTGCATGGGAATTTTAAATAATTATATGTGACCTTGATATTTCTGCTTAATCAAGGGTTCTTAACCTTTTTGCAGCATCACTGCACCCCATCTTGAATTCAAAACATTTCCCCCACCCCATCTTGATTTCAAAACATTTTTCCCCTGACCTCACAATAAAATATGCTGATAGAAATAAGTCTACCTGCATCCCACACTGCCTCTGGTCCAAGGAGGTGCATACCAAGGAGGTGCAGTCCTCTGGTTAAGAATCCCTGGCCTAAATGATCTTGTCAAAGAAATTACAGAAATGTATTCAAAACATAATTGTGGTGTGGCCATTGTTAAGTTTTATTACAAGAGAAAATGTCTGCAAGTTGAGCTCATGATTTTGATGTTTATTTCTGCTGTCTGCTCTGCCCTTTTCAGCTTCCACAAAAATGTTCACCAATCAAGTATTATGTCAGAGGGAAGAGGTCAGACAGCTTTGTTATTGTTTCCATGTTGTTCAGATGAAATGATTTTATTAAGAGAGAAAACAAAAATAACAAATATTCTCTCTTTTTTTAAAACTTAATTTTAGTCAACATTAAAAATAATTTAAGATAGGAACTGATAACATTTTCCCATGTTTATTCTTTCTTATGCAATCATAAAATACATACCCGTTATATTAAACTGTCAGTTCCACAATATAACAATGACTTTGGTTTTATTTCTTGAAATACTTATCCCATTACTTCTTGTTGTGGTTCTTGCGTGTTGCTGTTTCAAAGTATGGTGCTCGATTTTGTCCAGTTTGCCCAGTACTTACACTCGAATAAAGGCCAAAAGTAATCAAATCTTTTTATTTATATCTCCCTACATTTGTACTCCAGAAACTGTTAGATAAACTCTACTCTCAAATAATGCATTTTTTTAAACCATTATTCATTCTTTTAGAAAAATTGCTATAAAATAATATCTGATTATTCAAATTGTTAACTAAAATACTTTCATTAATAAGCTCGTGTTGAACACGGATAAGCAAACATTCAGAGTTATTTAATGTAAAATGATAAAACTGTCATCGTTTCCTCCTGAATGTTGTAAGAACAAGTGATGAAGTGATTGAGAAATATGGAAACAGTTTGATGAATTGTTCAAACATTTACAGAGTCTCGATACTGAAAACAGATATTCAAATCCAGTGAAACATTTCAATAACTTCATTAGTGTGGATGTAAAGGTACTGACCATAATTTACTCAAATGCTGTGACCACTGGGGAGGTGGGGAGATTAATTGGATCACTTTATAGGGGTGATGAGTAAATGTGCTCCCTGTCTAGAAAAGGGTTTAGCAACTGAGGGTTGCTCCAAAGTGAGGGAGCCAATGGGATTGTCCCGATGATAACATCTAAAGGTTTGCTCCAAAGTGACAGGAGCCAATGGGATTGTCCCGATGATTACATCTAAAGGTTTGCTCCAACGTGACAGGAGCCAGTGGGATTGTCCCGATGATTACATCTAAAGGTATATCCAGGAGTTACTGTTGGGTCCATAACCAGTCGAAATTGAAATTTCGTTTAAAAATTTATTTGGTTTGCTCTTTTAATCGTACTAATCTATTTTTGTTAATATGTGTAAAAACGTTATGTAATTTTTCTTTTTTTTTTTAAGCTCAAAGCAAACCGTACAACTCGTTTTTGGTGTACATTAATTTACGCACAATTTTGCAGGAAATAGAAATCGGCACGGGTGCTAACCCAACAAGAGCGTAGATCAGAGAGTTACAGAACTTATAAAATTAGAAAACTGATTTCTGTTTTAACAAATAGGTTTTTATATTAAATTATCTTAGCACACTTGTATAAACAGATTATATATATATATATATAAAGGAATGTTGCAGTGGAGGATCTACCAACTTCTCCTTTGACCAGCGGTCAATGCTGTGGGCGTGGGGATCTATGCCTGGGTGTCACCAAAGGGACGTGTGTTTTATATGCATCGAGTCTTGAAATTTATTTATCTCTAATCAGCTACGTATTGACTTGCCAAGTGAGATAACTGGAACTAATTTGGGAAAGCTAATAAAAATTGACACTTGGTTATATATATCTATTATTTCATGTATGGACTTTTAATTGTACAAATCATCAAGACCTAAGATTTTGGCTACAGCTTCAAATGGACGTATATTTTGTTTTTTGATATATTAAAATGTCATCGTTTACATGACGTCACATAAATGAAAATATGAAACGGTGAATGCCCACCCCAAAAAAAGGGGAATAAGTCTAGTTAAATTTGGTAAAATGAAATATAAGAACTAGGTATGTTAAACTTGAATTAAAAAAAATAGACAGGAAATTAAGTCAAGTTTAACATACCTTGTTCCTATATTTGATTTACGACCTTCAAGTAAGTAAGACGGTGCCAGGATCAGTTAGGCATCATGTTCCACCATAAAGCTGCGTCCGACTTCTGTTCAGAACATTTATAACTAAAATGTATTTACTTGTATATAGAATAAGAGAACCCAATTGGAGGGACTACTTGATGCTTAGCATCTTACTCTGCTCTTATCACCAGGGCGAGCTGCAGTGACTACTTGATGCTTAGCATCTTACTCTGCTCTTATCACCAGGGCGAGCTACAGTGACTACTTGATTCTTAGCAGCTAACTCTGCTCTTATCATCAGGGCGAGTACTGTAGAGCTCATAAACTTTCAGAATTTTCTCTCTCCCTCTCTGTCCCCCACCCACACTTGAGGTGGGGGTGGAGGGGTGGGGGTGGTTAAGTTCAAAATTCAAATCAAAGGCATAGTTGAAATATTAGAGATAATATATTAATAATATTGTGAAGAAAAAAAAATTAATTTAAGTTGAGTTTATTGCATTCTGTGTGAAGTTTGCGGGGGTCCGACATATATGCATCTTCATCATCTCACTACTTGTGCCACAATGATAATTCACAAATCCACATTTTTACATTTAAAAATGGTCAATTTTGTACTTCTTGAAATGGTCAAAGTTAAAAGCAAGGCTATCGAGGCTCTCTCTTCTGTCTCTTTCAAAGAATGCCATTGTACAATCTTTATGAAGTCCATCCCCCCCCCCACCCCAATCCTCCCTCCAGGTATCATGCAACTAAAAACTGCAATGCAACATCTATACACACGTTTAAAAAGCACCAAGGAACAAAAAGTAAATTGTGTTTGAGAAGTTTTGCTGATGCATGCCAATAAAAATATAAGCTTGAAAAATATAAGCTTGAAAAATATAAACTTGAAAAATATAAGCTTGAAAAATATAAGCTTGAAAAATATAAGCTTGAAAAATATAAGCTTGAAAAATATAAGCTTGAAAAATATAATGTCATTGATAGCTAATTGCAAACTTGAGCAACCAGCATTAGTTAAAATACACTAGAAGATGGAAGATCTGATTGGGTAAAAGTGAATATTCAAACAAGATAATAGCATAATTATTATATTAGCACTGCCTGTTCACAAACTGCATGGCTTACATCAACACAGCACTGCCTGTTGACAAACTGCATGGCTTACATCAACAAAGTACTGCCTGTTCACAAACTGCATGGCTTACATCAACACAGTACTGCCTGTTCACAAACTGCATGGCTTACATCAACACAGCACTGCCTGTTCACAAACTGCATGGCTTACATCAACACAGTACTGCCTGTTCACAAACTGCATGGCTTACATCAACACAGTACTGCCTGTTCACAAACTGCATGGCTTACATCAACACAGCACTGCCTGTTCACAAAATGCATGGCTTACATCAACACACATGGCTTACATCAACACACATGGCTTACATCAACACACTTACATCAACACACTTACATCAACACACTTACATCAACACACAGGGCTTACATCAACACACATGGCTTACATCAACACACATGGCTTATATCAACACACTCACAATTTTGTACAATGCTATAGAATAAAGCAAACACCATAGGAAATATTTAAAAAAAAATAATAATAACAATCAGCCTTATTTATAAATAGATACATTGACCCATCTATCACAGACAATGGAACCCTCATTCAGAAGATTTTTATAAGCTTGATCATTCCTGGTAATGCATACTTATACCAATAATGATGAATTTTTAGTTTTTTTTTCACTTGATCTGTTCTTGTAGTGTTTTTTTTTTTAAAAAGTACTTTTTAAAAATTCTAAGGATTACTGATTACTACTACAATAAAATTGAGGCATCTCATAAAAATCTTCTTTACAGGTGGTCAAGAATAACAATGGGGAGTTAACCAAGGTTTACAATTTATTGATTTTTTCCACAAATAATTTTGTTAGTTAAAAAACTTTGGGGAAAAAAAATTCAGCACACAAATTTCCAATTTGAAGCCATTATACTTCTTACTTAAAACAAAATGGATCAATCAGAAAATATTGTAGATTATTATGTAAATAATCACAAATTAAATTTTTTGGATCAGTAAAAAAATTAGCTCTATCGGGTACAATTATTTTTAATGCTCCAGTGTTGAAGAAATTTATTTTGCCTTACATGGAAGAATAAGTTGACACATTAAATTCTCCAGTGCCAAAGATACATAGTCAATATCACAGTCTACCTGAAACCAACTCAATGATTGGAGTATGCAGTCCAAAAATGTTCACCAAAATAAAACATAAAAACACATTTTTGGTGTTAATATTACAACATTAACAGACAATTAAAAAAACACACAACAAGAACAGATCAAGTGGAAAAAAAAACTATAAATTCATCATTATTGGTTTATGTATGCATTAATAGGAATGATCAAGCTTATAAAAATTTGGTGCAATCATCTGGGACCCATACCTAAAGCAAGACGTGGACAAGATGGAGAAAATCCAACGTAACGCAGTGCGCTTTACAGCAAGTGACTACAAAACCACCACTCCTGGCTACGTCATTGGCCTCTTAAACAGATTTGACACCCCCTCCCTCAAAGACAGACGAGAAAAGATCCGCCAAAATTTTTTATATAAAGTGGTCATGGGGCTAGTGCCGGCCATCCCAGCAAACAATTATCTCAGCCCACAGAAGCCAGGTCGATTAATCAGAGCCAAACGCTCACTAAACACTGACTTAACCTCTGACAACCCCATGAGCAATTACGCCCAGAACAATAACAGATGCTTCACTGTGCCTTGGAGTAACAAAGTGCAATATAAACAATCATTCTTCCCTCACACAATAATTGCTTCGAACCACCTGGACAATATCGCAGAGAACTCGACATCTATCGAAAGCTTCAAGGCTTCCCTGGCATCTGCTAGGAGCCATTAGGATGGCAGCATCACTTCCCCAACTGTTGCACATATGCCAGTACATGGATGCAGCAACGTACCGAACCAGAACCAGAACCTGGTGAGTTCTTTTGACATAGCTTTTTTTTCTCTTTTTTTATTCAATATCAATTGGTTTTTGATTAACATAAAAAATGTAATTATAATTTTGTTAAAATGAAACTGGTGCAGCCAAGAACTTAGTAAGGGGAAAGAGAACAAGCAAATGTACATTTAAAAAAAATTCCTACAAGTACAGTTGGACTCCATGATAACACAATAATTGGAATAGATATATCTGATCCTATTAAAAGCAGGGCTCCATCGGTGTTTTGGGTTTTTAACAAAATTCTTGTGGTTGAGTGATATATGTTGTGTTGAGGTTGGACCCGTTTTAGTGAATTTATGATGTATGAGAATACATATTTTTTACTCTTTTTTCCACTTACTTTGAAAAGAAAAATCATGTGCATTTCAAAACAAGAAATGTTGGAAGCTATGTTGGAAGCTGTGTTGAAAGCTGTGTTGGAAGCTATGTTGGAAGCTATGCCGTGACAGTGCAATATCCAAATTTGCAATTATATCTGGACACATTTTTGCGGAGTTCCACTTTATCAATTTTATACAATTTTCCTTTTGTTGTCACCCCTGCCACTCCCTCCCAGACAATGTGCTGTCACAGGTAAAGCCTCATGTCACTTTTTAATTATATAAGATGATTTTTTTAGAACTTCATCTAATGATCCTTAATTAAAGGGCTTTAACTGTTCAATAATCAATTGCTTTAACTGTTCAATAATCAATTGCTTTAACTGTTCAATAATCAATTTGATGGTCTGGTGAAGCCTAATGACCATTTGTTAAATTCAAGTTTTGGGGTTAGGCTGCAATATGCCCAGGTTGTTTTGGGGTTAGGCTGCAATATGCCCAGGTTGTTTTGGGGTTAGGCTGCAATATGCCCAGGTAGTTTTGGGGTTAGGCTGCAATATGCCCAGGTTGTTTTGGGGTTAGGCTGCAATATGCCCAGGTTGTTTTGGGGTTAGGCTGCAATATGCCCAGGTTGTTTTGGGGTTAGGCTGCAATATGCCCAGGTTGTTTTGGGGTTAGGCTGCAATATGCCCAGGTGGTTTGGGGTTAGGCTGCAATATGCCCAGGTTGTTTTGGGATTAGGCTGCAATATGCCAAGGTTGTTTTGGGGTTAGGCTGCAATATGCCCAGGTTGTTTTGGGATTAGGCTGCAATATGCCCAGGTTGTTTTGGGGTTAGGCTGCAATATGCCCAGGTTGTTTTGGGGGAAGGCTGGATGTTGAACTAGAAAAAATGGCATTTAATATTATGTTTAAAAAAATGCATTGTACATTTTAGACAAAATTTTACATGGTAGTAAAGCAGTTATTAAATAACATTTTAATGGAGTAAAGCAGTGATCAAATAAAATTTTAATGAGTGTAACATTTTTTAATGTTTTAAAAAAAAATAATCAGATTTGAGCTTTGTAGAATTTTATACAGTTGTAAAAAAATTGTTAAATAACATTTGATAGAGCATAAATATGAGTAATATTTGATCCAGTATGGCACTCAATATAAAAAAATGAATGCAAATTTATCCCATTCCCCACATGTGTATATACATAAAACAAAATAGCTTTGGTTTTAATTTAATTTTAAAATAGTTATGAAAGATTTGAAATAAAATAAATCTTAAATAAAAATTGAACAAAAACATTATTTGTCTATAATAATCAACAAGTTGGCCATTTTGATTATGTTGATTAACATATGAATGAATTAAATCTGAGACATTTTTCTGTGATGTCATTCGCAAAAAAAAATGTTTAATTGTCATTTATCAATTGTTAGATCAAAAAAATTTAACAATGAATTTATTCAGAACATAAAATTTATTCATGTTAGATGAATATATATATATATATATATGGATAAATGGATTGATTGATGGAGGGAGGGAGAGGGATGGTTGGGTGGCTTGATGGACAGACATATAGATAGATAGGGAAGGAGAGGAAGAGAGAGATAGGGGTAGGGAGATAGAGAATTTCCATAACAAATATACATATTGCATGAACCTTTTATGTTATCCCATTAAAAATTTCACTTTTGAACTTTCTTTGTGATTGAATGATCAACAATAAATATAAATAATTAAAAATCAAATTAAAAAAATGTGAGCACCATATTGTGTTGATAGGTTCACGGCACAAGGGGAAATAATTCATTTTATTTTTTAAAATAGAAAACCACCAAATATATTTTGATATCTGTAAATTAACTTTCCATCTAACTCTGAAGAATGTAAATGGTTGAAAATAAACATTGCTTGCCAAATTATTTAGACATGGTAATTTGGTTAAAAATTTCCCGTTTAAAAAAGTTGAAATTTGAAATAGGTAGACAAAGCACAAGTTAAATAAATTAAATGGGGACGAAATTTAAATAAAGAAACTGCATCAGATCAAATTTTAAATGATTTTTGATTATATTGTACATATTTATTTCAGCTCATAAATAAATACATATTTTAACCAAGACAACATTTTACAATTTTAAAACAAGGCATCTAAAGTATTTCTGTAGCATAAATCAGCCGTCAATGAACTCCCTTAGTGACAATAATGACTTAATTAGTGATAATTTAGATTTATTGTAACCACTGGGTTATGATTTGATCTCTTTTAACCACATTTTTTCCTTTTTTTAAGTTTACAAAACAATGGGTATCAATTTTAATTTAAAATTTGTGTTTGCAGCAAAGATCAATGCAAAGATCAATGCAAATATTATTCAGAAAGTTAAACTTTGAAATACATTTAACCAAAAATGTCTGTTTTATCACATTATAATGAATGATCATATCAAGTATCAAAAGATTACATATATCAAAGCAGTGTCAAAGATTATATTATTATTTACATCAAATATCATAAGAGTACAATGAGTCGAAAGATTATATATATCAAATATCATAACAGTACAGTGTGTCGAAAGATTGTATATATCAAATATTGTAACAGTACAAAGTGTAAAACGATTATATCTATCAAATATCAAAACACCATATCAAGGTGAGTCAAATAAATTTATAAGAAAATTGTAACATAAGTCAAAACACATTGAGTATTACGCATTTTGTTTACCATGTGCATTTGAATACATTTTTGACATTTGTTGGCATGAACCATCTTGTCCTGAATGTAGATTTTATTTGCTGGAAATTTTTTACTTCTTATTTGAAGCTCTTTTTTTTCAAAAACAAAAATAATTAGTCCTTTGAATGTTCTTGTTACTACTTGCAGTAGATAAAAATTAAATTTTCAATTTCATTGATTCTTGGGCTCTTTCCAAATGAAATCCTAAACAGCATCTCCATTTGTAAGACCCAATTTCAAAGGCCAGAAAATAATTTAAAAGATAACTTCACAACTGTCAACTCCACCTCCCCCCCTCTATATTTAGTCACATGATTTTAATAGAAACACAAATGTAGATATTAGCTACTGTTCAAGTACTTGCCCAAAACTATTTACAGATTTTTTATCTATCAGATATTTAAAATGTTATTAATGACTTAATTTACATGAGCAGAATCTTAACTGTTGCTTCCTAAGAAATAACATAAAAATGTGACATTTATTGCTATTTAAAACCACTGGGTACTACTGTATCATTTATCATGATGGCAGCTGGCCAGGTGTGTGTCCCCAGTTGTAGTAGGTATAAACTGGTGCATACTTCATATCTCCCCTTGTATGCTCCGTGTCATCTTTTGCCTTGATGCTGTAACTCCCAGTGATGGCCTCATTGTAAGATGGAGGGGCTGTCAAAATTTTTTTAAATTATCACAGGTAATTAACATATCTGACAAGTTGTTTTGTAAATTCCGCTAAAATATTTTGTTAAGATTTTAAGACTTAACTACTTACGCAGGTTTGGTATGCCTGTAGCAGGTGGAGGAGGGTAAAAAACATCAGGTTGGGAAGCTGAGGAGTACATGTTAGGTAGGTAGATTTGGCTGCTGTCAGGAAAGGCAGGATACATCGGAGGGTTGTTTTGTATGACAGAGGCCAGTGGGATTGTGCCGATGATTATGTTTAAAGGTACTTCCAGTTTTAAGCTTGGTCCTTTGGGGTCAACAACCAACTGAAAAATTTAGATAATTTTCTGATAAGTCGGAGAGTAAAATCCATAAATTATACATGTTATTGTAGGTATCTTGTCAGACTTGAGACCATGGTTTTCTAAATACACTGAGAACCTCTGGGATTTTCTAGCTGTTGGCAAGTCAAATTATAGGAAAATGCACATCTTGACACCCCCCCCCCCCCTCTGGTACACATTCTTCCAAACAAAGGTGAGATAATTCCTTACAAAGCAGTGGGATAAAATGATATATATCTTTATTAATCATCCCTTCCAAGGATTGGACGATTCGCCCCTCTGGCATTTTCGTCACCAGGACATTTCACAGCCTGGTGTTTCCTTGGCAAAGATATACAAAATTATTTAAATACAAAAGTTATAATATAAATTAGCGGAGTTAAAACAATATTGAACATTCAAGAACATAGATATTTTTAGTTTAAATAAATTTATATAGTATATCGCACACTATAGGAGACCCATAAAACCTCCGTGTAATGGGAAGTATATCGCAAACTAGAGGAGACACATAAAACCTATGTGTAATGGGAAGTATATCGCAAACTAGAGGAGACACATAAAACCTCTGTGTAATGGGAAGTATATCGCACACTAGAGGAGACACATAAAACCTCTGTGTAATGGGAAGTATATCGCACACTAGAGGAGACACATAAAACCTCTGTGTAATGGGAAGTATATCGCACACTAGAGGAGACACATAAAACCTCTGTGTAATGGGAAGTATATCGCACACTAGAGGAGATAAAACCTCTGTGTAATGGGAAGTATATCGCACACTAGAGGAGACACATAAAACCTCTGTGTAATGGGAAGTATATCGCACACTAGAGGAGACGCATAAAACCTCTGTGTAATGGGAAGTATATCGCATACTAGAGGAGACACATAAAACCTCTGTGTAATGGGAAGTATATCGCATACTAGAGGAGACACATAAAACCTCTGTGTAATGGGAAGTATATCTCACACTAGAGGAGACACATAAAACCTCTGTGTAATGGGAAGTGAGATGCAGTCATGAACGCATGTTTACAGTGACGGTAGTGCAAAGTACAGTGAACCAGTTTTATGTGGCCCACTCTGTATGATGGAGAGTTGCTGACACAGGTGAGGTCAGTTCAGAAAGTCGGGTGTTTGTGGATTAAGAAGATAAGCAGTCAGGGGATCTGTGCTAAGGTCCTATATTTACAAAATAGCTCAATACAGGAGGTCCTCATTTTACGGCAGGGTTCAGTTTTTTCAACGTAAGTTGAATTACGCTGTAGTTTTTTAAGCACCCTACCGACATGTAAATTGCATGTATGTAGTAATGTATGTACATGTGTGTGTATGTATGTATATATATATATATATATATATACATACATACACACACATATATATACACACACACATATATATATATATATACATATATATATATATATATATATGTTTAGCAAAATACATATACATGCAAGTACATACATCAAATTTAAGATATAGAAACATATCAGATGAAACATGCTTTGAAGCCATTATTAAATGTCTAATTGAAATGCACAGGACGGCTGCTGTAACATCAAAACCTTGTTTTGAGCATCTGTTTTAAGGTGTGGATAGTATATTTTTTTTTTAAACAAACATTTAGTCCACATCAGCTTATCCTTGCAGGCACTTAAGTGGAACTAATAAATAGCCTACAAACAAAAACTCCCAAACAAACTTTGACCTTTACAGAGTAGGAATTTCTTAAAACTTTAACAATGCTATAATGACATTTGTATTTGAATAATCACTTTCTTTATTAAAAATATTTTCATTATTAATGCAGACGAAACGGCCATTGGCAGACTAACCTGGTCCTGAAAAGTTTGCGGCAAAACCGTGGCAATGAAATGGTGGCAGCGAATAGTCATAGATCCTTCCTTCGCTCATACAACAAAATATATAAGAATGAGCTAATTTGACCATGTAACACCAGGATTCTTTTTTTTAAAAAGATAGTGATTCATATTATTTTACGGAAATAAAATCAATTAAAATATGATAAAATATTTTTGCAAGTTTTTTCCCTCCAAAAGATTTTCAATTTATTAAATTTACAAAGGAAAAAATTGGAACTTAATATCAAAAACTAATAAAATAGGAAAATGCTGATCACAGGGTTACATTTATTTTAAAATCAGTATCTCCAAACCTGATTATCTTACATGTTGAACTTTGGTGTTGATTTTAATTTTAAAATAAATAACCATATTCTTTAAATATATGGACAAATGCCACATACTATTTTTTTAAATAAGAAAATGAAGTACAGGGGGGGGGGGGGAAGGGTTTTGGGACATAATAATATTAATATAGTTCACGATTGGGCCAAAAGTGAGCCATAGTTCAAAAATGTTACAGGCCCGAAATTGGTAGATAGTTTTAAGACTAATAAAATAATGTATTTAACTTTCTACAGTAAACACATTTTAGTGGGAGGAAGAGATGTACACACTTTTTGTGAATAACAATACAGTCGAACCCGCTAATCTCGACCTCGGTAAATTCGCCAACCCTATTAAATCGACGTTTTTGAAGTGGAACCGCCAAATTCTCTCTTTGTCTTAGCATTTTCTCATCGGTTATGTCGATTCTTTTATGTCGCCGAACCCTAATATCTCGAGCACAAAAGAGGGCCAAATTTGCCACTTAACGTTGGTTATCTCGATCCCCATGACCAATCGCCAGCTTTTGAAAATGTTAGTTATCGATGCCACTTCACCATCCTACTACTGTATTTTCGCGTTTGTATCGACAACCCCATCTTAGCAGTGCATTGTTGGTTGTCAAGGAAATTTGTGGCATACGAGACACATGGGTAGGGGGATTGGTAGGTGTGTCAAAGGTTATAAAAATATCACAATGTATCGTATTGATCGTGATGGTCATATTGTTGCTTTGTGTGTCACAGTGAACTAGCTATCTTCGGGTGGGGGAAGGTTGGTTCAGCTGAGCGAAATAATGACGTCACAGACGGAAAGATGTGTTGGCGGACCACAGTGTATTGTGACTATGTCATGTTACGAAGTTGTAGTAGTTTATTTTAGTTAAAATGAAGAATAAAGTTTACAAACGTATAGTCCATACAATTATCTTTCATTTGATACCTCATTTGGTCTTACAAACCCAACAATAATATTTTAAATCGTTTTTTAATCCCAACCTCTCAATTCTGGTACCTGGGTACCAATAGATGCAGCCGTCATGTTAAATATTACCACTACAGTGATCTCTTTATGAAAACACAAAGCAATAGTATACGGGCATACGATAACTGTGAAACATTGTGGTAATATTTTTTCCATTCTGTATGTACATTTTTATAGCATGCCGATCGCTTCATCAAACAAATAACAGCAACGCTGTTGTGTAAAAAAAACCTCCAAAAACATGTGCATGTACATTCTCATTTATTAACGCACATCATGTACATAAAGAAATTTCAAGCACATGTTAATATTTTGCCGCCATATTGGTTTTCGTTTATCTCGATCCTCGGTTATCTCGACGCTTTTTGGCAAACCCCGAGGCCATCGACATAACCGGGTTCTACTGTATATTTAAATCCGATGATATTACAGTGGCAAAGAGAGATTTTAGGTTTTCTTTGAAAATAAATAAATACGTGTTATGCTAATGTCAGAAAATGCAGCTCAAGGACATTGACACATTGAGGACACAATTACAAAAGTACCGGTATACCCATGCCTCCAAACTCAATGTAGTCGGAAAGGGGAAAATAGTGGATAAGATTTTTTTTAAACCAGGAAGGCAACCTTATTGTAAATTTTCCAGTTTTTCCAAATATACAGATCAAGAGGGAGTATAAGAGGTGGCCAAAAATTTATAAGGATAACAATATTTTTAAATTTTAAAAATATATAGTTAACATTTCATAAAAAATAATTTTAAAATCTGAAATAACGCGTGGGAAATTTTTTATTTTGGATAACAATCTCTAAAAACCAAATCATTTTACAGATGTAACAATTTAATCTTTAAAAATAGATCCATAATTTTTTTTTCATTTTCTGAAAATACAGTTGAAGTGCATGAACAAATTGGGTTCTAAGATTTACTTTAAATGATAGAAAATATATGTTTTCCATTTGCATAAAAAATACATTTTAGAGGCATGGGTAATTTTTGTGAGCTTTAGAATAGTTATTAAAAAACACATGATAGTTACAGACGTGAGAATTAGTTAAGAGATGATTATTTAAATATCAAAATTCTTTTTTTAACGATTTTCCAATAAAATAGATCAGGAGCAAGGTTGGGTAAATTTTAAAAGAAGATACCAATATATCAAAATTCGTTAGTTAATGCTACAGATATAATGAGAATCATTAAAATATGAATGATTTAATGTACATTGGTTAAAGGGAAATCACTCTATATAAATGAGTTTTCTTCAATTTCCATTTCTATTTGTGTAAATTTCATCTGCTTTTATCAGGGTTTGTTTAGTGGTTCAAAAACCAGATGCAATTATAGATAGAACAAAATAGTGAAATTGAGGTGGGCTGATTGCAGAAGTTGAGCAATAATATTTTATTTATTCTGAAAAGGTCAAGGTCAATATCAACATACATAATATAAAAACAAATTCTTTTCATACAATAAGTAATCTTGTCCAATGCACTTTCAGAAAATGTATACTTGTAAGGGTCTCTGAATTCATTTATTATGGGATTTTGTCATTTTTTAACAAGCACATGAACATGCTAAAAATGGCTTGAAACTACAGAAACATGAACTTGAGTTATAGGGTTAAAATGGTAGGCCTACATATACTTTTTTAAGTTAAAGATACATTTTTACAACTTTTAGAAAATATGTTTTCTTTGTAGTCCATGGGCCTGAAAAAAGGTACGTCTATATTATATATAAGAAAAAAAATTCTCAAAACCCAATGACGTAAGAAAATTCAATATCTATACAAAGATTCATCTATAAAAAAACAACAAATGTCTGCTTTACTTTTCCTAAATATACATTTCAAGGGTGTTGAAAATTGTCATATTTTAAAATAATTTTTTGAAAATACATTACACTAAAGCCTGATTCAGTTACATACCAAAAATTGGAATTTTAGATGTTGAAACTTCGCAATAGCAGGTGAAAAGTATCGCAATATGCCTTATATATCCTTTTAACACTGGGTCATATACTCTAGTAATTTATAATGTATTAATTGTTCTCCCTATTGTAGAAATCCAGGATAGGCACATGTTTTTAGATTTTTTAATAGAAAGATTGTACAATTTGCTAAAATATGAAGTAAAAAAAGTACCCCAAGAAATCAGTGACCTTCAATGGATATAATAATATAATAATTTGCACACTGATATTTGGGATTGAAATACAGAACTAAAAATGAAACAGTAAATATGATGTAGACATTAAATCATTGCTTATTTATGATAAACCACAATACAAAATTTTAATTCTCATGTTAGATTTTATTAAATGGATTAAAGCAGACCTGTTTACTCTTATGATTTTGGCGTACAATGTACAATTTTGAGGTGTATAAGTTATATATACTGTATGTCTATTTTTTACTATTGAGATAATGTATTGAATGATTTTGTGATGACAGTGTATGATTTTAAGAGTATGAGGGTAAACAGGTCTGTTAAAGGAAATAAGTAAAACAAGGCCTGGTATCAAACCCTTACAGCTGATAAAACTTCTAAAATACAAAATAAGTTACCTTACCTTCAGTACATAATGTATATCAATAATTTTACAGCCATTAAGAAAAGAAGGTGGCACTGAAGGTATGACAACCTTCTCACCTGACCAGACATCAGAACTATGTGAACCTATGCCAGGGTGGGTAACTCTAGCCACTTGTGTGCTATCGGTTCTTGACGTGGTTGTTGCATGAAATGTTTTTATCTATTGAAAAAGGATCAACACTTGTAAGTAAAATCAAACCAACAAGATATCGAACATGTTTCATGAGATTAAACAGAATGAAAAGCATTATTATGGTGCTATACTATTATGGTGCTATACTTAAGTGATAAATATGTTCCTCAAGATGGTTCTTGTATTTTTCTCATTAACTTTCTAATTAAAAGCACATCTCTTATTTTTATTTTAAGCAAGAAGACTATGGTACTAAAATTCAATGAGGGGCAAGAATTCATTAAGATGCAATAATTCAGTGAGGTGCAAGAAATCATCTCGCTGATTAAAAAAGTCCAACTCTATTCAACCCAATTATATGCTCATACAAGGAGAAAACCATGATGACTAACCCATAGCTGAGGGTGATCCCAATGAATTAGGATACAAAACCTCTTGATAAGTTTACCATCTCGTGAGAATGTTGTCAATACAATTAATTTAAGAATAAAATCAAGAAAAAATTACCATTGTGAGCTCAACATAAGTTTTGGCTATCTTCCTGCTAGAACCATTAATTATTTCAGCATTGAGTAAGACTGCCTCTCCTGGTACGTATCCCTGCCTGTCAATGGCAAAGGTTGCTTCTATAGGTCCAGAAGCACAGCACAGGCAGCAGAGTTTCTTTTGATTAGTGCCATGGAGTCTTTGCTAAAATAAAAGTAAAAAAAAATTAGTTCCAGCAGAGTTAACTTTTATTCTAATTCTAGAAAAATTCTAGGTGGGTCGGTAATGAACATAACCCAGCTGTGATATGTAATAGGGTAAGGCAGTGGTTCTCAACCTGTGTGTCGCGACCCCTTTTCGGGTCGAACGACCCTTTCACAGGGATCGCCTAAGACCATCGGAAAACACATATAATCTAAAGTTATGAAGTAGCGACGAAAATAATGTTATGGCTGAGGGTCGCCACAACATTAAGAACTGTATTAAAGGGGTCGTGGCATTAGAAAGGTTGAGAACCACTGGGGTAAGGCAATACAAACCATTGCATTTTCTTGATAGTTTAGATCTAAGACACTGATGATGGTGAATGGTTTCTTTGTCTTGGGATCAAACTTCCAGGGTTTATCAATGTTACAGGTTACTGTATATCTTACATGACCAACACTATCTTCAAATGAAGATGGAAGTCCTGTAGGCAGGTGGTATTCAAATGGAAAACTGTGTCTTCCATGTGGTAGCTCTACGGTATTATTGCCTTGCTTTGGCCCTGTAAAACAAGATGATAAAAGATTTTTTAACAAATGGAAAACCTTCTTTTTTCTTTCTTTTTTTTTAAACTTTTAAATATGTGATTAATTTTTAAAATAATTTAAAAAAATTTATGTTAAAAATTTTTTTATTTATAGCTACAGAAAAGAACCTTATAATATATGTAAAAAAACAACTTAAAGTCCAGCTTGATCAGTCCTTATAGAGATTTGAGCTGAACTCTTTTTGTGAAAACTTAAAGTCAATATATAATGGGTGTCCAAACTTTTCAGGCAATTTGGGACATGAATTAATTTGTGGGGTGCATGTTCAATGTGGTACACCTATATATTTACTGTGATTGATCCAGTTTCAAAATAAACATGTATTTTTATCAATAATGCTAAAGATCTCAAACACACTTATTATTTTGCCTATTAAATAAAGCCTATTACTGCATTGCCTTTAATAACATGTATAATTTAATAACAAATGTATTAATGTGTTTTCCTGGCAGGCTGTAGAATAAGACAATGGAGTGCAGCACTAATTAAGCCTGAAATTCAAGTCTGGGATACTGCTAACTTTGTGGTACTCTGTTTAAATGAGAGCCAGAATTATTAGGGTTTACTTACATATTCCAAGAAGCAGGATTTCTTGATCAAAGTACTTTTCAGAGTTGGAGTATGTGTAGGTTGTTGTTGTTTCATTGTCCCCTGATCCTGAGGTCTGAGTTTCTGTCCAACTCACCTCTGCATTACCCACAAATTTGAGGCGAATGCCTAATAGTTAAGTATATTTATTTAGAAAATAGTTCCAATTATGGAATCAATTTTGAAACATCATGGGTCTTAATTATAAATGATCTTGATCAAATAGACATAAATAACTTTCTGACATTAAAAACAAATTTTTTAAACACAATTAGATACCATATTTAAGAGAAAAATATTGTTAAAATGGCATTTAATAAACCTGATTTCAAAAAATAAAATAAAATAAATTAGGCTTATCTCTATGAGACTAAGCAAAATTGTAAATATATTTGCCACAGACAAAGCGCTTACAAACCTCTCATTTTCATTGATTCTTTTAATTCAATAGTTACATGTCCCTTCAGAACATCTCCAGCATAATAAATCCCACTTAAATTCGAGAAAGAGATCTCAAATATGTTCAGCTTTCCCATTTTTGGTGATCAGCACTAGTCACTATAGAAAGAGAAAGTTCAGAATTAAATGTCTACCAATTAACTACCACTAAACTAAAATTACTTATTATCAGTGAAATCTGTCAGTTAGTCTGTATAATTTATTTTGATGATAAAATATCAATCTCTGTTTAAATTATAGCCTTAAGCTCTACTCACATTTAATTTTATCACTACATGTTTCATAATTAAATCAGACATGAGCCTGCATGCTAACAATGACTTAAGTTTTTCTTCAACTTCAGAATACTTCAAGCTTGCACAGTAAACAAAAATCTCCATTTCATATCATATATATCCTTTTATATCCAAAATATAAAAAAGGTAGACCCCCCCCCCAAATTTAATGTCACAAATCCCTGCACCCCCCCCCCCCCCTAAAAATTCCCCGTCCACTACTGTCATTGACAAACTCTTAAGAAATTCACCTCCCATGGATATCAAATTACTGCACCTGTGTCAGAAACATTTCACTAGAGCAGTGGTTCTTAACCAAGGGTAAAAGTACCTCCTCAGCCTTGAGGTGTGGAAGACCAGAAAATTGTATTTGCTCTCATTGCTATTTTTACTTTTTTTAAAATCAGTTTTAATGCATTTTGATTTGCAGCAATAAATGTTTTTCTGGTGAAATTTTGTTGGTGCATTACTTGCATTGATAATTTGTTTCCTTGTTAATAAAAATTTAAACAAAGAAATAAAACTATGATAACTAAATTATTTAATTATTTTTAGACTTTTAATTTTAATACAATATAAATTATATGGTTGGGGGGGGGGGGGGGCATTATGTTTAAAAAGGAATGTGTGGCGAAAAGTACGTTGTCTAGGAGATTAGGTCCCTTCTGTAGCCACAGAATATCGTTTCAGAGTCTACAACTCCGTTTCTTAAGCTTCTGGAAAGCTGGTACTTGTACATTTTCCTGACTCCTATAAAGCCGATAGTTTAAAAGGAAAAACCACGCAACGTCGTTTAAGAGTCATCGAATATGTTTATTACTTGTTGAAAATATAAGTGTTCAAACACAGCACCTTCTATTGAATAGTCATGTGAAGTGACTAACAAATCCAATGCATACACAAAATAGCATCTTAAAGTTATACGAAGTCCTCACTCCAAAACACTCTGTCGAATCCACATGCAATAATAAATCGTTCTCTCTCTAATAATAATCTGTCTCTCCTTTTATACCATTCTTGCCCATGCACTCGTGATAACAAGAAAAATGTTCACGTTCATTCACCACTCTAATGTTTTCACAACTCACAACAAACACTTTCTCCCCTGGGTCCCCCCCCCCCTGCCAAGACGGTCATACTCGTGGAAAAATATACCCAATACCACGAGCACTCTCTTTCCGCCCCCCCCCCCCAAACACACACACAAAAAAGCAACCACACAATCTGACCGTGACACCCCCCTCCTCACGAGTGACATTAGGTGAAACCCAATGTTGCGAGTTTATATAAAATAACAACGGTCAGGTCGTGTGCATGTTCTGCGTATGTGACATCAATACTAGCATATAAAGATCAAATAGATATGTACAAATGAATCAGTAATAAAAAAAAATGTAATATGAGACATTTTTGTCACCATTTCTAAATTGAAAGTAAATGGTAAGAGCATGGCAATACATAATAGAATTATGACAATTATAATGAAACACATATAGTAAAAGGTACATTAATCACGATCGGTATCATCTCATTGTTATTCAAAATCAATTGGAGTATTTATGTCAATACATTGTTACAAATATTTAAATGTTTACAGTACTTCGAAACATTGTTTATTAATTGAAATGTGAAAAAGAGAAAAAAAAATGTCAACATTTGGGCGTGTGGACAGCCATGATTTGTCCAGCCTGCAAATTAAATTTATGATGGCGGGATATACCGCTTGTCAGACGGTAGCCTGAAAGCGTGCACATTTTTTTCCCATCTCACAACTCCGCTGTAAAATCTCACAATTTTCAACAAGCTCGTCACATTGTCCATATACAAAAGTAACATGAATATCATTTTAAACAAACAATCTTCACCTCCCAACTCACGGACAACCCTCACCTCCACAACAAAATCAAATTCTTCAACAACACAATTTTTCTCTCTGACCCCCACATGACATAATTTATTAACAATGGTATCAAAAACAAAAATATTTCTTTCCCTTAACCTCACCTCAGGGACAATGCTCACCTCCTCAACATCCCCGTGATCAAGGCCAACCACTTTTTCCTGAACACAATTGTCACAGTCAAAGCTGGACTCGCGGTTCTCAAGTCTTGAGTAACCTGTGTCACCCACACTACAAATTTCCCCGATTGGGCTATGGCCTTCATAACTCCACGTGAATTCATTGGAAATGAATTCAACCTTGTTGAATCTACGTCCCCGTCTCGGGACTGAACTTGACAAATCCACCACCTCTACCTCGTGACAACCGTAATTTGTCCAGGTCCTCACCCCCTCATTTGACACACAATTATCATGGTTCAATAGTAGCAAACATTTTACATTAACAGGCATATCTTGAATATCATTAAAAGTAAAATATTGTATATCATCACATTTCTTATCTAGCACGTCTTCAATATTAATGTCTGACGACTCAGTCATTGCGAAGTTCAACTCTGGAGCAGTTGAAACCTGCTCTCTCCCCTCCTCCTCAACACATAACTCGCCTGAGTTTGACTCAGGGGTTTTTGTGAACTTTTTACAAAGTTCACCTTGACGACATGTAATGGTCGTTATACTGGTCAATGTTACTTCATGGTTACCGAAGCTTGACTCAGTTATACTCATGACACCTAGCTTGCGTGGAAGCGGTAGGTTGTTCATGCATTCAACACCCGTGGGTGTGTTATCTAAATCAACAAAAGTATTCATGACACCTAGCTTGCTTGGAAGCGGTAGGTTGTTCATGCATTCAACACCCGTGGGTGTGTTATCTAAATCAACAAAAGTATTCATGACACCTAGCTTGCTTGGAAGCGGTAGGTTGTTCATGCATTCAACACTCGTGGGTGTGTTATCTAAAGTATCTAAAGTGCTGGGTACACAATAAATCTTAGGCAATCTCTCAACATCCATATGTGGAGAATCAATACTTGGTTCAACACCCGTGGGTGTGTTATCTATATCATCAAAAATAGTTGGTGCACAATAGACCTCAGGCACTTTATCAACATCCATATGTGGAGATTCATTAAACATAAATTCACAATCAATAATAGTTTCCACCTTGCCAGGTGAAAACTCAGTAACAATGTGTTCGTAATGAATTTTACAATTAACATCATCACGGGAAGCATCAATAATACTTGATTTATAATCAATATTTGCATCAAATTCCCCATGTGACCTAACAATAGCATTAGTTTCCCTATCATCAGTTTTATCAAAATGACCACATGAAGCATCACTAACACTAGGTTCATGAGGAATATTATCAAAGTCACAATACAAAGCCTCAAAAATACTGGGTTCTAAATCAAAACTAGCATCAAATTCACAATTAGTGTCATCAATAACAGTAGTCTTCTCAAAATTACCATCTAAAGTATCCGTAACACTTGGTTCATAATCATCAAAATCACCCTGGTAAATATCACTATAACTAAATTCATAATCACTATTATTATCAAACTCATAACCTGAACCATGAATTTCACTATTGTTGTCAGGGCGATAGCCATCTTGTACCTTCTCTAACCCATCATCACTATCAAAAGTATTCAGCTTATCTGTGTCTTCAAAATATTCGTCACCTATACTAAACTGAAAAAATTCCGGTTCATCATTTTTCTTTATATTCCTATTGACCTCTTTTATAGTTGGATCTATAGTTTCCCAAGCCTTCTTCTTGTAATTCCATCTAAATTGATTTATTTCCGTTTCCCTTTCTGCCCCGTAATCATAATCTTCTTCTTCTGACCAATCACTATAATCACTGTCGCTAATTACACCAGTAATCCAATTTTCCCCTCCCCACTCACTACAGTCACTGTCATAATAATCATGATCACTATTTTCTATTGCCACAATGTATCCCCTTAAATGTGTATCTAAGTATCTCTCTATTTCTAATGATGTTCTCTCATTTTCACGCCATGTTTGGAATTTTCTATCTTCTTTTTCTTTTCCTCTATGGGTGTGCCTTTTTGCTATATTCCTTTCTGCCCTTGCTCCCTGGTTCGACAAATACGACGTTATGTCTACTCCCCCCTTGAAAATATGTTTACCCTGTTTATCCCCCTCTATAGTCTTATCTTGTGAAAATTGCCCCCTTTCTGAACAAGTTAGTACACTTGTATTGTGCTCATTTGACTCTTCATCTAATTTCTCTCTCTCTATCTCAGCCATTTTTATTTCATGTTCCTGTCTTTCTTTTCTCTGTCTTTCTTCCTTCTCATCCGCGCGCATGCCTCGTTCCTCGTCGTCTTTTTTCCTCTCCATGGCTCGCCTATGTTCCTCTTCTGATTTTTCTTGGGCTCGCCTATGTTCATTTTCTGCTTTTTCATCGGCTCGCCTATGCTCATCTTCTGCTTTTTTCCGTTCCACTTCTGTTTTTTCTTGGGCTCGCCTATGCTCATCTTCTGCTTTTTTCCGTTCCACTTCTGTTTTTTCTTGGGCTCGCCTATGCTCATCTTCTGCGTTTTCTTTTGCTCGCTTATGCTCAGCTTCTGCTAATTCTAATTCTTCTAATTTCTTAACGGCATATTTTGTGATCTCTTTCCCTTCTAACCCTAAATCTGTTGCCTCCTGTCTAAGTTCTGCGATCGATTTCATTTTAACGGTTTCACTTCCCCACGTTATATGGTATTACTTTTACAAAAATGTATACTATACAACGAATAATGTTAATTTTGCTAACCAAAAACTAACCTGACAATTATATGGAACAATTTATATGGAAAAATCTGCTTACAATAGCATAATAAAATAAACAATATATTTAATTAATTTTAATTACCCTGTCTTGGAACAGCGTAGGTGGTTCAGTTCTTGCTACAGCAACCCAGTAGTGGTGGTGTCCAATGTCAGGTAACCCCTCAGCAGTAGGGTACAATGTCAAAAGTCTAAGGAACAGCAGCATATAGCAGTGTACAGGTACAGCGGTTAAGGGAACATCAGGTACCGGAACAGCGGGTACAGGAACGGCAAGTACAGGAACAGCAAGTCCTAGAACAGCAAGTACTGGAACTGCGGTTACTGGGACAGCGGAACGGCAGCGGCTGGTGACAGGAACAACAGGAACAACGGTATAGCAGCGGCTCGGCAACAGCGAGGTACAGGCACAGTTATCAGAAGCAGGAGGAACAGGAACAGCGGAATAGCATCGGTTGGTGGCAGGCTCAGCGGGACAGCAGCGGCAGCGATGTTCCGGACAGCAAAATTGACATTGAAAAAAATTGTCATTCAAACATTGTAACTTATGAATCTCTGGTATCACTGGCTTTGGATTGGCCCCACTGTGAGCGATGGTAGGCTTGGGTAGTTAGGATTCAGCTCGCTTTGGTCGGGCATTCACTGTGGACGATGGTAGGCTTAGATGGTTTGGATTCTCATGTTATCTTGGTTAGAACGGCTGGGTTCGACGGGAATTCACTGTGGACGAAGATAGGCTTAAATGAACCTTCAATAGTGACAGGTCTCATGTAAATCTTTGTGCTGTCTGTCTTTAAGTATTTCACAATTTCCCAGAGACTGATCTCCGCAACACGGCTAGCTTTACCGGGCCACCACTGTGGCGAAAAGACACATTGGCTTGGCTGGTTCGGACGGGCTGGCTTCGACGGGAATTCACTGTGGCGAAAATGATGTACTATGGCTTCGACGGGCCCCCACTGTGGCGAAAAGTACGTTGTCTAGGAGATTAGGTCCCTTCTGTAGCCACAGAATATCGTTTCAGAGTCTACAACTCCGTTTCTTAAGCTTCTGGAAAGCTGGTACTTGTACATTTTCCTGACTCCTATAAAGCCGATAGTTTAAAAGGAAAAACCACGCAACGTCGTTTAAGAGTCATCGAATATGTTTATTACTTGTTGAAAATATAAGTGTTCAAAAACAGCACCTTCTATTGAATAGTCATGTGAAGTGACTAACAAATCCAATGCATACACAAAATAGCATCTTAAAGTTATACGAAGTCCTCACTCCAAAACACTCTGTCGAATCCACATGCAATAATAAATCGTTCTCTCTCTAATAATAATCTGTCTCTCCTTTTATACCATTCTTGCCCATGCACTCGTGATAACAAGAAAAATGTTCACATTCATTCACCACTCTAATGTTTTCACAACTCACAACAAACACTTTCTCCCCTGGGTCCCCCCCCCCCTGCCAAGACGGTCATACTCGTGGAAAAATATACCCAATACCACGAGCACTCTCTTTCCGCCCCCCCCCCCCAACACACACACAAAAAAGCAACCACACAATCTGACCGTGACAGAATGGACCTGCATTGCTGCAAAAAGGTTATGAATCCCTGCCCTTGTGCATTTACTAAATTCACCCCTCCCCGGTCATATATTTTTTTTCATTTCATCCCACTTCATGTGATAGTCCTAATTCTATGACTCCCATCTCCACATGTAGACATAAATTCTCATGAGTGTCATTGTAACTATACCCCGATTCTCCTCGTCTGTGGCGTCCTGTGACTTGATCAGAGGCCATTTTTCAGACCTCGCATACCTGGACTGATTCTCCCAGTGATTGTAATTGAATTTTTTTTTTTTTAAATATCATTGATTTATTAAAGAATAATGTTAAAAATGTCTTTAATTTAGAAATATTAAGTGCAGTTCTTTACTAAAATATTCCTTTTTTCACGTGACGTCACATTGCTTAAGCCCCTCCGCCCACTCATCGCAAAATGAGGAAGCCCCCCCCTCCCCCCGACATCATTTATGGATGGTCCCACGCCCCCTAATATGCAGAAGTAAAAAAAGTCTGTAAACTGACAATTTTTAAAAAATAACAAAAGAATATGTTTTAAAAACTAACAAACACAAATAAATAATAAATACTTATATGACTATATGCCTATATATATGCTATTCCCTTTGACTTTGATAACGGAAGTACTTTTCTTAATGGGTAATATAATAGCTCGTAATTCCGAATTTAATTCCCTTTGTGTAATACTATTTTTGCATGTCAGGTGAGTTATAAATTTAAAGGAGGTAGCTATTTCAAGACAGGCTAATTGAACTTGAACTAGACAATACTAAATTAGTAAGTATGTTAATTTTGTTGAAATGAATGTTTCCCTTTAAGTCTTTTCCTTTATTAAGTTTACTTTAAGTTAGAAATTATTTATAATTTCCTATGATTATTTAGGCCTACTGATTATCTGGTGCTAGTACTTCAGAAAAAGTAGTAACAATAATTTAGGCTTTTATATTTACACACTTTACCATACTTTAATTATAAAGATTATTTTTTAAATTTTAACTTTTAAAGACTACTCTACTACTAGTATAAATTATAGGCATTATTAGTATTAGCCACTTTATGTTTTAGAATTTAGTTTAGTGAAGTACGTGAAAGTAAATGTAAAGTGAAGGCTTAGGCCTAGGCCTAGATTAACCTAGTATAAATTATAAAGTAATACTAGTAATAGTAATAGTGTAATATTAGACCTTCTGCCTAATGCTGAGAGATTTCACCATGACGTCATTTGCATGTTTTGTCCCTGGTTTTGATAGGATCAAAACCCTGGTTCCAATAGGGTCAAAACCCTGGTTCCGATAGAGTCAAAACCCAGGTTAGTGATAAGTTTAGGGTTCAGGTTAGGTTTAGGGATAGATTTAGGGTTCAGGTTAGGTTTAGGGATAAATTTAGGACATAAATTCGCGGGTCGCGGCAACCAAGATGGCGGCACGCATTGATATCTCTCCGCATTTACCAACCTTCTTACTTACTCCAATTACTTAGGTCTAATTCTAATCATTATTAAATAATTATTATATGCCATGTGTCATGGTAATTTACCTTTATTATAAATTGGCTGCGGCTATGCGACCCGGGATTCAGACCAGTTAAAGTTAAAAGAGTGATGGGGTTATTAAAAAATACTGAAAATATTATAATTATTGTTGGGTTTGTAAGACAAAATTTTGTATCAAATGAAAGGATTGATACAGAGTATGTTGGTAAGTTTTTAAACTTTCTTCTTCAGTTAGGCCCACAGTCCACAGTGACAGTTTAACAAAAGGCTGCACCTATTGGTACCCGGGTACCAGAATTGAGAGGTTGGGATTAAAAAACGATTTAAATTTAAAATATGTTATTGTTATTGTTAAGTTTGTAAGACCAAATGTCAAATGAGGAATCAAATCAAAGATTATTGAATGTACTATGACTATGACGGCTAATGTGTAAAGATAGGGCCATGATGTCGTTTGCTGGATAGAATTAGGGTTCAGGTTAGGGTGAGCGGTCCCATCTCTCCACATTTACCACTATGACTACTATTACTATACGTTTGTAATCTTAATTCTTGGCTCATTTAGATAGATCGTACCTCATCATTAGGTTTAGGGATAGATTTAGGGTTCAGGTTAGGTTTAGGGATAGACTTAGGGTTCAGTTTAGGTTTAAGGATACATTTCGGGTTCAGGCAACCAAGATAGCGGCTGTGGTAAAAAACGCGGTACGATCTAATCCGAATTTACCCCCCCCCCCCCTCTTTATTTTAGTTAAAATGAAGAATTAAGTTTACAAACGTATAGTACATTATATACCTCATTTGGTCTTACAAACCCAACAATAATATTTTAAATCGTTTTTAATCCCAACTTTTCAATTCTGGTACCCGGGTACCAACCCAACGACGACGTCGTTAACAAAAAACTACCACAAATAGTAGACATATTTTAAACAATTTGATAAATCGATCTCCTCTTATTTGTTACAGTTACACACCTGGTGATGACGGGGTGGTTACGAATAAATTTAAAAGTGGAACTTCTTAACTCATATCCTGAATTCTTAAAGTGAAATAATAATTAGTACTAGCCTAGATTCACCCCACATTCTCCCGTATAAACAAACATTGAAGTACGGTACTACCGTAACTCGTCCCATTGGTTGTTTTTCTATTTATTATTTTGTATATGATATATGCCGCAATGGTGGGCCTGTGTCTGCTAGGCTAAGGGGTCTGACCATAGACATAGAGATACATCTCTATGTCTATATCTCTATGTCTATGGGTCTGACACTATTTAATACTATAACTATAACTTAAATTAAATCACGAAATAATTATTTTCTAAACCCAAACCGAGATTTACCACAAATGCGAATGAGTATGTTGAAAATGGAAGGCTTTAATTTAAAACGTTACTTTACTTTTTTGTAATTGAAAGACTTTTAATTTTAACTTAGTTTGTATAAATTTGTTGTGATTACATTTGTTTAAAAATCTATGTAGTAACATGCCTATTTTTTATGCCTATAACTATAAATAATTTATAATATATAATATTAATAATATACTATAAAATATTAATTAAGATATGAGAACAAATTGGTATCCACATTCTAACATTATTCTTAGGATCTCATGAGTTCTTGACATAACAATTAATTTAATACATTAAAAAATCCAGGACCATTTTGAAAAATCAGTTTGAGGTACCCATGCCGGCTCATAAGGGCATCAGACAAAATGTTAAATTTATATCAAATGCATTATTAGCTAAAACTAAAATGTCTTAAATTAAAATTTGTTTACTTTCTATTAATGATATAGTCATAGTTTTATTGACACAAATTGCATCTCATATTAAAATCATCATGCCTCTTTATATTTTGTATCAGTCTCCAGTTGACTTAAAATTCGACCCTATCTATCCTTAGAATCCCTAGTATTTAATTCTAAGTGTCACGGGTTCTCAAAATGTGCACAGCGTCACCCTGGAGAGACATGTTGGAGAGTCATGGTATCCCCAAAGTGTGAACATTAAATAATTTTATTTCCACTTTTAACCTAAAGTGTTATCTGGCTGGCCTGGTGCAAACCAGTAACTCACCTGAGTTAACTACTGTTTGTAGCCACTGTCCCTCACTTCCCCACCTACAAAATAAAAAATCGACACCCCCTCCCCGCAAGGTATATGTACAATATTAATTGGAGACACAATAATGGGGGTAGAGGTAACAGATTCCCAGATGCATAAACTAGTGGGGTGAAAAAATGAGCTTTTGGAAAAATAATTGGGTAGGGGCTGTAAATGAATATTTTCTCTGAACTTCAAATATTCTAGCTAAGCCTCTGATATGGATGGCCCCTTAGTGGGCAGGATAGGTAGTTGTTGGGCAGGGAAGGATAAGTTGTAGTTAGGCTGCCAACCATCAATTTAAAATAAAATTAACAACTGTTATTGGTTCAAATTGTTTATTGAATCTACAATACTACAATAGAGCATGCCACCAAACTATTACATTGGTGGAAAAAACATAAATTGTTTAAAAATTACTTTTAAGCAGAGCTTTCACATTGCCCCTGCTAGCATGGTACTGAGAAGTACTGGTATCTATTGTGATAATGAGATATATCTATCATGATACTGATAATATAACTATCATATTTATTGAGCATTTTAAGTTAAACAGGGAGGTAGTTTATATCAGCGAGAAGCCAGTATAGGAACTGCTCATTCCTACCAAAGACAATCAGGGACTGGAACAAGCTTCCAAAAGGAAAAGTTGAGGCGACAACACTTGACTCATTTGCGTCTATTGCCTCAGGCCTTCCAACCCCTAGTGCATGATACCCTCTAACAGTTACTCTTGTAACCAGTTAAATATCCTCATCAACACCAGGCACAGAGACATTACAAATCCCATCTACATTCATAGGAGCCATAATGATCAATAAATTGATCGTGGGCCCTTAATATATATAAGAAGAAGAAGATACCCGTTAAATCTATTTTCAAGTTGACGTGGAGTTCATGGTTTGAAGTCAGATAAAATTATACCAAACAATTTGTTTAAATAAAGTGCAAATCAGTAAATAAATATGTATATTGGTACATTTGAGATAAAATTAAAATATAACATATCAAGTCTAATTAAATTGAGTATTTCTTTACAAATCTGGTCAGTATATGACCATGACCATGATCATTTAAATTTATACCATAAATGTTGAATATTTATTTCCGTACATGGAAAAACATGCCAATTAATAAATATTTATATCAATAAATAAATATGTATAAGGGTACATTTGAGATAAAATTAAAACAATATAACACATCAAGTCTAATTAAATTGAGTATTTCTTTACAAATCTGGTCAGTAAATGACCATGATCATTATCATTTAAATTCAATCCATAAGAGTTAAATATTTATTTCTGTACACGGAAAAACATGGAAATGAAAAAACAAGTTGCATTAAATTAAAATGAAGGAGCATATAAATTTATAAACATAAACATAAACATGACCATCTCTAAGGAACAAAAACAGTGCAAAATTCTGAAACAATTACTTGTTCTTCGGGAAATGTCATATTCTTACAACAACATAGAAGCAATCACATTTTTCTTAAGCAAATTTTTCTAATTAAAGATTCATTCTATTTAACACATCTTGTAGAGAGTGTAAGGGGTACCAGTACCGGTACAGATAGTAGTTTCTTAGTTATTACTTCATCATCATCATCAGGTCCCGTAGTCCTTTGACCGTTGGGACCATACCATAAAAATCATGGACCACGCCCGTTCCTTTGATTGGAATAATCACTTAAAACTTAAATACTTTAACTGTAGAATTTAATTTTTTAAAAAAGGTAAAGTACTTTGGCAATGTATACAATAACTTTGGAGGTAAATGCCTGGGAAGTAAATAAGTAAAAGTTAAAAATAGATAGCTTTTGAACTTGAAAACTAAGTCAAGGCACAAAGCAGAACTGTCAAAATAATTTAGCAGTTAAAATGTGTCGGGTGTAAAAAAAACAATTATGCAAGTTGATGCTGAGAAATAAACAAAAAAATGCTTTTCTAACAAACCATTCATTTACATTAATAATATACTCAATAGTTATTATTTTAAAAAATCAAGAAATAACAATAATTGCACATTATAACAATTTTTAGGAGTTTATAACTCATACAAATAGATTGAGTCATAAATGAATTTGTTAGTTTTAGTTGTCTTAACTAGGCACAGCAATACAATAAATGTTATCTGTACATGTAAATTCCTCTATCTCTGTCCTTTTCATTGACCAACTTTCTTGGATTGTAATGGCATGGGCCCAAGTGCATGGCCCCAGTTATAGTAAGTGTAAGCTGGTGCATACTCCATGTTACCTCGGGTATGCTCGTCATCCCCTTTGTCACGTGTGTCGTAGCGTCCAGTGATGCACTCATTGTATGCAGGTGGAGCTGAAACAAACAAGATGGGTCCATTAGTGTGACCATCTTGAGGAGGGGGGGGGGATCTCAATCATCTATGTGATGGGATATGTAAACAAATTAAATTGTCAAGAGTTATACTTTCTTAGTTATTTGAGGATATGCCCAAAAAATAGTGATTGCTGTATATTTAAAGATGACAATATTTTATAGAGGCAACTTCATTCATAATATAAACAAATTTTGGAATAAAGCAGCTTGTAGGAATTCCACTTTGAGAAATACTAGTTTAGAGAATTCATCAGGAAAGGAAAAAGCAGTGAAAATAGCTAGATTTTTGCGCTTAGTAGAAGGAACCACAAAGGCATTTGCTGTGAAAATTGGTATTACAGTTACAGTCAAGAGTGCCAAAGTTTGCAGTATAATCTAATTCAGCAGAACTAATGCCTTCAGTGTAAACAAAAATTACATTCACTATGAAACATACAAGTCTAGCCATAAAAACGATAATCATCCCAATTGAATTTTGGAAAGTACAAGCCTGATGGAAATGTTTCAGAAAATAAGAGGAAAAGTTACTTATTAGAAAGAACCTGATTAAAGTGTTTCTAAAATATACAGGAGCAAAGATATTATATTGAAAATTAAAGAGAGACAAAAGGAAAAGGATCTACTTACGCAAATTAGGCAGGCCACTTGGTGGAAGGGGATATAACTTTCTACCAGGGGGAGCTGTGGGATTACTCTCCCATTCATACATGATCCCACTAATGTAACCAACTGGAAGCATTGGTGGATGCTGATCAATTACAGATCTTAGAGGTACGGTACCAATAATAATATCTAAAGGTATCTTAAGATCAGTGGCAGGTCCAGATGGTTCCAAATAAAGCTAGTGATATAAATAAATAAAGTTGTTGTCAAGCCTTACATGTTTAAAATGGACAATCAGGATTTCAAAAATCAAAATTCAGGAATTGAAATACAGGCCTTTTAAAATGTTAAGAACTCAAAACGACTATCATATACAAAGAGTATGAGGAATGCTGTTGCCTAAAGATGAAAATATAGGTCTACAACAATCATCATACATCTGATAATTTTCAACACAATGCTTGAAAATACCTTATTAAACATCTTATTATTTGAGAAAAGAAATCGCACAGTAATGACGCAAAAACACTATTCACTATAATGGGAAGATATTTAGGAATATAAATGACTTCCCAGGTAACGTGGTAATCAGTTTAAAAAGGGAGAGTAATTTCTTTAGATATTGTTTATAAGAAAAACACAAAGTATGGAATTTGTTAAGCTCCTTTATTTTTTTTATAAAACATGTTCACACTCCAGGGACTGCCTGTTTACAAAAAAATGATAACTTCTTTAAGTTAGAGATGTTAGTATTATTAGATTTTTTGTCAAACTGATTATCCATCGTGTCATGATTAACACTCTGGAACCGGGTACGACACATATATGTAAGATTTTATTGTATTCTATGACTAAAATTTCTCTTTATTGTAACCTTTACGTGAGCACTTCAGTTAATGTATCCCAAAATGCTCTGTTGCTTTTCAAAGCATTTCCCGTTGCACTGATGTGGCTTTGCCAGGACACTAAAACCAGTATCACATAAATTCTAAAGAATTTATTCTCCCTTTTTATTTTTTAAATGGACTTTGACATTAGTTGAGCTTGATATGCAGCACATTCTAAATCTTTATTCATTACTAGGCTGGGCATTTTTATTTAGCTGCAGGCATTCTTAAAATATGATACCAAACTATTGAAAATTGTCATACAGTATGCTGTACAGAAGTGTAGATACGCACTTGATGAAGATAAAGGATTCGAATTGAATGCAGACAAAATTTAAATGTTTTATTTTTATTAAATTTTGAAAATATTTTGTGCACAGACTTTCTTTCCATAATGCATTTAAACAAGTTTTTAAATAATTTTCTACTTTACAGTTCATTTTAAATCGTCTTTGACAGAAAGTCTTTTAAAAAGCGTTTTGTTACTATTTTTTATTTTCTACGTTTTAATATTAAAATTGTAATCTTTAAATTACCGGTATCGATAAAGAATTATTAACATTTTCAAACATCAAATGTTTACAAAATCCCGGTTAAAGTTACTTAACTCTTTGCCTTGGCATAAAACTAAAGAAGTAGATCGGAGCTCACCCACCCACCCATTCGCTTAACCAAGCAGACACTGTCAACCCTGATAATTTGAGCTACTGTGGCAACCTGCCTCTGTCGACCGAGTTTTCTTTTCCACCCATCACCAGGTGAACACTGCGCAAGAAAGACTCAATCTTAAAATAATAGAAACAAAATAACACTCCACAAGATCGTTATGCAAATTGAGAGAAAGTCTATAACAAGAGATGGACCTTTTGTATGTCACTAAAGGTCATTTATTGAAATGTTGAAAAATATTATATTTCATTTTATCCCCCTCTAATTTACCTCTCCATGGCTTGCCATACAAGGTTACCGGCCTCTGCACTGAATAAAAATATAACATTCATTTAGTTGTTCTTACCTGTAAAATATAACGTATGTCAATTAATTTGCAACCATCAAGGAAAGATGGTGGTAATGGTGGAATTATCAACTGTTCTCCTGTCCAGAAGTCGTGGCCATGACCCACAATCCCTGGTCTAGTAACCCGAGCCACTTCAGTTTTACAGGTCCTTGACCTTTGCCTAACATGAAATGTTGTTACCTTCACAGAGTAAATAAAAAATTAAAATTTCGTCAATCATATTTTAAATAACATAGCTTTATAATTTATTTTCCCAGCAAAAACATTATGTTTGAAGATTTAAAAGCAATAAGAAATTAACAACAAATGCGTCCAAAAAATGATTATTAGTTTTGTATACAATTTTTTATAGAATACCATAATAATATTGAAAAAGTTTTGGGAAAAAAATGGCTAAATATGTAACCTCAAGCCCAAACAATAGCGGTGGTAAAGTATTGCCAGGGAGCTGCCCATTTTCATTTGTATGTAACCAAAGGCAGCCCTGGTTCAAAAGGGGACAGTACAAATTTAAAATTTAGTTATTTAAAAATTTGCTTTACATAACATGAAACAGTTATGTGACTATCTAAAAAAAAGAAAACTAACATTGACTCATTTGTTGTACCATACAACCAGAAGAAACAACAAATGTTCAACAAATGAGCCAAATCGTAAAACAGATTAAAATTGAAAAACCATAAAATGGTACGTAATATTATGAAGCTTAGAACACTATCACTGTCATTATGATGCATTTTGTAAAAGTGCTGTGATACAATTCATTTTACAGCTAAACGCTTGGACATTTTATAAACTGATGCCCATGAAATTGGTGTGACATACCATACTTAATGAATTTTTAAAAAAAATCAAGTTATGTAAATAGACAGGTAAATAATTCATTTGATCATATTGGAATGGGTAAAATGTAAGACACATATTATATAACAAATCATTATTTCTAAACCATAGAACTAGTGTGGATAAACTGATAGCTATAGAGAAGAAGCAAGATTTTCAAAATTTGTAATGATCATCATGTTATTATCACTCTGGATTCTGACACATCTTAGCTGGTTATGACAGTAAAGTGGGGATTTACATTTTTTTTAAAAATATAGCAGAAAATAATCACCATTTTCAGAGCTACATATGATTGTTTAATTCTCCTGCTTGATCCGTTGCTGATTTCAGCATGCAGCTTCACTGCCTCTCCTGGAACATAAGCACTCCTTTCAATGTGGAAATTTGCCTCAATTGGGGCTGATTTACAACAAAGGCAGAAAAGTTGTTTCTCTTTGGTTTCTTGAAGTCCTGCCTATATAAAGATTACAAGATGAAAACTGTCAAAATGCTTTATTGCTTTCAAAGGTTATATTTACTATATTTAAGGGATCTACATGTCAGAAATGTGGGGACTGTTGGGGTGTAGTCTCATAAGAAGAAACATACACACACTCCCTACACAGTGAGGTGGCCCAGCCAAAGCAGTAGTTTCAGCTTTAAATTTGAGTAGTGCTAGTTCAGGAGAATGTAATTCTCATTGAATGCAATTATGCAGTACAAAGAGTATGAGGAATGCTGTTGCCTAAAGATCTAAGGACATATGATGATATCCCAGAGTAGCAGAGACCTATTTAAATCACTCTTACTTGTAGCCATTTGTCCCTGTTGAGTGGAAGGAGTTAAACGATTGTTAATATTTCCACACCAAACCTTTGGAAGCTTAGTACGGATCACCATTCCCATCCAGACCTGAATCATACTGTATTTTAGGCATGCATTGGAAGTTGGCGGAGTGGTATGACTAATGGGACATAAATAATACTTGTTGAGAATTTGTGACACTTTGTGACAGGGGGGAGTAAAAAATTTGTGAAGTGACATTTTTTTTGTATTTTTGTAAATCTAAAATTTTATAATTTTTAAAATTCTTTATTCAATTAATTTTAAAAACATTAATTTCAGGTCGAAATTGCTTCAGGTATTATAGATACAATGAAACTCAGTCATGCAGATCTTCCGCGCATATCGAAAAAAGATTGTGGCCAAATCACATTCGGCTTGTGGATGATTTTGTTGTATCGCGGAAAAGTTTTCTAATAATACTACATTGAAATCCATTATCATTATGAGAAAACGTTAAAGAATAAAATAAAATTTTAGTTTGGTTATGAAAATGTTATGTATGTTTTGATTTTTCTAGGTGAAGTGACACGGGGGGGGGGGGGGGGGGGGGGGAGATGGGTGAAGAATTTTTGACACTTTGTGACAGATTTAGCGTGACGTAATTTGTGAACGACCCTTAAACAGAGGGTCTTTTTAATCTGTTAATCAACTCCTAAATCCTTTCACAGCCTGTGTTGAACCGTAGAGCCCTACTTTACTTAACTTGATGACTTACGGTACTTTATTTAACTTTGACTACTGACAAATGTTAATAAATATGAAAATATTACTGAAAATTCATGTTTGGATTATTTTGGTCAAATCTCAAGCTTGAATGTGTTATAACTTAAGTACATAACATTGATGCTTAGAAGTAATAGAAGCAATATTTGTTTAAAACATGTTTACCATGGCATTAGGTTGCTGGTTCAGATCTAATATGCTAATGATAGTGAAGACCCGCTTGGCCTTCAGATCAAAGTAGTCGTGCTTCAATTGATCAAGTGCGTCAATTGTGCTTCTAATAGTATATCTAACATGGCCGATGTGAGCCTCAAATGAAGAAGGAAGGCCTTTTGGCAGCTGAAACTCAAAAGGAAATGTGTGCTTTCCAGTGGGTAGTTCTCTGGTGCCACTGCCCTGTCCTGGCCCTAAAAGTTGACAAGGGCAAGAAAACAACATTGATAACAATACAAAATATTTTTAAAAAATTAAAAATCCATGTGAATAGGGTGTAAATACTTTGGCTATCAAATTATTTGAGCCTAACAGATATGTGCATAGAGTTATTAGACCAGCGGTTTAAAATTATTTTTATGAATGAGAAGAAAAGCTCATTAAAACAACATATACCAAATAACAGCTGTTAGAAATATGTTTAATTGAGTGCTCATCACCAAAGTTTAAAATACTTACATATTCCAAATAACAGAGCATCCTGGTCAAAGTATTTCTCTTCATCAGTAAAAGTATAATGAGTTGTGGTACGATTTTTACCAGAGCCAGTGCTGTGACTTTCAGTCCATTGTACATATGCTTTACCCTCAAATGACAGCTTTATTCCTTTATAAAACAAAAGGAATTACCAAAAAATGTAATGGTTTGGAAGCTATTCTGAAGATATAGTCTACAATCTTCAATTTAAAATATAAAAGAATTATTACGTGAAACCATCCATCAAAGAAAAGTTACAAGTTGAAAAGAAAGTTTTTCAAAGTCATTCTGTAAAACCAAATACATCATTTTTGTACTTCCTACAAAGAACAAACCATCTTTTTTCAAACTGATTTAATGGAGATTTTTTTTCCCTTTAATTTTTAAGTTATTTTTACAAACCTCTAGTCTTCAGTGGCTCAGTCAATTCCACGCTGACATAACCTTGAATATTTTGACCACTATAAAAAACACCACTTCCATTGTTGAACAAAATCTCAAAGGCTGATATATTTTGTTTCCCCATAATAGTTTGAGAACCTAAAGCTTAATGAAAGAAAGAAAGTAATTACAATACCATAAAGTTATAAAGACTGCACAAAGGCAATATAGATTAAAAATTATCATTCAGAAAATAAAAATAATTAAGTTGAAAATGAATTAAGCAATGAAAAGATCATGAAAGTAGCAATCATTAAATTTGCAAATGATATCACCAGCAATGGATTAATATCTCAATGGGGAACCCTTAGAACATAACTTTGTTACAATTACAAGCTTTATCAGTTGGTGCAATGAAAATTTTCATCAGAAATGACTGTCAATTTATGAAGGGGGAATCACCCAATTCCTGATCTCACAATAAAAAAAAACAGTATAGAGCAACTTGACACATATAAGTAGCTGGTGTCACCATTAATAATAAACTAACATAGCATGAACAAGGCAAAATTTTGTAAGAAAAAAGTCAAACAAAGATTTTTCCATCTTAAAAAAATTGTACAATTTAAGCCTAAACAAACAAGTTATAAACTTATTCTACATTGTAACAATTGGAAGCCTACAAAACTACCTTCTTGTGTGGGAATTCATCCTCTGATATCTAACACTGATTAAATAGACTAATCAAGAAAGCTAGTAATATCCACACATACTCAACACCCTTTACTTGATGAACTGTTTGAAGAAAAATGCTGCTGTAATACTAACAAAAGTTTGGTTGATACATCCCACCCTTCGTCACAAATACCTAAGATCAGCTCAATCAGGGTGAATTCTTTCTCTTGAAGTTAGGACCAAAAGATTTAAAAATACTTTTGTTCCCCAGTATGTATGACTTTACCAGCGTGCTGCCCCATGGGTTACCGAATCTAAATGATCACTAATAAAGTCATTATTGTCACTAAGGAAGTTCATTGATGGCTGATTTCTATGCTAGAGAAATACTTTTGTGTTTAAATTATTATATTTGTATAATGTTGTCTTGGTTAAAATACGTATTTATTTATGTGCTGAAATGAACATGTGCATTGTAATAAAAAAACCATTTCCAATTATTTTTATCTTATCTTATTAGCCCTTATTTATTCCTTGTAATATTTATTATTCAAAAAGTAATACCAGTAGTAAGAGTGTAAAAAAAAGAATGGTAAACCAGTACATTATTTGTACTAATTACATTCCTTGCTGCTAAACGCTGAATATAATTGTAAATCATGGGCTATAGCACTTTATAGTTAATTTAGAACAATCAGTAAATTTTAATAATTTGTTTCAATGTTTAATAATAAAATGTACCAGTCTTTGAAAGCAAAAAAATAGTGAGAAATGAAAAAGTTGGCAAAAGGCATTGGTGCTAGAATATTATACACCCTGGGCATTTTTCTATTTTCAAGGGCACTTTAATGTACATGGTAGGCACTACTCCGAATGCTGGTCCCAAATGTCAAATAGTATACTTTTCATTAGAAAAGGCTACCAGCATTACAGGATCCGATAATTAGTGACATAATGGATATGTCTACAATTCTGAATAAATGGAGTTGTCTTGCAGACTAATAATAGCTTGTAATAATATAAAATAAACAGTAACATGGCTGGCAGATTGCAAGCCCTGGTTTATATTGCAAATAATTTTTTGCCAAGAAAATTCTGCAAACCTATGACACAATGCTTTGATTAGTCTGGCTTGCTGAACACTGAATAATAGAAAAAAGCAATAACTGCATTAATTGTCAACTTCCCATGTCTTTAGTACTAAGTGCTGTATCACCTAATGGTTACTCATGGAAATGCCATCTCCTTTATATGCACCGGGTCATTTTTGCAAACCGTGGGCTTAGCAAACAGAAAATCATCTGTGCATTATGCGGTGCAGTATATGCACCGGGTCATTTTTTGCAAACTGTGGGCTTAGCAAACAGAAAATCATCAAGATGATATTCTATTGGGTTTATGATGAGAAATGCAAGCATGTTATGCTTTTTGAAAGTTGGGAACCATATGATTGTTAACTACTGCAACTTTCCCCAAAATGAGTGTCGCTATTGATTTCAAGTTCAGCTCGGAGACTATGATGCCACTGCGAAACCTATTTACGTTGAGGTTGATGAAACATAGTACTTTTATTTTTATCAGAAATATCATTGTGGCTGTTGCAGACGTGGCTCTTGGGTTGTTGGAATCATTGAATGTGTTACTGGTTGATCATAGTTGGAAATCATAGCGCTGGGAAATGCACCAACACTTGAATGCATTATAACTGATCATGTACGTCCAGGAAGTGTCACTGCTACTGATGCATGGGCTGGCTATGCTAACATCAACCAAGTCAATAACAGAGTTTATCAGCAAGATGTTGCAGTTCATGCTCAAGATTTCATACATCCTGTTCACACAGATATCCACACACAGCAGACTATTGAGGGACTTTAGATGCAGGCCAAGTGGGAATTAGTGGAGTTTAGGAGTAGTTTTGGCTGCAGAGCTCCCAAAGTGCTCACGGAGTGCTCACGGAGCACTGCTACAACTGTGGCCTATCTATAAAAATTGGCTCTACTTCTAGTCTAACTAACTCTAAATAATAATATAATAAAATAATAGTATTTGGTCTCTATTATAAAAACTTTATAATTACTATTTATATATTATTTATAAACATAATGGAATATGCAAAGCATTCAAATCTCCATTGTCAATACTGAATACTGGTGGGCTACTCACCACGCCACTGCGCCTTACTAAGTTAGTGTAATTGTATTATATAATTATATAGTAATATTAATAGTAGGGCAATCCCTTGATTACCTAATAGTAATAGTAGTATATAATAATAAGTATAGGCGGCATAGGCTAATACTAAAATTATTAGAAAATTTGATTCCACAAGAAAATTACTTTATTTAATATTTTAAATTTTAATTATACATGACAAATGGCAAATGGGGTGAATGAAAATAAAATGATTCTGATAGATAGGTTTAACTTTTTTAATTATATTTTTTAAATTGTTAATTGCAAAAACTCACCGAGCGGAACACTCTTGTCCCTTAAATGTAAACTCCCTAGCTAGCCGTTTTTGAGGATCATAAAGTTATAGTCCTTGGAATTGTATTATTTGTATAGTAGTATTAGTAGGTATACCGTCATTCAAATCCGTATCATGTAAGCTATGACTATGCCAGACTGAGATGTACTTTCTGAACTTTCTGCACTCTTTGTTTACTAGTACTATTGACATTTGACATTTTTGCCATGACCTTGGTCTTGGTGGGAAAACTGCCAAGTAGGTTACTTGCACTCTTGGGCTACCACACCTTGGGAAATTTCACAAGATCTTGGGAATTCACGACCGCCATTGGGATCTGGGGAATAATTTTGAAAATCAGGCAAAACCTTGGGAAATATTAACAGGGGGAAGATTTTTTACATATTTTGAAAAAAAGCAAACAACATATGTGATAAAAATTAAAGTGAGAATAAAACAAAACAGTTTTTAAATTAACAAGGAAAAAATGTATTGTTTTAACTCTTTTCTGGTTTTAACTTTTTAAACCATTCATAAATAAATAAGAAATCTTCTGACATTAAAGTTAATATTGTGAAGTATTAAAAAGTTAATAATTAAAGAAATTCAATTTTCTCTTCTTTTTTTTTACATTGAATACTAAAAATTACATCCAGGTGTTAAAAGTTTATCAAATTGTAGAACAGTCTCAACAATAAATAAACTGATAATAAATGTTGAATTCTCAAAGGAAATCAATATATACTATTAATATTATATAATTTGTGAGGGGGGGGGGGCAGTAGGCTCAGAAACTTTATCGTTAGGCTATTAGACATTAGTAAACATACGAAAAACAGTACAAGCCAAAGAGGGAACGATAGTGTTCAATCAAGAATCGATAGTAAAATTTGATGAATTTCAGTTACTTCTACAATGTGTTCAAACTATGATACGATGAATCTGTTAAAAAATCCAGCCTAATTTTCATCAATTGGAAAAAAAATAGTTGTGCATTTACACACAGGTAATTAAGATATTAAAATTATACCGGTACATTGTAGGATTATAACTGAAAAGTTCATTTAAACAGTATTTTGTTTGAAAAAAAAAATTATAATGCAAATTTACAATTTAAAAAATACTTATTGTCTTCATATAATATCAATCCATTTTAACTACAATTATTATTATTAAATTCTGCTTTATTGCTTTGCAAACCCCATTACTAATCTACAGACTTACAATAAGAAAAAAAAACATGTTTTGATGATGAACCTTTTGCCCTTGTAATAGTTGTAAAGAGACTTCTGTGTTGATTAACCCTGTGAGCTTTGTTTCAAAGTGACTTCTATTACACATGTAGATGATATTTTTACCAGAAAATTTGGAGGTAATATTTAATTTAGTAGCCTAACTCCAGTGGGTATTGATAATTTGGATTATAAATTAATTTATTGTTTTTTTTCAAAATCAAATTTCATTTTTTTAAGTGAAAAAGATTTTTTTTAAATGTTTTTTAAAATAAATTTCAGTCAATTACTGTACCCCGAGTTTCAGGGGCATTAATTCAAGCTATTATTGCATTAATTACTACATAGAAAACCATTTTTAAAGAATACTCTAAATATTTATATGATCTTGGGAAATCTTGGGAATTATTTGACAAAATCTTGGGAAATTTTAAAAGTGAGTGGCAGCCTTGTCTTGAAGGGGCCAATCCATAAGTGACGTCACGCAAATTTTGCCCACCATCAAATGTAACATCACAAACCTCTGCCCCCACCCCCTCTTCCGGTTAACAACAAGATGGCTGAAATCAGAAATTGGTGTAGTCCCCAAATAAAAATTCAAACTGCAACATGCCTAGAAAGCGGACAGTGTTCATAAAACGTACCAATAATTCAAAGGAGAAGAAAATGGATATAACTAATCGGAAGACAGCAGAAAAGGTATAAGAGATCGACTAACGAAAGTGGGAACATTTGCTTCTTGAGAGACAAAAAAACCGGAAATTGCGTATTTATGCCGCGACACAATTTCTCGATAAAATAACAACACATAAAAAAAAAAAAAAAAGCTCAAAACCATTAGCTTCGGGTAGATGAGACCCGTAAGCCATGGCCGGTAGCTCATCTAGGAGAGGGAAACTCTGACTCCAAACCTCCGCTGCCTTGTGGATATACCCTGATGGGAAAGGCTAAGGGAGTAAACCCCGACAGAAAATCAGGAATTGGAGCTCCTTAGGCGGTCTGTTTTTGAAATCATTTGCATTCCGGCAGCTCCTGCGACGCCAATGGTGCCAAGCCGTATCGACACTACTCGATCCCTTGGATCCACCAGTGGCGTGGAGAGGGGGGATCTGCTGGTTGGGCAGCAGCTGGTTCTCCATACTACTTCGCCCAGGCTTTATCTTCACTGGGTGCGTGGAGATCAGAGGGTCATCTCAACAAGTAGGCCACAGAAACATGCACCTAGAAATAAGAAAACAAAAGAAAAGAAGACACCAGCTCTTCGACTAGCAAGCTGGAACGTAAGGACTATGTGTCCGGGCATTACTGCCGACCTGCAGCTCATTGACGACGCAAGGAAGACAGCTATCATTGATAGAGAGCTTAGCAGACTAAACATTGATATTGCGTGCCTCCAGGAGACCAGGCTCCCGGAATGTGGTACCATAAAAGAAAACAACTACACTTTCTTCTGGCAGGGTGGACCAATGGACGCACCAAGACAACATGGGATTGGTTTTGCTATTAAAAACGTACTATGCTCATCCATAGAACCCCCGACAAAGGGCACAAATAGAATACTTACCATACGTCTATCAACGTCTTCTGGATTTGCCAACATCATTAGTGCTTATGCTCCAACACTTTCCTCCAGCTCAGAAGCGAAAGATCAGTTCTATGGAGATCTAAATCAAACAATAGCCAGCATACCCAACAATGAAGCAATTTACCTCTTGGGTGACTTCAATGCGAGAGTGGGAAGTGATTACATGGCCTGGCCTACATGCCTTGGTCATTTCGGAAGAGGCAGGCTAAATGAAAATGGGCAGAGGCTACTGGAAATATGCTGCTTACATGGACTATGTGTAACAAATACCTACTTCAACTGTAAGGCTATTCACCAAGTATCATGGAGGCATCCCCGCTCCCAACACTGGCACCAGATAGATCTCATAATTACAAGACGCACACAACTGGCTAGTGTCCTCCTCACTCGCAGCTACCATAGCGCAGACTGCGACACAGATCATTCCTTAGTGGCTAGCAAGATAAGGTTACTGACAAAGAAACTGTATCACACCAAAAACAAGGGCAAACCTCGCATAAGCACATACTCCACCAATAACCCAGAGAGAACGGAAGAATATAACCATAGATTACAAGAAGCTCTTGAACAAATGCCACCAATAGACACTGTTGAGTCCCAATGGTCACATCTGCGGGACACTATCTATAACTCGGCTATCACGGCATTTGGCAAGAGAGAACGCAAAAGTGCAGATTGGTTCGAGGCTCACTGGCAGGAAATGAAGCATGTCACTGATGCTAAAAGAAAGGCTCTCTTGGCTTATAAAGACACGCCTTGCCCAGCCACTCTACAAACTCTTAAAAGTGCCAAGAAAAACACCCAGCAGGCAGCTCGCCACTACGCTAACACATATTGGCTCAATCTAAGCTCCAGCATACAGTCAGCTGCTGATAGAGGAGATGCAAAGGCTATGTACGAGAATATAAAACAAGCAACAGGGCCTCTGACCTCCAAGACTGTGCCCTTAATGTCAAAAACAGGGGAACTTATTACTGATCGGGATAAACAACTCAAACGGTGGATTGAGCACTACTTGGAACTATACGCAACAATGAACCATGTCTCAACCGCTGCTCTGGACGATATCCCAGACCTGCCGGTCATGGATGAGCTTGACACCCTACCCACCCTAGAAGAGGTACGTAGAGCCATCGATTGTCTCGCCTGTGGGAAAGCCCCTGGCAATGATGGAATTCCACCAGAGGTTCTCAAATGTGGAAAGGAAGTTCTATTACGGCCCTTGCACGATCTCCTTACCATGTGCTGGGAACAGGGACAGCTACCACAAGAGTTGAAAGATGCAAACATTGTTACATTGTACAAGAACAAAGGAGACAAGAGTGACTGCAACAACTATCGTGGAATCTTCCTTCTTAGCATAGTTGGAAAGGCCTTCGCCCGAGTTGCATTAACACGCTTGCAGACCCTAGCAGCGCGTGTACTCCCAGAATCGCAATGTGGCTTTCGAGCCGGTAGGTCAACCATAGACATGATCTTCTCTCTGCGCCAGTTGCAGGAGAAATGCAGGGAACAACATATGCCTCTATACATAGCGTTTGTCGACCTCACTAAAGCTTTTGATCTTGTCAGCAGAAGCGGCCTCTTCCAGATCCTAAAAAAAATAGGCTGCCCTGCACGTCTGCTTAACATCATCGAGCAGTTCCACTATAACATGCAGGGCACAGTATGCTATGACGGTGCCACCTCAGAAGCTTTTCCAGTAAGTAGTGGAGTAAAGCAAGGCTGCGTGCTAGCTCCTACTTTATTTGCAATCTTCTTCTCCATCTTACTCCAGTATGCCTTCCAGAACAACAGCGAGGGGATATACATCCACACTAGAGCAGACGGGAGATTGTTCAACATTGCGCGCCTTAGAGCTAAGACCAAAATAAGAAAGGTCATGCTACGTGAGCTCTTATTTGCAGATGACGCCACTTTAGTATCTCACTCAGCAGACGGCCTGCAGAGCCTTGTATCCAGTTTATCCGCTGCCTGCAAAGAGTTTGGCATGATCATCAGCTTAAAGAAAACCAACATTATGGCTCAGGACGCTGAATCTCCTCCCACTATCTCCATCGACGACTGCAACTTGGATGCTGTTGACAGATTCACATATCTAGGGTCGACCATTTCGAGCATCCTCTCAATGGAGGATGAGATAAGTGGTAGGATAGGGAGGGCCGCAACTGTCATGACGAGATTGAAGAAAAGAGTCTGGTCCAATGCCAAGCTCACAACAAGAACTAAGCTGCAGGTATACCAGGCCTGCGTACTGAGCACACTCCTCTATGGCTGCGAGTCTTGGACCACATACAACAGGCACGAAAAAAGGCTCAATGGCTTCCACCTCAGATGCCTGCGCCGCATCCTTGACATCAAATGGCAGGAAAAAGTCCCCAACACGGATGTCCTGTCTCAAACAAATATGTGCAGCGTCCCAGCCATTTTAATCCAAAGACGCCTCCGCTGGCTTGGGCACGTCAAGCGAATGCAACCTGGTCGCATACCTAAGGACGTGCTGTACAGCGAGCTGGCGATAGGGAAAAGGTCAGTTGGACGGCCTCGTCTCAGATACATAGACATTTGCAAAAGAGATATGAAGGCGGCTAACATCAACATCTCAAATTGGGAGGGCTTGGCGGAGGATCGATCCACATGGCGGGGCATCGTGAAGAAAGGATCACTACGTGCCGAGGAGGTCTACAGGGCGGAAGCAGCTGTGAAGAGAGCGCGGAGAAAGGCAAGAAAACACTACTCCACTGCATTCGTGTGCGGGACATGCACAAGAGACTGCCATTCAAGGATCGGTCTCATTAGCCACACGAAGAGCTGCAACCAGACAAGATAATCTATCGTCTCTCGTAGACGGAAAGATGCCATACATACCCCCTCTATAAAAAAATCCGTCTGATCACTTCTGTCCTTTTTTAAAAATGAGCACCTGTGTCATAAACATTTCCCGAAAACAGTGGTTCTTAAACAAGGGTGAAAGTGCGGAAGAATGGGACATAAATTTCATTTGCTGCCATTGCTAGTTGTTTCTGCAAGCAGTAAAAAAAAAAAAAAATTCTGCGCACTACTGATATTGGTAATATTTTTCTTGTGCCTAGAGCCTAGAAAGTTAATTTAACAAATAAAACTACAATAATTCAATTATTTTCATTTAAAAATTTTAATCACGGTTACTATTTAATTTATACGGAAAAAGTGGGAAGGGATGGGGGTGCGGGAAATGTTTAGAAGAGAGGCGCCTGAGACTGAGAGGGGATGCAGCACTGTAAAAATAAAAAAAATTAAAAATCCCTGGCCTAGAACATTAAAATTTAGCTGGGACTATTCCTACCCGGGTACCAGAAGTGAGAGGTTGGGATTAAAAACCTATTTAAAATATTATTGTTGGGTTTGTAAGACACTGTTTGGTATCAAAGATAACTGAATGGACTAAACGTTTGTAAACTTACTTCTTCAGTTTAACTTAAATAAACTACCACAATTACATCCGAATACCTTTGAGTCTAATGGGACCCGGGTGCGAATGGCGGCGCTGCGTGTCCGGGTCCATTTTGACTAATGCTATTCGGATGTCATTTTTTTTAAATCCCCAACCTCTCACTTCTGGTACCCGGGTACGAATAGCCACTTCGTTAAAATTTACTAAAATCACCCCACTTCCCTTTTCTGTCCAACATTTTTCGTTCTATCTCATTTCCCGCGGTAGTCCCCATGATTCCCGTCTCCACATTAAATTTCGACATAAATTCTCACGACTGTCAAAGTCACTACACCCCGATTCCCTTTCCCCGTGGCCGTGGCGTCCTGCAATTCGATCAGAGGCCATCTCTCGGACCTCGCACACCTGTACTGATTCTCTCATTGATCGTAGTTTAAAAATAAAATAATTATAATTTTTTTTTAAAGAATAATGTTGAAAATTTCGGTATTTAGTGTTATTAGGGGCATTTTTAAAAACTATAATGTTCCGCTTTTAAAGTGACGTCAAATTGCTTTAATATCCCCCCCCCCCTTTTTTTCGTCACACAACGTCTCAAAAATATAAAACCCCACCCCCTTTTTTTTATTATACGTGTGACATCATTTATGGATGGCTCATCGCATGCGTATGGTTTTTAACAAACAAAAATAGACTATCACATTATTTTTTGTGAGTGTAACGACATGGCCCCGAAAGATACTTGTCAACTCCAGCGCCGTTTCGAGCTCCAGAAAATTGAAAAAGTTGGAGGGGTGGTTGAGGGGTGCTAAGTGTTTAAAGAAATGTATTTATTGTTGTCATATAATCTGTCTGTTTAACTAGGCAATAGAAATGCATGTATCAGCAACCAGGCTGATAGAAGAGTGGGGAAATATAGCTGGTAGAAGGGTGGGACAACATAGCTGGTAGAAGAGTGGAGCAACAAACAGTGTCGGCCTTAAAAGGTTGTGTGCTCTATAGACGAGGAAATGCCTCCCCTTAATCACAAATGTTGATAAGTCATTTATTTTAACCAGTTTGTAGGTGAAAGTTCCATTAGTTTCGAAGCATGCGTCAGAGTGATAAAGAGTTGTACTTATGATTAAGGCCAATAAGTACCTCAGTCTAAACTTACTTACACTCATATTCTTAGATTGGTATGTGTGTAATAGAGTTTAGTGGGTTTTTTTTTAATTAAACCAAGGGCGGGCAACCCAAAAGGCTTCGCAGACCACTTTGATAGCGACAAAGCTGTTTGCGGACCGCATGTAATTAAACAGTATTAAAATAATGCTGGCATCCGTCCGTCACTAGGTAACGATGGTATGGCATTCGCAGGACGAAATCCACAAGGCCTGGGTTTATTCTTTAGGATTATTAGCTGGTTCCCAACAGCAAATCGCCTCTCTCCACGCCGCTGGATGACCCCAAGGGAACATCATGTGGATGATACAGCTTGGCACCAGTGGCGTCGCAGGAGTTGCCAGAATGTTTCATTGTATCAATGTTATCCGCCTATCGGGAATTGAATTCAGAGTCGCCTTCTCTTAGATGAGTTGCCGTCCAAGGTTAACGAGTCCCATCCATCCGGGGTGCTGGTGGTGTTTTTGCTTGACTGGGCTTTGGTCATCATAACAAGTACCCTATGGTCATCATAACAGGTACCCTATGGTCATCATAACAGGTACCCTATGGTCATCATGCATCTGTATTGTTGGTTAGGTGTGTCTGTTATAACATGTAACGGCAAAGTTATTCCACCTGTTATTATTATCTGTGTAATTCAACGTTAGTCACGACATTTAAGAACCTTTACATTGACCTGTACTATTGACCTGTACTAATGACCTGTACTATAGACCGTACTAATGACCTGTACTATAGACCTGTACTATACTATTGACCTGTACTATTGACCTGTACTGTTGTTCTGTACTATTGACCTGTACTTGATCATATATCTTCATTGTTATGTGTGTATTTTTGATCATATTTATTATCCTTATGTAGTTGAACGCTTGTATTTCTTTGAACAACCTTGACCTTGTACTGCTTATATCTTTTCATATATTGTTCTTTTGCCTTCGGAATTTTCGGTCTATTTCTTCTACCACTACTTTTTATACAACAATCTTTTTGGGATATTACTATTATCTAGTTTATCTTGATTTAACTTACTCTATTTTTGCTTATTATTACCAATCTGTATCATTCTTGTTTATACTTTTTTTTTTTAAATTTAACAATCATACCCGATCCCAGTGGCGTAGCTATAGATAGGGTTGATGTCACCCGGTGCGATAAACTCATGGTGTCACCCCCCCCCCCCCAACACACACACACCCTTTTCCCCCGACCTCCGCGATGGATTTCTTCCTGTTAACCTAAGTCCACAGTATAACAATGACAAGAATAAAATCAAATTAATTGAAGGTCAGGAGGTAAATGTATTTAAGAACTGTAACATGAAATTAGAATCACTCGACCAAATCGTATGAGGTATCAATGGAATGCTCTATTTCTCAGACTTTAGATAATTATAGCTTCCTGTCAAGAAAGTTACCAAACATTTCAATCAGCGTTGAATCATGGTCAAAAGGTGTCTTTCTTTCTGACCTAATAATAGGGTCACCTCAATTCTGACGCATCAACCCTGAACTTTTAAGAAAGCACGCATATGGCTTGGTTAAATTTGTGGACATTTTATGTGTGATCTGTTATCCTTTTATGAAATTCGACCGAGCAGTGTGTGCTAAGTATGCAATTTTTCAATTTGATGTCTCCCTCCTCAGATGGTGTCATCCGGGCGGTCCGCACCCCCCCCCGCATCCTAGCTACGCCACTGCCCATACCCCTATTAAAATGGCCTACTGTAAAAATGATTATAAAATCAACTTAGATGTTTTGTGATCACCACTATTAACTTAATCCCACACGAATTGGCACGCGACTGTGGGAACCTGGCCTTCTCTCTTTTCAAAAAGACACGATACACAGTGCATCTCAATTTGATGAATAACTGTATACGACTACGCGTCATAACTATACGCCTATAGTATTAACAGTAGTTTTAAACCTATGGTCGGCACATTTAACAGTAGAGACAGAGCTAAACTCAAATCTGTGCAGAGGAGGTTTCTTTTCCTTTCAAAGAATAGAGGTTATCAATCACTGTCAAAAAAAAAAAAAAACCAGTGGTCCACAGATTAAGTTCCACTATCTACCAATTTGAGGAGCACTTTCTGTCTAAAACCAATCGGAACCAGTTACTGTTGAATATCATCAGATTTATTATACACAAACCCAGCCATGATTTATACTCCCTCTCTGTCTCCCAACATAAAGTGTAATCTCAATGAAGTTAAACAAACAACGAACATCGCCACGCAGACCAGAAAACTGCAAAAATTTGGTCGTCCGCATACCTCCTGATCTCCCTCTGTCTGATGGTGATAGGTATCTCTTTTCAAGGGCGCTAACTTAGGCTAAGGGTCTCAAATTTATTTCTCTGAAGTCTTCCTTCGACCGTTATAACTTGCTTGCCGACTCTCCTCACCATTTTCGCCTTTTGAGACCACAGTACTCCTTTTATGGTGGAGAGAGCGCATGCCAGGAGGATGATATGTTCCCCTTTCAGGGTCAACCTGGACACCACCCTCTAATCAATCCAAAGCTTTAGATCTCTACATCAGCAGTACGAATCATGTGGCGGGCAAAATCAGTAGATTCAGCTTACATTCAGTAGATTCAGCTTACATTCAGTAGATTCAGCTTACATTCAGTAGATTCAGCTTACATTCAGTAAATTCAGCTTACATTCAGTAGATTCAGCTTACATTCAGTAGATTCAGCTTACATTCAGTAGATTCAGCTTACAATCAGTAGATTCAGCTTACATTCAGTAGATTCAGCTTACATTCAGTAGATTCAGCTTACATTCAGTAGATTCAGCTTACATTCAGTAGATTCAGCTTACATTCAGTAGATTCAGCTTACATTCAGTAGATTCAGCTTACATTCAGTAGATTCAGCTTACATTCAGTAGATTCAGCTTACATTCAGTAGATTCAGCTTACATTCAGTAGATTCAGCTTACAATCAGTAGATTCAGCTTACATTCAGTAGATTTAGCTTACATTCAGTAGATTCAGCTTACATTCAGTAAATTCAGCTTACATTCAGTAAATTCAGCTTACATTCAGTAGATTCAGCTTACAATCAGTAGATTCAGCTTACATTCAGTAGATTTAGCTTACATTCAGTAGATTCAGTTTACATTCAGTAGATTCAGCTACATACTTTAATTAAAGACAAGGTTTTATGTTGAGATTGCAAGTAAACTAATTTAATTAACTAAGTAAATGTTTTCACAAAATTATGTTATTGATTCAATTTGTTTATTTAAGCCAATAGACCATTGCAAAATATTACTTTGTTGATCAAAACATATATTTGAAACAATGTAAATTGTTTTTAAAATGTAAATATAAAACAGTTCAATAATAAATTGATCAATCAAAAACATTGTAAATAAATATCTAAAATATATTCTATAAATTTTGAAACAGAGACTGAAACATGTACGTTATATAAATGAAAATAGAATTTTTGTTAATATCATATAACAATTTACCCTGAAATTACAAATAAACCGGTAATTCATTTATATTATTTGGCATTAACTGAACAGTCATTAAAATGAATAACTTGACTTATTGTAAAAATAAATCATTATTGTTGTCATCGTCACAAAAATTTTGTTCTCTGTCCCAGACATAATTTATGATAACTATTCCATTTTGTGAGTATTTGTTAAAGTTACAGAAAGGGAAGGCAAAGTAAGCATTCATGATGTTACTTTTTCTTCTTTTTTTATTCAGTTGCCAGAGAAGATGGTTCGTGCTTTAATTTTATTTTAACAACAACAAATTTTTAAAAATACTTTAAACTCTGTACATTCTCGCATAATTGTGTAAATGTGATCAAATAAAGAAAAACACCCGTTAAGCATAATCTAGTTAAGAAATTCAATCAATTAAGCACTCTGTAAGTCACGGGAGTGATTTGTAAGAAAAATACACTTTGGTAAATGTATGACCATGATAAATCAACATCACGCCATAGAAACTAAATTAGTTGAACAAATTTACTTAAATTTTTTTTAATAATACTAATATTAAACTCTTTCTGCCCTCTCAAAATAATAATATAAAAACGTATACAGAAGGGAGAACACACTCATCCCAGCATCCCATATAAATATAATTTTTTTAAATATTATATTATATTACATATATCATATATCATATATATATAAATATTATATATATAAATACACCGGAACACACTGTGTAAAGCACATTTTTTCATTTGCAATTTCACTTTTGTATTGTTCATGCAACTAAACATAAAAAAATCCATATGGAGAAGATAGGATGGGTGCACAACTGTGAGGTGGTAAACATAGCTAATTGCTTCGATAAATCTTAAGAAAATATTTATTTATTTTAACACTGTATACCACTACCCAAAAAATCATAAACTTAAACAATTAAACACATTAAATATTAACATTACATAATTTTTATTCATGGAAAATAACTCATTGTAATGTAAATGATATGAGGAACACAATGTTTGAGAAGCAAATATGCTAAAAGTAACAAAATTAAATACATTGAATTGAGTTTAAATCTTGCTATCAGCAATGAAAAAAATGATTTGAAGGCACAAAACAGTAACTTATTGGTTCAGGAAATGTAAAAAAGTTTGGATTGTATCAGTTTTAAAATGATATGATTTGTGTAGAATATTTTATATTTTACCAATACTTTTTTTTAATGTACAAAAAATATAATAGCTACATGTATATTAAAAATATGTGTAATTTACACTATGGGTAAACACAATCAAGACATAATAACAAATTAGATAGTATGAAACTCATATAGCAGTATAAAGATTGAAGCATAATTTAATTACTCACAGATACTTAACACAATCCAAGCTATCTGTAGGCCTAATGCATAATTATTTAATTTTTATCTGTTTATGCATATAGGTTTTGTTTATTTTCATTAATTCTTGGCCTGTGTTGGCATGGCCCCAGGTGTATGACCCCAGTTATAGTAAGTGTAAACAGGTGCATATTCTGTGTTACCCCTGGTATGCTCACCATCACCTTCTTCATGAGTCTTATAGCGACCAGTAATGCATTCATTGTAAGAGGGTGGAGCTGAAACAGAGAAGTTTGAGTCATATAAGTTTTTTTTTTTAAGTGTTGTGTGAGAATTATATTTTTTTAAAAACATAATTGTGAAACAAATTACATATTTGAGAAAGCAACTAAAATATATGATGATAAAATAGATAACAATATTTAGGAGGGGTAATTGTGGTCATAAAAATGTAAATATTTACATTTAAGTTACATTTACTCATTTACTTAACTGTTAAATTTCATGATTCATTGTGTTTTGATTTTCAAGAAATTTTACTTTTTGTCTCCTACACAGAGGCAGTGCCCATTTTGGTTCCAATGCATCATACTTTGCCCATCATATTTTTGGCAAAATATCTACCGCTATTCTGATTTTAGCAGAAATGTTGTTTTTTTTTTTCTTCTTTTTTTTTTATAAAACAAAAGGGGGTGGCGGAAACCTCGAAATTCTCTCATTGACTTCCGCTGCCGCCCTTTTGCGTTGGCGTAGCGTTTAATTTTATTTTTAATTTTATTTTATTTTACATTTAATACAATTTTTTTTTTTTTTTGGAAAAAAATTTTGGTGATGTGGACAATGACGGATTTGGGACAAACGAATATTTAATGTTATTTATCATAGTCATGGTGGAATGTGTGAAGCCCCGTAGAGTGAAATGTGGAAATGATTGGGACGATAAGTAAATGGCTAAACACAATTAATTTCAGTTTCACTGCTTTGGATAATGGCCTTATAGTAATAGGTTTAAAACTATTTCTTTCTTCTTCTTCTTACAGTTAGAATATACAATAGATACGATAAGAAACTCAAATCAACAACTGCTTACAACCATAAAATTTTTATTTTCCCCCAACCATTAACATCTGGGAGAAATTCTTGCATTAGAAAAAAAATGTTCACTACTACAACTGCTCCTACTCACGCAAATTAGGCAGTCCACTTGGTGGTGGAAGGGGATATAACACTTCAGCAGGAGGAGCTGTAGGAGTAGTCTCCCATGCGTACATGTTTGCACTATTGTAACCGGGTGGTGGCATTGGAGGATGCTGGTCTACAACAGATCTAAGAGGTATGGTGCCAATAATAATCTCTAAGGGCACCTCGAGATCCAAGGCAGGCCCGGATGGGTCAACATTCAGCTAAGGTTATAAAATAGGAGTAAAGAATTTTTAGGACTAACAAAACAATTTTAAAGGAATATCAAGTTTTAAAAACTAAAAATTCAAATTCATCGGTATTTAGCTCTCAAACTGACACAATGCCGGCATTTAATATGTGGCATTGTATGACACGCTTTTACGAATAAAAGCGTTCACCACCCAACACTGTCATGGAATTTGATCTAGGCGTTAGGCTACCATAACATTGTATGGACGTCTTCTCCCTTACCGCTTAGATAGGAAACCACAATTTGTGCTTTTGGTATAAGTTCCTTAATTTAAAGTTGTTATACTTTAAACCATTATGGAAACTGTCCGGATATGGGTGCATCTTATATAGATACCATACAGTATAGTAGTAATTTCGAGACCTGTATGTTAGCGTATCCGGAAATTTGATCGAAAGAAATTTCGTCGACGGAAAATTGATCGACGGAAATTTGATCGAACGGAAATTTGGTCGAATCGTTTTTTCAGTTTATAAGTTAAAATTTTGCGTCAAATTTCTTTTTGAACGCATTATTTTGTTTTACTATATAGTATAGTGCGTTCAAAAAGAAATTTGACGACCATTTTAACGTCTGAACTGAAAAAAAGATTCGACCAAATTTCCGTTTCATCAAATTACCGTCGATCAATTTTCCGTCGACGAAATTTCTTTCGATCAAATTTCCGGTAACCGTATGTTAGCCCTCACTTCTCACACTAATTCTCAATGTAAGGCGGTGTACGAGTCTACAAATCAATCCCTGCCACGTGATTTCTTTTATAATCAAACATTATTACAAGAACATCATTTTTTATTGCTATTTGTATAGCACTGAACAGGTACTGTATGATCATTATGCATCTCTAGAGCTAGTTAAGTATATGTTGCCATAACCTATAATCAGAGGCGTAGCTACGATATTTTGCGCCCGGGGACGAACTATAAAATTGCCCCTCCCCTTTCTCCCCCCCCCCCACACCGTTTAATCACATTTTTCTATTGCATTGAATAAGTAAAATAATTTAAATTTTAATAAAACATTGTTTTTAAAGAAACAAATTTATAGAAATTACAGTACACGACCCACTCAGTCACTGTCGTAGACTGGTTTACATAGTCTACAAAAGATTTATTTTTCTTGATTTCACTGTCGCAAACTGGTCAATTACGCGATCAAAATATGTTTCTTCCAATGGTTCTCTTTCAACGCTAAGAAGAGCAAGATCGCTGTGACGATCCTGTCCAACTGACGCGCGCAAATCGGTCAAAATAAGTCGGCTCTCAGATGACACGTCTGCTGAGCCGCTGCACCGATCTTGTGACCGATTTATTACCCTTGTTTACTTTTAATAATGTAACGTTTTAAGCCTCATTTTTGACGGCCCTGTAACTTGGCGCCCGGTGCAGTGGCGTAGCGAGGGGGGGAAAGGAGGGATCATGCCCCGGGCGCTACTCACAAAGGGGCGCCAAATGGTATATTTTACATATAATATTGTATGGTTTTCGAATGGGGGGCGCTAAAAAGTATTGTGCCCCGGGCGCGAGTTAAGCTCGTTACGTCACTGGCCCGGTGACACATGTACCCCCCTGAGCCCCCATGTAATTGCAGGGTTAGTTAACATGTTTATTTGTTAGCTGTTTAATTCAAATGTTAGTCGGGACATTGTTAACCGGTACTATTCGTATCTTTCCGGCTACGCTCCTTTCTTTGCGTTAACAGTACGGTGCTATAAATAATCAAATTGTTATTAGATATTTACATTTTGGACCGTAAAGATTTAACAACGGTATAAATATTTTCTGACTTCAAATTAAAAAGAAAATACTTCTATAATTGTTTAAATGTATTAGTTTATTAATAAGTAGAAACTGTTTCTATGTCTCAAACAAATGACATAGAATGAATTGCAAGACATTGAGCAGCGCAGGATATCTGATACGATATGGCTTGCCAACATCTGACTTGAACAAAGATAACAATCCCTATTAAGTCTTTCTTACCTGTAAAATATAATGTATGTCAATTATTTTGCAACCCACAAGGAATGATGGCGGCAATGGTGGAATTATTAATTCTTCTCCTGTCCAGCTGTCTTCGCCATGACCTGCTATCCCTGGACGAGTGACCCGAGCCACCTCAGACACTGTCGTTCTCGACTTCGTTGTGGCGCGAAATGTTGTCACCTTTATAAAGTAATAAAGTAGTTTGGCAGTTAAAATTACATCTATCTTAAAGAAATTCCTGTGTAATTCATATGCAAACATTTACTGCCCTTTTTTTTTCCAATACGGTGTTATCATAAGACTCATGATAAGACGCATTTTCTTCTGTTTTCAAAACTATTTAATCGAGTTATTTTAAAGGTAATAGTCAGGAACTTTTATTCAAAAACAGGAGAAAAAAAAAACAAGTGTAGAACACCCGTAACAGTTTTAAAACAAAACAACGCAGCTGTCTTTAACATGGCCATAAATTGGCGTGGACAAACTGTTAGCAGTGTTAATTATATATGAAAAAAAAAATTAAAATTAATATTCTTCATATTATCATCAATTCCTGTACCATGTGCGCTAAAACAATCAACGGTAAAATCTTGAACCATTAATGTTACTCATCAAAATCAAAATGATTGTGCCGGGTACCAGTATTTATTTCTGTTTTTTTTTAATACCGTACGGAAATGCACTTCAAATTAAATAATTACCATTTTTAGATCAACATACGATTTGTCCATTCGCCTGCTTGCCCCGTTACTTATTTCAGCATACAACTTCACAGCTTCTCCTGGGACATAACCACTTCTGTCAATATGAAATGACGCCTCAATAGGCCCCGATTTACAACAGAGGCAGCACAAATGTTTCTGTCTTGCTCCTTGGAGTCGAGACTATAGAAGTACGGAATGAAGTAAAAGACTTTATTTTATATCATCTTAAATTAAACCTGATGATCTGAATATGACAATTAATTCACAAAAAGGAACAATGCTAATAAAGAGTGTTAGTAACTTTTTTGAAATTAAATGAAAATGTCTTATTGACTTATTGAATTGATCTTCAACTTTTTAATTTGATCTGTATTTCAACTGCACATTAAAAAAAAATAATTCTAGAGCCATAACGTGACTTTTTCTTATATGGGCCTACGTTATCGAAATGGAAGCTCACACTGAAGTGTGATGTGCAAAAACCATTTTTTTAAAAATATTGTCATAAGCTTTTTGAGTTACCCCATAAGGTTGGTGGTTTTAGAAATTAAATACTTTTTTTCAGTATTCAAAACATTTTAGAGACATGAAACCAGCCTAAATAAAACAATGTAAAATGACCCCAGTTTTAATTATTTACACATGTACTGTAAGAAATAACTTAAACTTTTATTTTAAAATGTTTTACCATAGTATTTGGTTGCTGGTTTAGATCTAAGATACTGATGATTGTGAAGACCCGCTTGGTCTTGTGATCGAATTTCCATGGTTTGTCAATTGTGCTACTAACAGTGTATCTAACGTGACCTATGACTGCCTCAAACGAGGAAGGAAGACCTTGTGGTAACTGAAACTGAAAAGGATACGTATGCCTTCCAGCGGGCAGCTCTTTGGTGTCACTGCCTTGCCCGGACCCTAAACGTTTTTAATGGAAAGAGTGTGTGTGGGGGGTGGGGGGTAGTATTAATTCATCAAATTAAAATAATTTAAATCTATCAATGAATGAAGGGGAAAATATATTAAATTATCTCACTAATTTCACTCTGCAGATTTATTCCATCATATTTCAATTGAGACAATACGTAAAAAAATAAATAGTAGTTAAGCATCCAACACTCAAATAATCTGAGCTGCAAAAAAACCACAACAACAAGTGATATCTACAATCCTTAGACAACTGTGAAAGTGTACGCATAAAATAAAGTTTTAATTTGAAAAAAAGTGTATGAATGGGAAAAATTAAAAACTGTTAGAAGTAGTAGTAGGAAAATATTCTGTATATATAATGTTCACTTAAGTAGCTTACATATTCCAAATAAAAGAACATCCTGGTCAAAGTATTTCTCAGTTGCAGAGTAATGCCTAGTTGTTGTGTGGCGATTTTTACCAGAACCTGTGGAATGACTCTCAGTCCAATGGACGTAGGCTTTGCCTTCAAATTTCAGCCGTATTCCTTCAAAATAAAAATTTATAACGAACCTTTAATTTAAGAGTAAATAATAAATAACGTAAAATCTGTTCAGAATATGTTAAATCTAAAACAGAGCAGAATAGGTACATTATTTTAAAACAGATTATAAGGTGAAACCAAAGTTAGTAAATGAATTTGTTTTGTAAATTTAGTATATTTTTCCACTAATCAAATACTAATAGTAATAGGCTTGCAGGGCATTTTTTTTCTTTTTCCTGTTTTAAAATAGTTGATTTAAAAATCACAAACCTCTCATTTTCATTGGCTCTGTCAACTCTACTGTGACGTAGCCTTGAATAATGTTACCACTATAAAAAACACCACTTCCATTGTTAAATGATATCTCAAATATATTCAGTTTTCCCATAATGAGGCTTCAAACCTAGAGTAAAAAAAGAAATAATGAGTATTCATTTATTTCAATACCTGTATTCAAAAGGGTAGACAGGTACCAATACACGAGGAGGGAGTGTCTTTACTTCAAGTTCAAATAAGAAAGTTTGAGTTATATGGCCTACATCATACACCTGAGGATGATTCATACCATTCTACATCGGTACCAAATGAAGGTCATTCCTAATCATTTCTACCTGATATTTGAGTAAATTCCTGCGATAATTAATTAGGCCAACACGTGTACTGACTAAATTGTTGTTTGAAACTATAAGAGGTATCTCTAGAACCGAACAATAAATCAGCCTCCTTTTAGGGTTCTTTGTAAGCCAACTTACTTCTCATGATACCAGTAATTGGGAACCTCTTTCCTTTCGATATTGTCAATACTGGTACACATAAGTTAACATTATCAGAATGACACGTAAAAACATTTTAAATCATCTAGATATTTACTTTGTCACTTTGTCAGTGTAAAAAACACAGATTAGACTTAATAGTAACAATCGTATAATTTCATAAAGTTTGTTATTTACCAGCCTTCTGTGTTTATTCAATTATTGCATCCCTCATTTTAAGGTACCTGTAATAGGCCTTTTATACTATAAATAGTAATTAAATGCCACTATAAGTATTCATGTTATTAAATATATAACTATTCAAAACTTACTTGGTCTGCAGGATTAGATGCTACAAGTCAAGCTAAAAACACCTGTAAATAAAATGTTAACACACATTAAATATGCTATATATAAGACGAACTATTTCGAAATAGCACACAGTCACATGTAACTAAGCGTTGCGAAATAAGCAAGACCCTATCCCTGGTCACAAGCCCGTTGTCACCCACTTGCACCGGTCTAAAAGAAGGGAGAAAAGAAGTAGACCAAATGTGTACATGAATTATCCTGAATGCACCAAGCTATGAAGGCCTAGTTCGAATCGGATCGACCCCGCATAGGGCTAAAAAGCCAATCATTTATCGTATTTTAAAGATCGAACAATCGAGCCGAGGCCGTGATGCGAATGCAATGCTTGCCAATTGGCAATGTTTGGAATCAAAAGGTTAATGGTGCGATACCGGCATGTGTAAGATATGTAGTACGGTATTTTCCAAAAAGAGTGGGCACAACTGGGGACAGCTGGAGAGACCAGTCGCGTAGCGAGGGGGGGCAAGGGGGCATCATGCCCCGGGCGCTACTCACAAAGGGGCGCCAAATGGTATATTTTACATATAATATTGTATGGTTTTCGAATAGGGGGAGGGGCGCTAAAAAGGTATTGTGCCCCTTTTTGCGAGTTAAGCTCGCTACGTCACTGGGAGAGACTTGCCCAAGACCGGGATGCCTGGAGAGCCTTTGTTTGTGACCGATGCACCAGACGGGACGACAGGCGATGATGATGATATTCAAATTAACTTTTAATTTTGATTCCACGGGGGAATTGTTCTTTACCAGGAGTTCTTAGCTTGTGGTTAATGGACCCCTTGGGGTTCCTTGAAAAGGTGCCAATTGGTCCGTGAGTGGCATTTTCTTTTCAATTTTATATGGCTATATATCAATTGAAAAACTTTATTCTTACGTCTAACAAGGGAATCTAGCCCCTGGTACTAAGGAATAGGTAGAGGATGATCATGTCTTTCTGCATCACCCCACGCTTTGCGGTGGAAAGGGGGGTGGGGGTAATCATGCATCACTTCACCCATTCTGACATTTGAGGAAAAAATAATGCAACACTGAACCACGACTTTTTTTGGGCAAGGGAGATCATGTATCAATCAACCACAAAAGTCTTGGGGTGGGGGAGGAAACCACGTATCACTGCGCCAAACAAGGCATTGGGGTAGGGAAATCATGTATCAGTTCTCCACTCACTGCCTAGGAGTGAGGGTTAGATCACCACACGAAGCATTTAGAGTCGGAGATAATGTATCACTGCACCAGCCCAGGCATTGGAAGAGGAAGAACATGTATCACAGCACCACACAAGGCAATAAGGGGCGAAATTTTCTTGTATAACTTTACCATCCGAGGCTTAGGGGAAGGAGATCATGTATCACTGCACCACCTGATGCATTGGGGTAGGAAGCAGGTAATCTGTGTATCACATGGATCACGTACCTCACGCCTTTCGGTTAAGAGATATTGCATTACTGCATCGCCCCTGGTATTAGAGGTAAGGAGATCACGTACTACTGCATCGCTCCTGGTATTAGTGGTATATTAGGAGATCACGTACTACTGCATCGCCCCTGGTATTAGTGGCAAGGAGATCACGTACTACTGCATCGCCCCTGGTATTAGTGGTAAGGAGATCACGTACTACTGCATCGCCCCTGGTATTAGAGGTAAGGAGATCACGTACTACTGCATCGCCCCTGGTATTAGTGGTAAGGAGATCATGTACTACTGCATCGCCCCTGGTATTAGTGGTAAAGAGATCATGTATTACTGCATCGCCCCTGCTATATTAGTGGTAAAGAGATCACGTACTACTGCATCGCCCCTGGTATTAGTGGTAAGGAGATCATGTACTACTGCATCGCCCATGGTATTAGTGGTAAAGAGATCACGTACTACTGCATCGCCCCTGGTATTAGTGGTAAAGAGATCATGTATTACTGCATCGCCCCTGCTATATTAGTGGTAAAGAGATCACGTACTACTGCATCGCCCCTGGTATTAGTGGTAAGGAGATCACGTACTACTGCATCGCCCCTGGTATTAGAGGTAAAGAGATCATGTACTACTGCATCGCCCTTGGTATTAGTGGTAAAGAGATCATGTATTACTGCATCGCCCCTGGTATTAGTGGTAAAGAGATCATGTACTACTGCATCGCCCCTGGTATTAGTGGTAAAGAGATCATGTATTACTGCATCGCCCCTGGTATTAGTGGTAAAGAGATCATGTACTACTGCATCGCCCCTGGTATTAGTGGTAAAGAGATCACGTACTACTGCATCGTGCCTGGTATTAGTGGTAAGGAGATCATGTACTACTGCATCAACCTATATCATTTGGGAAAAGATCATGTATAACTGCATCAACCTATATCATTTGGGAAAAGATCATGTATAACTGAAAAAGCTCAGGAATGAGGTAGTGATATGGTCAGGGGCGTAGCGAGCTTAACTCGCGCACGGGGCACAATACCTTTTTAGTGCCCCCCTATTCGAAAACCATACAATATTATATGTAAAATATACCATTTGGCGCCCCTTTGTGAGTAGCGACAGGGGCATGATGCCCCCTTTGCCCTCTCCTCGCTACCAGTGGATGCATTGAGGTAAGGAGATCATGTATCAATGCAACAGTGGATTCATTGGTGTAAGGAGATCATGTATCAATGCAACTGTGGATTCATTGGGGTAAGGAGATCATGTATCAATGCAACAGTGGATGCATTGGTGTAAGGAGATCATGTATCAATGCAACAGTGGATTCATTGGGGTAAGGAGATCATGTATCAATGCAACAGTGGATGCATTGGGGTAAGGAGATCATGTATCAATGCACCAGTGGATGCATTGGTGTAAGGAGATCATGTATCAATGCAACAGTGGATTCATTGGTGTAAGGAGATCATGTATCAATGCAACAGTGGATTCATTGGGGTAAGGAGATCATGTATCAATGCAACAGTGGATGCATTGGGGTAAGGAGATCATGTATCAATGCACCAGTGGATGCATTGGTGTAAGGAGATCATGTATCAATGCAACAGTGGATTCATTGGTGTAAGGAGATCATGTATCAATGCAACAGTGGATGCATTGAGGTAAGGAGATCATGTATCAATGCAACAATGGATGCATTTGTGTAAGGAGAGCATGTATCAACGCACCAGTGGATGCATTGGGGTAAGGAGATCATGTATCAATGCACCAGTGGATGCATTGGGGTAAGGAGATCATGTATCAATGCAAGAGTGGATGCATTGGGGTAAGGAGATCTCGTATCAATGCACCAGTGGATGCATTGGGGTAAGGAGATTATGTATCAACGCAACAGTGTATGCATTGGGGTAAGGAGATCATGTATCAATGCAACAGTGGATGCACTGGGGTAAGGAGATCTCGTGTCAATACATCGCTCAAATAATTTTTAGAATTGGGAAAACGTCTCACAGTACCGACCCACACCTTGAGAGGGGGGGGGGGGATCAGCCCAGGAAGAAGAGAACATGAATCACTGCAAATTACTCCAGACATTAGGGGAGGGAGATTACGTGTAACAGAAAAAGCACATGTATGGGCAGGGCTGGCCTTAGGCCATTGCAACCGATGCGGCCGCAATGGGCCCCGCACTTTCATAGGCCCCGCGCGAATTATTTTCTATTACAAAATCTTAATTTTCACTTATTATCCTTATCTCTACCCAGACTGGTGGGCCCCGCGCAATCCGTTTCGCATAGGGCCCCGCAACTGTTAGGGCCGGCCCTGTGTATGGGGGGGGGTGTGAAATGGTATCACTGCTTAACGAAATGCCTTTGCGGAAGGATTTTATGTATCAATGAAACCCCCTATAGGGTATGGAGATCATTTGGAAAATTTGGAACACCCTTCCTGTCGCTCTCAGAAACAGCCAGACACTGCAGTCCTTCAAAGCCGATTTGGAAACACATCTATTTCGCAAACACCTGCTGGGGTAATGTTGTCTAACATCTTTTCCAGCTAGCTATTATCTCCTAGGTGTATATTGGCTTTTGTTGTTTATTGTTGCAAGGGATGAAAGAATTTGAATGGGTATGCTCGTATGGAATTGAGGTGGGGGTGAATTCATGTATTACTTCATCCCCTATGGCATAGGGGAGGAAGATCATACCCCGCTGGTAAGGTCGGCAACCACCATCCGTGTGAAGAACCATCCTATAGTAATACTTATAATGTATATGGATAATATGATTGTTTTCCCTTGAAAAACAGCTTTAATTTTCTTTAGTTGCTGACAATATTTTTTTGGAACAAATTTAAGTCCAGAAACAACTGAAAATTGAACAAGTGCTATGAAAATGAAGAAATACATTATAATAAAAATTCACATTCAAGTTTGGTACAATCTTGAACGCTTAAAAATTAAGCGCATAAAAAAATTAAAAAACTCCTGGTAAATGGTAATAAGTCAAATGCGGACTCACTCGACTTGTAAATAAATAATGCGGTTGCATTCGAATTTTAAAATTTTTTGGGTAGTTTTATAAAATTTTTAAAACATTTTTATATTTTCAATAAATAATATTAAAATAATAACATTAATTAATTAATTCGACCGGGAACCCCTTAGTAATAGACACAGAAACTTTTGAGAAAGATTTAAGGTAGATTTAGAGTTGGCAAACTTGAGACAGAAATGAGTAGACGAGGACTAGTATATAATGATGTAGCATTTCGATTTTCTTGTTTGGTCGATGTATCACTATCACAAACATCTCAGTGTTGTGAAGAACTAATAAATGCTTATCCTAAAGATCTGAACAATAATTTATATACTGAACTACAACTGTTTCATTCATATATTCGCCACAAGTTTCCTGCAGCAAAATCAGAAAACAACACGTTCAATCATGGAGAATTATACAAAGTAATAGTTAGAGACAACATCGAGTGTGCCTTTCCAAATGTTGAAATCGCCTTGCGCATATTTTTAACATTAATGGTTACTAACTGTTCAATTGAGCGCTCTTTTTCTCAGTTGAAACGTACAAAAAATCCAAATAGATCAACAATGAAACAAGAAAGGCTCGATTCCTTATCTCTGCTTATGATCGAGGCAGATGTGTTGCGCAAAATTAACTTTGACGATATCCTCAAAGACTTTGCTAGATGTAAATCTAGAAAAAAAAATTAAAATGTAAATAACAATATCTTTTTGATTTTTTCATCTAATAAAAAATAAAGTATTTTTGTCTATTATTATTTCAAAATTTATTAACTATTAATTTTAATACAGAAATACTTAATTGTAGGTTTTATATAATTGATAGTAGTACAAACTACAAACATATTTGTTAACAACTGTTTTCTTTGCATAATATTGAACATACCAGCGGTCACGGTCAGTGAAAGATCAGGGGCCCCGGGCAGAAGGGGGCACACATGTGGGTTTGTGCCTTGGGCACTAAAATGGCTTAATCCGGCCCTGTGAATGATCAATACATTCTATAATAGAAGAAGACGAAATGAGATTATTAAAAACATATTATCGCACGTGCGTTTGGTGCGTAATAGTGTCTTTTATTTGTCTGAAATAGTTGTTGAAATATTATCTGCGGTGTAAAAGCAAGTAGGTCCTTAGTCTCATTAGTAGGCCTATATTAATATAATTCAGGGGCGCGAAAAAAATGTACGGTTCTGGTAGGGTACGTTGCTGCATCCATGTACTGGCATATGTGCAACGGTTTGAGGAGCGATGCTGCCACCGTAACGGCTCCTAGCAGATGCCAGGGCAGCCTTGAAGCTTTCGATAGATGTCGAGTTCACGGCGGTATTGTTCAGTTGGTTCCAAGCGATTATAGTGCGTGGGAACTGGGAAAATGATTGTTTATGTTGCACTGTGTTATTCCGAGGCACAGTGAAGCATTTGCTATTGTTCCGGGTGTAACTGCTCATGAGGTTGTCGTCAGTGTTTAGTGAGTGTTTGGCTCTGATTAATCGACCTGGCTTCTGTGGGTTGAAATAATTGTCTGCTGGGATGGCCGGCTCTAGCCAACCTTGCCGGGTGGGGGGGGGGGGCACTAATTGGGATTCTTATAAAGTGCGTTACTGGAATGCATGTCAAATTTTCAGCCCCACCCCATTGCTCGATATTACATTTTATAAAGGATTTATATGTACAATTTTGTTTTTAGGGGCTGTTTCATTTCATTATTATTTGAAAAACAAATTATAAGCCGACTTTTTATATAAGTGTATACTAATTGATAAACAGTTTTCATAATAATCGATCAACTAAATTTAAGGCGGAACACTTTGATTTGAAAGTTCAACACATGATTATTTGACGGTAAGGTTGAATGTTTACTTTCTTAATTTACACATCTATTAGTTAGTAAGTTAAATTTAAGTTAAGCCTTTGGATATGAAACCAAAAATGGTTTTAACGATGACTACACAAACTTAGGACTTTGACTTGTTATTAAGTTATTAGAACTAAGTAACTTAGGACTTATTAGAAATTATAATATTAGTACTACGACTAATATAACTTAGTTTAGTTTAGACTTGACCTAGTTCACTTAGTTGCTAAATAAGTAATTTTTGTTATTTTAAGAAGACAAGAGTGAACAAGAGACTCTTGAAGAGTGAAGACTTGAACTTTCCAGTTTACTTTGACTTTGTTTATTAAAATTACAATTTGAATAACAATAATAACATGGGGGAAAGGCAAAGAAAGGTGCAAAGCCGACTGCAGAGGTGTAGTGTAGTTAGGGGGCATGGGTTTTGCCAAGTGTCTTAAGTTAAGTTAAGTCTAGGCCGATCATTAAGCATAGAAGAGATTCGAGTAGACGGCATCTGCATATAGATACTTTATTAAAAATTTAAATCTTTTTGTAAAAATAAACAAATGAGGCATAGTTGAATAGAGCTAATTTTTTAAAGAATTATAACAACACCAAATCATTTTTTGCCTAATTTGGAGAGATAGCACCCTGGTCCTGACACTGACACCATTTGTGTGTTATGTCCCTGGTTGCAATAGGGTCAAAACCCAGGTTAGGGATAAGTTTAGGGTTCAGGTTAGGTTTAGGGATAGATTTAGGGTTCAGAGGTTAGGTTAGGTTTAGGGATACATTTAGGACATAAGTTCATGGGTCGCGACAACCAAGATGGCAGCCATGATGCTATCTCTTCAAACTTACCCATTTTTTTAGCTGTTGTAGTTTTAAAATAAAGTTATGAATTTAAAAAAAAATAAAGTTATGAATTTTTAAAGTACGACCTCATTTGTCATTTTTTAACATGGACAGCATCTCCACATTCTGTGACCCGATTCCGCTGTTCGCGTCACAAGCTTTATAACTCTTGTTTAAATGATAATTTATATACGAATTTTATTTTCAGAAATAATAATTTTAATGTTATGTAGCTTATCTAACTACACACTATTTATATCAGTAAATTTAATATAATGTAGACTTTTTGTAGTATTAGTATTAATATATGGCTTTTCTGTTTATCAAATCTACGTCGTCCATTATACAGATTTATGCTATATAGTCTATATAAGGCTAAGGCAACACATGCCCTAATTACTAAAATACTGTTTGGGAACTACTTATTTTGAACTTTCAACTTTGGCACATGACTAATTAATTAAAGCGCTCTCTGACCAATGGTTTAATAGCTTTTGCACATGGCAAACTTTTATGAATGAAAACTCTGAGATAGTACTGTATAGCCATTATGCAAGTGACTGTGAATGGCTGCGCATGACCATGACATTTTGCACACTGCAAATTATGATAATTTATAATATGTACTCTACTGGGTTCTTAATATGATATGTGGGGTCCATATTACGTTAGAATGGTTTCACAAGTGTAGTGAAGTTACGCCTATTTAAATTATAATTATATAAAGTATCCGACTATCAGTAATGTACCGGTAATATTATATATACTGTAGTTTGGTATTTATAGTATGTACTGAAGCAATTATTATAAATCTAGTGAAACCAAAAGCTCTTCCTTCAAGTTCATGATTTATTGACATCATGACATTGAGAGTACTTGTTTTAGTATGTAACTACTTTTACAAACATTCTAAAAAACATTCAGCCTTCCCAAATTCTTCATTTCAGCTGAAGTGAATAAAGTTTAAGTAAAAGGGAATCATGAAAAAAGTATCAGCTTTCACAGTTTTTAACAATGCAAAACAGAAGGTATGTTGAGGAAATCCTTAAGTATTTAGATAATATAGGCCTGTGTGGTCATGGGTAAATTGATGTGTGTAGACCTTACTGTAAAATGTAAAAAAACTAACATTGATTGATGGTGGTATATAAGCTCCATCGTTATTTAATACAAATCTTCTAGTAACTAGATAAAATAACATGATTTTATTTAGTGTCAGGATACAGATGAAGAGTAATCCGTCTATGATGTTTTAATAGTATATTTTAAATAATTGTTATAGACAAAGGAGGAACATGTTGTCAGCAGGCCACCGAAAGCGGTTGCTGATAAAAGCATGATACCTCTCAGGAGGGCCCACAGTTCACAGTCAATGGAAAGAAGTGAGAAGCAGAAGGAAACAGGCCATGGTAGTGGATCAAGGGGAAAGAGGTTTCTTGTAAGAATGTTCATACTTTTTTTTATTATTTATGCATTTAACATGCACTTGTCTGTATCAAATTGATAAGTCCTGTGGGTTTTTTTTATGCCCCTCTTAGCTTTTTACATACCTGAGCAAATTCAGCAGATATAGCAAAGGCTCAGATACCTCTGCTGTAACCATTAAAATTAAGTAAACTTTTAGATAACCATACTGCTGTGAAGGATAAAGATGCCGTTTATAATAGTGATGTGCCAATATGCTGATTGGCTTTAGCTAATGTCTGATTGTTGCAAATTATTGACTTTACCATTATAATATTTATGGACCCCAATTATCAGGCCCACCCCACAGTATAGAAACTTAAAAATGGTTTCACTGGCATAATGAAGGCTAGCGTATTTAAGTTATGATTATATAAGTAGCAGACTATCGGTAGTGTATAGCTGATGCTATTATTAAAAATCTAGTGAAACCAGCTCTTCTTTATGTTACTTAGATACTTAGGACCAAGCTTTCCAAACTTCATATTTTAATTTAAAAAAAAAAAATTCTTTACTTCCCCTTAGGTTCATAAAATATTTTTGGGCTCATATTTACTATTAAACTTGACAAATGTTAATACTGGAATTCATAAAAGAAGTGGTTATAGAATTCCAAATACTTTTATTATGTAACTATCATTTTAATAAAAAAAAATGAGGCAAATAAATCTGTTTCTTCTGTAATATCAACTAATCTTTAAAAGAGCCAATACAGGTGATTGCCACTTATCTACCACTATTTGTGCATTCCTAGATTAAAATAAACATTTTTGCATAATTGCAGCATTTTTTATATTTATAATTACAATTTTTGTCTGGAAAAGATTTTTTTTTTTAAATATTAAAAAAAAAATCTTGTTAACCTCTAGAATGCTTTGAGAAGTGGAAATATCAGAGAAAGCATGCGTTTTTCTAACAAGAAGAACCGACCTTCATCTCTAACATCTTTAAACCATGATAGTCCATTTCCTGGTTTGGCAAAAATTTCTTTAGTTGGACCTAAAAAGGGAAGCACAGAAGATCTTCAGCCTACAGCTAGAAAACAACTCCTGGATTGTAAGTCTTGTAATTATTGCTTAATTTTTTTTTTTTTTTAATTACATAATTTGAATCATGAAAATATTTTTATGATATTTTCATGTCTATATAAATGTATAACTTCTTGTTTACTTACTTTTATTTTTTTATTTAACAGAAAACATTTGTGTCCATGAAACAGCTAAAAATGCTTTATCTTTTTATGTCATATTTTCTTTAATAAATTAAAAAAAAAATTTCATGTTTATGTTTTGTGTTATTTAATTATCGCTTGTTACATGTTTCAAGCCACAAACCATGTCTCAAAGTTAGAAATAACACCAGTTTCCAGAAAAAGTCCAAGAGGTGAAACTGATGATGTCATCAAACTTATAACAACTGTGCAAAACTCTCCTAAATTAGCTAAAAGCACTCCACATAAAGTATCCCAAGAGAAGTCGCCCAAACAAACTAAAGGCACCCCTCAGCAGACAAACCTTTTGACAGAAACAATAACCAAGGAAAGGAAAGCTACACCTATGGTTTCTAAACAAACTTCCAGAACTTTTCTGGAACAGGAGTCACCTAAGTTACTGTTGAGTTCTTCTGACAACATTAATGGAGATTACAACAGTCCAGAGAGTAAGAAACGAGAAAGAAGGGGCAAGAAACGAAAAGAAGCCGGGATGTCCAGTAGTGGAAAAAAGAAAAGAAGAACTGAAAGGGATGCGTTTAGAGAGGTTTGTACTATCAGATACAAATGTCATCTTGTGGGTTGGTACAGTAAATGTAATCATTAAGTTTTGTATTGTCAGGTGTAAATGTAGGCTTGCTACAACTTGCTTATTGGTACTGGTAATGTTATATCTTGTCACAGAGATGAGCCAAAGAAAATTTTGTTATAAAAATAGAACCTAAAATTGGCATTAGAAATCAGAATCCATAATATTGTTATGTTATGAAAACTTAAAAAAAAAAAAATTTAACTTTTAATGTTACACAATTTATCGCGGTTATCTCAGATGCAACATTTCAACTAAGTTTTAATTTTTATATTTGTGTTTGTCTTTATTTGCTGAAAAAACTTCAAAACAATCATTGTTTTGTTGCGTCCATTTTTCAGGTTTTACTGAACCTTGTTCAACATATTTCCTTCTGCCTAAACCTGATTGTAGTCTCTCCCTCTCCCTTTATTAACAAGAGATTATCTAGCTTAGTGATTTATATTTATTTTTATGGACATCTTTTAAAAACAATTATTGCAAGAGAATTGTAAATTTACTGAAGAGTTAAAAATATAAAACTTATCTGACATATTTTTAGGGTTCCAATCCAGTGGAGTTGCCTTATATGTATGACAGTGTTTCTGAAGCCAGCAAACTCTTTGAATGTATGATCCACCCAGTTACAACTGAGAGATTCTTCTCGTAGGTGCTATATAGGTTTATTATTTCATGAAACAAACTAAATTAGCTAAGTTCTGTAGTTATTTTCTTTCACTGTTGTAATGCTTATCATGGACTAAATAAAAGCTAATTTTTTTAGGGTAAAAATGAAGATAGAATTGGTGTGGTATTAAGAAAAGATAGTTACAAAAAGGAACAATGGCAAAAAAGCTTACTTCCACATCTAGATGATGATTGCAACTTTTAATGAAATAATTATTACAATTTTATTTTTTTTACCTTCAGGGAATTGTGGGAAAAGAAACCATTGCTAGTAAAGCGCCACACCACAGACTACAACAAAGGCTGGTTTTCTACTGCTGAGTTTGACAAAATATTGAGACAAGTAAGAAAAAATGAGTAGTGTACTCATATTCACTGAATAGTTATAATAATTAAGTGTCTCTCTCCCCCCCCCCCTCCAAACACCTGATCTGAGCCACTCTGTTTAAGAATTAAGTTGAACTGTCTTGTAACTACTTTCAGGATAACATTCAGTGGGGTGTAAATCTTGATGCCACTTCTTTTATTGATGATAAAAGGGAAACTCATAATCAAAGTGGGAGAGCTCATGCACCTGTTGTATGGGACATGTATCAGGTGAGGCAGGAGAAAAGCTATTTCAGATGTTTCTTTTTTTTTTTTTATTAAAGGTGGCTTATGATAATCTAATGATTATAATTCAGTTATGAAATTAACTTCCTATAAATCTGATGTGATGCTTTTACAATTATTTCACAGCTTAAAATAGTAACAATTGTGGGACTGTTAAATGTATCTTTTCTGGTATGTGGTTTTTTTTTTCAGGCTGGCTGTTCATTGAGGCTGCTCAACCCACAAACATACAGCAGAAATGTTTGGAAGGTTCTTTCTGTGCTTCAAGAATATTTTGGTTGCTGTGTTGGAGCCAATATGTGAGTGAATGGCACACTAACAAATTTCAGTTTTGTCACTTTCACCTTTTTATAACACCTATCAAATTAATTATCTGGTTATTTATTGACACTGGGACAGAAATTAAAAGATGTATGTGATAAAAATTATGATAAACTTATGAAATAAGAGGAGAAAAGTCTGCCACTACTGAAATGTCATTTATTGAAGAGCTCATACTTTTTTGTTGCTATCAGTTACCTGACTCCACCTGGTACCCAAGGATTTGCACCACATTTTGATGACATAGAAGCCTTTATTCTTCAGCTGGAAGGCAAAAAACATTGGAGGCTGTACAGTCCAAGGTGAGGAAGTTTTGAACAGTTACTCTTTCCATTCACTGTCTTGTTTCAGATGCACTTGTAAAAAATGTCGATCTTAGTTTAAAAAAATATTAAATTTGATGCTCAGTGAATAATTAAATTTTTATTTATTTTTGCAGTCAGTTGGCTTTATAAAATCTTGAAAAAATTTATTTCAGAAATGATGAGGAAGTTCTTCCAAGGTTTTCTAGTGGTAAGAAATTTATAAATATATTCAGATCAGATTAATAGATTGTAACATAAGTACTTTCATAGTTTTAAAAATATCTTTGGTCTGTTCAATAAATTCTTTATTGGAAACCTTCCTCCTGTAGCACCTGATGCCTTTGTGGACAACTTGCTTATAGTTTCAGGAAAAAAAAATGTGTTTGTTTTATTTCAGAACTCGTAAAAATTTGATTAATCATGAAAAGTTAATGTTAAATTGGCATAATATTTAAGTGAGAGTAACAAGACACGTGCTATTTCAGTGGTCTCATGTTAATTAGGACTTTGGTTTCACTTCTTATTTTCAATGCACTAGCATTTTCCGTGCCAAAAAGTAAGCGTCTGTAGGTGTCTCCTCTTTGTGGCCAGAGAATTTGCAAACCAGTAAACTGACTTTTCTTATTGACCCTCGGCATCTCAGTTCCATGTCATCTGTATCACCCTTGACACTGATTTTGGTTTCTTAAATGAAATCTTAGGTCTTAAGTGATTTGAAATTAAATTTTTACTTGATGGGTTGAAAAATTAATGTGTGTTATTCCTTGTAACTATCTCATTTGAATAACATCAGCCTTGTTAAATATTTGGAGTAATAAATAGTCTGAGTTAATATGATTAATCGGGGGATTTAAATCAACTGACTTACGGTCAGGATGATTTCCGAAATTTTCTTCAGAATTTCTTCCTCCAATATTTACTGGCACCACCTAACAATGATTATTTGGAAATTAAATTCAGCTGTGGCAGTTGCACTAAATTCTCTCCACAGGAAACTTTTCCCAGTTTGAAGTTGGTGAGCCAATACTGGACACAGTGTTGGAAGCAGGAGACCTACTGTACTTTCCTCGAGGCACTATACACCAGGTTTGTGGAAAGGCATTTCACATGATTTCAATTGGTGCAATCAAAGGGGAAATTGATTTAAGATTAGATAAGTTACTTTTATTGTACCAAATAAATGGAAATTTGTTTTTTTTTTCATTCATCGTACATATTTTTTTCAGTCTTGAAAGAGTTTTTTGTTCCTTAAAATTAGTCTGTGGCAAGACTGTCATCAAATATTTGTACAGCATGAATAACTGTTGAATTCTTTAATGTGAGTTGTAATTATGAACAGAGTCTGGGCTTTTTGTTTGAATGGAGTTCTCATTTTTTTTTCTCTCCAAGATTAAAGACACCCGTTTTGTCTGTAGCCAATTTGTCTTCAGATGATTGTTTTCATCTTGCCATTTGTTAACAAGATAGTTTATCTTTTTTTCTTCTAATTTGGGGTTATGAATGTGTCTTGGATTGTGCCAATGATGTCCAAATAATCCATGAAACCGCTGTTCCTCATGAAAAAAAAAAACATACGATTATTATCAGATCAAACACATTGAACATGCCTTGATTCCTAAGAAAACTTTTTAAAAAAAACTCCAGACTATTATAAACGCTGAAAAATATACACAAGTGAAATCGAGTGTAGGAAGTAATATAATATAATACTGGAACAAAAAGGATTTATATTCAAATAAAGTGTAAAATGCTTTGTTCAAAGAAATGATTTCTTCTATCAGGGCAATGCAACAGATGAACATTCCTTACACATCACAGTTTCTTGCTATCAGCTGAACACATGGGGAGATTTGTTACAGAAAGTCAGTCAATAAAACTTGCTAAATTAACTAAATAGTTTATTCTAATTAGTATAAAAATTGTAAAAAGAAATCCTGATTGCTTTTTAAATAAAGGTGAACAACAAATGAGCAAGAAAAGTAATGTTAATCTTTCATCATTTTTATCTTTCTGTAGTTGCTCCCTGCTGCCATTGAGATAGCAATGGGGGAGAATGTTGAGTTTAGAACAGGCCTGCCAAGGAATTACCTCAATTACATGGGTATCGTTCACTCAGAGAAGGTAAATCTATCCATTGCAAAACTTTAATGAACTCGGTAACAAATCAACAGCATTATTTCGCTGAATTCCTTTGGATATTTCACTGTATCAATAATTTTTTTTAATGTAGTAGATGGAAGCTCATTGAAAATGGGATGTAAATTTTATTTTTATAATGTCTAGGAAATTCCAGAGAGGAAAGCCTTTGTTGAAAAGGTGCAGACCCTTGTGACATCAATATTGGACTCACTGCCTGTTGATTCAGCTTGTGATCAAATGGGCAAACAGCTGATGTATGATTCAATGCCTCCAGTTTTATCTGAAGGTAACCACTCTTCTTATGTCAGCAAACTCTTTACTGGGATCAGAGCATTACTCTGTTACAGTGGCGAACTTTGACTAAATGCTGTCGGGGGCGAGCTCGAAAAATCGTGCACCCAAAATTTGATATGCAAAACACCCTTGGTCCCAATTAGTTCGGAAGATCGACACTCTTCTCTGTATTCAGTCTAACATTACTGCTGACAAGAATTTAAAAAAAATTACAACAGTTCATTCCTTTGGTTTTTACTGTTCATGAGCAGATGAGTTTTAACATGCATTTAAAGCACAAAAGCACACATTATCTAAGAGATAACATATAAAGTAATATCTTCAACAGCTTAATAAACATCCGTGTTTAGAAATCTGTCCAAAATTTTGGAGTACTTATTTAAGTTAAATATGTAGGAAAGCAATGAATAAAAAAATAATTATAATAATGGACTAATCTGATTCATCGCTGTAGTAACATGATCCAAGTCTGTAATTGATTTGAGTTACATAGTGTAAATGTAAAAAATTTTGTTTGTTTTAAAGATTATTTTTAAAAAATCCCACAGAAAATGAAGAAGGCCGATGGAAGTAAACTTAGTATGGATTTCTTTTGCCATTTGTATAGAATTTTTTTAATTCACTCGATTTTAGATTTTATATTGAAATTTCAGTATTAAGAAAGTAAGAGGGAAAATCATCAACATATATAATTCTCTATGTAACAATGTCCGACACTAATGCTTTAAGTTTACATACGTGACCCTTTCTTTCGGTTCATCTTAGTTGATGACACAGAGTTACAGCTTTGGTATGCTGGGTTGAATGAAAGGGTGGGGGAGCTGGTGGGTGATGGAGAAATAAGAAAAGGTGATTAATAAAACAACCATACCCCATCGCTTACAGAACCATCAGTCCTAACTGTAGGATTTTGGGATGGAATAAGGTGTTGGGACAGGGCATTTCGGCAATCAGACTCTGATCAAAGGTTTGCAAGCAGTAGTGGAAATCTTATAAAAGGTTTTAGTTGAATGCATCTTTTGTCCAGTGGTTTAAATAGATGGGAAGTTCATGCATTGCGGCTACTATAGCTATTTATTGATAATCATGATGATACAGATAATATCCAAAAGAAATATTCTTCTATTTCAACAGCACATCGTCACTAAAGTTTGTCTTTAATAATAAGATAATCAATTTTTTTCTGCCCTCTGCCCCCCCCTCCCCCAAGTGCCACCTGGGGAGGTAGCCCCTTCTCCTAGGTTGGCCACTGATCTGTTATGTCAGCAAACTCTTTACTGGTATCAGAGCTATACTCTGTTACAGGGATAATTTTAATAAATTAATTATAAAAATATAATTTTTACTTTTTATGGTTACTTTATTAAAATTGATGGCCTAGTCTACCAGCTATGTTGCCTCAATTTTCTTGGCAATACTTTCCTCTCAGCTATGTTGCGCAAACACTTATGCCAGTTATGTCCCCCCCAGTTTTCTACAGCTAAGTTGCCATTCTCTTCTAAAACCATGTTGCCTCTCTCTTCTTCCATCTATGTTAACCCATTTCCTGTCAAGTACGTTGCCCTACTCTTCTAGAGCAGGGGGTCACAAAACTTTTTTCACAGCGGGCCAGATAACGGACAAAAAGATGAGCGCGGGCCATATTTGTGAAACTGACGTTTGGCTTTCAAGATAGCATCAATGTTTGGTTTGGAATTGCCGCATCCAATTAAGAGAATTCATTTTAAATATTTTTCAGTCAATCTCAATATTAAACAAGTTTGCCTACTCCGTGCTTCTCTTTCAACTAGCCATTTGCCTGCAAATCAATGATCTCTAAATGTAGTTCAACTGGCACATCATCAAGGTTACAATCGAAGGGATTCGGAACAGCAGACTGTCACTCTCAATTCTGTCAAGATCTGAAAATCTCTTTAACAAATGCTTCTTCAAGTGAATAATAATTTTTTTTTATTTGGAAAATCGAGGTTGATATCTTGGCCGCTTTTAGCGCAAAAATCTTTGAAACTGTGAAAATGAGAATAGTTTTCTCCTTCCAGCTGTGCTTCAAACAATGACAGCTTTCTCCGAAATCCTTTGATGATTCTGTAGAATCACAGATGAGGTTATCCTTTCCCTGAAGTTTCAAGTTCTGTTAATTTATGTGGGATATGATGTTGACCAAAAATGAAAACTTTGACATCCTGGCAGGATCTGACAGCCAAGTAAGACCTGAAAGCTGTGGATCAGCTCTATCTTTTTCAGTGAGAAAAACATCTATTTCGTTTCCGAGCTTGTAAAAACGAAACAGGACATTACCGCAGCTGAGCCACCTCACCGCTGTGTAATAGGCAACTCACAGAATTCAGAATCAATTTCTTCAAGAAAAACCTGGAAGTTTGGGGGGGGGTGGGGGGGGATTGAGTGCATGTCGCTGGTGAAGTTATAGCAGAAACGACTGATTTAAGTACACAAGAAACATCTCAGTCTTTCCCACAGAGAGCTTGTTGATGTATGAAGCAGTGCATGAACAGAGCTCCAAGAATTTGCAAATCATCCAACTGAGTCCTGATCTGCCCCACCAGACCTTTCCTCACTCCAGCCATGATTTTTCCTCCATCAACTGTAACATCTCGAAGCTGATTCCACTGAAGGTTATAAGTGCAAAAGTTTTTGCACTTTCATGAAAATTTCTTTTCCAGTTGTTGTTCCATGAATACTGCAAACGGATCATCTGTCCAAATTGACTCTACAAATAAACACAAAGATGTGACGTACACGAGAGATCAGTAGACTCATCCAGCGCCAGAGAGTACCACAGCAAGTTCCTAGCTTTCTCATGTATCTGTAGCACTATGTTCTCTCCAAGTTCTTCTGTTCTCCGCACAACTGAACTTGCCGAAAGGCTGATAGTGCGATTTGTAATGCCCCCAATGTTTCCAACACTCCTCTTCCTTTCACCCATTTACAGTTAGTGGTAGTTAGTTATCAGACTGTAATATATTAGCGGTAATAGGCTTAATTGATATTGATTCTTATTTTATTATTTATATAAACCAGCTTTTCCTAACAAAACAACCTCAAGTTCTTTGGTAGAATTTTTAATAATGCCGGGTATCGTCATTTGTCAATTAATCCTTCTTGAAATAAATTTTATTTTATTCTGATCTGACTTCGAGTTTGAACCACATTAAATTTCACCAGTAAATTTATTTTTACCAGTGACAGACTGTGATAATGTGATCTGTTCGTCCATTCAATATAAATTAATATCTATAGCAAAAGTGAAAGCAAATTGAAATATAAACGTCGGTCATCTACTTTTAGAAGTTAACTTTTTTGATGCCATCTTACCTCTATCCCACTAGGCACTGCGATGCGAGTTGTTATTATATTCATTATATATACTGTATGTTTATTTATATACTATAAATATACTGTATTGTACAATTTTGAGACGATATTGTACGATTTTAGGAGTACGATGGTAAACTGATCTGCAATAAACAAGAAAATCTAGATACACGTGTGAAGATCTCCTAGTATTCTAAACATATTTAAATTGTATCACAACGTCTCGTGTTCCATACGTTTTAACAAGCAAATTCAAGTACCATCGGCAGGCTGTAGTTTGGCGACCTTTGTTCTAGAGCTAGGTTGCTGGTATATGCATATTTAATGCCTGTTTAATTAATTTGGTAGGAAAGTGACGTAATAAACTTTTATTTAAACACTTAGCAGCCCCCTCAACACATCTAAGTCAGCCCCCTCAACACAACTCCCCTATTTTAATTTTGCCGGAGCTCCAAGTCGACTATAATTTGTACAGAGAGGAGCTGGTTCGAAAAAAAGCCTGCTCCAAATCCCTGCTCTGTTATGTCAGCAAATTCTTAATGGAATCAGAAGATTAATGTAAATATTTTAGCTCATGTCATAAAACAATCACATCAGACCATCAGCCGTAGCTTCAATGTTTGCTTTTAAAATTAAAACAAAAACAAGTGATGAACATTTTGTGAAGGAAGTTTTTGGTTAACATGTTTGTTGTTTTATTATTTATCAAGTTTTCAGTTACTGAGTGCTTCATATTTCCTCACTTACAGCTTGAGCTACTTCCACAAGTTCCCAAAGACATTCTATTTTATACAATGGCTAAAAAGTTGCAGAGACTGATAAGGTGTACCCGGCTATTATCTATGTGCCTCTCACATGCCTCTTTCATTTCTTTTACAGGTGAAAAAATGTGCAGTGTCCATGGTGCAGGTGAAAGATGGGATGCTGGATTCAAGAGGATTGTAGGTGTGTCTGAACTACAGCCTGATACTGTGATAAAGATCCTGAGGCGAGGTGTGTTAAGGTAAGATCTGGAAAATATTCTTTTTGAGGTTAGCTAATAATTTAAAAAAAAAGTATCTATGATAATTTTTATTCTCTCCAGAACTAAAGAGTTAAAAGTGAATAAACAAAACTTGAAATAATTGTTACCAAAGATAAACTAGAAAATGGAAAAAGATCAAATGTTAAAGTAGCAACTTTCTATATTAAGATAAAAAATAGTAATGTACTTTGTATACATGACTACATTTTTATTAAACAGGTGTCTATTTGTTGTTTTTTTGAGCTTCCGGTTGAAAATGTAGCTTCCTATAATCTACATAATTCTGATAGATTAATAGCCCCATTTAGGCTAGCCGACTACCAAATGTCAGTATGTTTGCGCTCCTTTGTGTGGACAAATAATTAGAATAATTATTTTGGATAGACTCAACATAAGAACAATGTTTTAAAAATAAGATTTTAATTTTAAAAATGTAAATTCTGGAATACTGGTTACAAAAATCTTGTATATGAACAATTAACTGTCTAAATGCATATGCAAGAGATCTCAAACAAAGTTATAGGCAGTTACAACATTCAACGATTCAGTCAACATTAAGACATAAAACAAATCAGAATATTGCTTTTATTTGAGGTTCTTTTCAAAGAATGCATACATTCTAGAGAAACTCAACTCATATGCAGCCTCATTAAAGTTTTCAGGGTTTGTCTTATTGGCAAAGCCATGGCCAGCATCGTAGGTGTAAAACTCATAATTAGCCTTGTAATCCTGGAGCTTGGCACGAAAGGCTTCATAGTCAGCTGGGGAAGAGAAGCCAACAGCGTGATCTTTTTCCCCAAAGTGGCACTGGATGGGTACTGTGATGTTCTTATAATCACAGGTCAGGTTAGCTGGCCGTGGGATGCCATAAAATGGTGCAGCAGCATCCACACTTTTGTAAAGTGTCACCACAGCAATGGACAGGGCCCCTCCTTGACAGAAGCCGGTCGCCCCAACTTTTTTAACCCCTTGTGCTTTCAGAAATCTGTCAAATGTGTGATATTTTACTTTTTTTAAGAACCTGATTTAACAAGTATGATTTTATGACAAATGCATATTTTAATTTGAAGGCAATATTCTTTTCTGCTTAATTGGTTGGATTACACTTTCCCTTGTGAACATCTTCCTAAAAGATAAAACTATTTTGGATCCCTGATCAAAAATATATAAACCATTAGTTTCATTTTAGGGAAGGGAGGAAATGCTTAAGAAGTAACAATAATATTGAATGTATCTTCAGTGCATAATGTAATAGAATTACAAGGATTTAGCTGTAATTAGATACAGCGGTAACAAACCTTGCACGTGCATCCACATCTTGTACTGCCCCCTCCCAGTGTAGTTAAATACAGCTATAACAAACCTTGCACATGCATCCACATCTTGTACTGCCCCCTCCCAGTTCAGGTCTTTGCTGTAATGACCTGCCGTCTCCCTGTCAAGGGCGACCTTTCCTCTATAGAGATCTGGTACGACAGTCACAAAGTTTGTTTTCTCAGCTATCGTCCTGGCCACATCTTTAATGTTCTCATTGACCCCCCACCATTCCTGGGAAAACAAGAATTGAAACATTACAATTTAACTTTTTAAGTAGAGGCAGATGATTCTAGATATGCAGCCCTGAGAAAGATGCTCCTAGGCAACCGTTTTGTCCCAGCTATTTCACAAACTAGTTGCGAGGTGGAAACCCACTGTAGAACCCCTCTTATAGGCGTCCGACGCTTCCCCGGGACAGGTGGGGGAAGATATTAGGACGTAAATTTACCATCCCAACTCCTAGGAAAGTCGATTGTGTCCACTGTGTGTATGCACAGTGTCGGACCGACCGGGTGTACTTGGGTTGGGGGTGGCCTCCAGCAGAAATCCCGATCGAGGGGACTCGGGTGGGGGCCGTCCTGGCAAAGTGACATCTCCATCGTGCCGCTTCGCGGCCCCATTTTTCGGACTTGGGGTGCTTTGGGGAGGGCATAAAGAGCAATTGCTGGACGGCTGCTGACACCATTTCCTAATGTGATATTTCAACAGCAGAAAGCAATTGGTGCACTCAGATAGCATAACTAAAGTTATCAATTTTATATGGTTATCACATATTTTTACATGAACACTGACAATGTCGCCAGGATGCAGAATTATTATTTAACTAGAAGTAACCTGTGGGAAACCATGGAGACACAGAAACTGAAGATCCCCCCCCCCCCATCCCAACTTTCCCTGCCCACACCACTTACCACCTTTTACTCTACAGTCTTCAGCACCCTTGATTTCTGCTTTAAAAAATCTGACTCAAAAGCAGTTTTGCAATCTACACAAATTAACTGCTTATCATGATATTCTTGTGCAGTTGTGTGAATGTTCAAATAATTTTCAAACAAAATAAAGATGGTATGGTGAGCTTGTATTTGTTACGGCCTACTCTCGTTGTCTAGGGTCTTTCTCTATGATTCCAATGAGGTCCTCGTGATCTGACACTAAACGCACAATGACACCATTAAGTCCACAAAAGTATCTCGAGTTTCATAAGTCAATTCTTTATTCATTATATGCAAAGTGTAGTCCCATCAAGAGTCACTAATACCTAATCAAATTCTTCCTCACACACCTATGAAAATAATCTCTGACTAACACAGGTGTTCATCACATACTCCCTGATCTCTCATCACGATCTTCCGGTCTTCTCTTCCACGATCTCCTGTCTTCTCTCCTGACTAACTAACACACTGTCCTTTTATATCCACTCACTTGTTTATTCATATTTCCCTGTCATCCAATGACCATTCAGCCAATACAATTCATAACAACTCATGTACCAAAAAGTGTTCACACTAACAACAGTGGTTCTCACATTCAAACTCTCACCATGCATGGACAACCTTTCATACCAAAACATCACGCTACTAAATCATGTTCACAACAGTATTTAAAAAATATTGAAGTTAACTAACCTGAATAACAATGATGGCTGACTCATTTGTTTTGGGGTCACCAAATACATAAGCTGGACATGGACCCAGTGGATTCTCTGAGGGAACCTCAACTTTTGTCTGTGACATTCTGCAGGGAAAATTATTTTATACTTTCAGCAGTTAGCATAATTAGATATTTGAGTGAGCTAATTCCCTTTAATTTTAATAGTTGTAATATCCTAAATCATGGACAGAAAATCATGTTTATTCAGTCTTGATTTAATTATATTTAGATATTTAAGTGAGTTGAGTCCCTCTACTATTTGTAATATCATAAATCATGGGCAGAGAAACATGTTCATTCTGCATTGATATAATTTTAGAGGCTCTCTGCCTTGTTAATAAATAGTTTTTAAAACCTCATGTTTCTGAACCATGCAAAATCTTTATTAGTGCATTCACCCACTATGACACAGTTTTTGGTGGTGGTGGTGTTGTAAATGAGAGAGATGGTTGAATGAATCATTCAAATGGAAACGTTAATGATGTGCACTTCAAATATTGATTTCAGTAGGCTTTGAATAGCTTGGTGATTCAGTCAATTTTGCATAATGGGTAGGACAGGGTCATTTAAAGCCTTAAGGGGGAGGGGACAAAGTGGGCATGGGGGAATCTTCAGAGGATGCCAAAAGCATAATTTTGTCTTTTAATCTATAAACAAATTTGGTAGCTTGCCACGGCCCTGGGTAGCTGAGAACCGACCCCTGGCTAGTAAACTTGAAAGCGTCCATGAAATTTGATATATAATCACACCCCACCCCCCCCCCCCTTTTTCCCTTATGTTTTAAATTTCCCTGTAGGCCTCATTAATTTTTTTTTCTTAGTTATTAAAATATTAGTTCCATCAAAAGTTATTAGTTATAGTTCCACCAAAATGAGTGTCATTTAATTTAGTCATCATTTGCAAAGCCATTGCCTTCTAGTTCTTACACAAAAATAATTCGCAAGTACCTTATCTTTTAAGTGTAAATAGTTGTGGAGTGTAGTCTAAGCCCAAAGTTTATACATGATCCTCTATTATTCCATACTGCCCCGCCGGTGTGTAGTAATCATCACATGATTTTACAAGCCTGCCTACTACTAACTACTTCTACACGAATGATAAACGTTTACTTACACTGCGCTTCGAGGTTGCAAAGCTCTGTTTTATTATAACTTGCTTTTAATGATCAACAGAAATTATCAAAATTCGTAGATACCATGTAACAGAACGGGCAATGTTATGCTCTGTTCGTTATTCAGCACACGGTCGGACTTTTTATATAACAACACACTGCGGCGTGACACGCCTGACCTGACCTACTTACTGCACCTTGCACAGGACGGCAGTGATAGCCTACATGACACGCCGTACCTACTCCTCCATTACAACATGACAAAGCTTTTTATCTTTAATAAAAAATATTTTTAAAGAAAGCAATGGCTATGGTGAAAACACACACGAACGGAGTTAAATTGTCCAAATAGGGTGACATTGGGGAAAAAAAATTGGTGGGGGGGGGGGGGGGGTTGTAATGAAGGCTCAATATAAATAAGAATATGGCATGTTTCATGGGAGGGCGTGAGACAATAAACATGACACTGACCATCACAATTAGAAATCTTTCAGCACCCTACCTCCATAGCTAAGATAGATTATTGATTTTGTTATGGTCACTGTGATTCTATATTTTATAAATGTTGATTGTTTTTTTCAAAGGCTTCTTACAGAGGAGGACAAAGTTCGCATCTACTACAATGTAGAGAATGCTAGAGTGTACAGAAGTGCTGAGCCAAACTTTATAGAAATCCCAGCAGAGGTAGAAACAAAACTTATCTTCTGACATATTATGTAACTCCCATGTACTATATGTTATATATATAATATATACCTTTCAAAAGTTTACAAATCATATGTTATGTGTGTAACAGTCACCTCGTGTCACTCCCGCATGTATTGTACAAATCATGTTATGTGTGTATGTGTCTGGGTGCACATCACAGGAACCTGAAAAAGCAACTTGTACTATCTTGACAATGTTGTGACCACTCCAACTAAGGACTAAGACAAGTGTGAACAGTTCCTTGAGATAATGTAGCCAAACTTGAGTTTATCTACTAGTTATAAAGTGAAGAGCTATTTGGAGAGTGTTCATTTAAGACAACTGAAGATAAACCAGACATAGAAATTGTTGATAAACTTAGTGATTCCCATTACTCAAATACTAATACTAATGACATCAGGACATTTATTTATTAGGACACTAATTTACCAGGACATCAATACACTGAGCAATGCTCTATTTACCAGGACTTCAATACACTGAGCAATGATCTATTTACCTGGACATCAATACACGTAGCATTGATCTATTTACCAGGACTTCAATACACTGAGCAATGATCTATTTACCAGGACATCAATACACGAGCAATGATCTATAATATTTTAAACTTAGCAATAGTTTTTGTACAAATAAGGGACAAGAAAGCCCTCTTTTATCTTCATCTCTTTCATCTCCTCCTCTTTCATCTCCACCTTTTTCATCTCCACCTCTTTTATCTTCTCCTCTTTCATCTCCTCCACTTTCATCTCTTCCACTTTAATCTCCTCCTCTTTCTTCTCCATCTCTTTTCTCCTCCACTTTCATTTCTTCCACTTTCATTTCTTCCACTTTTATTTCTTCCACTTTCATCTCATCTTCAAAATCTCATCTACTTATATTCCATCTCCTCCTGAAAAATCACATCTACTCATCTTTCATCTACTCTCATATAGTTCATACTCCTTTCATCTCATCTCTTCTTTCATTTTATCTCCTCTTTAGTCTCCTCCTCTTATTTCATCTCATCTACTCCTATTTCATCTCACTATTTTTTCATCTCATCTGTTCATCTTCCCCTCTTTTATCTATTCCTATCCACCAACGCTCCATTTGAACAAAAACAAACAATATAAATTGACATGTACCAAACATAAAACTAAAGTAAACAAACATTAATCTCTAGAACATCTTTCTTATGAGACCTGAGGAGAATGGTTAGAGATCACTTCATGCCTTGTTAAGGGTTGAAGATACATAACAGGAATTTTTGTTAGCCCTAACCTTAACTGTGTTTATTTCAATTGTATTATATAGACGTCTCTATATTTCATTCTTCTACCCTCTGCAGTGGGCCCCTGCAGTTGAGTACTTGATAAACACCTACCCTGAGTACACCAGTATTGAGAACCTCCCACTAGAGAATGTAGCTGATCAGGTAAAACCTATACATTTGTTCAATATCTGTTGCAATTCTTTGAGAGTTAATAAAAAGAAACGCTCCATTATTTTATGGGGATCATCCAATCAACAATAACAACAAATAAGACTAATCATCCCTTTAAAGCAGACAAGAATCTTGTATGCTAAGTATTCTTCTCGGTCAGACATTATTTCTTGACTAACCAAAACTCAAGTCTTAATATTAGGATTATTTTTTAATTAGATGTTGTTTTAGGAAAACAGTAAGAGACCTTTTCCCTTATTTACATGTTGACTATTACATTTAGACTAATCAATATGACATTGATTACATGTTGTCCATTACATTGACAGATCAACATAGCATCTACGCTGTATGAGAAAGGCCTTTTGATTACCGGTGAACCCCTGGAGCCCACATATGATGAACCTGGCGATGAAACCGATGATGGGGACTTGTGATAAGTTAATGGGGAAAGTGGTCTCCTGCATACCAACTATGCACACCAACAGTTGGTCTCCTGCGTACCAAGTATGAACACCAACAGTTGGTCTGCACTGGCTGACACTTTTAGTGTTTCAAATGAAGGGCTTTATAAGCAGTGCTTAATCTAATTTATGAAATTATATTTTTAATGAGCTTAACTTTGTCATGCTTGATCATTGCTGTTGGATATATGGTCCTGTGCTACCATGTTATACAAGTTTGTTAATGGTAACCTACATTGCATGATGAATTGATAAATTATTTTCCGTTATCAGTGTCAAAACACATTATGCATTACATAATTATGACTGATGTGACAGGCATTTTTGAACAAACAGCTCTCACAATGGATCTTTTGACATTTTAAAAATGACATATTGTCCATTTATACACTAGTACTAATGTGTTTTTAGTATACATTATTCTAAATTTATGGTTCTGTGACAGAATAGGGAAAGGAACAATTCATAATTGACGTGATGCTATTTTTACCTAATTTTAAAAAAACAAATGGTCACATAAATGTAGCCCCACCCTCCTTTCCCATAATTTAAAAACTTAATATTAAGGTTTCAGATCTCTTTAATTTCTTCTGAAAATTATTCATCACTTAGAAGTCTTGTCAAAACTGCAAGGTACTTTTTTCTCCCATAGCGTTCAGAGCCACATAAATAAAGTACTGTCAATAGGTATTTTTTTTTTATTCTTAAAAAACCAACAAATCACAGCAGTTTTCATTCTTGCGCTTTTGTTTCCTATCTAAAATTAATCGCCCCTGTGCAGTTCTAGAGAGAAATTCACTCTGACCACTACACTTGATAGCAAGATAGAAACCTTGAGTTTGCAAAATTTCTATGGCTTGGATAGATCTACTGATCTTATTACTACATCTGGGCTGGAAACATTTTATCCAAAATATATCTTCATTGTCACAACCCAACACCCCCCACCCCCCGTGATGTCTACTTATTGAAAGCCCAAAAGTTTTTGTTTTTTTTAATGTTTAATGTGTCACAACAATGTTGTTTTAATGAATGTGTCACAACAAAGTTGTTTCATGAATGTGTCACAACAAAGTTGTTTAATGAATCATCAATGAATGTGTCACAACAATGTTGTTTTAATCAATGTGTCTCAACGTTGTTTTAATGGAGGTGTCACAACAATGTTGTTTTAATGAATGTGTCACAACAGTTGTAATGAGACCTTTTAAAAAAATCTTGATGATTTTCATGTGGAAATTTAATTTCTATTGTTTTACAGTGGGACGTGTTGTCACTTTACTCTTGCCATGAAAAGTTTTTTTTAGTTGTTTTTTTTTTTACATAAAATGTTTGCCCAGACTTTTGTTGCACATAGCTGGTTAATGAACCTAAAAATGTGAACAATTATTCAACAGATGAAATGATTCTTTAAAATCTGCGTGCTTGTAGATAACTTATAACATACAATTAATAAAGTATGTCAATTAATAATTATTATAGTTGTTCCTTTTCGTCTTAATGTTTTTCAACATGAATTTAACTGAATTATTTCAAACTTACTTACTCACTGTGAGCAAAAGAGAATTGTTGCCAGTTGCAGGTCCAGAGAAATGTTTTGAGTCAGGTGCCGAACATAGGAGGGGGTGGCAAGATAGGCGGAGGCCACAACCAGGTAATGATACAGACAATCTTAATTGACAGGACTCTTGAGGCACAAAAATAAGGGAATAAATCTTAACTGAAAGTATCTCTAATCAGTTGTTAAATTTAGTTCAAAAGTAATTTACTGTCTCACTGTTTTCCTTTAACTTTATGTGATTTAGAATTGACATGAAGTGTCAGCTCTTATACTTATACTGAAATCAATAAGTCAATATGGAGAATACTTATACTTCTAAATCACTTAAAATGAAGTATTTTTTTGTGTATTTTAAAATTGAAAAGTCACAAAATAAATGATAAATACACAACATACCCTAGTCAGAAATGAACTTAAATTTTTGTTTCATTTTCAACTAACTTAGCCATATTACAAAGTTTTTAAAGTCATCTGTCTCTCTATGATGAGAGTTCACGTGCGCCTAACAGGCAGCAGTGAAACTTCTTGAACATTTTTACACATCGGAGCGCCTTGAGCATGCTATCGTAGCATGGAAATAAGCCCTATATAAGTACTCAAATCAATCAATCAATCAAAAGTTGTTTCTTACTGAACATCAAATAAAACACAAAACTCTTCAAACAGTTGTACAAAGCAAGAAAAACAACATTTAAATAGTGTAAATTTAATCATGAACACAACAAAATTTAATTAATTATTTTTCTCATCTGAGTAGCATATCTTGTTCCACTTCTGCCAATAATATTATTTTGTCAAACATGGCATGTTTGCATTGTATTTCGTAAAACAAAATTTTTAAATCACTGTGTAAGAGCAAATATCTGTGGAATAGACTTAATTAAAATATAAGCTTATCTATAATAAGTTCCAAACATGACATTTTACAACAATAAAATTTAGGCCTTAACAATACATGGTGTATCTGTAGTTGTCTTCAATTTCTGATTAAATTGACTGAAGAATGTCTTCAAAAATTATTAAAATTAAATGCTGAATAATTGGAAACTTGTCAAGCTCTAAAATCACGACTGTAAAACTCTTTAAAATTTGGCATTCCAATGTGAAATAAACCTACACTAGTATTAGTGAGTTACTTTATTTTATTGTACAAATAAAAGAAACATTTTAATTATATAAGAAGTTAATCAAATCTTCATTAAGAATATCTAACAAAGTAATTAATATTTACACTTGCACCAGAAAGCAAATATTTAATTTCATTAATAACAATCAAGGTTTGTTCTATATAGAAATATGAAAGAGACCATTTTTTAAATGAATAAATAATCACATACCAAATCACAGAATATTCACACAAAAAATGATTTTGTTTGATTAAGATTATTAAGAAGTTCTATTTTGGAAATTTTACTGCAATTCAACCAACACAACCAGTCAAAATCAACTAATAAATGAATTTACTTCTCTTGGTTATCACAAGAGATTAACTGATCATTAATTAACCTTTATCCACCGGCTAATGATATTTCATTGATAACATATTTAAAATATTTGTTTATTTTCTTATTTAAATTTTTATTAAAATCACATTGATTTCATTTAAATTTCAAAATCCTTTTGATGGAATGATTGTCTTACTTTGTATGTTTTTTGATGGAATGATTGTCTTACTTTGTATGTTTTTTGATGGAATGATTGTCTTACTTTGTATGTTTTTTGATGGAATGATTGTCTTACTTTGTATGTTTTTTGATGGAATGATTGTCTTACTTTGTATGTTTTTTTTAACAACCTTTTATTTAAAACAGCCTTTACAATATTTACATTCTCTTATTACACCTTGACTAACTTTTGTGTGCACCAATTGACAAAATGACAATGATTGAAAACTCCATGTTTGTAATGTATTGTAAACCTGGTTAGGAGAGCTTTCAAGATAAATGAATCTCAGAATGCACTGACAAAAACTTAGTTAAGATCAGTTTAATAAATACTTAAGACTTAATTTTAAAATTTACAAATAAGTTAACAAAAGATTAATCTAATCAAATAGACTATATAGAAATATAATTACTTTTGGGAGCCACTCATTAGAATTGATTATAATGAATAAATCAAGAGTCATGTCAATCAGGTAGGTGGGGTTTAGAGAGTAATTTATGAAATGTTTGAAAACTTATGGCTGATTAAGAATATACTTGAAAACAATTTCATTTGAATCCCAGCACATCTGCTGCTAGTTCACGCAAATGTTTCCTACTAATTTTCCCTGTATTTGTCATTGGGTACTTGTCCATGAATATGTAATACTTTGGTACCAGGCGCATGGGATCCTTTTCATGTAATAACTCAATGCGGGAAGCAAAGTCTCTCAGTTGTCTTTCTAGTAAAGCCAAGTTTGGTGAAACTGATTTGGCTGTCCCATTTGTAAACCCATTCACGCTATCACAAGTGCTTGTGTCCTGTGATGTCGACATTTCACTCCGAGACACTTCTGACTCTTTCCTCAAGTAATTGTTGTGGGTAGGACCATCACAACAGTTTATAGTTTCTAAACTTTTACCATGAACCAATGATCCCTCATGGCTATTGTTTTCTGATGAAGTAGCAAACACTCCTTGAACCCCATTAACTACAACACAGGCACAAATCTCATTGTGCAGCAAAGGATCAGGCACAGCCACCATCACAATGTCAACCACATCTGGAACCTCCTTCATTTTTCTCTCCAGCCAGGCAGGATACAGAATATAGGTGCCCCTTAGAATACTGTCCGACTGCCGTCCTTCGACATAAAGCTTCCCATCTTTTCCAAAGTAGCCTGCGTCATCCGTGCTGAACCAACCATCGTCTCTAAAAGATGTACTGTTGGCCAGTTCATTGTTGAGATAACCTGCACAAAGTGTTGGGCTCTTGATCAGAACTTGGCCTGTCTTACCAGGATCAACTTCCTAGGGAATAATGGAAAAAAAAAATTGTTTTTGACTGCTTCTTGTTTCTAAATTACGGTACTTTAAGAATCACAAAAATTAAAAGTCTTAAATAGGATAAAACTAGACAAGAACTTAAAAAGTTTATGATCTATGTTTTAGATTAAATGATGAAGATTGCACTGTCCCAGAGTTTTGTCCCTGTCTAATACTTCAGTAATTCAACAATTGAGGTAGTATACAAATATTTTCTGTTGAACTTAAACTGATAATTTTATCAAGCTAATAAATTGTAACGCTTATATTCATTTACACATTGTTGATTTAGAGCTTCCACATAATTAAAACAAAAGTAAAATAATTAATTACCTGCATTTCTTTATCCACAATTTTTATTTGAACATTATAGCCAGGATAACCAGCACAGTTATCCTCATATGTGCTTGGATCTGTTATCCTATGAGTGGCCACCACATTGCATTCTGTTATTCCATAGTTGATGTCCACTGCATCACACAGCCTCCCCACAATTTCAACAACACCTTTTTTAATAGGCTGACCAGCTAGGCACAAACACCTGGGTCTCCAATTAGAATTTTCCCATAATGCCTTGTTGGTCAGAATGGTGTTGGCGTAGATTGGAGAAATGAAACCATAAACAATCTTTTCTTGAACTATTATCTCCCACATCTTTGCTGGAAGATCTGGAATAGGTCCATCATGCATGTCTAGGAAATAGCGGGTGCTTCCACATGAAAGATACCACTGTGGGTAGCTCCCGGCCCATCCCAACGGGCCGCAGTTGATAAAGCGCTCACCAGGTTGTAAATGTTCTATAGCTTTTACCTGTTTGGCAAAACAGCAAATATTTGCATGAGTGAATTTGACCAGCTTGGAGTAGCCGGTACTTCCTGAGGTTGTGAGGACAAGGAGCAAATCCGCTGGAGAGACTTCTGCTACATATTCAGGCATGTCGGCTTCCCTCAATAAAGATGTTAAAAAGTCCTTTTCATGGTTTTTCTCATTTCTTTCACATATGATGAGCTGTTTAAGGTCTGGAAGCTCTGGAGACTTAACATTACCTTCAAAACCTGAAGGCACTTCTTTGAAAAGCAACTGCCTTGCACCTTTGGGTACACCCGGATCGACAATAACGGAGGAACACTTGGCTGTCCTTAAGGATTCCTTGAAATCCTCCCCATCGGAGCGGAATATTTGGCCATTCATGGAAACTGCCCCCGATAGCGTTATACCAAAATCAGTCACAACACGTTCGATTGAGTTTGGCAAAGAATTACACACTATGCTGCCTTTCCCTATACCTTGACTTCTTAGCTTATGTGCAAACCGTTTGGAGAGTAAATAAACATCTCTGCGGTTAATTACTTGTTTCTTGCCATTACTGAAAACACTGACAAACGCTGGTGCATCATTGTCAGGTGTTGATGCCCAGTATTGTAGAAGTTCTGTCACTGTCTGTCCAGGAATAGTTACTACAGCACTCATATTGCTCTAAAATTAAAAATAGTTTCAATCATTTAGTTCAAGCTTATTAAAAATATTGGCTATAATAATACAAGAATTGCACAGAGGGATCACAAGTAATGTATCTGTTATAGTACCCGAGTGGGGAGGGGTGAATGACCTGAACAGACTTAATGTTTCTTATTTAAGGATACTGTGTAAGAGAACAGCGGCCTCTCCTATATTACCCAGTGTAAGAGAACGTGGATAAAAATTTATACATTTAATTATAATTAATATATTATTTTATTATTTTTAAATTTGTATTTCAAGCTGGGTTTAAGAAGCTGCTGTAAAATATTTTGCACATTTCCTAGAGAGATTATTCTGATAAATGAAAATGGTTTAGTTTATTATTATAGTACAACACTATTAACACTAACTTAACAGTTGAATCAAGAATGTCACATTATTTTGGACAATTTTTACCCCTCCTTCCCCTGTCACAATTTCATAAATTGCTTAAAAACTTAAAACTAAATAAAATTTAATCTAAAACACATTTCACTTTTAAAATATTAAATTTGTCAAAGTGACATCTTCTGTCAGAATACATCCATTGCAACAAAAAATTCAACCTGTCAATATCTTGCTAAAAAAAAGTAGTGGACATGTTTAGATATGTTTAGGCTTGAAAAGACATGAAAAATTAAACTAGGGATGTTTTACTTTTAGTGAGACAATACTAATACAAAGAAACAACAGATACTTTAAATCAAAAATTTAAAATAGGAATAAAATCTAAAATGACTTATGACTATGTGCTACTATAATATTATCCTTAATTAAATAAACTTAACACAAGTACACTAAATGATTATGGTAGGTTTATCATGCCATTCATCGTCCATGGGTGTAGCTGTAGTGTAACTATCATTGACCTGCTAATGATAATCAGTTAAATCAGCAATTAATAATGCACGTTAATAAATGACGTGTTTTTTTTAATAAAATTTTATACGCATCATCACCTCCGATAATCCCATATTAGCCTTCTCTCTTAGACTAAGACTAAGGGTCTTAGTAGATCAACTGCATAACCCTAGCGTTGACTCGGATCATCATAGCTATGCTTTTAGTAACTTTTAGTAGGTTTGATAGTCTGAAAGTAGACCTTCTTAAACCAGCTAAGTACCGGTATAGCAATATAGCAATAGAAGATTCACATAGAAAATAGAAACACTGTATAATTACAGTTACAGGCCTTTACTAAACTTCGAAAAAGGTTGAATTATTAATAAATGAAATGAACTCTTTGCTGTTCAATATTAGTATTAGGGGTTAAATATACAGATAAAACATTTTTATTGTAAAAGAGTGTGAATCGCAGCTGCACGAAATCATATGATTTAATTATTTGCCATAAGAACTGGTTGAACTGCCATGTCTAATTTCTAATGCATCCACCTGCACTAACTTGCGAAAAACTTAAAAACATGTCATGTCTAAGTCTACTAATGCATCCACCTGCACTATTTGTAAGACATACTCCCCCCCCCCCCCCCCACAAAATAAAAAGTTGAAAAACCAGTCATTAATACTTTCTTGAAAGTGACAAATAATGCTGTATATTAGTATTTTGGTTGACATTGTGTTGTTTATGATTTTTAAAATAAGTTTAAAAATATGAGTTTAAAATAATACATAATATAAATAATACAATAAAAATCGTGTGGCAAAGCTTTTAATTTTTTGGCCGCACTATCAATCAATTATAATTTTTGCAGCAGTGTGATCAACCTCGCCGAACAAAATTTAAAGAAAGTATTTACCCATTTCAATGTGAAATTAAGACAATCAGTGACGTAATGTATTTTACTTTAATTGGCAATTTCAAAGAAAGTGAGGGTGTCTTATTTCAAAGAAAGTGTGGGTGTCTTCAGCGTCCCATGTCATAAGACCATCACTGGTTAATAAATTTCTCTATAATTGTCTATTTATCATAAACCACATTATTATTTTAAATTTTTTTTAAGTAAATGCATATATATATATCCAGAATTTAAAATCGTTATTGCACAACTTAGCCTACAAAAAATTAGAACATTTGGACCAGAAACAGTCTTATATTGATTGCCATAATTTAAAAATAGTAATTCACCTTTCTTTCTTATTCTAATATAAGATCGCATGTGTGCTTAAAGGGTGTTTAGATAAGAGCTATAACAGATAAGAATTGTTATAATAAATGGAAAGAGGTCGGCAGAAATGCAATGAATTTTATTACACGCGCGCCTTCAATATTCTACTTGTTAACCAACACATAATGCATTGCTACTCACCGATTGGATAATTTTGTGTAACAGCATTAACTGGTGACGTAATAATGGGTCAATTTTGTAGGTCTAAAGGTGTGCTTGATATCGAAGATTCGCAGCTCATCGTACAATTTTATATAATTCCAAATTTATGTCCGTATAAATAGTGCTATCTTTATCTTTCCACTACAGTTCACAAAAGTCGTATCGAGGTGAAAAATAAACATTCGCACGGGACATTTACAACATGGAATTATGCCGCAAGTTAACATTTGTCACTAGGTCACTAGTGTCACACGAACTGCTCCAGCGTACAACGTGCAGTACTGACCACAGGCATTCCTAGTATTAACTCGTACACACTTTAATGATACACCTTTCACGCTTCCTTGAAAAGAAAGAACTCTTTGATTTATATTGCAACTTTTTTTATACCGAACTTGTTTTTTTTACCCACTAGTATCAAATTTAATCGGACCTTAGTCCGCTATAAAATGATCTCGTTCTTGCCCTCAGTCCTGGCCATTTAGGCATGCGGTTAATTCTCCATTTGTTGGAAATCTGGCTATAAAATAATTAAGCATGTTTAATTCAATTCATCTCTTATAAGACCACGTTCATTTTGCCTCAAAATTAACTTAAAGAATAACTTCAAGATGAAGGCCTGCACTAAAGAAATCTGAAACCCTTTACCAACCAAAGCGTACTGAGCACTGAGACCTCTAAACAAACTGCGGCTATTTATAGGTCTGCTCGACCTTTTCCGACCGACATTTGCATCTACGCGGAAAACATCCGTGTTTTACTAGTGATTAGTGCTGTATCAAAATGGCGTTATTCTTAAAGTTAAGTTATGATGTCAATGGAATACTTGATAGAAATCATATAATGAACACTTTTAAAACTCGCCTGGTGAAAGGGTGGAGGATTTCTTACGTCTTATGACGTAAACGGCTTTATGGTGTTTGTCCTTTTGAGAGAGGTAATACATTTTACACTAGAATCACATAACGCAGTGGCGTTTCTGAAAAAAATTATTTAACTCACTCCCATCTCCACGGTACGCATCTAGGTGCCCTAGTTTAATGCGTAAAGTAATGGTATAAAAAGTCGCATGTCCCACAACTTGGTGGTTAGGTAGATTGGATTGCTTAAGTGGGGCCTCCCATTTTTAAAAATTATGTATTGCCCGCCAAACACTACTTTCGCATGTTTAAACAAGTCTTTAATGCCAATTTTCTTCCTAAGGAAAGCTCATTATATTAAGATTTCGATAGAAACACAGACTTCTTATTTGTAATGATAGGAAATGTTGACATGGCAACATGTCGGAACATAGTAACCGAGGGGAAAATGTTTACTGGAGTCAGTAGAGTTTATATAATGTAGTTTAGCATTAAGAAATATATTAAACAAAGAAGTTTTAATGGAACCGTTTGTATGCTGAAATTGAGTGAAGGGTGAAGGGGGACCAATGAGGGTTAAGGGGTGACCAATGAGGGAGAGGGAAACTCCCCTACCAAGAATATCTGTTTCACCATAGAAGGACATACCTTTATGTTTAAAAAACATTTGGGACACTAGAGAGAAACACACGACACTTTGGAATATGTCATGCACATTCCTACACACGCGAGTTCAAAATTTCATGGCGCTCTTGTTTTTTTAGTCGAGCGCTAGAGTTTGTGCTTTGGGGGTCAGGAGGTCACGAAATGTAACGCTGTCAAACTACATCCGGGAACGTTAATTCTCCGGTACTATACGATATCAAGTGCTAGGGGTTCCCACTTTTTTTTTTTCATAAAACTTGTGTTATGTAAGTTCATTAAAAATAGATTTCCCGAAGAACAATTATAATTATTGGGGCTAAAAATCTGGATTGCCTTTAAACCTGTGGGTCGCAACTTTTATTTAATGAACTGCATCACCCAAATTGTTAAGACAGTTTGATAACTAACAACGAAAAACAATTATCCATCAGATCTCCCCCCCTCCCCCCCCCCCCAATAGAGAAGTGGTTACTTGAGAGGTTACAAGGTCACTGAACTACATCCCGGATACACCTCTTTGACGTCATCAATGTTGGAATGTTGGAAATGGTCACCCTAGCACATGTTTGTCCTATAGGAGTGGTTATGTCGTCCTTAACTTGAAAATTTATGAACAGGGGTGTTACATCTGTATACAGAACAGGGGTGTTACATCTGTACAGAGAACAGGGGTGTTACATCTGTATAGAGTACAAGAGTGTTACATCTGTTTAGAGTACTGAGATGTTACATCAGTGTAGAATAGAATGGTGGTTCCAATGAGGCCGGCAGCTCTCCTAGCAGGGAAAGAGATTTTTGCTCTATTTCCTAACAAATACGAAGCATTATATAATTGCAATATTTTGAGTGTGTAAATTTTTATTTGTAATTTTCGAGTAGCGTTCCTTTTCAGTTGCTGTGTTGTAAGTTGATACAGTTTCGTTTCCTCTATATTTTTTTTTTTTAATTTAATTGTATAATTAAATTGAATATTGTTAGTGTCACCAGCTTTGGCATCGTTTTCTTTTCATATTGTTACGTATTGTTCATTCTACGAGCCAAATTTCAAAAGATCTTAAATTTTAAAAACCACAACAATATGGAGCAATATTTACAAACCTAATCTACGGATGGCGTATATAAATTTAGAGAGACGGACAGCCTATTCACAAGGTGCTGCGATTCCCAAGACGTATTCAATAAATTGGCCGAAGAAACACCCCCTTATCGTAAGATCACCAAACTTCTTATCTAGGGGGCCTACATTAAGGTATGTCTTTACATTAGGGGCTCCTAAACTCTTAGGGCCGTGGTGCCACGTGGAGCCGCGCCTTCCTCACAGAGGCGCAGCGGAATATACGATTTTCATAATTAAATTCAATGTGATATAGGACGTTATATCTAACGGACACAGGACGTGACATCTAACGAACATACGACGTGACTGGCGTGACATCTGCGGACAAGGGACGTGACATATAATGGACATATGACGGGACATCTAACTGACGGAAGCTGTGACATCTGACATGATGCAAGCCAGTAGCTCACTTGAGTGATAACTTTTTTTGCAAAAGACAACACATTGTCACTAGATGGCCCATTTTGTCATAAGTGTCATTTATATTTAACTAAACCCGTTGATCACTAGATGGCGCTTTGTGTCATAAGTGTCATTTATATTTAACTAAACCCGTTGATGATTCATTCCTCACTGTTTTGTATGGTACTTGTTAGAATCTGACACATGGTGCCTTGAGAAAACCTGGATCGGCAAGAGCGATGATAATATTGATACACTTTTGGGAACGACTGTCTTGATACATGATTACGGCTTACCTACCGTAGCAAACGACACACGGAAATCACCGGTGTTGTCCGAGTTAAACTTGTGTTGGCTGCTATCTTTGACGTTTGTTTGCTGAGCCGGATGAAATGTAGGACACACCTGATCTTGGTGACACCCACACAACACACGTACGCTTAAAGTGTTAATACGACTTAAAACACTGAACACATTTCAAGGTTTTTATCAACTTTGGTGAACTCTATACACAACTCCCAACTTTTGTGAACTCTACACAACTCCCAACTTTTGTGAACTCTACACAACTTCCAACTTTAGTAAACTCTACACAACTCCCAACTTTGGTGAACTCTACACAACTCCCAACTTTGGTGAACTCTACACAACTCCCAACTTTGGTGAACTCTACACAACTCCCAACTTTGGTGAACTCTACACAACTCCCAACTTTGGTGAACTCTACACAACTCCCAACTTTGGTGAACTCTACACAACTCCCAACTTTGGTGAACTCTACACAACTCCCAACTTTGGTGACCTCTACACAACTCCCAACTTTGGTGACCTCTACACAACTTCCAACTTTAGTAAACCTTACACGTCCAAAATGTCATTTAAAAACACAAACACACAAATCTAGATTGTTCAATCATTCATCAACAAAAAAATTGTCAAATTTACTGGTTCATGAGTATTATACCTGGGTCAGGGGGGAAAAAACAAGTATAACCAGAGGCGTTGCAAACTTTTGATATCATTTACATGAAATAAGATTATAAAAAAAAAACTAGCTATAGCCTACCAAACAATGGCGGTCGCACTGCGAAAACTTCCCATCTACCAAAGTTACTTGACAAAACATGCAATCAAGTAACGCACTTTATAAGATTCCAAATTAGTTCTACTACTCCCCCCCCCCCCCCCCGTACGTTACCGCCCCTAAACAATATTGATATTCTAATGTCCCAATCAATTTTACACCGCACTTTTATTTTCCCACTTATATCAGAAAAATAAGAGGAAATATTACGGCAGCTACCAACAAAAGCGAAGCTATCATCATCATCATCAGCATGTCCCGTAGTCCTTCGACCGTTGGGGCGCCACAGATGACAAACTATCCTTCTCCATTCCTCTCTGTCTCCGGCCCTATGCATAGCATCGCCTAGTTGTAATCCCGTTCATTCTTTGATGTTATCTTCCCATCTTTTTCTCTGTCTTCCTCTTCTTCTTTCTCCTCTAGTGGTGCCCTGCAAGATTTCTTTGGCGAGCCCTTGTTTTCTGGTCACGTGGCCATACCATTCAAATTTGCGCTTTTTTACAGACACCAGGAGGTTAATATAAAGGATGTAAAAAAAAAAAAAATATATATATATATATTACGCACTAAAATAATATCACTTGCGGTATTTTTAAGAATCTCATTTAGCTAGTTATCGGGAATTTTATTTAGTGAAACCAGCGCCATCTGGTAGCGTTAGTGACATTGTTACACAGAGAATTATGGATTTTGATGATAATGATACGCATTTTGTTGTTGAAAAAATAATAATTACTTCTTACGAAAGAGGCGTATATCTTAACTACTATGGCAGCTGTCCCAATTTTGATTGCCAATCACTTTTGATTTAACGTCATTCTAGATCATTTAATTCCCATGACGCATCATTTACAAATGGTTCACGTCCACTGTGCGCCTAACATTGCGTTGAACTGTGTTAAACTGTTCAATGATTTCTTGATCACAATTTTAGCAAATATTAAAGAAACATAACTCTGTTGGATAACGATGTTGTGCATTTCACCAAGCGATTCCCCTTTCACTTGAATCTTCAATGACAAGTTGGCAAAGGGGGGGGGGGGGGGGGGGAATGGACAGACGTATTATTATATCACTAGGGCGCAGGGTTATTTTTTATACCGCGTCCGGGATATTGTGAGAAAATAGCCGGTGGGTCCAAGTGTCACCAAAAAAAAAGTTAACCTCTAATTTTATATATTATATGCCGGCCGTTACACAATAAACCTATAGACAGTCCTCCACCTTACCTGCAGACGGCTCGTCCTTGATTAATACAACAGTCGTCTCCGAAAATATTCAACCCTCTTACCTGAGTTCAACCGTCACGCATGACAGCTTTTTTTTTCAGTCAGTACTATTGATATAAAACATGATGAGTAGGGGAGGACCGGTTGCTATAAGGAGGCAGCCACACCAGAAGCAAAATATGTATAAGAGATGCCCACGGACTTTGATAAAAAACCTGGCAATTTGATTTCTGGTTTTAAAAGAAATTGTATTGTTATGATACAACTCTGTGCAGTTTCTCTCATCCAGGAAAAAAAATCTGAATAAAGAGATTAACATTTGATATTGTTATCGATATCATCAATTTGAGAGAGACTTTGTCAGTGTTTAACACTGTTATATGTAAACCTTATTTACAACTACTGGTATTATTATTGCTTTGTTGGGATATTCTGGTAAGAGTAGCCTTTCTTGCATGAAGCTGATTTATTTGCCCATGCTATTCTTCTCCACAAGAGATTTATCTCTTATCATTCTCATCATCTTTCTCACGGCGATGTCTAGTGTAGTTAACCGATGGGGTGGGTCATCATCTTTCTCACAGCGATGTCTAGTTTAGTTAACCGATGGGGCGGGGTCAGTGAAGGTGGAGCATCCAGTTTCAGATTAAATTAATTCTCAAACTCGGCTTCCGAAATGTCGGACCGAAGTATCACACCCCCCCCCCCCTAGTTTCCAATGTGTAGCTATCCCCTACAATGTAGGTCCTGTTGTTTCGTAAACCTTGACTAAATGGCGCCCGGGGCGAATCTCAGAAAGTGAACCCCACCCCTTCCAGCAAACACATATAATTTATATTTGTATAAAGTTCAAAAGTGCCGCACAGGGTGGTCGTCTCTTTCACCCCTCCCTAGGGACGCCACTGTCGACATGTTTATAAACGTCAGTTATCTGGAAGTTTATTTTGCACGCTATTGAACTCACTATTACACTTAAAAACTTAAAAACAGAGAGTTTTATTTAGCACGACACTGAACTCAACATTACACTTAAACTTACTTTCATACACAGAGAGTTTTTGGGGGATAATTAATACCCCGAATTTATCGCTGGGGAAATTTTCAAGGATCCAAAATGACACAGGGATTAACAGGGATTCATCATCTTCAATAACCCACAATGATAGGGAACCACAATGACAGGCACCCACAATGATATGGAACCACAATGACAGGGAACCGCAATGACAGCGACCTATCACACTCACGATGTTTCAGCTTATGTTATTTCTATACGTGGTACCTTACAGGTCACAATGACCCAGTTAATTAATGTTTTTTTAAAACAAAATTTATCAAGTCAACACAAGCGGAAATAGAACCGCGAAGACGTCATCACGTGACAAGTCATGACCTCTGTAGGTTTTCTTTCAATCTGTGGACCACTGTTGGTTGAGTCATGAATCTATGGACCACTGTTGGTTGGGTTATGAATCTATGGACCACTGTTGGTTGAGTCCTGAATCAATGGACCACTCTTGGTTGAGTTCTGAATCTATGGACCACAGTTGGTTGGGTTATGAATCTATGGACCACTGTTGGTTGGGTTATGAATCTATGGATCACTGTTGGTTTGTTGTAAATATATGGACCCCAGATGCCTAATGTAAGTATAATTACTGTTAGAACTTATGAAACTTTGACCTAAAATTTAGCTGTAATGTATCTGTAAAAATAAATGTCTTGCCTAAACAAACGAAACCAAAATAAAAACAGTTTATTCTTCTTGCTACCCTCTAGTTTATGGTCAGCGTGGAGAGCCGCGCCACTAGGCCTTCGAATGTGAACAAATCAATATGTGCACCAAGGTTTCTCGGACCCCCATGGGAACAGTGGCGTGGTGAGGGGGGCAAGGGGGCATCATGCCCCGGGCGCTACTCCCAAAGGGGCGCCAAATGGTATATTTTACTATAATATTGTATGGTTTTCGAATGGGGGGGGGCGCTAAAAAGGCATTGGGGGGCGCTAAAAAGGTATTGTGCCCCGGGCGCGAGTTAAGCTCACTACACCACTGCATGGGAATTGGCATTTTAGGTTATGCAAGTAAAAGTCAATACAAGAACAGAGGAGCTATTGACTTTTAGATCATAATATGATATAAATGGTGATATATTCAATGGGAGCACGGTGTGTAGAAGAGTTTTGGAAACACTGCTGTAAACCATAATAAAACCTGACGCTAACACACTGTGTACAGGCGAAAAAAAAAAAAAGAACCAACACATGCAATAAAATATACAATATATTTACGTCTGTGTGACGGAACTGTTCTGTTACATAAGAATTTTACTTCCATAAATATTCACAACTTGTTACAGTCAGTAGTCAGCTTTGACTTTAACCATCTCCGCCTTATTGTTAAGTGTAACCATGTAAAAAAGGGACAACACTCCGAATTTAAAGTCCATTTTTAAAACCAATACAAACAAAACTTTTAACAACAACCTACACATAGCATCTAATACAATGAGTAGCTTGTTTGTTTGTTTTGGTTTGTTTATTTTTTTTAAACGTGCAGAGTTACATTGATATATTTAGTTTTACATACTTGAAAACGTATTAATATTTAATTGATTTTAATCTTTTTTTTTTGTTTAGATTTTAAAAAATAAATGTATTGTAAAAGATGACACATGACCCTTGCCCTGCTTCCCCAACATTCCCCGATAATCTCCCGATTAGGTTTTTTGCTCAGGACATTTTATGGATTGGATTATCACTTATAAGTTATACAGAACCTATACAGCTTTTTAATTATTTTTTTAAAATCGATATCTTATTCGTTTTTTTTAATTTCAATATGAACCTTGACGTTAAAGGCTGACAAATGGCCGAGGACATCACTAGTGGTGTGCTGAGATATTTTTTTGGTGTGAGTGAGCGTGGGGTAAAAATTGGGGGAGGGCAAAGAAACAACAGCAAAGTAGATAATAAAAAAACGTCCATATATTATAAGACATCTAGTAGCCCGCACCATGTCCTTAGGTGCCCCCCCCCCCCCCAATCTTGAACACAGCTGTGCACTAATGATACTATTTATAGATTGAAACAATTACTTGTCTTTTAAAGTCATTTATATGAACAAAGCTACACACATTAAACAACTAACAAACAAGAGAACTGAGTTAACGCCCACGTGCACATTTGACGCCGCTTGATACAACACGCGCTGTGGACACAGCCAAGGGTCAAAGGTCTGTATATCCTCTAAACTTGTGGCGTTTTTCATCCAATCAACGAGCTGGGACATCGTCACAATGTAAACCTGTACCAATGATTCAATGAACATGGTTCTTTTTTATTAGAAAAGAGGAGTTTTAATTTAAAAGAGGTTTAAGTATCTTTAGTGTAATATCTTAAAATTGGGCACGTAAAATCGCTGTAAGCAGTTGCAACATGAAGGAATAGATGGGAAAGAAAACATGCCCCTGAAAGATGGGAGAGAATCACCACCCACATGGGAGAGAACTTCCACCGCCCAAGTTTCTTTCAGGCATCTCTCCTGAGTGACCACCCTGAGAGCAAGCCAAGTGACCCCCCCCCCTTTTTTTCCCTTTTCATATGATGTGTTTCGTAAACATCTCATGTCTTCTTAACATAATTATGCCACCCATAAACGATTGAGAAAAAATACCAGTTGTAAAAACCCATAAAATGTATACACTTTTATACATAACAGTATTTTTGTAAAACTCTGGTAAAACTTGGAAATATTAATTTAGAAACATATGTAAATTGTTTTTGTTGTTTTCATGTTCGTTCAACGTGTAAAATGATGTTAGCAACATGTAAAAATAATGTTAGCGCAACATGTAAAAATAATGTTAGCAATGCTTTTTTTTTGGTGATAAAACCTTATTTGGGAGTTTTTGTTGGTGTTGTTGAAAATTCATTTATTTATTAAATATTTTTTCCCCAAAATAGTTAACATTCAATTTGAAAAAAACCCAACACATTATATTCAGTTTAAAAAAAATAATATTTGTATAACACAACCTGGTCAAGCAGAGCCGTCGCTTGACTTTGTGTGCCACCCCCCCCTTTTTTTTGGCCACTTTTTGGTTTTGTCCTTCTTCAACCTTGCATTCAAAGTTGATAATTAAAATATTGCACATGGCACAACTTTACGCCCCTAAAATATCAGAGGCCTCCTGCAACTTTGTGGGTTGCAGGGCCCACACGATGGCTCTGAGGGGTTGCAGGGCCAAAACGATGGCACCGAGGTCAAGTGATAACCACATTTTTAACTAGCATTTCTACCGTTGCTCTCCGATTATGTGTAGAGTGATGCAAAACTAAATTTAGGCATAGACTAAGATGTATTCTTGCACTTTTAATATGCATTCTTGCACTTTTAATATGTATTCTTGCACTTTTAAGATGTATTCTTGCACTTTTAAGATGTATTCTTGCACTTTTAAGATGTATTCTTGCACTTTTAAAATGCATTCTTGCACTTTTAGATGCATTCTTAAGATGCATTCTTGCACTTTTAATTTATCCAAAAAAAAGTTCTGGGAGACTATAAAGATTTCAGGGTCAGAACTAAGCGAGGGCAAAAGCATACCAACTTACTCAAGGGCAAAAGCATACCCTCAACTTACTCAAGGGCAAAAGCATACCCTCAACTTACTCAAGGGCAAAAGCATACCCTCAACTTACTCAAGGGCAAAAGCATACCCTCAACTTACTCAAGGGCAAAAGCATACCCTCAACTTACTCAAGGACATTACAGCCGGAATGAATTTAATTCCTGTTGGGCTGGAGAAGAGTTGGTGATGTCACTGATCGTTTTCATGTCTATTTTTGGCACTTCCCACCCCAAAGTATGAAATGCGCACCCTCCCACTTTGTCTAAAAGAAACACTGAATTCAAGTTTGCACCAAAAAGCATCCCTGCATTTAGAATTTATTAAAAAAATTGTAAGGGGACCCCTGCCCCCGCTTTTGCTAGAGAGTCTAAGGCACCCTCAATGTCTGCTACACCCTTCCCTGACGTGCAGGAACGGGGTTGAATCTAAGCTTGCGCCAAAGATTATCTTGGGGGGGGGGGGGCCACAACCAGGATGAATTAGTTTATGTATGGCGTTGGGTGCCATAACGCCCCCTCTAGCGCTTGAAAAATTCCTTCCCCTGATCAAATAAAACAATAAACTCAGGTATATTCCAAATGTACCTCTTGATTTTGAAATAATCACACATTTTATGATTAGAGAAAAGCCCTTGCCGCCATCGATTCCTGCCCTACTTTCTTTCTTTCCCTAATCGACAAATTTAATTTAGATAGATACACTGCCTAGTGGTGTAGGCAATGTTTGTGCTACCGAGTGGTGTAGGCAATGTTAGTGCTACCATGTGGTGTAGGCAATGTTAGTGCTACCATGTGGTGTAGGCAATGTTAGTGCTACCATGTGGTGTAGGCAATGTTAGTGCAACCATGCGGTTAAGGAAATGTTAGTGATACCATGCGGTGCAGGCAATGTTAGTGCTACCATGTGGTGTAGGCAATGTTAGTGCTAACATTCTGGGATAGGATTTTTACGGCACATGTTCTCTCCCATCCATGCCCCCGTCCAAGATGGGAGAGAACACGCCCACGTCCCAGATGGGAGAGAACACGCCCCCGTCCCAGAGAGAACACGACCCCGTCCCAGGTGGGAGAGAACACGCCCCCGTCCCAGATGGGAGAGAACACGCCCACGTCCAAGATGGGAGAGAACATACCCTGTCCAAGATGGGAGAGAACACGCCCCCGTCCCAGATGGGAGAGAACACACCCCGTCCAAGATGGGAGAGAACACGCCCACGTCCCAGATGGGAGAGAACACGCCCCCGTTCCAGATGGGAGAGAACACGCCCACGTCCCAGGTGGGAGAGAACACGCCCACGTCCCAGATGGGAGAGAACACACCCCATCCAAGATGGGAGAGAACACGCCCCTTCCAAGATGGGAGAGAACACGCCCACGTCCCAGATGGGAGAGAACACGCCCCGTCCAAGATGGGAGAGAACACGCCCCGTCCAAGATGGGAGAGAACACGCCCACGTCCCAGATGGGAGAGAACACGCCCCCGTCCCAGAGAGAACACGACCCCGTCCCAGGTGGGAGAGAACACGCCCCCGTCCCAGATGGGAGAGAACACGCCCACGTCCCAGATGGTGAGAACATGCCTGTCCAAGATGGGAGAGAACACGCCCCCGTCCCAGATGGGAGAGAAAACACCCCGTCCAAGATGGGAGAGAACACGTCCACGTCCCAGATGGGAGAGAACACGCCCCCGTTCCAGATGGGAGAGAACACACCCCATCCAAGATGGGAGAGAACACGCCCCGTCCAAGATGGTAGAGAACACGCCCACGTCCCAGATGGAAGAGAACACGCCCCCGTCCCAGATGGGAGAGAACACGCCCCCGTCCCAGATGGGAGAGAACATGCCCCCGTCCCAGGTGGGAGAGAACATGCCCTGTCCAAGATGGGAGAGAACACGCCCCGTCCAAGATGGGAGAGAACACGCCCCGTCCAAGATGGGAGAGAACACGCCCACGTCCCAGATGGGAGAGAACACGCCCCGTCCCAGATGGGAGAGAACACGCCCCCGTCCCAGATGGGAGAGAACACGCCCAGTCCAAGATGGGAGAGAACACGCCCACGTCCAAGATGGGAGAGAACAAGCCCCCGTCCCAGATGGGAGAGAACACGCCCCGTCCAAGATGGGAGAGAACACGCCCCGTCCAAGATGGGAGAGAACACGCCCCCGTCCCAGATGGGAGAGAACACGCCCCCGTCCCAGATGGGAGAGAACACGCCCCGTCCAAGATGGGAGAGAACACGCCCCGTCCCAGATGGGAGAGAACACGCCCCCGTCCCAGAGAGAACACGACCCCGTCCCAGGTGGGAGAGAACACGCCCCCGTCCAAGATGGGAGAGAACACGCCCCCGTCCCAGATGGGAGAGAACACGCCCCCGTCCCAGATGGGAGAGAACACGCCCCCGTCCCAGATGGGAGAGAACACGCCCCCGTCCCAGATGGGAGAGAACACGCCCCCGTCCCAGATGGGAGAGAACACGCCCAATGACGCTTACATTTAATAAATACCGTCCATGGTTAAATTTGTCATATTTTGGTTTGGTTGTCTCGCAAAAATAGTGCGCTCTCCCCAGCGCCATTTACTGCTCTTCACCCACTCAAAAATATTAAATTAAAAGACAATAAATGGTCTAGGTCTAACCTACCTCTGGCGAGTCAAGGAAAGTATAGACAAGTCTATGGAAGGCTGTTCTCTGAAAGTCTGTATTAAGCCATGTGGCCCTCATATTCAACACAAACGGTGTACGGTTTCGGTAGTAGGGAAGGAAATTTCTCCACAGTAGCTGAAAGACAATCGAAATCGACATGAAAAATATCTGCGGTTAAAAACACGGGTGGAAATGCACAATGTTCGTAGAAATTACACGATGCCAAAAATTGTGATACACCTACGAAATACTTAAAAGCGTTTAAATTTCAAATTGGTAAATTAACTTTTCATTTGATTAAATTTGTGTCTAGGTTATTTTGTGCCAGACATTTTAAACGTTTGACCGGCCGTTGAATGACGTCAAACGTCCGTCTGCCATCTTTCTAGAAAGGAAGAAAGTCTACTGAACATCCGCCATGTTAAGTAAATACTTTAGAATGTCTTGTATTATACCAGAACTCAACACCAAGTAATCGTGCGTGGCACACCTTAGGTCTTTTTAAGAATTCTGCGACACACCTTAGGCCTTTCTAAGAATTCTGCGACACACCACCAAAAAAATTATAATTTTTAATTACATATTTTTTTTAAACATGCACAAATTTTGAAAAGAACAAGGTATTAAAGATTCCAAATTATGGCATGTAATGCTAAAGGGTACCAGATTACAATGTATTGCTCTATATTAAATGTCTGTATTGCAATAACAGTTCCGTTGACAGCTTGGTATCAACAAGTTTTTATCTTATTATTACCTGACTTCATCATTTTTTTTTTGTCTTTCCTCCTATTGGAGGCATTTTACATTGCTCCAGTGTGCCGCGACATGCGTGCGTTGTCAGACGTTGCACCAGTGTGTCGCGGCACACGGTTGCGGAGCTCTGCATTATGCAATGGCATTATTAAAATCATGGCATGTTCGCGTTTGTGTGAGAATATGTGTTTATTTTCAAAGCCTAACAATATAAAACGCTTCTGTTAGACGACACACCATTTGAATATTTCAAGCATTTACATTTTTTTTGGGGGTTGAAATTGTTATTAGCCTACAGTTCGATGATAGCAAATGGCGGCTTTTGTCTGCAATATTTTGATGCCTCTTAATTGCGGCAAGTGTCTTGGTACAGTTAGCAGTTTCATCGTAGATTCTGGCCTACCTGGAATGCGCCCTCTTCTGTTGTCGGGGCGTTGGTGCACGCGTCGATGTACTGACATTCAAACGTTTCATTGAGGTCAAGTAGCAGATGGACGGGGATCTGGAAAATGGGGGCGGTAGGGGGGGGAGGTTAAATATTTACACATTTGCAGACAATGTGGGGAAAGCGTAACTAACAGGGGCACATATGCGGCAATGTGCCAAATTTCTCGATAAACATTTATGGGCAAGTATCGCGAGTGTCTAAGAATATGCTATTTTTTAAATTTAAAAAAACATTCTCCATTTGTTTACTGTGTGCGTTTTATGGAAAGGGAGTGGGGAAGGGGGGCTATATAAATATGTTTAATGAGTTTTATATCTTTCAACCGAAATGTCTCGCATTTAAAGTATTTTAATATAATTTATAGACATACTCAAACAACAACTACGCAAATGTATACTTCTTCATAGGCAACCACTTAATGAAAATAGTATTCTCTTGTTAAAAAAAACACATAATTGAGATGTAGACAGGTTGTGGAAAATATTTTTAAAAACATGTCGTTTAAGTCTCGTTTGGATACCTCCCAGACTGAGGAGTGATTGGATACTGGGCAACGACCTTGCTTGCAAACAAACGGCCACTTGTAGTCCAATGTGGCAGGCCAACTGGGCGGAGTTTGTAGTGAGGGGCGAGTAATCAAAAGGGTGGAATCGTAATCGTAGCCGTGGTCCAAAAGAACATTGAACATGTCGTCTCCTCCTGAGATTAAGTAAGGCATGCGAAAGCCTCGAATCGATTCTGTAAATAAGATATTCCGATTATGACAAATTTTGACGCTGAGGAAAGCGCATAAATTAAAACAACAAAAATTCCGAAAGAAAAAGTGGTTCATTTATTTTGTAACATAAATTTGTAATAAATAAGTCACGTTTTGCACGTTTATTTTTTTATGTCATTTTTTTAAACTTCGTTTCCTTGTTATTATTTAATCGTTTCCTTTTTTATTGTTTAATTGTTTCCTTCTCATTGTTTGTTACCTTTTTATAAAATATTCGGTGTAATTGTTTTTTGTTGTTTTTACTGGGAAGTTTGCTAAACCGGGAAAAAAATGTTGAGGTTAATTTTCTCCTTCTAACAACGCCAGCCTTTAGGGTGTACGAACTGTTCCCTCGCATAGGGCGCCATGGCCATAGGGGCGCCCAGTAAATATTTAAATTCCCTTAGTTTATTATAGTGAAGTGTGAGCCTCGGGATTGCCCCAAAGGTGGAGCGGAAATGGAACAAAGTACCGTAGAAAAACTAAACAGTCAAAATTAATGTGCATGTTAAAATCCGTATGGTTAGCTACATGTATAGCATCATAACACGGGCAAACGAAATAGGGGCCATTAACAAGTGATGTCAGGACCGACTTTGCAGCAGCAGAGGCCCTGGGCACATTAATGCACTGAGGCCCTTAACCCTCTATATACTCAGGGCTGTGTCGAGGGTGGGGCGAGAGGGCCAATTGCCCTTGGCACCAAAAAATGGAATTGATGTGAATTTTTTTTTAAAAATTGTTTAAATAAACTGGAGAAACGTTCTAGCAAAATAAATTCAATATTCATAATATTGGCAACATAAAGCCCTAGAAGCGTGAGGCCCTTGGCCAGGGCCTAGTGGGCTCATGTCTTAAGAAGGTACTGAATGATGTAGCCTTATTTTGGCCGAGATACCAACCCCCCCCCCCTTTTTTTTAACACCCATTGTCAACTATTTGTCCAAAAATTTAGAAAACCCTCAAACTGTATCGTCACAAATTAGTACCCCTTACACCCCTCTTTTACAACCGCAAAGATAAAGTCTTTTATGAATGGCTCAATGATGAGTTTAGTTGTTTAAATATTAGGAAATAGGCCAGGCGTGGGTTGGGTGGGTGAATCAAGTTGTTACGAGTGGGTTTGGTTTTAGTTATGTCGACTAATCGTCTGGTTAGGTAGAAGAAAATAAGCGAAACAATGTATGGGAAACTTGGGGGGGGGGCGCAACAAAGCAACGAGCGTGACGTAAGAAGCCTTCCTCCACGAATAAACAACAGTTTTTTAAAAAAAACATAAATAAAATAAAATAAACACTTAACTGCAATATTATATGTTCATAATTTATGTGAAAATTGTCCTTTTTATAATGGAAAAGGCTCTTCTTTTTTTTTTTTTTTTTTTTTTTTAAACTCCTTTAAGCCCAATAACTATTCCACAAACGTTTCTAATTCTCACATTCGTTTTTGTTACCTGGGGGAATTTTTGACTTCTTAACAAAATTGTCTTTTTGTCCACCAATCTCTTCCACAAGCGTATCCCTTGTGCTTGTGTTATAATAGGACAATGTCTGAGTATAGCCAGATTTACTGCAAAGGAGAATCGACAGACGTAAAAAAAAAAAAATTGTCAAGAAAATACATATCTGAGGTGAATGTCCTCTATGTCAATGATGGAGGGTAGATGTCAATGATATTTCTTGGAAAATATAAATGTAAAAATATTTCTCTCAAAATACAGGATGTATTACCTTAATTGTTTGATCGTCAAATATTTGGTTATATTTGTCGTTACATCTAAAAGGTTGTATTAGCCCATGTTCCATAATGCTTTAATGGTAATTCATTGAAAGTTAATTAGTGAGCATTATAAAATAAATTATTACCCCCCCCCCCCACTTTTTCCCGATATGTGGTGGACCGAAGCTCCATTCCCCAAGGACGGGGAAGACAGCCTACAACCAACCCCTCTCCACCCTCCGCCATCATGTCAATGGTGGCCTGGGTCACCTCCATGCGTCACTCCCTGTGGTGATGATGGCCCAGATGGTGATGACGGTCTCAGGTGGTGATGGTTGCCCAGATGGGGATGATGGCCCACATAGTGATGATGACCTTACTTTTGAGGATGGCATAGATCAGCGGTTCTCAACCTGTGGGTCGCGACCCTTTCCCAGGGGTCGCCTAAGACCATCTGAAAACACATACACTCTACAGTTATGAAGTAGAAACAAAAATAATAATGTGGTTTGGGGGTCGCCACAGCATGAAGAGCTGTATGAAAGGGTCGCGGCATTAGGAAGGTTGAGAACCGCTGGCTTAGATGGTGATGACGGCCCAGATAGTGATGACCGCCCAGATGGTGATGATGGCCCAGATGGTTATGATGGCCCGTATGGTGATGGGGTTCCAGATGGTGACGATTACCAGATGTTGATGAATGCTCAGATAGTGATGATGACTCAGTTGTGATTATGACCCACCTGAATGCTGCGATCTCTGCTCCCGCCAGCCAAAGTTCTCTCACTTGTGTGTAGTTGGTCCAAGTATCAGGGACAAATAGGGTAAGCCCAACTGGACATCCTGATTGGAAGTTTGAGGGGAGGGAACAAGTAGGAATTTTTTTTATAACGATTTAGTAGATTTATTAACCGATCACAAAGTCTATGTCATTATGTATAAACATTCCTGATCCCAAATTTATATAATTTCAAACCAACTTGATGCAGTAATTTAAAAAAAAAATAATTTATAAAAGGGTGAATGCTTAGCTTTATTCAGCCCCCTTATGCAAAGAAGACTTAAAAGAAATTTTAGAACTTTAAATAACTGTGAAGAAACGAACAATCAAGATCTGTGACACAATAAGACACAGTAACGAAATACATGATATAATTAGTCAACCAATCAAAACACCTACACAGTGAAACAACCAATCAAAATCCATGACACCCTGATACAAACAATCAAAACCCATGAGACACTAAGAAGACCAATCAAAATCGATGACACACTAAGACAACAAACCATTGGAGTTCTTCCATCCAGTGCCCAACATCTGCTTGTAGTACGGAAAATTCCTCTCGTTGACAGCGTCGTTGAACGACAGGACGACTATCTGTGGGCGGATCTTCTTGGGGACAGCCTGGGGGCCCTAGGATGTTGGGAGATTGCCGAGTTAGATAGCGTGCAAAATGAACTACTTAAATATTTACCTTTGTTTATATATTCGATTTTACCAGAGATTATCGTAGTACTCTTGGTTACCAAGTTCAAGGGTATTGAATTTGTGTTTTTGTATATCCTAAAATTACTTTTGGAGAGAGAAAAAGTAAGTTAGGAGGAAAAAAAACACATTATTGTTGACATCTGGTTTTGCTTTTAAACGCAGAACATTGTGTTTCATTTTTGGAACATTTCTTGTTAAGATAATATGCAATATGGATTCAACGATGAAATACAATTTAAATGCACAAATAAAATACAAAAATAAAGGAACTTTTTAAAATTAAAAATATACTTGAAATGATTTTAAAAAATCACATGTATGTTTTGTATAAAAGTAGGTCGGGTGTCTTCAATATTTCTTACTATACTTTAAACCGTTAATAAACAATGATGCATTTCACCCCCCCCCCCCCGCCCAAGCCACACCTGCTCTCATCATACTCTTCCAATTTCTCAAACCAATCACTCAACTCTTATCGTCCCCGAAAAACCCCCGCTCCCTTCATCCCTAAAATTTAACACCGTCTTCTCATATAGCTCTCTTTTTACCCCCAGCTTTTCACCGTACTGTCATAAACTGTCCCTACAAACTGGCCGTCACACTGGCCCTACTGTAAGAGCAGTTTACTTCATATGTGTCATTATGTATTACTTCTAAGAGATCGGCATTTACATTATTATATATATAAGTGTATATATGTATGTTTATATATATATATATATATATAAATATATATATATATAGAGAGAGAGAGATAAGAGAAAGAGGGAGGGGGGGAGAGATATTTAACTAATAATAAGCTAAAAGATGATGCAATCAAACAATCAAATGACAACTTACATCCGTGTCATTGGCACAGAAACAATCCGGCAGCTGGCAGTTGGAGTCCTGGACGCACGGACCCCACGACGCAGCAGACGTCAGATTTTGTCCATTACAGCTGATAGAAAATAAAATCACCAAACAGCAGATCAAAAGCCGAAGACCGCCGTGGCGCAGCACACAGCATACACGTTGAACCTTTAAATACATCATCGTCACTGAAGTCCGAATCGCAACAACCTTGGCCAGTCTTCTGGAAAACCACCGATTCTTTGAGATAACATCCACCAGGTTTTTCACAAGATTAATTGCTTTTGTTTTTCTCCTTCTGTCGCTAAGGGAAATGTCAACAAAACATGTACAATGTCTGCAGCTCGCCTTAAACCTCGCCAGTTTCTACTGTTGGTGTTATTAATAGATTTAATAAAACAAAAACAACTGCAAACGAAGAGAGCCCCATACAGCAGGGCGAGCCCGGCCACAAAAACGTTTGACAAAAAATGACTCGTAGTCGTAGGTCAGCTTTCGGCTTAACACTTTTTTTTCTTGTCTGTGTTTGAATGTGTCTCCACGGGGAGTGTACAAAGACAGGTTATTACTTATCCGTGTGGTTCTCAAACTATGGTTGGTGAGACGTAAATGACAGGGGTTATAGACACCTTGAATTTGGTCGATTCTAGTTTTGTCTTATCTCCTACGCTCTTCTAATTTTTATACTTTTTTTCCTTCAGCAATTTGTGTGGCCACAAGAGCATATAATAACAGAAACGTTACCGAGCGTGGCTTTTGAAAGGCGATTCACTACGAATCGGGTCCCTGGGCCATGTGCCCACCGTCGTAGCCGTCAGTGTGGACCTGGCCCTGAGGCCAACCCGTAAATTGATATAGCGGCCACAGGACAGCCTTCTCAGAGAGCCCTAACATAAATTGGACCACTCCTTGTACAAATCCACCAGGCAGGGTATGCGTAGTGCATCTTAGGGAAAGTTCCAGCCACCACGGTGTGGCCAACTCCTAACAGTTTCTATCCGGGCCGTTGCAGCCGAAGAGCCCTTCGATTCCAAACGGGGACTTTCCCCTCGTACTAAACCCAGCTGTGTTCTTATATACAGCATTGTCTTAATGTGGTTTTGCTAGCTCCTGGAGCGCCACTCCTCTCTTTTGACCTAACAGGCTTTGGCCTAAACAATGGTGCACTTTGTAATGGACAGGGACCCCCCTCTTCACTCCATCAGATCTCAGCCCTGCGGTCAACAACCTCCGCATCACGATCGTCTCACGTTGCTCCTAGTTTGGCCACCCTATTTGCTCTACATTCTGCACCCTTACGAAAGAACCTTTCTTTGACGAAGACGACACTTTTCTACATACACGACAACTTATTCTCTTTCACTCTGGTTTCTTTGGTCGCCAGAGGTGTTACTAGGGTTTGTGTCCCCCGGTGTGGTAAACTCATGGTGTTGAGCCCCTCCCTTTTTATTCTTGACAACCACCCCCGCCCCCCCCCCCCCCCAAAAAAAAAGATAAGAATACAGAACCGCTTATAATATTGTGGATTTTTTTGTGTGGGCGTCGACAATCTGAAATGGAAAAAGGGGGGGGGGGGATATGTCAAGTATAAGAGTTCATTAATAATATAATTGTTGCGACTAAATATTATGTTTCATTACGCGCGGTGTGTGTTTGAGAGTTTTATTAGTGAACGCTCTTGACTTGGTGACGTATTTTTATGCTAATTGTGACGTATTGTCTAGTCTGTATTGTGACGTACGTTTTATTCGTCTGACAGCCGTGAATGGAACTTGTGGAAATAGGATGTGTTTTATTTCTGTCTGATAGCGAGCTGCGCTATAAGCATGTGCTTAGGGAATTTACAGCCTGTGCATATATTTAGATATCAAAGTTACATTTACTGTGATAAAGGAATTGATTTTATTCAACATTAGCGCGACGTATTACAACGTGTGAAAGAACTGAATGAATTAACCAAAGAACACATTCGTTACCCACAGTGCTGTTTTCCGATTTGTGGTTTCTCCAGAGGCGTAGCTAGAGTGTTTGGCGCCCGGGGACAAGATTCATTTTAAAGCGCCCTCTTTTCCTTTTTTCAACTCTGAAACCCATTATTTTCATCAATAAAATAATAGCAAAGCACATTTTGGCGCCCCTAACTAGCTGGCGCCCGGGTACATCTGTGCCCCCCTACGCTACGCCTCTGGGTTTCTCTTCTAAAGATTGATGGATATGGAGCGCATCTGGTACCGCCAAAAAGCTCAATAAAAGCCTCCCCAGGTGGGATACTTTGGTGGACTGGAAATCGAGGACGCCCACAAGCCCACCAAATTATCCTGAGTGAAATTGGGGAGGCTTTTAGGGAGTTTGTTGAGCCCATATTCACAACCCCCCCCCCCCCCCCCCGGGAAAGATTTTGAAACTTTCAAAATGCAGAGATGCCTTTTTGCATATAACTGAATTTAGTTTCGCATCATAATATAAATATTTTATTTTTATTAGCTACTAATTAGTAATGTTTTGTTTTTTTTAAATTCTGTGAGATTATTAATTTGAGCCATTAAAAAAATCTCCAAAAAGGGCCGTTACACTAAAATGTCGGGAAAGGGTGCATTTTATATATCTGGTTTAAATGTGTGTATTTAGTATTAGATCATTAAAAACCTACTACGGTTACAATTGCATTATATTTAAGTTGTCTAACACAAAAATAAACTCATTTATTATTGTGTAGTATTTTTTAAATCAATTAAGTGCAGAGTATGCTATTATTAGTGTTTGTGTTGTGCTAGATGTGTCGGCCTTGAAACAATACTCTGTGTGCTATAGGCCTATTTCAGCGGTTCTCGCGGGTCGCAGGATAATTGTCTAGGAATCCAGAGTTCTAGACAATACATTGAACTAATTGTTAACAAATTAAAAATAAAACTATAGTGAGATGTTAACAAACAAATAATCATAGGCAATAAGTTGAACACATTTTAAAAGAAAGTTTGGCACAAATTGTTTGTTCCTGTTTTAAATTTCTCCCCAAGTCGCCAGGTCATCAATCGCTAAATCATCAATAATAAGTTCAATAAATAAAGTTCATTATGATTACATTTACATGGGTTTACTTCTGTATTTGAAACACCTTAACAAAACACATGCAACTTAAAAATCTTTAACGGGACTGTCACTTTTATTGGAGAGGCAGGAATCGAGAAGGAAAATGGGGGAGGGGCTTGGGGAGGGAGGGAGCCACCTCGAAAATGTTTGATAGATTCATTTTGACGTATACTTAGACTTGGATGTTTATTATTTGTTTACGCATTATTTTGTTTTACTATATAGTATAGTGCGTTCAAAAAGAAATTTGACGAAAATTTTAACGTCTGAACTGAAAAACAGATTCGACGAAATTTCTTTCGATCAAATTTCCGGTAACCACCGTGCTTCTATTTTCAGAAATTATATCCAAACTCTCACGATATCACGAGACTTGTTGGCTCGGCCAGATTTTTTCAGAGAATTCCAGATATTTTTAATATACCTCATAGAAGATGCGTTCATTCCCAGTTCAGTTCTCAAATAAGCATTGTAATAATTCTTTAATTTATTGTGCTCTTGCTATTATAGATTGTTAATTTTGCACATCGTTGATTAATTTTTAAAGTTTCTAAAGAAAAGCATTTGAATATTTTATAAAAACAATCGAATTCCCAGAATGTCTTGCGGGAAGCAGTTTTCCCACCCCTAAACTACATCTGAATGTCCGTTATGTCACGGTTATGTGGAATATAGTTTGTGAATGCATGTACATGTAGCTATTTAAAAGACCTGTAAAAATACAAGAACTTCAGCTAGCAGTAATGAAGGTAGGATAGAACAGTCAATGCAAACGTCCTTGCACGATCGACCTCCCAATGGCCTTGGGCTATTTTATTCAAATTTAATGTTACCTGTCTAGCTACTGACACTAACTAACAATGACAACAATGGATTTTTTAAAAATAAAAAAATTAAATTTGATCCTTTTTTTTTTAAACTGCGTCTTTTGCGTTGTCATCCTCCCACTCCAATGTGTCTAACAGACAAGAGTATGATAATCCGGGGATTGAGTTTTCTTAGACGTAATTTCTTTTCAAAGGTTGTAATTATAAACAAACCACCTGTTTTACTTAAAAGGGGCCAATTATATACAATGAATCCTGGAAATAACACATGCTCTTGGGACCGAAGTAAATGTGATACCATTAGCAGCGATAGTGTTTGCTATTTGCAGGTAGCCTATAGCTAGGGTGATTTAGTGCATGTCAGGGACAGCACTATTTCCAGCACTGAGAGGGTGGCGCTTGGCCCTCAGTGGGTGCGGCTTGGTGGGTTGTTGATTTTGAAAATTTTGCAACAGGCGCCTAATACCTGGGAGGAGTTCAGGCAGGCAGAATGTGTTCATTAATTTATGCACAAATTTTGCAATAATTATCATGAAATTTTAACAGTCCATAAATAGTTTATTATTTTCTAATAAATTAAAATTGATCCCAACATTCATATGTGAGATCCATGATTTTCATTATTTTTAAAGATTTTAAAAATATCATTGCAAAGTCATGGAATTATCCTCATCATTTCTTTCACATAAAGAAAACTATAAAAAGATCATAAGTAAATGAAAATGGATATGAATCGATAACATCTTTATTGTTCCTGAAGCATAATACATGAAGTCATGAAGTATGAGTACATGAAGTATGATGGCCGTGCCAACAAAAGAATGGTATAAATGTACTGATGGCTGGTCTACTGCTAGTGACCAAACAACCAAACACAACAACACCCATCCACTTTTTCTTCTTTGAGAGTGGTTCATACAAATTTGGAAATAAAATAATTAGAGGCATTCATGGCCATAGAAGACTGGGTGAATTGCTATGATGCATTATGGAGGTAGGAAATTAAAACAACGGAATAAAAGTAATGAAAATGTTCTACAAGTTTAACAAAACAATACAGGTGCCGGTGGTTGTTTCTTATGGTAACAAAATGATCAGTCGTCTATGGCACGTGTGTCAGAAATCAAAGCTACTCTCTGGATATATTAAACAACATGAGCACCAATTGGGCAGTCTGTGCACCTATTGGACAGTCTGTGCACCTATTGGACAGTCTGTGCACCTATTGGACAGGCTGTGCAATAATTACATTCTGTGAAAATGACACAGCTGTTAAAATAAATATTCTGTTGCACCTGGATTTCTCATGACAACTGATTTGTTGTCTTGTGCACAGCTTAGAGGAAACAAAGGCAGGACTTAGGACCACTTGTGCCCAGCTTAGAGGAAACAAAAGCAGGACTTAGGTCCACTTGTGCCCAGCTTAGAGGAAACAAAGGCAGGACTTAGGTCCATTTGTGCCCAGCTTGGAGGAAACAAAGGCAGGACTTAGGTCCACTTGTGCCCAGCTTAGAGGAAACAAAGGCAGGAATTAGGTCCATTTGTGCCCAGCTTGGAGGAAACAAAGGCAGGACTTAGGTCCACTTGTGCCCAGCTTAGAGGAAACAAAGGCAGGACTTAGGTCCACTTGTGCCTAGCTTAGAGGAAACAAAGGCAGGACTTAGGTTAAGTGAAAGACAAAAGATGAATTAATCAGGTCAGTTGGTGCCCACACCGCATTCTCTCTTTTTCTGATTAGAAAAGACGATGCCTTCCCTCACAACCCCCACCACATAACCAGATAGCATTATCTTGCTCCAACGCCCTGTAAGGGACCAGAGTCAGCTGATGTAAGCTACAACTGTTGCAAGTCACAGCAAAGTGTGTGTTCAGTTTTCTTATGTATTTTGTTCACTACGAAAACGTAAATATTACGTCTTACTGTAAATATAATTTAACATGAACATTTGCAATGCAAATAAACTGAAATAATGTAAAAGTATTTTATTGTTGATTAATAATGTCAAAATTAAACAACTTGTATCACAGGACACAGCACCAAAAAAAATAAATCATGTTGTCTGAATTGAAGGATGTGACATTTCTGGTGTAGGAATACAAAGTTTAATGCATTTTTTAACTCATATAAAACATTAAAGTAGAATATTGTATGACTATTTACACATAAGTTCTAATCAAATTGATCTATGTCTGTAAAATATTTCCACAAAAACACACGATATAAAGTTTTACCTGTATTTAAACGTTAAATAAATATATATAGTAAATACTGGTCTACTTTTGTTGTATGTCCCTGTTGTTAGTCTTCATATTTTTGGGTAGGATGTGCGGGTCCCCTTCATCTAGAAATCCCAGGTATAAAATTAACACACAAGCCCAGACGAAGCAGTGCAGAGCTGTACCCAGGATGTTTACTAAGAGAATTGACCTTGACATTCCCGAAACCTGCCGCAGTCGGATCAGATTGATGATGTGACTCAGGGCTCCCCAGGAGATGTTCAATCCAGCGATGAAGAGAGCAGCTGTTTAAGATAATTTCAATTTATTTTTAGTCATCTTTATTTTAACCGTAAAATATTTCAAGGCTATTGGTCATATTTTTTTTCATGACTAAGTATTTAAATACTAAGATCTCCAACATCCTATAATTTTTTATCAGAGTTATTCATAGGGCCACGTGTAGATCTTCAAGTATTAGATAGACTCTCCCCTTCATTGACATTTAATAAATGGGGGATGTCAATTAATTATGTACACAAAATTGAAGGGGAAAGGGGGGGGGGGGGGTAAAAAAAATTCGAACAGATGTTGACAAGGGGACGTAAACAGAAATTGACAACTTAATGACATCAACAATTTTATCTTTCTGTGATATCAATAAATTATTAATAGGCCTCCATAGCTTGTTGAAATATATTTGTTGTTTTTATTTTTGGCAATAAAAATGTGTACAATTTCAAATGGTGAGATGCACATGCTCCTTAATTTATTTATTTTTTAATAAATAATTTTAAAAAAGATGGTGATCAATTCAAGTGACTGCCAATAGGTGATGGCAATTATTGAACAAAGGGAAAAATGCTGATATTTTAATAGCTGAAACATTAGACTAGACAAGGATGATGTCAGTTCAGCGGGTTTCATAATAATATTAATATGACAATGATAAATTAATCAGCTGCTATGCACTTCTAAAAACAGGAACATTTGGTTTTTCAATGTGAAGATGAAGAAAAAACACAGCAATAAATTTACTAACAGTAATATTTAGACCTTAACAAGTCTTTAATAAATTTTGCACTATAAAACTGACTCTTGTCATAGATTCTAGATATTACAAATGTAAAAATGTGTCTAAGAAGTTTTTAAAACAAGTTATAAATTTGTTGTTTCTCTCCTCGAGATATTAAAAAAAGAACCATATTTATTTATTTCCTGATATTATTTGGAAAAGGGGCAGGGGGAAAATTTTTGACGTAATTAATTAGGGGGCTCCTCGAAAGTTTGACAGTTGTTGACAAGGGGGAGAGAGGGGGTAAAAAATTGCATAAAATTTTTTGACATAATTAATGGACAGACCCTGTGTGTTTATAAAACAAAACCTTGAAAGATATATAATTGCCAAACTCAGAAACTTTATAAACTAAGCCCTTTAGGATTGCCACTAAAATAAAAAAAAATGGCTTACATAAACCAGCATCCAGTGACAATGCAGTTGTTCCTCCTGATATCATGGCTACACCAACAACTGTTGCCAGGTAACCATTACGACACCATGAAAGGTAACCTGTTAGAAATTAGTAATTTATTTGTTTATTTAATGGCTAAATAAGAAATGTTTCAAGCTTTTCCCCTCTGAAATAAAATATAAATCCTGGAGCTCAAATTGAACAATCCAGAAAGCAGTTTAATTACTTCTTTAAACTATTAATTGATAATTATAATTCCCCCCCCCCCCCCAATTTTTTTTAATCAAAGTGCTTTTATTGTGTCTTAAGCAATGGCTAGCATGATCAAGATTAATTTATGACGATAGTTAATATCTATAAATAAAATCAACAAGCTTCAACGATTCGCAGATTTCTAAAAACTTCTTTTCACATACCGGTTTAAAGTTTAAACTACATCTTTAAACCTAAAAAGTACAATATTTTATTTTTTAAGAGTAAAATATAAAAAAGTTTCTGAATATTCTGTTAGCACTTTGGATTAATTTTATCAGTTCAATACATACCATTTTCATTGACGAGTCTGATAGTCTGTAAAATAAATTTTAATTAACATAATAAAATAATTTTTTATCAGGCCCAGAACATTGAATTTAACATTCTATTTCTGCTTTTTAATTTTCATCTATTGGGAGCCTGTATCCTTCACATGTGTACAAAGAAATTGGTGTTTGGGATTGATCTCCAGACTGTCCGCTTACTTGTCTTAAAATAATAATATTGGTAACTGGTATCTTAAAAATATTTACTTTGTACACAAATTAGACACAATTGGTTTCTAAATACATTTTATATTAGTCAAATTATTTGTTCAAATAATACACTATCAAATTTGAAACAGGCCAATCATTATGAGAAAATTTTCTTTGACCACTTCCCCTCAAACTGGTTCAGCTGATTCATTTAACTTAATGATTATAACCCAGATTATAAGATTAATGCAATAATCTTTTACAGCTAATAATGTTTAACAAACTTTGACAAGTTGGACTAAAATAAAATTGTACTAATTAAAACCCTAAACAGCAGAATTGGTCCACTTTTCAGTCTCCTAATGTTCCTTCCTAACATAATTATTTATCAAAGTAATAAATCCAATTCAAATAATGTAAAATATTTTTGACAAACCATTTCAGATTTCAATTTTTCAAGCTTTGCAATTTGTTCATCTTTTGAGGAAGTACTATTTGCTTTTCCAAGGAGATGGCGTGAGAATTTCAAATGTGATGAATTAAACAGACAAATGTCACTATTTGCGACTTTCCCATTAATGTTGCCAGACCCATTTTGCCAAGCATCACGCATATTATAGCCCTGCAGACTAAATGGTCTGAACCAATTTATGGAAGTCTTGTTAAGAAGAATAAAGGCACCATGACGTTTGCAGACATTTAGCACTTTTTGTGAGTGAAGTGACATTTTCTTAGATTGCAAACACATGACAGTCCATAGCTTGAGGTAAAGGCTAATCTGAAATGAGATAATAAGGATGTTCAGTAAATATCTTTAATATAAGCACAGTATGGTATTAAAACAATATTCATCGTGGCATTAAAGTAGCACTATGCACAACTCATTCTTCATAAATTATCGTTCCAACGCCATAATCATTAATGGATAGGTAAACAAATTATTTTTACACTATTAATTTCAGATGACCAATCATCAAACAGATAAACATCTATGACAACCTGTCAAACAAAACATACATTTTCTAAACCTAATGCTTCAAATACTGAACTATTAAGTTTTTTTTAAAAAGCCTAATGATAGATTTCTAAAAGATGTCAGTAGACCTATTTCAAAATATCATTTCCAAAACCAAAAAGCTGTTCTCAATTATGAGAGGTCATGTGTGGAGTGGTTTGGAGTGAGGACATTCTGCAACGAGTGTGTCACACTGGTGGGACAATGTTTGGTGTGCCCCGCAAATTTCCACCAAAGGGAGGAAAAACTCATGAAGATGAAATAAAAGGGACAATGATTAGCTAAATAGCAAGCTGTCAAACTTTTAAAATCAAATGGCACAACCAATCTGCAGGTTTAAATTTGGTGGTGCATGTGATAAGTCACCATCTCACTGTGTCTGAAGCAACCAGTAAAATATGTCTCTGTTGCTTTGGCATTAAATCATATGCTTTTCACACATGCACTTTAATTTACTTTAAATACTTTCACTAGTTGTTAAACAATTCTCAACACTACCAAGGTAACAGTTCATCACCTTCAAATGAAAAGAAATCTAACACATACTAAGCTCCATCCTTTTGAGACTGAAGTTACCGAAAATCTTTCCTCTGATTTGTTGACACAGTTTAAACTTAAGTTAAACCCATGTTGATCAGGCAAAATATTTTCTTTTTTTTAAACTAGCTTTTCTTCTAGATTGTAAACAATGGAAAATCAGTTGATTTTTCTTTATGCTTTAATTGTGATGTGCCACAGAATTCTGTGAAGGTTCTAGGTATGCCGTGAGGGGAAAAAAGTTGCGAAGCACTAATTTGAACGATTGGTCTTGCTTGACGGGAAAAGGGGGGGGAGGTGTAGAGATAAGGCAGAGAATGTGGTAGAACACCATATATGATGTCCATGAGTGAGGGAGGGACACCTTTATCAACTCTTTAAGTTGGCACCAAATCCCTTTAAAATAATAAAATTGATAGTAATCTACTATTTTAGCATAATAAATTTGATGCTAATGGAACAGCATTTTTTTGCTTCATAATTTACATTTTGAAAATAAATAATCAACTAATATCTTTATTAAAAGGATTTTAAAATTAAAATATCATCTTTTTGTCCAAATTCAACCATTAAACAAATTGTACAAGATAAAAAAATACATTTTCTGTATCTTTTGTCATTCATGGTGCCATTGTGCTGATGAAGGCTTCCTGGTGCCCATTTTAATAATACTTATTGAGCAGAATTTTGTTTCCTAAACCTTAGTATGTTGCTTTATTATTAAAAAGATTTGCATGTTCTACAATGCTGTGTAAAATTTGTTAATATATCTTACTTTGTTAACTTATTACGAAATTTTAGAAATCTACTATGAATTTCTTAGTTTTTGTGAACATGCCTTGTTGAAATAATTTCTGTAAAATAGTTGATTGTTTTCACCTTTGCCTGATGATTTCACTTTGATGTGCTTTAAATTAACTTTTACTTGACTCCTGGACGTTTAGAATAAGAATAGCTTAATTGGTTGATTTTTTATGATTTTTTGAAAGTGAACTAAAACTGACTTTGTGTCTCCCTTTTAATATGTTGTAAAATTGAGCTTCGGCTCGTTTTTAAATGAATAAAAATTGTATTTACCATTTAGTGGAAACCCTGAAAAAATTGAGTTTGTTATATGTATAACTGGTTGTGTGTGCAAGAGATTTGAAAGTTCCAACATAGTTATTTTAGAAGATAGCGGGTGCCAAAACTACACTTTCCTGGCATCTAAAAATTGACGCTGTTCCTGATTTTTTAGAAATTCATAACTGTCTAAATATTGGAGATAGAGCATGAAAATTTGTGGTTCTGTTCTGATGAAGGCAAGCTCTATTTAGGGGAATAATTCAATTTTATTTAATTTATTTTTGAAATTTTTATTTAGAATACCTAGTTTAAATATTTGTTTCTGATGTTCTAGGCATCTTGAAAACTGTGGGCATCTATAATTTAATAAAGGGCTGTGTAAAAAGGTGGCACTCGCCCAGGGTATCAATATCAGGGGGCACATTTTCTTTATACTGGGGGCTGTAGTTTCAGGCTTTCGCCCTCTAGTACAATTACTATATGTCTCAAAATAGCATTTACCATCTCAAAGTCATTGAATATAATATTGTAATAGTAAATAAATATACATTCATTGCTGCGAATATCAAATTAAGGTCACTTCTCAAAGTAAATGACTGACGTTTTTATATTTAAATTTAAATACAGTGCACTATTGAAAATAAAAAGGTGCCCGTCATTTGCTACTTTGATATTACAAAGTTGTGGTGTGGAGGAGGAGAGAGAAAGAGGACGCCCGCTGAAGTGACCTGAGCAAAAGAGGGGGTGGGGTTTGGGAGGAGGCTGAGCCCTTTTCCCGAACATTTTTTTAATGCACTTTTGTGTATGCCTGAATATAGTTTTGCATCATTCTACACTTAATCATAATGCTTGTGGAAAATAGCTGTGTTTATATAAATCCTTTTTATTTTTAGTAGTTACTAAATAGTAAAACTATTTTATAATTTATTACTTATTTCAATATACTTTTTCATCAGTCTAAAAAGGAGCGAGGAAAACTGAAATGGCGCGTACCATCACAAAAAATGATGCATTTATATACATATTATATATTTCAAATATGGGTTTATGCAAAAAATGAAAATAATCGCTAATTAAATGAAGAAATAAGTTCATTTGTGAAACAACTGGCGGGCATCAATTTTTATTGTACATGTTGCGGATTGCCCACCTCTGCTGAAGCCTATCCTATGACTATGATCTTGAGTTTATTTTCCGTTAACATATTGTATATACCTACAAAAGTATCAGTAGGTAAATAGATAGTTTTTAATTTAAATTGCTTATTTTTGAAATATGTTTGCTCTCACTTAGACTCACTACTCACTCCCTTAATTTATTGTGCTAAAATAGTAGATTACCAAATTGATAATGAAACGTTCATCATTTTTCTAATTATAATCAATATTATAATTATATTTTAATATTATTCTTATAGCCATATATAGTAATATTATAGCATACATACATTAAAAATGGCATAGGCATATGTAGTCATAGTATACAAAGCATAGTGTATATTATAACCTAGTGTATTATATAGCATATGATATATTTACATAACTAAAAAAACAGTAATAGTATAAGTATAGTAAATGAAAAGTTATGTCTCCCGCAAAAGTGAGGGGGTGAGGACAGGAGGTGTATGAAAATGTCGCCGAACCGAAAGTAAATTTTATTCGATCGAGATGCCAGAAATGGCTATTATTACTGTCAATTATGAAATGATTCCTTTTTTGTTGAATCCCTAATCATCTGAATAATTCTAATAAGTTTCAAATGAATCATTTAAAAAAAATAAAAAAAAGACTATACTATAACCAAACTTGAAAAGTTTTGGGTAGGGTCTATGCGTTGCTTTTTAGTTTGATAACGTTAAATAATTTTGTTCACCGGGTACCAAATTTATCCGTTCCACCGTTCTTTATTATTGAACCAATAATTAATTGCTTAATAATAGTAATAGAAATAATGATAATTGTTATTATCTTATAAATTACTATTCATATGGGAGAATATTGCTAAAATTAGGCCTACAATAACATTTAAGTCTATTTAGGCCTAAGCCTAAATCTAATATTTACAATGCACTTGCAGTTGCAGGCCTTATTTAAGTTAGCAATTTTTAATTTAATAAAGTAATAAAGTATTTAATTTTAATTATACATTTTAAATTATGGTTAAGTTAATATACCATTCTAATACTACAACATCATCATAGTAATTATATTTTTATTAGGACATAGACATAGAATTTAATAGAAAAGTAGTTTACATAGACATTAATTTAATATATATATCAAATAGCATTAAATTAAATATTTAAAATAAAAAAGAAATGAGTTTTAATCAACACATAACTTGAATATTATTAAAAAGAAACAAGAAATTGTGAAGATTCAGGAGTATGATTAGATTTTATATGTAGTATTATGTAGGCTTCTTTCGGTTACAAAGGAAAATGTTAATTTTCTATTAATTAAAGATCTTTGTGGAACAGTAAGGCATATATTATGGACGAGGATGGCACAGACAAAGTTTATGAAGGAGAGATTTTGTGATCCAACAACAAGACCAAGAAGTCTGTAGAGGATTCTACATAGAAATGACAGGCAGAAAATCCCCATTCCCTTTTAAAATTTTATCACATACTCGGTATGCTTATATATGTCTTTTGATGGGTGATTTGAATAGTTTTTATAATTTCATGCATTTAATTTTGTATTAGTTATTAGCATAGATAGAATAATAGTCTATTAGTTTTAGTATAGTGAGTATAGTATAATATAAATTTAAATAAGCTAAACCTAACCACTAACCTTTTTCTACTTACTTTAACTTTAGACTTTATTACTTAAATTTTAAGTCTTTTGAAGGGTTAGTTTATTGTTCACTTGTAAAAAAAAAAAAAAGGTCTGGAATTTCGTTAAGATCTAACGAATTCTGTTCGATCGTTCAACCCAAAACGTCCATTTGAACTTTGTTACAAGTTGAAGTTTTTTAGTTCTCAATATTTCATATCAATATCAGTTTGAATGCAACCAATTTCAACTGTCTTTAAGGGCGACTACTCGGAGATATTGCATATCGATACCAATTTTTCATCTACCTTATTAAACACATCAAAATTTAATAATATTGTGAACCCGGTGTTTTGGTATAGTCAATAGTCCTTTTAGAGTTGAGATAATTCTATATAGGTGTTAATTCAAGCAATTTATAATAGACATAATTTCTCTTCATGCTAGTTCTCGCATTCACAAATATAAAAATTGAGATTAAATTCGTCAAGCCAATCTAATGACTTGATTTGACAAATCGCTTAAATAGGTCGCAGGTAGTCCAAACTGCCAAACTGGAGAAAAAAATGCGTTTTAGGGTAATTTTTCATAGTTTTCAACAAATATTAACCTACTTCTAGTTTAACTTATAACCCTACTAGTCCATAGCTTGAAAAAATGATAATTTCATTGGCAATGAAGATTTAATTGTTGTAGGTCTCTTCACACTAATGAATTGTTAACAGGAAACGTACACAAAAGGATACAAAATTGTAAAAGTAGCGTGACATACTTTATGGACGGTCCCTTATTTTAATTGGGGAGTGCTTATCTAGGGTTAGTGCAACCGATGGCGTGCAACTATTTTTGCCACTTTAATTTCCCACGAAAAACTCAAGCATACAGTGTTGTGGCCGAGGATGAAACCCCTCAATTTATTATATAGAAGAAAGGGGAACCGCTGCCCTCGTTCCACCTTTTATGAAGTAAATAATTAAGATTTTATCCTTATCCTTTCATATTCTCTCCAGAAATACGGGTAGGAATGCGTTGGTTTAAAACAAAGGGTAGAAGAAAAGAAGGACAATAAAGAATTTTATTTTCGTGGGAAATTCTGTTATTGTCCATTACTTATATTTATATATTCTGTCCAGCCTAATATCTAATAATATTTTTTTCATCATAAATAATGATAAAATGGTTTGAAGGTATTTTTGTTAATTAAATTGTTAAAAAATCGTCTGCATTTAGTTGTTTGGACTTCTACTTCTACAAACTAATATTGTTTAAGTTTTGATTTTAAATACGTATATTTATAAATATCGATACTATCTCAGTCCGCTTTTGATTGTGTTGTCTAATGAATTATGAAGTATGAGTTCAACTGCTGTGCAATAAATTTAACCGCCGCATTCTTTTTCTAAGTTCCTATTACGGTTCTTGATTTAATTTAAGCGTTAATATTCTTAATATTTTATCGAACCCCGATCTTTATTTCCTAAAAACTGAATATCTTGTCTTTAGTAGTCTTTACTTTTATTAAAAAATTAAAATAATTTATTTGTCTTTTGCTAAAAATTATTTGCTTCATTGATTTCATCGCAGTAAACATACGACATTCATGATTGCAAGCAGGCACCAAATGTCAATAACAATTACATATTATTGAAATTTACACTGAATTTATTCATTTAGAATTTAGTTGTTAACGGATAATCTGTTACAGCTAAACAAAGCAAATTTGTAATATAGCCCATTAAAATGCCATATGTGATTATAAGTACACAGATTCGATTAGTAAGTCTAAGTCTAAATTACCCTAAATAAATGTTCAAATGTTTTCTTCAATTTTTTTTTCCGTTCATCATCTCATGTTTTACACACTTTATTAGTAGACTTTGACTTATAAGACTATTATAAGAGTTATAAGATTCACTATATTATTTATTCAATTTCAATCAGACTCATGACAAGTTCAAGTATTAGTAGTAGAATGAAGTAGGGTAAAATATCAATAATAATATTCAATAATAAATAATTATAATCTTACTTAAATTTTAAATTGACTAATTAATACTTTACTATCAATATTAGGTTAATGTGCTGTTGTGGTCCCTCTGTCGCTCACCCTAACCCGAACCCTAAATCTATCATAAACAAAGGGAAGTGACTCCCAATAAGGGGACCACAACAGCACATTAGCCTCAATATTAATATTTGAAAATCAATATGATTTTTTGTGTGTGTATAGAATTTAGAATAACTATTCAGAATACTATGACTCTGATACTTACCTAACTTTCTTACTTAATAACTATTAATATTTTTTAGTATATAATAATTTATTATAATATTATATAATGAGTTAAAATCATTAACATATTAATTATTAGGTGATAGGATAGAGCCGCATAGGCCATAGCCATAGGCTACATACTTATCACACTAAACTAAAAAAATAGATGAAGACTAGACTAAGAAATTAGTAGTAACTGTAACTGTAAGTTAAGACTTAAGTCTTAAGACTATTAAGAGTTTAGACCAAGTCGTACAAGTAGAGGTACAAAATAAATTTGACTATATTATTATCACTCACTATACCCTAACTCTAGTCTATTAAATTTACACCAACACTGTCACTGTCTGAGGCAGAGGAAAAAGTGCCTTTTTAAATTAAATTTAATAAACGAGAAACATTTTTAAAAACTAAGTATGCCTAATCAAGCTCTATTGTTGTTGATATGCCTTGTAAATGTAAGTAAATAAAGTAATAGTGTCATGTATCATCACTCTTCTAAATGAATAATATTAGTATTAGTATTAGATATCAGATATGTGTGCCAAAAAATCAAATTTTGACACCACCCATTGGACAACATCCGCACCCCCCCCCCCCCCACACACTTTTAATCTAATGTGACATCTAGAGGGGCTGGTGCAACACAGTAACTGGCTAGAGTAATTACCATTTGCAGTTACTAGATGGTGCTTAGTGACCTACATGCATGTTTTATTTATTTGAAACAAACCCTTTATTAAAAAAAAATTATTCAGAATTTCAAATTGTATTTGTTTGAGGTTTACTTGACGTAGGTTAGGTTGCCTGGTATAAACCTAAATTAGGCCAGTGCTCAGAGCATTGAACAATTTTAGTCGTACCGTAACACAAATTAGACACAACACTAAAATCACACAATGTCACAAATATGTAACCCCCTCTCCTAACTGCCTCATGACAACGTTTTTGTATGGCCTCAAAGGCCAACGGTGGACTAAATATTACTGTTACAACAACTAGTGTGATATTTATGGTGAGTTCACTTGCGAAAAACTCAAAGCAACAATATGACGATAATTAAAAAACATTGTGTGATATTTTTACAGCATTATATTATCTATAAATAGGCTGTTTATTGACTGTCAGAATTTCAAGATAATTATTGCAGAATTTGTTAATAAATTTACATATTTCTGCAGAGACCTGCTTCATACATCTCTCCAGGCTGCACCTGGGTGGGGGGAGGTAACCATGGCACTTGATAGATAGGGGCCCGCCCTTTTTCGTTTTTTTAAAAAATATACACACATGTTTGAAACACAAAAGGGTCCCAAACTCTGTCAGCTGCCTGGGGTCTAGAATTTCCTAGGTGCAGGACTGACCCCTCTCCCCCTACCACACGCACCCATACATAAAATTCCCCCTCCACTCTTAGTGCATACAGATGAGCCCTTGGTGGCTTTGTGAGGTCCAATTTAATAATAAATATCACACTGTGGCAACTCTGGTGTAGGTGTTACCTGCTGTGATGTGGTCATGATGTCATCCCACTCCCTCTTCTGACTTCAAATAATTACTATAATTTAGTATCTTGAAATATCTCAGGATGGATCCTAGTAGTCTCTTTGACTACTTGGACTCCATGTTAAATGAAATAAAAGTTATTTGCATGATTGATCAGAAGCTTTTGAGAATTTGTTTTTAAACCTATAAATCCTTGTTATGTCCTAATTTATAAACTATAAATTAAGTTTTTGGTAAAAGGTTACAATAATATATTTTTTCAAATTAAATAAAGACCACACTGTAAACAACATCCAAACTGAAACCAAACAATTACAAATGTTATTAATGGGCATGTTTGCTAATAAAACAGCTAATTACACATGTTAGAGCTACCTACACATGTCACAGCTATTTACACATATTTCAGCTACTTAGGTACTCATCTTTAAAGTATTATATCTACCTGTCATAAGGAGTTTACATAATGTCTTTCAATTCAAGGATGTTGGCCCAACAGTTGTTGGGGATGAATGGAGTGACAAGGAACTTATGGATTATTTAGAAGCCACATTAATAAAGCAACTAGGAAACAATTAGTGAGTATTAATAGTATTATTTTCAATAAACAGATGTTTTAAGTATTTAATACTCAAGTATATTTCTTGTATATTCTATGGAAATTAAATAACCTTGTTTAATTTTATTTATCACCAGCAGTGCCCAGTACAGAACAGATGATGCCCCGAGAATAGTTCTTGAAAAACTTGAGAAACGGGATTTTAAACTAATAGCTATGACTGGGGTTGGGCAGACTTGCATATGGACACTACATAAAGAAATTAGTGAGAAAGAGAAAATATTGAGCAGTTCCAGCAGTGATGCGTTTGAAAGTCCGAAAATTGAGAATAAAGGTGATCTTTAAGGATATGTACATTATTGCCAGTTGATGCAGAACAGTTATTTTTGGTTAACTGGGTACCTGTATCTAACTTATTCTTCTATTTGGTGAAAAATTGTTTTAATTGGTGGAATTTGGTTTTTAAATGAATATTTAGAGAAAATGTAATAAAGCACAATGTTTGTTTAAAGTTAAAATACCAGTAATTGTGTGTAATTAATATTCTGCATTAAAATGTTTAACTATTTTTGAATTCAAAGAAAGCTTAAGAAATTAGAACACATTTATTTGTACAGAATGATATAATTATTTCTTGACACACGTGATTGACAATGCTTACTGCAGATTTTCAAATCTAACACACGACAAAACACAATTAAATTCAAGGAGCAAGGTGTAGTCATTATTTTTTTTATATTTTGACACTGGCCACGTGCAAATGTGATTAAAAAAAGTTGTTGTTTTTTTTAATTTCCAGTACTGTCAAAAATTAAAATTTTTGTTCAAATTAGAGCCAAAAAAGTTGTGCAACATTCTTCAAATTGAAATTGAAGCAAAAGATTCACATTTTCTGATTCAAATTTTCTGATTCAAAAACCCTGTTGTAAACTCAAAATCTGAAGACTGGAGGGGTTATTATTTTTTTAATAATTAGTTCAATTTATTATTTCATATTAACAAATTTTCAAATCAAAACAAAATATTTAAATATTATTTATATTTCTGATTTCCGTTGTCAGTTTTACAGTAATGGAGTATTTCATAAAAAGTGAATAATATAATTAAATGATTAATACTTTATTTAAAAAAGTATTTAGGGAACTTAAAATTTAAAACTGTGATCTTCGACCGAAGCAATACACATTTTTACTGTTGAAAATCTCTTTTTTGTTGGCTAAAATTAATGTATTAGGCATATTTAACTCAGGCATTTTTTCAGAGTCATTTTCTTTTTCTTCCCATATTTACAATTTCTATTTTAAAAAGTAAGTACCCTAATTCATTACAAGCATATGCTTCCACACAAAAAATGTTTACTTCTACTACTGGGCTTCAGTGTGATCCATTTGTATAAAAATAGGATAAATAACCAGCAAATAGAAAAAGAAATGCCTAAGACAAGGAGACTCACTGTCTTGTATGCTATTTAACCTAACATTAGAGAGAGTTGTAAGAAGCATACATATGGACACCTGAGGAACAGGTGCAGTAATATTTTTGGATTCAGATTAACATGTTAACTGAATTACATAACAGTAACAAATACACTAAAATATATTACATATAAATTTAAGGAATTAAAACTATTTAAACCACTGACATTGTCAAAGAAAAGCTTCATATTTAAAAGAACATTGACAAAATTCCAGTTTGTCTTACTGAAGTTACATTACATATAAACAAAATATTATTTTAGCTCTAAATCTATGCCTTCAGCTTTTTGTGTGCATGTATGTGATATATTAATTTATAATTTGCATTAAATTTCTATATCAAAATTTATATTACATGATAATTGATACTTATAGTTTTCCAGTGTAATTTTTTGGAAACACAAGACTTTGCAATATTTTGTCTAATGCCACTGAAGATGAAATGGCATCTGTTGATATACATTACCATAGTTGAAGATGGGTATTTGGTTTATTAATTTGTTTTTCCTTTGTGATCCTATTGTTTTATTTTAAATTTTTTTTGGTTAAATGACATATTCATCATTATATATGTAATGATATCTGGTATACATGATGCTGTCCAAAATATTTTTAATTAATCATTGAAATTGAATCAACCTTTTTCAGCCTTATTATATATTTTATCTTTTTGTGTCAAACAATTTTATAGGTTTTTTGTGTGTTTTTTTTTTCTGTTGTTTTCTTTTTGTTGTTGTTTTTGTTTTAATATTAAGCAGGAAAATTGACAAAAATGCACTTCTGATAAGATGAAACGCATTCCAAATTTGTATTTTGGAATGAGTCAATCAGTCATCATCTACCCTGGAATTATAGATGAAATCTGTGAGAGTGGTTACAAAGAGGATGCCAGAGTTTGAAAATAATGGAATTCTTATCTCACAGCAACTTTTGAGTGTTGAAATTACAGGGAAATGTTTCTTTTTTTAATTTACATTCCTCTCAGTGTTATCATTATATTTATCTTAATCACTTCAAAATTTTCCCTGGTTTATTAGTGCAAACGTTGAGCAATACATGCCATCTCCAACACTTTTCTTGTTGATTGTATATATTATAATATTATATTATAATTTATTTAGGGCACAATAAAGATACAGACAAGGCTCTTGATCTGAAACTTGTTCTGTAGTTAGATATTTACCTCTACTCCATTGAATATGTCATTTAACCAATACCACCGTGAACTCGACATCTGTCGAAAGCTTCAAGGCCGCCCTGGCATCTGCTAGGAGCCGTTAGGATGGCAGCATCGCTTCCCCAACCGTTGCACATATGCTAGTATATGGATGCAGCAACGTACCGAACCAGAACCAGAAAATTGTACTTCACTTTGAATTTATTTTTTTTTAAACAAAAGGGGGTGGGGGGACCTAAAATTTTGATTTTCCAAAGGATTTTCTTGGACTGGTAAAACAAACCTCGTAGACTTGACTAGACAATGGGACAACTTGCTTGAATGGAGATGAAAAATAATTATATTGTTATCGCCCCTTACTAGTGAAGAATTTATAATTGATCATTAAAATTAATGTTCTTCTAATCTAATACTAGTCCACAATAATAATTAGTAGTTTTAAATTTCCTTCATTTGATACCGGCATGGCTACGGTGAACGAAATTTAGCTACTGTGTTTTTCAACTGGTGGTCCAGTGGGTGTGTTAAAGCTAAGGGCTAAAAGAGTGTATAATTTAAGCCATTTCTGTCAGTGATATTATTAGGGCCGCTGCTGAAAAATGGCCGCTTTGATTTTTGTTCCAGATCGCTTGGATACCCCACCAATGACCACTGGTCAAGTGCAATCAATCAGTTCCAGGTCGCTTGGATACCCCACCACTGGTCAAGTGCAATCAATTATTAAATACCCGGTACTCAGCAAGGCCTTTTTCACCGATTGAGAATAATTTGTCATTCTTCTCATGTCACTCGCGTTATATTTAGTGAACAATTGAACAGATGCGTTTACGTTGGGTATTGGCGTGTATTGACACCAGGCAAGTTTTAAAATGTGTCCTTTAGTGTGCATTTGGTGCGTACGTGATCAAGTACACGGGAAGCAGCACGGTGCGCATTGAGAGTTGAGCGGACAAGATCCACTCGGGAATCATTATTATTAAATATTATCATTATAATATCTGGGACAACGCAACCACATTGCGCGTGATAATAATTCCAGATTGCGCTCCATATATTCACCAATCCATTTCTATCTCTTGTTGTTTCTTGTTTTGTCTGTCTGCTGAAAAAAAGCGTTGGACTGCGATAACGCTATTAGTAGATTAACGAGACACAATTTATGTAAATAAACATATGTATGATGTATAATATATTAAGCTTTATTTAGGGTTAGGGTGACACAAAATTCAAATTTAAGCTTTCTCCTTTGATTGTCCTTTCTTTGCATTTCAAGCTTCAACATACCTTGTTCCACTATTTTCATATATCCACCATTTTCATATATCCCCCAATGCTTAGTTGTATTGACTATTGTCTTAAGAGTTTACTTAATAATTTAATACCTTATAGAAAGTCGTTCTTAAATAAAGAAGTGGGTTATTGATGAATATATGCTTTTGTGTGCATTTGGTGCCAGCGCGAATGAGAGCGCGTCGCGGTGTGCAATTGGGGTGGACAACATCTACTCGAGGATTGTGAGGTTACAGTGATTTTTTAAAAAAAAGTATAGATATGCAGCATACACAGTGCCGCCATAACTCGTGGGCTAGGCGGTGCACTGCTCAGGAACCACAAATGCTTAATTCACTTAACTATACATACTTTCATTTTAATTCCTAACAAAGAGAGGAATCGGGGCCCAGTGCATTCCTTTGCCCAGGAGCCCCTGTTGCTGTTAAGACGGCACTTGATATACACCTACTGATTAGCCCCACCCAAGCTTAATGATTAGCCCCACTTAACATCATTTGATTAACCCCACCTAAACCAACTGATTAGTCACACCCACTGCTTAGCCCCACCCATACCCACTGCTCAGCCCCACTCATACCCACTTATTAGCCCCACCCATACCCACTGATCAGCCCCACCCATACCCACTGATTAGCCCCACCCATACCCACTGATTAGCCCCGCCCATACCCACTGAGTACCCATACCCACTGATTAGCCCCGCCCATACCCACTGATTAGCCCCGCCCATACCCACTGAGTACCCCCACCCATACCCAATGATTAACCCCGCCTATACCCACAGATTAGCCCCGCCCATACCCACTGATTAGCCCCGCCCATACCCACTGATTAGCCCCGCCCATACCCACTGAGTAGCCCCGCCCATACCCAATGCTTAGCCCCACCTATACTCACTGATTAGCCCCCCCCCCATACCCACTGATTAGCCCTTGCCCATACCCACTGATTAGCCCCACTCAATACCCACTGATTAGCCCCACTCAATACCCATTGATTAGCCCCACCTAAGTCAACTGATTAGCCCCACCTAAATCAAATGATTAGGCCCACCTAAGCCCTTTGATTAGCCCCGCTTAAGCCAACTGATTAGCCCAACCTAAGCCACTGATTAGCTCCAACCATAACAACTGATTTGCCCCCATCTAATTACATCCACTTATTAGCCAAAAATACTCAAGTCATCATAATATGCAGATGATGTGAACAGCAACGTTTGGCTTTGGATCTCACAGTTTACAGATGTGTATCTCATTATCACGATTGTTTAACGGTCTGTGTTTAGATATGACGTAAATGAGAGTGATGGGGGGGGGGCTGACATTAGTTCACGAGCACCCGGAGCCTTTAACGGTCTGTTTAGATATTACGTAAATAAGAGTGATACGGGACGGGCATTAGTTCACCAGTACATTGAGCAGCCGTGTAACGTTCGGTGGCCCCCCTGCCACTTAACGGTTTTGTTGATCATTTGTTTCCACTTCAACACCTTGGCCTTGGGGCTCTTAAATATTCGAGCAAAGGCTCCGAAGGACCTACCAACGCCTTGCTAAATGTCCAACTTTCTAGACTCTAGAGCAGCGTTACCCCAACCATTTGAGAAACGCTGCCCCAGAGGACTAGAGCTACGTTGACTACATTTTTTTTTATCTGAGTGGAGGGATGGGGTGGAGGGGGTGACAGATTTATACATGCCTTGATCACCCCACCCCTAAAATGCAATACATGTTGAATTAAAAGCTTCATCTTTTTTGCTTTCCTCTCGTAGTAACCAATGAAGACCATGTGTTTGAAATGGTTTTCCTAAGGGTCCAGTGGTCGGAGAAACCCGCGGCTCCAGGATAGATGTGGCTTTAAAAAAAGAAGAAGGAAAAAAAAAGGAAACCTAATCTGTAAATGAAATGGAAACAATTCGCCCCTGTATGAGGCTCCCAAGATATTATCTGAGCAGATATAATTTATAAAAATGGCAGCTTTCTCAAAAAACGTTGACGACCCTTACCCTAGACCTAGACCTGACCAAAAAAGGATACCAACATTTGGAATTCTAGAAAGCAACTGAGCCCACCCTTCGACCGAGAATCTAACCATAACATAGAAACAGGGCCGGCCTTAGGCCATTGCAACCTATGCGGCCGCAATGGGCCCCGCACTTTCATAGGCCCCGCGCTAATTTATTTTCTAATACAAATCTTAATTTTCACTTATTATCCTTATCCCTACCCAGACTGGGCCCCGCGCAAACCGTTTCGCATAGGCATATGGCCCCGCAATTGTTAGGGCCGGCCCTGCATAGAAATACCCAGTGGCGTGAGAAAGTTGGGGGGGGGGGGGGATGAGCAGTGGGCTGCACTTTTTTTCTGTACACGGAGGGGCGGAAACTTTTTTTTTCCGTGGAGAGAAGTCGTAAAATTGTTTGCCTGCCCCGGGCGGTACTAACCCTAGCTGCACCACCGGCACCGGTAATACGCCGTTATTCCCTTGCTCCCCCCCCCCCCTCTCTCCGCCCCTACCCCGACCTTTAAAAATAAAAAAAAAGCGACTAGGCCTACTCAGCTACTGCTCCATTTGAGAGTTAATTAATTGTAAGTATTATAAACTAGGCTTAGCTGAGATTGCTATAGTGAACTTGAATCAAACTGACCTAGGCTGACAATGTGTAACAGACTACTGGTCTTGACAATGTATAATAGACTAGGCTTACTGGTACTACTACCGTTGAATACGGTATGCTTCTATGCCCACGGATTATAGCAAGGATTCAACGCCGCGTACAAAAAGTGTCTGACCCGGCTAGTTGGAAAATTATAAAATATCTGCCTTACCACCGCTGACTGACCCCCTAGTAAGCATATCACGTTCCATTTCCGTACCGCTGGCCATGTCAAGGCTACCAACAACTGTACGCTTGGCGAAGGCGGGCAACTCAATCATCCCCGGTGTCCACTGTTCCGTGAGCTTCTTCTTGGCTCTGGTAAGTGGTGTTGTTGTTTTCGTTCATTTCTTAACCAGCATCAAGCTGGAATAAAAGTTTAACTCTTTTCTGGGCCACTCGGGTTTAGCCCACCCTATTCTGCATTTCCGATTAACGAGAAACGGTATCCAAAAAACAGGAAAAAGAGAAAAAAAATAATATTTTTTTTGCTCTATGAAATATGTTATGCAATATTAAATGCAGTCTTTGGGTGGGCTCGGCATAGCGTGGGTTAAATAAGCGCGAGCCCACCATATATTATGATATATGCAATAAAATTTGTAGATAGGTTTAGTTTAACCCCTTCAGCAATATGGTTCCAGAATAGTAATAAATATTATATATGAACAAATGATCGTTTTTCCGCTGACGCCTGATAGTGATACCATTTTACAATATAATAAATCTATTTGTTAATTGTATTGTTTCCATAATATATGAATAAAATACAACAAAAAAAAAAGTTTTGATGATAACCAGTCTCAAAGAAATAACAAGAGATACAATGGGATTAAACCCGTATACCAACTGTCATGTGGATGTGGCGATTCGCTAGATGGCCACGACCCCCCCCCCCAAGCCGTCATAAAAAAAATAGACATCCTCGTTACAGGTTCGTGACCTCCCCCCCCCCCCCATCCTCCCCCTTGACATTAGACGTGTATTCGTGATTTAAGGGCGGCAAAATTACAGACTTCCTGGGGGTCACAACACTAATCCTACAATTGGGTATAACTTTTAACAGGTCAGTCCATTTCGGTTTTAATCAGGGCCGGTGCTCTGTTATCCTGCTCCTGCTTGCAATCACTAAATCGGCGCCCTCCTCCATTACGGAAGTGCAATATAGAACAGCCGTTTATAGCTCAAGATTTCTTCACATTTTATTAACTTTATTTGATCACTTTATCCCAACGAGTTAGTGACTCACTGCGACACAGTGCCAGTCTGCCAGTTTAACACAGGCCAGCACAACCTACGGCCCGCGGGCCACATGCGGCCCGCCAGCACTCACTTCACGGCCCGCGAAGTAATGAAATATTTTTTATTAATATTATTTTCTTAATAGCTTCCCCCCTTTGCTATTATCTTTCGGCCCGCACAAGTTCTTCATAAAGTATTACGGCCCGCACAAGTTCTTCATAAAGTATTACGGCCCGCACAAGTTCTTCATAAAGTATTACGGCCCGCCTTACAGTTTGAGTTGTGCAGGCCTGGTTTAGCAAATACGTTGAAAATGGTAAAATTTAAATTTATTTTAAAGGTGTTCATGAATTTAGATTACGCATCTCTATATTCTAAAATACATAGGCTACACCGTGTACAGAATCTCCATATACTAAAATACATACACTGTGTACAGCATCTCAATAATATTCTTAAATACATACACTGTGTACTGCATCTCTATATTCTAAAATACATACGCTGTGTACAGCATCTCTATATTCTAAAATACATACACTGTGTACAGCATCTCAATAATATTCTTAAATACATACACTGTGTACATCATCTCTATAGTCAAAAATAGATACACTGTGTACAGCATCTCTATATTCTAAAATACATACACTGTGTACAGCATATATAATAGATGTTCTATTGTCAATACAGAGTGTCACAGTGCGTCACTTTTATGATTGCTACTATTTATCGTACAACAGCTGCCAATTGAACGAGGGAATGGGAAATCGCAATATGTTAATTTGTCTGTTAATGCACGGAGTAAGTCCATCTCTTGTGCAAATATCATCAATTCAGATTATGCAGATAATCACGAATCGTCAATCTGCAAGCGGTTATTGGTGAGGTTATTGGTGATTTTAAGCTATACTCGAGGCTCTTTGTGCATATGCTCTGGATGCTGCGACTCGGAGACAAACAAAACTGTTACAAAGTATCATCAATTGATGGTAATCATTTCAGAAGATAAAAAATCTGGATGGCTTCATTAAGGCAAACTTCTTCAAATTCACAATCAACTGAGAATCTGTCAGAACCGTAGATACCACACTGTTGGGCTCAGTATTGCTGTGTCGACATCTGACTCATCAGATAATGTTGCTGCATCAGCGTCAATTTCTTCTGCAGATTGTTCATATGACGTGGAAATGAATGCATCTTTTGACCCCTCTCCAATCCATAAAAGTTTGTATGTTCTTCTAAAGTCAGAGAGTTCAGCTGTGACAATACCAGAATCGACTCCGTGCTGGTTGAAAAATGCCTCAATGTCACAAGCTTTGATGCAGTGATCACTTAGTTGGTTCTCAGGAGTGAGCATTGCAATGTGTTCCATGGCGGCCAAGATTTGTTGTGAGCATTGCAAGGTGTTTCATGGCGGCCAAGCTTTGCTGTTCAAATCTACTGGACCTTTAGCCTCGTCAAGTACTGCTATGAACGTCTCGGTTATGAATCTCTGGAGTCCAACTCCGCATTCCTCCTGATATCACCCATCAGCCATCGTCTCACATCTTGCAGGCCGTCGTTCAAACAGAAATTCGGTGTTGACACCGTGCGATTAGGCACGTGACAGATTCTACGTAAAGTTTTCAGGTGGAATCTTCTTGCTGTATGGGGGCCGCTAAACTACTGAACATAGTCTTTTAAGATTTCTCCCTGCGGTAAGTCTGAAGAGAGCAGGGTTTAGGTCAGGTCTGCTGAGTGTGTTATGAGCACCGTGGAGAAGAGTGGGTGTTGACCGACTGTTTGTTTAAGTGAGTGGGTTTGTATAGAGTTAAAAAGTTTTTCTATTGCCTTTCCAGTCTTGCTTTAATTTGGTATTCCCGTCGAGGGGAGTGACCGTTCAAATCACCGACATTCACGGACTTGGAGTAGTGTATTTTCTGAAGGTGGGGAAAAGTTGCAGTTTTTTTTTTTTTTTTTTTTTTTTTTTTTTTTTTTTTTGGGGGGGGGGGGGGGGGGGGCTGTATGTGTTAAAGATTGTAATTTTTTTACCATGTTACCAAACAATAGCTTTTTGGATTGATCCTCTGTAGCGATTACGCCAACCTCACCTTGTATGTCATTTTTTATATATTGATGATTATGGCTCTTATATTCATGGCACTAGCGAGTGTATTATACGCTATGACAGCGGGTCTCAACCTTTGGGTCGCGCGACCCTTTTTCAGGGGTCGCCTAAGGCCATCTAATAATAGATATACTCTATAGTTGCGAATTAAAAATAAAAATAGATGTGTGGCTGTGGGTCGCCACAACATGTTGAACTGTATTAAAGGGTCGCGACATTAGGAAGGTTGAGAACCACTGCCCTATGATGTCTGTTCTGTGGTGTAAAGTTGTTCTTTTTGGTTGTAGTATAAAATGTACTTGTTTCGTGAGCAGGAGGCGGGAGATCTCTACTTTTTTTGTTTGGATATCCCCACAGACGTTGATTTACAGGATATTTAAATGAGTGTCCGTGTTTGTGTGTGTCCCAGTAGCGTATTTTCTTAAACCAAGGAACGCGGTTCTTGATAGACGAGGTGACGCCCGAGCTCGGGTGCATTTCTTTCTGTCTTCATCGTCGTGGTTTTACTGGGTTTGTCTGTGGCTTTCCTTCCCACCCAGATCCACACGGCGATTAGGCAACGGGAGTGCGCGTTTTCCAGCCAGAAGTCTTCGGTGTTAGGTCATCCCTCGGCCATGCCGTCCAGGCAGGCAGTGTTTCTTTCAGGCATACCTCCGGGGGGGGGGGGGCAATACCCCCCGGAGCAAGTCAAGTGCCCCCCCCCCCCCCGGGGGAAAATGTGTAAGAAAAAATCATTTAAAAAAAACTACTCTAAATTTAATTTTTATAAAAAAATTTAAAGTTATTGAAATCTGTGCCTTTAATCGATTACAATTATTGGAACAAATAAAATATCGCTTTGTTCGATATATATTGATGATCCATAGCGTTCAGGTTAATCTTGTTACAGGCTCGCAGAAATCGATTGTAAATATGGTATTGTTTTGAAAATTGGCCGCTCCTGATCATAAGCTAAATCTTACTTTTCTGATTCGCAGATATTGGTATCTTTTATTTAATTACATTTTGCAGCTGCAAAGGTTGAAAGACTTTTTAATAACCCTGTATTAAACTACCTTTTCATCGATATAAATGTCTGTAAATTAAATATAGTTCTTGTTAAGAAATAAATCTGTTTTCAAATTATATTGTATAATAGCATCATGCTTTAAAAAATCATTTTTAGCAAACATTTTAATGTGGTAGATTCCATAGATGTATGCTGACATAGATAAAATGAAAATTTAAAAATAATAATAATAATGATTTAAAACAAAAAATTATGAATTTACCAGTTACATACAAATAGTGGACATTTCATCATAATTATTAAATCGAGTGTTTCTAATTTTTTAACACAGTTTCGGGAACAGGGTAAAATGATTTTTTAAAAAATAGTCTTTATTTATTAAATCCCCAATGACTTTTCTCTGTTAATATAATAATAATAAACAATCTTCCCCAGCTGTTTGAACTATTTAAAAAAAATTATTTTAAGATGATAATCCAGTAGAAAGAATATAATATATGTTTAAACAACGAATAAAAAAAATCTAGTATTTCGATTATCTTGTAAATGCCATTTTTGGTAGTAGTTAAAAAAAATTATAGGAAATTGTTAAAAAAATTGTTTTCAAGTATAATATCGAAGAGGCAAGTTGTAATGATCTGAAGCAAATTATAGTAGTCTAAATTTCTTAATTAACATTTCAATCAACTGAATATTGAGAATTGAAACTTTAATAATTTATACGAAAAAAAAATCACACATTAATAAATATATGAGTCTTTTGTAAACAATTCTTGACTTCTGAACAATTATGTCGGTTACATATGATTTATAAATAAATACCAATTTTGAAAACCAATAAAGATATAGTCTATAGCCTTTTGTACAGAAAAGCTTTTTTTCTTTTTGACTTTGGTGAAACTTGGAAATATTTAGAAATAAACGTATGTTTTTGGTTTTTCTTTTTCGTTCAAAATGTAAAACTATTTTAGCATTTCTTTTTTGGGATGGATACCTTTTTTGGAAGGAATTCTTTTTTCTTAATTTTAAAAATATTTTGTAGTAAATTCATTATTTTTATGTAGTTGATCCCAAAAATATTTTAAAATAATAACTTTAAAAATTCATTACTTTTCATTTTAAAAAAAAATGTTTGCATAACACACTTAGTCAAGCAGAGACGTCGTTTGTTTTTTTTATGGCACCCGTGCTACTTTTCGTTTTTTTTCCTTCCCTACCTAGCAGTAAAAGTTGATATTTAACGTAATTACAGCCCAACTTTAAGTCCCTAAAATATACGAGGCCCCATGCAGCTATGTGGATTGCAGACCTCACACGATGGCTCTTAGGTCAAATGACATATAAAATCTTAACTAGCATCTCTCCCCTTGCTCTAAAGTTAAGTGTATAATAATGCGAAACTAAATTTAACTATGGTATGTAAAAAAAAATGCATTCTTGCATTTTGAATTTATCAAAAAATTTCCGGGGCCTATAAAGTTTTAAGGGGCGAGTATAAGCTAAGGAGTATCTCTCGATAAAAAAAACATACCCTAAGGGCTCCCAACTGGATTGAATTTATTTAATATTGTGCTGGTGGAAGAGTTAGTGATGTCCTGTTATTATCGTTATTTCTAGCGCTTCCCACCCAAATGTCTGAAATGTTTACATCAGTGGCGCTTCATCCCATTTAGGGCCTTGGCCTGCTCCACCCCATATTTCACTGGGATCGATCCGTCGCTTTACACCTCCATGTGCGAACCCCAACCTTTGTAAGCCCTTCTCTACATCGTCAATCCATCTCAGTCTTGGTCGACCGGTGAGCCGTCTGCCCCTAGGTTTCTGCCTGTAGATCGTTTTTGTTGCTTCAGAATCCGGCATCCTTTCAATGTGTCCTGCCTAGGGCAGTCTGCCTTTTTTTATATATTGTTGTGACTATGGATGGGTATTTGTACAATTGATATAGCTCTTAGTTTGTACGGATTCCCAAAACAAAATTGTCTATCATCGAGTCATATATTTAGCAGGTTCTCTGCTTTTCTGGTAGGAACCAAGTCTCACTACTGGTCTTGTAATAGAGGTGTATACTGCCTTCTTTGTTCCCTTAGCGAGATTTTTGCTTTGAAGTAGCTTTTGTAAATTGAAATAAGAACGGTTGCATACTGTTATTCTTTCTTGCACCTCCGATTGTATTTCCTCTTGCTTATTTATAGTCACCCCTAGATATTTGAAAGTAGCTACCCTCTCAAAGGCGTAGATGTTCATATTGATGAAGTCATCAGTACGTATTTCCTGACATTATCATAAATATTGCCTTCGCTTTATTTACATCAAGACCAGCTTTGACCGTCACATCTTCAAGTTCCCTGAAAGTTTTAATTATATCATCAATGCTGTTTCTACCAAGTAGCGCTATATCGTCTGTGTAGGCCAGGTATTGCAGTGGCTGGCTTTATAAAGTTCCTTATGGTTGTTCTGTAACACCTCTCAGGTGCTCACACGTATGTTTCTAATGCTATTTTCTAAAGTGATGTTGAAAATGATACACGGATTTCATTGTCTGAGGCCCAGATTGATTGGTAACTCCCTCAAGTACTCCCTCTGTACTTTGATTCTACTTTTGTAGTTATCCATCGTCATATGTATGAGTCGGGTAAGTTTGTTAAGGACTCCAAGTTCCAGCACAGCATCGTTCATGTATTTCCTGTCTATACTATCATAACCTGATTTGTAGTCCACATAAAGTTGGTGCATGTTGATGTATTCTTAGCATTTTCTACGAGACATCTAACAGTAAATATATGAACGTTTGAAATGCCCCTTCACACATTGTCTTAAAGATACATTGAATACAGTGCATGATACCATCACTAGGTAACTCTTGTTACCAGTGAAATATCCGCATCAACACCAGGCACAGAAACATTGCAAATACCATTTACATTCATAGGAGCCATAATGATCAATAAATTGATCATGGGCCCTTAATAGACAGAAAAAGAAGAAGAAAAATTTGCACCACAATGCATCACTGCATTTTGAATTTATTATTTTTAAATTAAGGTGACCCCTGCCCTCACTTTTGCTCAAACTCTTCGGATTCCTCAATTTCTGCTACCCCCCCCTTTTTTTTCCTTGACGTCGATCAATGTGACTACCGGGTTGAATCTAATCTTGTGTCAAATGATTTTCTGGGACACCTGGGAAGACCAAATGTTCGCCCCCCCCCACTTCTACGTCATTTGATAACAGGGGACAAGATTCATTTTTACCCCCCCCCCCCCCCCGCTAAACTCTGAAACCTATTATTTTCATCCATTAACACTATATCCCATTAGATGCCCCCGCTAGTCTGGCGCCCGGGGACATATGTCCCATCTGCCACCCCTTAGCTACGCCTCTGGCCACTGAAAAACTGGCACTGCCCCCCCCCCCCGAACGTCAAAAGTGCCCCCTCGGGGGAAAATTTCTGAAAGAAACACTGCAGGCAGGATTCACAATATGTCCATTCCCCGCCGCCTACTGTCTTCTGGAATGCCATTTTTCATTGTTGGTTTATGCCACTGTTGACAGAGGATTGTCGGGTTCTCGGTCAGCTGTGACTTTGCGAGGACTTCCATGAGTCTGTGGTCAGACAGAGTCTACCAGTCACTGCCGCCACGGTATTGTGGTATGTTCTACATCACGACCGGTCAATCGCATACAATACATCCACGAGGATCTATCTAATTTCTGGGTCGACCATAGGGGGATCATTGAGAGAAAAAGGGTAAAGACTAGAAGAATACATCTACTCTAGGGAGAGGAGGGGCTGGGTTAGTGTAACATGACATTTTTACACTTTGCTCTTAGAAGGGGGGCAGCCTCCCCCCAAAGGTCCAGATACACCGCTGGACCTCGGTCGCACTTTTAACTCTGTTAAAAACAGGGAGTGCCAGTACTTCACGAGCAGAAGTACTTTCGTGAAGACGCCCATTCAGACACACTTAGAGGCCATATTTCAGAGGTATTCCAGAAATGCTATAGATGAGGAAGTATCCGGGCAGGCCTCTAGAAGGAAAGGCATTGTCATGTGCATTACTGTTTTTCCTCCTTTATTTAGGTCAACATGGTTGGGGGGGGGGGCAAGAAATACATGTACATTTATATATGGCAATGCTGAAGTTCTCGCGCACAATACGAGTTTTAAAAAGTTGGAAACATTCATATAAAAAAATACACCTTTTACTTTTCATTCAAAATTGTTCTAAAAGATTTATTTTATAAGTAAGCTATTGATTTCCTAACATTTCAAATGTTATTTATTTTTATTTTTTAAAGAGAACAAAACGAATCACCCTTTTATAGATTTTTTTCTCTGGCGATGTTGCCGACACCACACAAGAACATGTGCATGGCTATACGGAAATCACCGAGCTTGTTCGGTTTCTGTCGCCGCTCAGCCAATCACCGCTGGCAGTCGAAGTATATTTATGTTGTCACGTTGCATTGCACGAGCATAAGTACTAGAAGAAAGTGTGTGTAGAGTTATCTGTAGTCTGAGCTTGCTTCAAACTCAAGTAATTCGATACAGGCGTTGGTTGTTTGATTTCTTTAAGGAATTTTTTTTTGCGAAACTATTACCACTCACTGGATCGGAATTACACACTGAATGATTCTAATTTGTCGAATATTATATTCAGTTTTATCAAGGTAAAAACAGTAACTTAGTAATAGTAAATTGTTATGAAGTTAGTTAGGTTATTGTCATTTTATTGTTTTGTACATTTGTTAAGATTATTAATCTCAAACAAAAATTAATTTACAAAATAATTAAAAACTTTGATTTTACGCATTATTTTAATTGTTATGACTACTGCCACTTGAGTGACTTTTAAAAGTTTTTTTATTATATATATATATATTGTTTTTATTTAAATTTTGGCAATTGTCATAGGCGAGTCATAGTCATAGGTCCTCGCATAAACTTAATTATTATTAATAGTTATAATAGTTAGTGACGTCAGTCGTGTGATGTGATATGTAACAAATGTGTTGTTAGACTGATGGAAACAAAACAAATTGTTGAAATAATTTTCGTAACAATACAATAAATTGAAAAATAATTAAAATAAATTATTGCCAATTATTAATTTTATTGCCTAATAATAACCAATGTGAATAATAAACGCGAGGCCCCAGTGCCTACTAGCTTGAATTGAGCCTATGAATGGCTATGGCCTACGACAGCATTCCCCATTGTCTTAATTATTAAGTGAGTTAAAATATTAATGTCATTAATATTAATAAATTATTTATTAATGTTCATGTGGTGCCGGTCGGTACCATATGAATATAAATGGTCATTAAGACAATGCCAATATGATTAATAAATCTGGCATAGATCCCAGGTGCAACATCAAAACTTATCCACTGGTTCGCCAAACTCCAAACCTAAGACTAAAAGTTTGGGAAAGGCTGACCTACTAACTATTTACTTACTCTTTTATGCCTACATTAACATTGCTCTGCCAACATCATGGCTATAATAATAAATAATAACGATAATACCTCTACTGACATCTACCACTCAATTTATTTATTAAAATTAAAAATGTAATAGAAAAAACAATCTGGGGTAAATTACTAAAATTAATATTTGGTCTTAGTTTTGAGTTTGGCATAGTGTAGATTTTTATTAGGCCTACTTGATTCATGATTCAGATATTGGTACAGCAGTTTTTCATTCTCAGTTCTGGTCCAAAGTACACCATCTTATTAAGTCAGGCCAGCCAGTTGGTATTAAAATCATTTAGGAAATTATTTTAGGCTACTTTAAATAGTCTCTAATAAAAAATAGTTATGAATAATAATTTCAGCTAGTTATGCAGAGAGACAGACCTACAGTCATTTAATTTTAATATATTTAATTTTCATTAACCAAATAAATTCGATCTAGGTAGGCTGGTAGGCCTAATTTGAAATTTTAAGTTTTGACTGATTCACACTGATTGTCATAAAAGATATATCATTTTAACGGGCTATCTATAAAAGCTTGACAGATCATATTACTAAGGTATTAAAGGACACATTAGTCAATTGGTTAATAGATACTCTCATATACTATACTATCATATAGCACAGCCAAATTGATTGATTAAAATCAAACTCATCAAACTGGTTAAGTTTTGAGCTTGCAACAGATGCAATTTTTAAGGGAAATTTAAAACAAAAAAATGTACCCTGTTATTTTGGATTCCTTTCAGGCCTATGCCTATACTATACTCCTTTTTTATAAATTTTAGCCTTGTCTTGTCTCAATCAGACTCACAGTTTGCAAAGGAAAAGGGTGGATTATGTTACAATGGTTGAAGTCACTTTCATTCAAATTTTTTTATACACCAGCAAGCAGCTAGGGTTAAGTTAAATGTATTATAAGACTTAATATGAACCAGAATGTAAAAGTTGGGTAAGCAATGACTATGAGTGGAAATACTATTTTCCTCCCCTGGTCCATAGTGATAGTAAGTGAATAAATAGGATGTCTAATGGCTAATGTTTGGATTATTTATGTTTAAAAACACACATAACTTTCTGTGATGATTTCTGTTATCCCCAAAAAATGTTACATTCTTGTGGTTGTGATCTATTTTACCCCATTCTTACCCAATAAGTTCTAGTCTATATGTGTTAATCAGTTTATGGCAGTGGTTCTTAAAATCCAAAGTATGCTGTCTTGGGGCAGGTGTTTTAAAACAACCTCAGTGGATGGCGTTTATAACAATGCAAGATATACGCACAAAAACTTAATAAAACAATTTTTAGTATGGTAGTTGTGACTTTTTAAAAAAAAAATAGCTTTTATTTGAATGATACCACAATCAAGTCAAGACACTTAGAGAGAATGACAGAGGAGTGAAGAGGGTGTATCACCAAAACCCCAGAGGAAAACGGCGCAAAGGCAGACCTAGGCTTAGATGGATGGATGATGTGGAAAAAGAGGTCATTAGTGAGGTCTGAGTGGAAGGAAGTAGTGAGGCAGGCCAAAGCCCAACATGGGCTGTAGCACCACAGGGATGGATGGACAATAAAGTTAATGTGTTGCACACAATGTTTCACTGCAAGAACGATTTAATTAAGACATATATTTATATAAATAATAATGATTTTTGATACAGTGATTTTGTGGGAAAATATCACTTTTTTTTAAATTTACAGTCACGGAAATATTATTTACACCCCCATGTTTTTGGCTGCTGCACTTTAGAATGTAATCTAGAAACCATGGCCTGCCTATCCCAAGATCCTTGGGAGGAATGAATCATTTTGACAATCAATATATATTAGAATGTATTATAATAAATGAACTTCCGGCGAGCATCAAGATGGCTGCCTTAAAAATTTTTGTGTATTGAATTTGATAACAAAAAACAGGAAAGCGTTCTGTCATTATTGTTTTAATAATAAAAATTCAATTCGGGACACTCAGTTCTGTCTTGAGAACGAGACTACGCCTTAAAAGCATGTATAGGCTCGTGCTCTTGATCACATGCAATTTTAATAGGTGAAGCTCTGTGAAAATTGCCACCATCTTTGTTGATCGGATGATGCTATACACACATGATCGCCTATTGTTAATGAATGCCCAGCATACGCACTTGACCGCTGACCTCGTATGTCACCTGAAGAAACTGTCCATTGGTCGAGGCCTGCCCCGGAAGCGTACCCATTGTGGTGGTAGACGGAAAATAAAAATAAAACAACTTGGCACTCCTTCGTCGTCAAGGCTTACTTTACGCTATTCTGACCCAGCCAACCTCATTCGTATTAACACCTCTCCACCTTCCGGCAGATTGACATTATGTTTATCCAGAAGACCTGGTTTCGACAGACAGGTGATGAATAGAATTACGCCGATCTCGCTCCGCCTGGTTATTCTGCCGGTCATTTCCTCGTCCATCTCGTGGTGGTGGCCTTGCTATCATCTACAAGAAAACGTTGTGCAGTTATCTAGCCTTTGTCATCATGATCATGTTTACTAAATTATATGTACAGCGTGGTGAGCCCAGCCCTAGGTTGAGGTACTACGCTTTAAAAAACTTCGTATAATAATAATAATATCCCTTTCTTTACTTAGTTGCAGAGATTGCCAGAATTAGAGCCGCCATTGAAGTCTTGTACTTATGAATTTAGGCAGCCCAATTGTTTATCTTGCAGGTGGGAGGGGGGATGTTTAAAGGTGAAAACAGCCACTGAGCTCCATGTAATGCAGCCGATTGATCTAGTGTTGCGCTGACTGATCTAGTGTTGCGACTCCTGACCATTCCCACTACCCATTTGTAAAGATTTAATCATGAATTTAGGGTGACCAAATAGTATGGGAGATAAATCATCCACTATTTCATCATTTGTTTCTTTTGTTTTATAATTTGGCTGAAATGGTAATTTGAAGACTCTAGTGCTCAAATAAATAAGTCACAAAATATCTAATTTGAGATAATCCCCTTTTAAAAATTAAATATAACAATAAAATTAGGCAATTTCTCTCCTTAGATAAGGGACTTTTAATATTTATTTGTTTATATTGGTACATTTTATTTTGCTCAACCAGATTGATGGCAATAACTGTTAGGTTTAGTTTTGACTAAAATCTGATGAGTACTTAAAACTCTGGGGTCTCCATTTGAAGATACTATTTATTTCAATGTTCATGTTTATAGACAATATGGCTGACTCACGATACTTTTTGTCACCCAGATGTTTACACTGGACACTTGAAATAGTCATTTGAAACCAAGCTCCTGTGAGAATATAGCACGTTGAATTTTTTCCTCTTAATGATGGCTGATAAGAAAGATTCCCTTAGAGACCTTCTCTTTGACGTACATGACAGCTACGGTGCAGCCTCCACGGGTCCCAGCAACATAGAGGGCAATGGAACCATGAAGACTGAATCAAGTAAGTTGTTGAGGCTGGTGGCAAAGTATGTTTTAATAATTATTTTTGACTGAACATCTTTTTAATGGACGAGGACATGACACCCAAAGACTTGCCAGCTTTGATTAAATTACCCTGTTACGTTCACATAAAACATTATGAGATTTTATTGTGCCTGATTTTAACACAGTGTGCACTCTTAAATCTTAATAATTGATTATTGCCATGGGCAATCAGGAAATCAGTGTATTTTAATTTGTATATATTGTCACATTTAGCAAAGGCGGCTGTACTTTATAGAAATGTTAAAGATTGAGTCTGGGGTATGGACATGGACTAAATCTACTTTGTACTCTTAGTTGAAAAGGGGGTGGGGGGGAAGGAGCATTAGATATAGGTTTTTGTACTTGTGATAGTTTTATCAAATTTAAAGACAATGCGTCTTATCCGGTCTCCAAAAATAAAAAGACAAAATCTTATAAGACTGCTGTACATTAAACTTTACTGGTCGGAAAAGAGACAGAATCTCTGTAAAGCCAGCCATTCCTGAGTTATTATTAACTGAAATTTACATTTTTGAACATCCTGCATGTACAAGTAAATTCAAAATGAACATTTTAGCTTTTTAATAGATGTGAACCTCTTTGATTTTTAATACATTTAAAAAATTTTTTTATAATGCACAGGTTTTCACAAATTGTCCAGTGCGTATTCTACAGCTGGTATGGGTGACTTGAGTTTGCTGAATGTCATCACAATGTCACCTGACATGAGCGCCGCCGCCAGCAGCTCTTTCAGTCCTCACCAGTTTCCTGCTCCTATCACCCCGCCAAAGGCCAAAGGCCTGGGTTTGATTCCTTCACCAACCTACAGCGTGTCTGGACACCATCCTTTGACCTACAGTTCAGTTGGGATGTGCGTGTCCAGTCATCAATCCTCTGTGAATCCCTACTCCAGCATGCCGGCTAGTGAACCCACCATGTCGGTCAATGTCCCGTACCGACCTCACCGACCAGCTAGCACACCAACAAATGATTGCAACCTTCAAAATCAAAACAACATTATGGACCTTAAAACCTTAGTCCACAATAATCCACAATCTGTGTTCCAAACAAACAATCCATCACTAACCAGTCCCAAATCATTATTGCGGCTGCACAGTATGCCATCAAATTTACCGGCGGTGAATAAAAAATTGTCCACCAGCTTGCATTTCTCTTCATTGTCCAGCCAGAAGTTCATGTACAAATTATCCAAAATTCCTGCATTTGAAAGCAGCCATGACATGCAATGCCACAATCCAATACTGATATCATCATCCGTTAGTGGAAGCATGACACCCTTGGCGACACAAGATTTGAATGCTGTGTACTCTGCAGCTCCCATGATGTCTTCCAAGTGTGCTGACTTATCTCCTGTGGCCAGTTCAGTCCTGTTGCCAGTAGGTGCTGTCTATCAGGGCTCGTGTCAAACATCAGGTAAGAACAGATCTACCTGCTGCTTAGTTTCAGTTAAAGCCATATGTCTTCAGAAGCTATGATTTATCTCCTCAGCAAAATGTCCTAGCTTTTAACTCTTATTTTACTACATTAGTAACTGATGTCAGCTCTTACGTGAAATAACTTGTTTTGCTATTCCCACAACATTTGGATCACTCTTAAGCAAAAGCTGTAATAAAAATCCAGTATTTATGGCTAGCAGAGTCTAATGTAATAGTGAATCAGTAATCGCCTTTGTACAAAAGATTAACAACTTCAAATGGTTGGTGTTAAAAAAATGTCTACTTACTGACACTGAGTACAATCTAATCTCAATAGTGAGATGGTCCAAAAAATACTGCCATTGAATAATTTCATCACAGGTCCAAACATGATATTGGTCCATAACCAAAATAGCACATTAATGACTTGACTTGTTTGGTTTCAGTGTCCCCTTGTTTCACTGGCACCTGTCAAAATGAAAGTTTAACCAGTAAGTCACTGTCCGCATCCAGCACTATAAGACACACGTTGGTCAAAGGCTGTACTAGTCCACAAGTTTCTGACATGGGCTCTGAAGATACTCATTGCTCTGTAAGTTGATTTGATTTGTACTTCCGAATCCACACTTAATATTTTAAACATTTAGACTAGATATTTTATTAACACGATTTATGTAAAGTGTCATTTTGGCTGTATATATTGACTGCATATATTAACTGTATATAAAAAGATGTTTATCTGTAACTTATGTTTTTATTACTTATTCTATTTGTAGAACTAAAATTTGACAATTTTTTACATTTGTTATTTAAACTTCAGGCCCCCCAACAAAGTTTTGCTCAAAGTTACGCCAGCCTAACACCATGGACCAGCAAGTTGACTGCCCCGGGGTTTGTTCCTCTGCCTGTCCCCGCTGCAGACGCCATGCCCATCCCCCTGGAGAACACAGAGAGTGGTACCATGCTCTCTGTGTCCCCAACTGCCCTCGAGATGACCCCCCATACACTCCACTCACGAACTCTTCCCATCTACAGTCGCCTCCAGCCTGGGATGACTCCACCTGACGCCGGCACCAAACAGAAGAACGGTGTCGCCCGTGGTCCATCCCAGATCCAGAAAATCAATGCTAAAGCACTTCCCAACAAGGAACATCGGTTTAAGCGCACAGCAGATGCTTTGCAGAAATCTGGCCTGTGGGAGGTGGCCATGAAGACGGGCAGCCTCATCAAGCGCAATCAGGAAATTCAAAGGGAACTGGAACAATTTCGATCTGACGCTCTGGCGTTTCTTAAGTCTGTGATAAAAAATCCTCAGGACCGAGACACTATTAAAAATGTGTTGAACAATGCACTCACGACTAACGGAGGTCCTCACCATACGAATTCTGTCATGACAGTGGTCGTGTCGGCTGCAGCTGCTGCAGCGTCTGTCAAGCTCGACTCTTGTGGCTCAACGGACGGTAGCATGTCTGGGAGTGGCAGTGTGGTAGACAGTTTACTAAATAGCAGCAACATCAGTGAGGCGTCATCAGAAACTAATTTTCTCCATCAAGATTGCAGTGTGACACCAATAGGAATGGAGATGAATTAGCTGGCCAGGAAAGCTGGGACGGTTGGCTACTACTGTGTGTTGCAAGAAAAGTCATGTCAGTGCTGTTGTATGAGATGCTGTCTAAGGTCTGTTGCATGAGATGCTATCTGAGGTCTGTTGTATAATACACCATTTACACGTTGTTGTAAAGGTGGTCATGTGAGGGTGGTCTGTTTTAGAGGACTATTGATAAGTTGCTCAATATTTTATATATTAATTAAATATTGATGTTAGTCTATATACAATTCTTGCACAGGGTTTATTGTTCTGTTCCAGCATAATTATTTACCACCCTCAAGGCCTAAAGTCCTCATTTCAATACATTTGTATAAATTCATGAAATTTCTTCAATGAGCATTTTTGTGTGGATCACCCAGGAGTTTACATCCACATGAGTGGGTTGCACAAATGAGTGGGTTGCACAAAGACTGCTTTGGTGTAATTTAAAAATGTTAGTTTTTTTACAAATAAGAAAATAAAAAAATACAATTATACATTCCGGAACGTTTTTTTAGGTGATTAGAAGCTGCTTAAATGTTAGAATTGGCGTACAAAACTTGTCTTGTCAGAAGAAATTTTCTGTTCAACTCCTTAGAATGTGATGTAACAATGTGCACAGATTTGTTCATAGTATTCTATTTTGCCATGAGATGTTCAATACATGCTAGTCAATTTAATTACCAAATTAGTGTTTTTTGTTGTAAATATGTAAATATTGTTTTATAATCTATGGGCATTGATTTTATAAAGAGATTTTTTAAAAATGTCTATTCTTTTTTGATACACAGGATATGCTTTTTTCAATTTAAAAAAATTTCAATTTTTATTTAAAATGTATCTAAATAATATTCCAAAAGATTTATACAAAGTAATTGGTACATGCTTCATAATTTAGAACAATTTGAAACACAGTAGTATGAGAAACAGTTTGGGAAATCCCTTGCCAGGCTAAATACTGATTTTCATGAGATCTAATTTCTTATTGGGTCAAGAAGAGGCTAGTCTACCGTATTTTCTCTCATATAAGACACACCTGTATATAAGACACGGGTTTTAATGATGTGTGTAAAAAATATTTTATACAAAAATTACATAAGAACACTGCCTGGCCATCTGCCGCACTGAGCAATTTATATCCAGTGGTTTCCTTTCCTTAATCATAAATGAAAATTTGTTCAATGTTTCATCACCCGTCGGATGAAAACAAGGCTTCATTACCATTTTTAGTTTACTGGTAGATCCTGAGGCAGGAACGCAACGATAATTGTTAATTCTTATCTGCCGCCGGGTGTATAGCGGATGGGTTGAGTAACCATATATCTATATTCTAGAAACAATAAACGCCAGATGTAAAGGCGGCTTCATTGATAAAAAAATATTGAAAAGAAAGGATTTTATTTTTGAAGTGACTTGCATTAGATTGGTACACGTAATTACTGTTTTTACAATGAAAATTGTGAAACGTGAATATTGACAGCAATAATCGTCCTTCAAGATCACACACTGTACCGAGTATTTGTGTTAAATACTGTATTATCGAGCATATAAAACACACCTAATTATAAGACACACCCGCATATAACACTTGAGTTTTGATGATTTGTGTAAAAAATATTTAACATAAGATAGACCCATATATAAGACGCACCCTGGGTGCGGGGTATGTAAAACTTTATATAAGACGTGTCTTTATATACGCAAATATAAGGTAATGGTTTTAATTGTTCCTTCCTTGTGGGGAAAATAAGTTAAATAAAAACTATTAATAGCTCTACTGATGTGTAGATCATAGAGTTGTACTGATTGGATGGTCAGAGTTCTACTGATTGGATGGTCATAGAGTTCTACTGATTGGTTGGTCATAGAGTTCTACTGATTGGTTGGTCATAGAGTTCTACTGATTGGTTGGTCATAGAGTTCTACTGATTGGATGGTTGTAGAGTTCTACTGATTGGTTGGTCATAGAGTTCTACTGATTGGTTGGTCATAGAGTTCTACTGATTGGATGGTCGTAGAGTTCTACTGATTGGATGGTCATAGAGTTATAGTGCTGGCTACAGTAAAAAGAGTACTGTGTTGAAATATGAATCACTGGCCAGCATATAACAACATAGTGACAGTAACTAGTTTGTGAATGTTAAATCATCCTCTGGTATTGTTAAACTTGACTACGATGAAAGCTGTTCAAAAGTAAACTTGACTACAATGAAAGCTGTTCAAAAGTGACCAATTCATTTGAATTCCTGTTTCTTATTAGATAAAAGTGGAAATCACTCTTTCATCAAGTTTTTAAAGGTATTTACATATCCTTGCCTGATAGTGATTCTTTTTTAAAAATGGTATTCAGAACTCAGGTTGTGTATGCTAAACCAGTGGTTCTCAATCTTCCTATTGTAGTGACCCTTTAATACAGATCCTCATGTTGTGATGACCCATGACCATAAAATTATTTTCGTTGCTACTTCATAAATATCTGTTTTCCGATGGTCTTAGGCGACCCATGTGTAAATGCCCTTCGACCCCCAGAAGGGTTGCGACCAACAGGATGAGAACTACTGTGCTATACAATCATTCATAAATTTAATATTATATATTTTTTTTTTAAAAATCAATTTGATTTCATTAATAATATTTTATTTATTTAAAAAATAAAAAGACTAACCCAAATAATTTAAAAGACAAAAGATTTTTTCAAAACTGAACTGTAAAATGTGATGTGTATGAAAACACCGAGAGTGGTGACTGTAAGAACAGTGATCATTTGTGAAAGTTCAGAGACCCACTCTGGACCCGCCTGTTCATGGTCCATGACACTTGTATAAATGAGTTTTTTTCAATTCTGAGGCAGCATTGTAAAATTGGATTTTTAAAAAAAAATTATTATTATAGAGAACAGCTCCACCATGACTGTGTTGGCTTGAGTGGTGTTTTTGAACCACTGTCAGTCAACTAGGCTTTTGATGTTCACTTGATTGTTCATGTTAACTTGGTTACTGATGTCAACAAGTCAGATTTTTAAGAAGGGATGAATGAGACATTTTTAAAAGCTAAATATTCCCTTCCATAACCAAAATAGCACATTAATGACTTGACTTGTTTGGTTTCAGTGTCCCCTTGTTTCACTGGCACCTGTCAAAATGAAAGTTTAACCAGTAAGTCACTGTCCGCATCCAGCACTATAAGACACACGTTGGTCAAAGGCTGTACTAGTCCACAAGTTTCTGACATGGGCTCTGAAGATACTCATTGCTCTGTAAGTTGATTTGATTTGTACTTCCGAATCCACACTTAATATTTTAAACATTTAGACTAGATATTTTATTAACACGATTTATGTAAAGTGTCATTTTGGCTGTATATATTGACTGCATATATTAACTGTATATAAAAAGATGTTTATCTGTAACTTATGTTTTTATTACTTATTCTATTTGTAGAACTAAAATTTGACAATTTTTTACATTTGTTATTTAAACTTCAGGCCCCCCAACAAAGTTTTGCTCAAAGTTACGCCAGCCTAACACCATGGACCAGCAAGTTGACTGCCCCGGGGTTTGTTCCTCTGCCTGTCCCCGCTGCAGACGCCATGCCCATCCCCCTGGAGAACACAGAGAGTGGTACCATGCTCTCTGTGTCCCCAACTGCCCTCGAGATGACCCCCCATACACTCCACTCACGAACTCTTCCCATCTACAGTCGCCTCCAGCCTGGGATGACTCCACCTGACGCCGGCACCAAACAGAAGAACGGTGTCGCCCGTGGTCCATCCCAGATCCAGAAAATCAATGCTAAAGCACTTCCCAACAAGGAACATCGGTTTAAGCGCACAGCAGATGCTTTGCAGAAATCTGGCCTGTGGGAGGTGGCCATGAAGACGGGCAGCCTCATCAAGCGCAATCAGGAAATTCAAAGGGAACTGGAACAATTTCGATCTGACGCTCTGGCGTTTCTTAAGTCTGTGATAAAAAATCCTCAGGACCGAGACACTATTAAAAATGTGTTGAACAATGCACTCACGACTAACGGAGGTCCTCACCATACGAATTCTGTCATGACAGTGGTCGTGTCGGCTGCAGCTGCTGCAGCGTCTGTCAAGCTCGACTCTTGTGGCTCAACGGACGGTAGCATGTCTGGGAGTGGCAGTGTGGTAGACAGTTTACTAAATAGCAGCAACATCAGTGAGGCGTCATCAGAAACTAATTTTCTCCATCAAGATTGCAGTGTGACACCAATAGGAATGGAGATGAATTAGCTGGCCAGGAAAGCTGGGACGGTTGGCTACTACTGTGTGTTGCAAGAAAAGTCATGTCAGTGCTGTTGTATGAGATGCTGTCTAAGGTCTGTTGCATGAGATGCTATCTGAGGTCTGTTGTATAATACACCATTTACACGTTGTTGTAAAGGTGGTCATGTGAGGGTGGTCTGTTTTAGAGGACTATTGATAAGTTGCTCAATATTTTATATATTAATTAAATATTGATGTTAGTCTATATACAATTCTTGCACAGGGTTTATTGTTCTGTTCCAGCATAATTATTTACCACCCTCAAGGCCTAAAGTCCTCATTTCAATACATTTGTATAAATTCATGAAATTTCTTCAATGAGCATTTTTGTGTGGATCACCCAGGAGTTTACATCCACATGAGTGGGTTGCACAAATGAGTGGGTTGCACAAAGACTGCTTTGGTGTAATTTAAAAATGTTAGTTTTTTTACAAATAAGAAAATAAAAAAATACAATTATACATTCCGGAACGTTTTTTTAGGTGATTAGAAGCTGCTTAAATGTTAGAATTGGCGTACAAAACTTGTCTTGTCAGAAGAAATTTTCTGTTCAACTCCTTAGAATGTGATGTAACAATGTGCACAGATTTGTTCATAGTATTCTATTTTGCCATGAGATGTTCAATACATGCTAGTCAATTTAATTACCAAATTAGTGTTTTTTGTTGTAAATATGTAAATATTGTTTTATAATCTATGGGCATTGATTTTATAAAGAGATTTTTTAAAAATGTCTATTCTTTTTTGATACACAGGATATGCTTTTTTCAATTTAAAAAAATTTCAATTTTTATTTAAAATGTATCTAAATAATATTCCAAAAGATTTATACAAAGTAATTGGTACATGCTTCATAATTTAGAACAATTTGAAACACAGTAGTATGAGAAACAGTTTGGGAAATCCCTTGCCAGGCTAAATACTGATTTTCATGAGATCTAATTTCTTATTGGGTCAAGAAGAGGCTAGTCTACCGTATTTTCTCTCATATAAGACACACCTGTATATAAGACACGGGTTTTAATGATGTGTGTAAAAAATATTTTATACAAAAATTACATAAGAACACTGCCTGGCCATCTGCCGCACTGAGCAATTTATATCCAGTGGTTTCCTTTCCTTAATCATAAATGAAAATTTGTTCAATGTTTCATCACCCGTCGGATGAAAACAAGGCTTCATTACCATTTTTAGTTTACTGGTAGATCCTGAGGCAGGAACGCAACGATAATTGTTAATTCTTATCTGCCGCCGGGTGTATAGCGGATGGGTTGAGTAACCATATATCTATATTCTAGAAACAATAAACGCCAGATGTAAAGGCGGCTTCATTGATAAAAAAATATTGAAAAGAAAGGATTTTATTTTTGAAGTGACTTGCATTAGATTGGTACACGTAATTACTGTTTTTACAATGAAAATTGTGAAACGTGAATATTGACAGCAATAATCGTCCTTCAAGATCACACACTGTACCGAGTATTTGTGTTAAATACTGTATTATCGAGCATATAAAACACACCTAATTATAAGACACACCCGCATATAACACTTGAGTTTTGATGATTTGTGTAAAAAATATTTAACATAAGATAGACCCATATATAAGACGCACCCTGGGTGCGGGGTATGTAAAACTTTATATAAGACGTGTCTTTATATACGCAAATATAAGGTAATGGTTTTAATTGTTCCTTCCTTGTGGGGAAAATAAGTTAAATAAAAACTATTAATAGCTCTACTGATGTGTAGATCATAGAGTTGTACTGATTGGATGGTCAGAGTTCTACTGATTGGATGGTCATAGAGTTCTACTGATTGGTTGGTCATAGAGTTCTACTGATTGGTTGGTCATAGAGTTCTACTGATTGGTTGGTCATAGAGTTCTACTGATTGGATGGTTGTAGAGTTCTACTGATTGGTTGGTCATAGAGTTCTACTGATTGGTTGGTCATAGAGTTCTACTGATTGGATGGTCGTAGAGTTCTACTGATTGGATGGTCATAGAGTTATAGTGCTGGCTACAGTAAAAAGAGTACTGTGTTGAAATATGAATCACTGGCCAGCATATAACAACATAGTGACAGTAACTAGTTTGTGAATGTTAAATCATCCTCTGGTATTGTTAAACTTGACTACGATGAAAGCTGTTCAAAAGTAAACTTGACTACAATGAAAGCTGTTCAAAAGTGACCAATTCATTTGAATTCCTGTTTCTTATTAGATAAAAGTGGAAATCACTCTTTCATCAAGTTTTTAAAGGTATTTACATATCCTTGCCTGATAGTGATTCTTTTTTAAAAATGGTATTCAGAACTCAGGTTGTGTATGCTAAACCAGTGGTTCTCAATCTTCCTATTGTAGTGACCCTTTAATACAGATCCTCATGTTGTGATGACCCATGACCATAAAATTATTTTCGTTGCTACTTCATAAATATCTGTTTTCCGATGGTCTTAGGCGACCCATGTGTAAATGCCCTTCGACCCCCAGAAGGGTTGCGACCAACAGGATGAGAACTACTGTGCTATACAATCATTCATAAATTTAATATTATATATTTTTTTTTTAAAAATCAATTTGATTTCATTAATAATATTTTATTTATTTAAAAAATAAAAAGACTAACCCAAATAATTTAAAAGACAAAAGATTTTTTCAAAACTGAACTGTAAAATGTGATGTGTATGAAAACACCGAGAGTGGTGACTGTAAGAACAGTGATCATTTGTGAAAGTTCAGAGACCCACTCTGGACCCGCCTGTTCATGGTCCATGACACTTGTATAAATGAGTTTTTTTCAATTCTGAGGCAGCATTGTAAAATTGGATTTTTAAAAAAAAATTATTATTATAGAGAACAGCTCCACCATGACTGTGTTGGCTTGAGTGGTGTTTTTGAACCACTGTCAGTCAACTAGGCTTTTGATGTTCACTTGATTGTTCATGTTAACTTGGTTACTGATGTCAACAAGTCAGATTTTTAAGAAGGGATGAATGAGACATTTTTAAAAGCTAAATATTCCCTTCCATAACCAAAATAGCACATTAATGACTTGACTTGTTTGGTTTCAGTGTCCCCTTGTTTCACTGGCACCTGTCAAAATGAAAGTTTAACCAGTAAGTCACTGTCCGCATCCAGCACTATAAGACACACGTTGGTCAAAGGCTGTACTAGTCCACAAGTTTCTGACATGGGCTCTGAAGATACTCATTGCTCTGTAAGTTGATTTGATTTGTACTTCCGAATCCACACTTAATATTTTAAACATTTAGACTAGATATTTTATTAACACGATTTATGTAAAGTGTCATTTTGGCTGTATATATTGACTGCATATATTAACTGTATATAAAAAGATGTTTATCTGTAACTTATGTTTTTATTACTTATTCTATTTGTAGAACTAAAATTTGACAATTTTTTACATTTGTTATTTAAACTTCAGGCCCCCCAACAAAGTTTTGCTCAAAGTTACGCCAGCCTAACACCATGGACCAGCAAGTTGACTGCCCCGGGGTTTGTTCCTCTGCCTGTCCCCGCTGCAGACGCCATGCCCATCCCCCTGGAGAACACAGAGAGTGGTACCATGCTCTCTGTGTCCCCAACTGCCCTCGAGATGACCCCCCATACACTCCACTCACGAACTCTTCCCATCTACAGTCGCCTCCAGCCTGGGATGACTCCACCTGACGCCGGCACCAAACAGAAGAACGGTGTCGCCCGTGGTCCATCCCAGATCCAGAAAATCAATGCTAAAGCACTTCCCAACAAGGAACATCGGTTTAAGCGCACAGCAGATGCTTTGCAGAAATCTGGCCTGTGGGAGGTGGCCATGAAGACGGGCAGCCTCATCAAGCGCAATCAGGAAATTCAAAGGGAACTGGAACAATTTCGATCTGACGCTCTGGCGTTTCTTAAGTCTGTGATAAAAAATCCTCAGGACCGAGACACTATTAAAAATGTGTTGAACAATGCACTCACGACTAACGGAGGTCCTCACCATACGAATTCTGTCATGACAGTGGTCGTGTCGGCTGCAGCTGCTGCAGCGTCTGTCAAGCTCGACTCTTGTGGCTCAACGGACGGTAGCATGTCTGGGAGTGGCAGTGTGGTAGACAGTTTACTAAATAGCAGCAACATCAGTGAGGCGTCATCAGAAACTAATTTTCTCCATCAAGATTGCAGTGTGACACCAATAGGAATGGAGATGAATTAGCTGGCCAGGAAAGCTGGGACGGTTGGCTACTACTGTGTGTTGCAAGAAAAGTCATGTCAGTGCTGTTGTATGAGATGCTGTCTAAGGTCTGTTGCATGAGATGCTATCTGAGGTCTGTTGTATAATACACCATTTACACGTTGTTGTAAAGGTGGTCATGTGAGGGTGGTCTGTTTTAGAGGACTATTGATAAGTTGCTCAATATTTTATATATTAATTAAATATTGATGTTAGTCTATATACAATTCTTGCACAGGGTTTATTGTTCTGTTCCAGCATAATTATTTACCACCCTCAAGGCCTAAAGTCCTCATTTCAATACATTTGTATAAATTCATGAAATTTCTTCAATGAGCATTTTTGTGTGGATCACCCAGGAGTTTACATCCACATGAGTGGGTTGCACAAATGAGTGGGTTGCACAAAGACTGCTTTGGTGTAATTTAAAAATGTTAGTTTTTTTACAAATAAGAAAATAAAAAAATACAATTATACATTCCGGAACGTTTTTTTAGGTGATTAGAAGCTGCTTAAATGTTAGAATTGGCGTACAAAACTTGTCTTGTCAGAAGAAATTTTCTGTTCAACTCCTTAGAATGTGATGTAACAATGTGCACAGATTTGTTCATAGTATTCTATTTTGCCATGAGATGTTCAATACATGCTAGTCAATTTAATTACCAAATTAGTGTTTTTTGTTGTAAATATGTAAATATTGTTTTATAATCTATGGGCATTGATTTTATAAAGAGATTTTTTAAAAATGTCTATTCTTTTTTGATACACAGGATATGCTTTTTTCAATTTAAAAAAATTTCAATTTTTATTTAAAATGTATCTAAATAATATTCCAAAAGATTTATACAAAGTAATTGGTACATGCTTCATAATTTAGAACAATTTGAAACACAGTAGTATGAGAAACAGTTTGGGAAATCCCTTGCCAGGCTAAATACTGATTTTCATGAGATCTAATTTCTTATTGGGTCAAGAAGAGGCTAGTCTACCGTATTTTCTCTCATATAAGACACACCTGTATATAAGACACGGGTTTTAATGATGTGTGTAAAAAATATTTTATACAAAAATTACATAAGAACACTGCCTGGCCATCTGCCGCACTGAGCAATTTATATCCAGTGGTTTCCTTTCCTTAATCATAAATGAAAATTTGTTCAATGTTTCATCACCCGTCGGATGAAAACAAGGCTTCATTACCATTTTTAGTTTACTGGTAGATCCTGAGGCAGGAACGCAACGATAATTGTTAATTCTTATCTGCCGCCGGGTGTATAGCGGATGGGTTGAGTAACCATATATCTATATTCTAGAAACAATAAACGCCAGATGTAAAGGCGGCTTCATTGATAAAAAAATATTGAAAAGAAAGGATTTTATTTTTGAAGTGACTTGCATTAGATTGGTACACGTAATTACTGTTTTTACAATGAAAATTGTGAAACGTGAATATTGACAGCAATAATCGTCCTTCAAGATCACACACTGTACCGAGTATTTGTGTTAAATACTGTATTATCGAGCATATAAAACACACCTAATTATAAGACACACCCGCATATAACACTTGAGTTTTGATGATTTGTGTAAAAAATATTTAACATAAGATAGACCCATATATAAGACGCACCCTGGGTGCGGGGTATGTAAAACTTTATATAAGACGTGTCTTTATATACGCAAATATAAGGTAATGGTTTTAATTGTTCCTTCCTTGTGGGGAAAATAAGTTAAATAAAAACTATTAATAGCTCTACTGATGTGTAGATCATAGAGTTGTACTGATTGGATGGTCAGAGTTCTACTGATTGGATGGTCATAGAGTTCTACTGATTGGTTGGTCATAGAGTTCTACTGATTGGTTGGTCATAGAGTTCTACTGATTGGTTGGTCATAGAGTTCTACTGATTGGATGGTTGTAGAGTTCTACTGATTGGTTGGTCATAGAGTTCTACTGATTGGTTGGTCATAGAGTTCTACTGATTGGATGGTCGTAGAGTTCTACTGATTGGATGGTCATAGAGTTATAGTGCTGGCTACAGTAAAAAGAGTACTGTGTTGAAATATGAATCACTGGCCAGCATATAACAACATAGTGACAGTAACTAGTTTGTGAATGTTAAATCATCCTCTGGTATTGTTAAACTTGACTACGATGAAAGCTGTTCAAAAGTAAACTTGACTACAATGAAAGCTGTTCAAAAGTGACCAATTCATTTGAATTCCTGTTTCTTATTAGATAAAAGTGGAAATCACTCTTTCATCAAGTTTTTAAAGGTATTTACATATCCTTGCCTGATAGTGATTCTTTTTTAAAAATGGTATTCAGAACTCAGGTTGTGTATGCTAAACCAGTGGTTCTCAATCTTCCTATTGTAGTGACCCTTTAATACAGATCCTCATGTTGTGATGACCCATGACCATAAAATTATTTTCGTTGCTACTTCATAAATATCTGTTTTCCGATGGTCTTAGGCGACCCATGTGTAAATGCCCTTCGACCCCCAGAAGGGTTGCGACCAACAGGATGAGAACTACTGTGCTATACAATCATTCATAAATTTAATATTATATATTTTTTTTTTAAAAATCAATTTGATTTCATTAATAATATTTTATTTATTTAAAAAATAAAAAGACTAACCCAAATAATTTAAAAGACAAAAGATTTTTTCAAAACTGAACTGTAAAATGTGATGTGTATGAAAACACCGAGAGTGGTGACTGTAAGAACAGTGATCATTTGTGAAAGTTCAGAGACCCACTCTGGACCCGCCTGTTCATGGTCCATGACACTTGTATAAATGAGTTTTTTTCAATTCTGAGGCAGCATTGTAAAATTGGATTTTTAAAAAAAAATTATTATTATAGAGAACAGCTCCACCATGACTGTGTTGGCTTGAGTGGTGTTTTTGAACCACTGTCAGTCAACTAGGCTTTTGATGTTCACTTGATTGTTCATGTTAACTTGGTTACTGATGTCAACAAGTCAGATTTTTAAGAAGGGATGAATGAGACATTTTTAAAAGCTAAATATTCCCTTCCTATTTGTGCTGACAGGGTTGACTTCCCCCGTGTCCAAGTCTGGTCACTAAGTATTAATGTTCATAATATGTTCATATTAATGTTCATAATAACTGAAGAATTAAAGATTTGAAGAAAAAGAACTGTTTCATATTTTGTTTTATTTGACCTGACTCCATATACAAAACAATGTCTTTACAACAATCGATACAACAATGAGTTCATCTGTCTATGTACCTCATAACTTGTGTCCATGTTGTAGCTCATGACTTAATGTGTCCATGTTGTACATCATGTCCATGTTGTACCTCATGACTTAATGTGTCCATGTTGTAGCTCATGACTTAATGTGTCCATGTTGTACCTCATGTCGTACATCATGTCCATGTTGTACCTTATGACTTAATGTGTCCATGTTGTACATCATGTCCATATCGTACCTCATGACTTAATGTGTCCATGTTGTACCTCATGAGTTCATGTGTCCATGCTGTATCCGCTGAGTTCCTCTGTCCACTTTGTATCCATTTAAGTTCATGTGTCCATATTTTACTTCATGACTTAATGTGTTCATGTTGTACCTCATGAGTTCATGTGTCCATGTTGTATCCGCTGAGTTCACCTGTCCACTTTGTATCCATTTAAGTTCATGTGTCCATGTTGTACCTCATGAGATCATGTGTCCATGTTGGACATCCTGTGTCCATTTTGAACCACTACATTCAGGTAATGATCATTCACATTATCTCCTTCTCTTTACTAAACTCATCTGTACTGGTATCCTATCTTACCCTCCTAGCATCACCCTCCCAATCTCTCTTATCGTAGCCTCCCAACCTCTCCTCTCTCACCTTCTTACCTTCACCCCTTCCAATCACTCCCCATCCCAAAATCTTAAAAGATGATTATAAAATAAATGCTAATTTTGCTAATTTTGTTTATCCTGTTCACCTCTACTGCCCCCCCCCCCCCCCAAAAAAAATACTGCCCCCCCCCTCAATTCCAGAATTTCACCGTGGCTTATCCCCCCCCCCCTCCCAAATGGCTATTGACGACGTCATGCTGCAGGGAAGACAACTAGATGACATCTTGTGATTCTTACTTAAAGGATCGAAAGCTCCGAGACCTTTTGGCTTTGTTAGTGTCTCACAAATGTTGAATCAAGGCCATGAGGTGTGGTAGTGTGTGTGGGAAGGGCTGTGGGAGCCCTACGTGTCATCTTGTTCTATTTTATGAAATTGCCATGGCTTACTTAAAGGTCAAGGCAGCTGGATATTTGATATTTTTTTTTTTTTAACTTGCTGTCTTATTAACCGGTTTAATTCGGTTAGTGAGAAAAGAAACAAGCACAAAACAAAGCTTTCTAGTTTACTAGAGAGGGGGGCGGGGGTGTTGTTGTTTATTTGTTGCGCTAAGAATTCTTTTTTAATGAGATGTTCCCGATTTATTTTTTAAAAGTTGATTGTGGGATTTTAAAGGTGAACTATGTAAATCCTTTTAGGGTCACGTCAGGTTGAATGTTCATTTGTTTGTTTGGGTTTTTTTTGTTTTTGTTTTTTTCAAAAGTAATTTTAGTTGGATATTGGCTTGAATTACTCAGCTTAAAAAAGAAGGAATGGAATGAAAATAATGTAAGATGACGTCATCACAAATAATATTTCTCTAGGTGTGTATGTTATTAGACGTAGCGTTGTGTTCAATAGGCGCTCAAAATAAAATTCACACAGAAGTTAGCACCCATTGGGATTCTTGTAAAGTTCTTTACATGAATGCATGTTTTGTCACGTAACTTTTTTAGTAGATGGGAAGTTCACGCAGTAGATAGGAAGTTCACGGAATAGATAGGAAGTTCACGCAGCAGATAGGAAGTTCACGCAGTAGATAGGAAGTTCACGCAGCAGATAGGAAGTTCACGGAATAGATAGGAAGTTCACGCAGCAGATAGGAAGTTCACGGAATAGATAGGAAGTTCACGCAGTAGATAGGAAGTTCACGGAATAGATAGGACGTTCACGCAGTAGATAGGAAGTTCACGCAGTAGATAGGAAGTTCACGGAATAGATAAGAAGTTCACGGAATAGATAGGAAGTTCACGCAGTAGATAGAAAGTTCAGGCAGTAGATAGGAAGTTCACGCAGTGCCTCGGTCATGATTTGTCGCATTTCTCAGTAAATAGTACAGTATTTTACTCACAAGATACGAGTTTTGAACCATTTCCTGTTTTACATTTTAAGCAAGCGTTGTTCGATAGTTTGTCAACATGTATGAATCGAAGTTGCCTAGGTCCTGCTGACCACAGACAGCTAACATTAATTATTAAAACACTTAGTCTATAGACACAATGTCATGTTTCTCTGAGTTTTGATGATAGTTGATATGCGGATTTCGAAATATTATTCAAAGTTGAAAAATAATTCTGTTTGGAATTTTACTGTGAATGCAGAAGGAAGAATAGCATTTGTACTGAATATAATATTAAACAAAGTTGCATCTGTGAATTAAAAGAAAAATGACACGTACTATCACACGTTTGTTCTATCACACGTTTGTTCTATCACACGTTTGTTCTATCACACGTTTGTTCTATCACACGTTTGTTCTATCACACGTTTGTTCTATCACACGTTTGTTCTATCACAGCGTTTGTTCTATCACACGTTTGTTCTATCACACGTTTGTTCTATCACACGTTTGTTCTATCACACGTTTGTTCTATCACAGCGTTTGTTCTATCACACGTTTGTTCTATCACACGTTTGTTCTATCACACGTTTGTTCTATCACACGTTTGTTCTATCACACGTTTGTTCTATCACACGTTTGTTCTATCACACGTTTGTTCTATCACACGTTTGTTCTATCACACGTTTGTTCTATCACACGTTTGTTCTATCACAGCGTTTGTTATATCACAGCGTTTGTTCTATCACAGCGTTTGTTCTATCACAGCGTTTGTTCTATCACACGTTTGTTCTATCACACGTTTGTTCTATCACACGTTTGTTCTATCACACGTTTGTTCTATCACACGTTTGTTCTATCACAGCGTTTGTTCTATCACACGTTTGTTCTATCACACGTTTGTTCTATCACAGCGTTTGTTATATCACAGCGTTTGTTCTATCACACGTTTGTTCTATCACACGTTTGTTCTATCACACGTTTGTTCTATCACACGTTTGTTCTATCACACGTTTGTTCTATCACACGTTTGTTCTATCACACGTTTGTTCTATCACACGTTTGTTCTATCACACGTTTGTTCTATCACACGTTTGTTCTATCACACGTTTGTTCTATCACACGTTTGTTCTATCACAGCGTTTGTTCTATCACACGTTTGTTCTATCACACGTTTGTTCTATCACACGTTTGTTCTATCACACGTTTGTTCTATCACACGTTTGTTCTATCACACGTTTGTTCTATCACACGTTTGTTCTATCACACGTTTGTTCTATCACACGTTTGTTCTATCACACGTTTGTTCTATCACACGTTTGTTCTATCACACGTTTGTTCTATCACACGTTTGTTCTATCACACGTTTGTTCTATCACACGTTTGTTCTATCACACGTTTGTTCTATCACACGTTTGTTCTATCACACATTTGTTCTATCACAGCGTTTGTTCTATCACACGTTTGTTCTATCACACGTTTGTTCTATCACACGTTTGTTCTATCACACGTTTGTTCTATCACACATTTGTTCTATCACACGTTTGTTTTATCACACGTTTGTTCTATCACAGCGTTTGTTATATCACAGCGTTTGTTCTATCGCAGTGTTTGTTCTATCACAGTGTTTGCTCTATCACAGTATTTGTTCTATCACAGTGTTTGTTCTATCACACGTTTGTTCTATCACACGTTCGTTCTATCACAACGTTTGCCAGACTTTTAAAGTTGGCTGACCAGTGGACAAGTACATGACTATCTGGTAACAGATATACGTAACTGTCTGGTCCCACGTACATAACTGTCTGGTCCCACGTATATAAGTATCTGGTCCCACGAACATAACTATCTGATCCCGAATACATGAATATATGGTCCCACGTACATCATCGTCTGGTCCCACGTAAATAACTATCTGGTCCCAAGTACATACCTATATGGTCCCATTTAGATGACAATCTGGTTCCACGTACATATCTATCTGGTCCCACGTACATAACTATCTGGTCTCACGTACATAATTGACTGGTCCCACGTACATAACCATCTGGTCCCATGTACATAACTGCCTGGTCCTAATTACATAACTATCTGGTCCCATGTACATAAATAGCTGGTCCCACGTACATGACTATCTAGTCCCACGTACATAACTATCTGGTCCCACGTACATGACTATCAGGTCCCACGTACATGACCGTCTGCTCTCACGTACATAATTTTCTGATCCCACGTACATGACTTGGCTGCTCCCACGTACTTGACAGTCTTGTCCCACGTACATGACTTGACTGGTCCCACGTACCTAACTATCTGGTCCCATGTGCATATCTATCTGGCCCCACTTACATGACTATCTGGCCCCACCTACATAACTATCTGCTCTCACGTACATAATTTTCTGGTCCCACGTACATAAGTATCTCATCCCACGTACATGACTTGGCTGCTCCCACGTATATGACGGTCCAGTCCCACGTACATGACGGTCCAGTCCCACGTACATGACGGTCCAGTCCCACGTACATGACGGTCCAGTCCCATATCACATACGTAACTTTCCCTATCACATCTGTGTTGCCCCCCAGCAAAGCTAAATGAAGTCATGACCTTTTATGGCCTTTCTTGTGTCTTCGGGAAATGTCTGACCTAAGACAAGGACACTTCAGGAAGTGAGGAAGTGGGAGGTTTAGAACAAGAGGGATGGGTTGTGTGTGCTGGGGGAGGGGCAAGAACAGGAAAATAGAAATAAGATAACATCTTATACACCCAGTAAGATTATGACAACCGAAGATGGAGATGATATTCATGAGTATATGCATGGTGATTGGATTACACGTATGATTATATGTATTCAATGATTATAAGCACGTACTGCATACACCAACACAAGAACACAATGGCCACCTTAGGAGCACACAATGGCCACCTTAGGAGCACACAATGGCCACCTTAGGAGCACACAATGGCCACCTTAAGAGCCACCAGGGTGGTGCTACTTCTTTTTTTTAATTGTTTCCCTCCTAGTTGGCCATTCATGCCCCCCCCCCCCCCCCCAATCTCTATCTAAGTAGAACAACTTGGTTCAGCTGCTTTCACAATATTCCGGTAACTTAACTTCAACATAGATAAAACTAGAATCTTTTCGCCAAGTTTTCAGAAGTTTGCTTAAATTTTCTGAGTCCAGAAAGGATCCCCAATGAAAGGACTGTCTCATAGTATTTCTTTTCTCTTCCTATCTATCGACATTTTCTTATCTTTGTTATTTCCATCTTGAATTTTTCGGGTGCGCCATGATGCAAGTAGCTACCATTTAAATAATGGCGGACATTAATACAAAGCTATTTAGTGTGATTCAATGGTGTGGCGGGGGAGGGGGGAGTTGTCTGCTTTACCAAAGGACCAGCACCATATGGTATATGTATCCAGGGGCGTAGGAAAGGGATGGGCGTTACCTTTTTTTTATCTTTATGTATAAGGATGGCATTTTCCGACAACTACAGATTTATTTTCGTGGGGAAAAAAAAGAGGGGGGGGGTAACTTACCCTAGCTACGCCACTGTATAAAAACGACGTGCATTGACAGATAAGCTTACACGTACAGTAATATTACTTTGTGTTGTGTACATGGTAATGTGAGTGGGGGATTAGAGTGGGGGAAGAAATGGGAATTTGAGTGGTGATTATGAGAGGGGATTTAGAGTGGTGATTATGAAAGGGGAATTCAATTGGGATTATGAAAGGGGATTTAGAGTGGTGATTATGAAAAGGGAATTTGTGTGTGATCATGAAAGGGGAATTCGAGAGGTGATTATGAAATGAGGTATTTGAGTGGTGATTAAGAAAAGGGAATTTAAGTGGTGATTGTGAAAGGGGATTTTGAATGGTGATTATGAAAGGGATTGCGATTGGCAATGGGAATGTGAGTAAAGGTGTGGGGGTGGGGAAGTTCTTTGTAAACACCTTTACGGACACGGACTGAATGGACCCATGTTGACCCATGACCTTTAGCACGGCCTTGGTAATGTCGTGTCGCCCTCTAAGAGTTCGGTGTTCACTAGCCCAACTTTTTTTCCCCCACGTTAATAGATACAAACACGTGACACACCCCGGTTTATATCATGGTGCATGTATTTCGGTCATCTAAAAATGAGACGTTTAAATGACATGATACTTGAATGCAGCAGAAAAGAGAAATAAAAAAACAACAATTGTTTTACATGTTAAGAATGGTTAAAAAATTTATTTCTGATTTTTTTTTTTTTAATTACAACACAACTGTTAAAAGTATGTAAGTAACAAAATCTCATTTACGTCTTGCACGTCTCTTTCTCAATCTCTAACTCTCTATCAATCTCTACCTTTCTCAATCTATATCTCTCTTTCTCAATCTCTACCTTTCTCTCTTTCTCAATCTCTCTCTCTCAATCTCTACCTCTCTTTCTCGATCTCTCTATCAATCTCTACCTTTCTCTCTTTCTACATCTCTACCTCTCTCTCAATCTCTACCTCTCTTTTTATCTATCTCTACCCCTCTCCCTTTCTATATCTCTCTCTTACTCAATCTACCCCATTCTCTCTGTCTCCATTTGTCTATCTCTACCTCTCTCCATATTTCTCAATCTCTACCTCTCTATCTCTCTTAATCCACCCCCTTTTTCTCCATTTCTCAATCTCTATCTCTGTACTCAATTTATAACTCTCTTTTTCAGTGGCGTAACAAGGATTTTTGCCGCTCCCTTCCATGAAAAAAAACTCTGCTGTTAGCCGAAAAGTGCATCCCTGGGCGGACTACCCCCCTCCTTCTCTTTTCTACGCCACTGCTCTCATCACTTTCTTACTCACAAATTCATTTTGATAACATTACCAACTCTTTCTCTCCAAACATCAACAAAGTCTCTTATAAAACATGGTCCTCTTTGATCACGCCCTCATTCCTCTGTGTAACACGTCCATTACACATCTCTGTGTAACACGTCCATTACACATCTCTGTGTAACACGTCCATTACACATCTCTGTGTAGCACGTACATTACACATCTCTGTGTAACACGTCCATTACACATCTCTGTGTAACACGTCCATTACACATGCCATACATCCATGTACGTGGATGTGATCAAACATGAAAAATTAACTATAGTTCCGATTGCTCCTCTAAACGTTGGGAGACGGTGTGTGTTTCCCTTACACAGGGCATCGAAATATGTCCTCCTCTGCCTGCTTCTAAGGGGAGTTGGCGATGGTGTGAGGCCCACTGAAGAGTTATGTTGTGGACTTTTGAGTTTGAAGGTATCCTTGACAGCATCGATTAACCACCGCTGGCGTTTTCTCCCCGCGGTCTTGAAACCAGAGTGTCAGCTTTCTCAAGTCTGCGGCAGAGGCTGTTTGACAGGCATCCTGACCAGGTGGTCAGCAGACAGAGAAAGAGTAGTGAGAGAAAGTGTTAAGAGAAAGTAATACGTTTAGGTAGTAAGAGAAGCCAGAGAAAGGGGAAGTAGCAAATTAATGGTCAGATAGCAGAGCGGAGGACATATGTGGAGACATAGGTGGAGGACATAGATTTAGGACATAGATTGAGAACATAGATTGAGGACATAGATTGAGGGCATAGACTGGGGACATATATTGAGGAAATAGATTGAGGAAATAGATTGAGGAAATAGATTGAGGAAATAGATTGAGGACATAGATTGAGGACATAGATTGAAGACATAGATTGAGGACATAGATTGAGGACATAGATTGAGGACACTCATGTATATGATGGAACCGAATCTTCAAAAAAGCATAGGCTCCTATATATAAATATAAGGTTGCATTGATTATGTTCAACATTTAAATTGGCCTGTCCTTTGTGTCGATAATATCAAAGAGAATGTCTGTTATTAGATTGCTGTATCGACATGGGCGTATCCTGATGGTGGTCACAACTTCTCAGTCCTCTCAATCAACAGTTCATCAAAGCCAGTTTCCGGGTCGTCGGGCCGAGAGAAGGTGACGCCACCGGTATTCCCTATCATAACTTCGGCCGTCGTGTAGACGATGAGGTCCCCCAGGACGTGCCCGCCTATGACTTCCCCATGCTCGTCGCTCAGACAAATGTGCAGATGCCCGAGATCTCCTCCAGACAAGGTGCCGACCAGGGACACGATCTCAAAGTGTCCCTCTACGTGTTGAATCTGGTTGAAAAAAATGTCGGACCGGTTACAAACCTGCTATAGTTTAAACCATTCAAGCGTGTCCCCCACCAGCCCGGGCGTTATCCAGCCCGTGTGTCCCCCACCAGCCCGTGTGTCCCCCACCAGCCCGGGCGTTATCCAGCCGGTGTGTCCCCCACCAGCCCGTGTGTCCCCCACCAGCCCGGGCGTTATCCAGCCCGTGTGTCCCCCACCAGCCCGTGTGTCCCCCACCAGCCCGTGTGTCCCCCACCAGCCCGTGTGTCCCCCACCAGCCCGGGCGTTATCCAGCCGGTGTGTCCCCCACCAGCCCGGGCGTTATCCAGCCCGTGTGTCTTCACAGCATCGGGAGCCCTGGGAAAATTAATGTACTGAGGCCCCTATTGCTCTCTAATCTATTAAAGTATGTGAGGAATAGCATTTGGGGCCTTGGTTGGCCCATGCATTGTGATCAGTGTTTTCGCTTCGGATAATGAAATCTAGGGGGGGGGGGGGCTTTTCGGACTTTCTGGAAAAGGGAGGGGTAAGAAATCTATCAGCGCCAAAATTAGGTAAATTAGGGTGAGTTCTGACTTCGTCTCCCCCGTCATTCCGGTCGTAGCGCCCTCTGAGGGTACGCTTTTAGCCTCAGCTTGGTGTCACCCTTGGAATCTATAAAGTCAAACCATATATATACATAATATACCAAATCAAAGGAATCATATTTTGATAAGATCAAGAAAAAAATTATAATTACTAACATCCAGTGTTGTTGTTTTTTTTGGTCCACAGATCTAATGGTCCACAGATCTAATGGTCCACAGATCTAATGGTCCACAGATCTAATGGTCCACAGATCTAATGGTCCACAGATCTAATTGTTCACAGATCTAATGGTCCACCGATAAATGACCCACTGATCTAAAGGTCCACGGATATAACGGTTCACGAATTTTACAGTCCACTGATCTAATGACCCACTGACCTAATGACCCACTGACCTAACGGTCCTCTGATCTAATGGTCCACATATCTAAAGGTCCACTGATCTAATGACCCACTGACCTAACGGTCATCTGATCTAATGGCCCACTGATCGACTGGCCCACTTATCTAACGGTCCTCTTTTCTAATGGTCCACATATCTAAATGTCCACTGATCTAATGACCCACTGACCTAACGGTCCTATGATCTAATGGTCTACTTTTCTTCTTCTAAGTTTTGAGGGCCCACGACCAATGAATTGATCATTCTGGCTCCTAAGTTTTGAGGGTCCACGATCAATGAATTGATCATTCTGGCTCCTATGTTTTGAGGGCCCACGACCAATGAATTGATCATTCTGGCTCCTAAGTTTTGAGGGTCCACGATCAATGAATTGATCATTCTGGCTCCTAAGTTTTGAGGGTCCACGATCAATGAATTGATCATTCTGGCTCCTAAGTTTTGAGGGCCCACGATCAATGAATTGATCATTCTGGCTCCTAAGTTTTGAGGGTCCACGATCAATGAATTGATCATTCTGGCTCCTAAGTTTTGAGGGTCCACGATCAATGAATTGATCATTCTGGCTCCTAAGTTTTGAGGGTCCACGATCAATGAATTGATCATTCTGGCTCCTAAGTTTTGAGGGTCCACGATCAATGAATTGATCATTCTGGCTCCTAAGTTTTGAGGGTCCACGATCAATGAATTGATCATTCTGGCTCCTATGTTTTGAGGGTCCACGATCAATGAATTGATCATTCTGGCTCCTAAGTTTTGAGGGTCCACGATCAATGAATTGATCATTCTGGCTCCTAAGTTTTGAGGGCCCACGATCAATGAAGTGATCATCCTGGCTCCTATGTTTCAGAGGGGTTCGCGATGTTAATGTGCGTGGTTTTGAAGGGGATACTTCACTGGTTGCAAGACAGGAAGCAATAGCCGCAAATGTGTCACGTGTAGTCGCCTCAACTGTTGCTTTTGGAATCTTGTTCCAGTCCCGTATTGTCTTTGGCAGGAATGAGGAGCTCCTGTAATGAGTTCTTGTTTTTAAAAGTCGAAACTGCTGGTCGTGACCTCTTCTCTGTCTGGGGGGGGGGGGGGGGGGGGGAGATTGACGAGTTTCTGTTTAATACTGGAGCAGTGGACTAGACCATTTTTGATCTTGTACAACATGAAGAGCCTAGATATTCGTCGTCGTTCTTCCAACGGTGACCAGCCTAATGTTTCCAGCATGTTGCCAACACTAGAGGTGTTTCTGTAGCGGTTCAAGACAAAGCGTGCTGCCCGTCATTGGACCGCCTCCAACCTGTCGATGCTCCTCTGGGTAAATGGGTCCCAGACTGAGGATGCGTACTCTAAAGGCTTTTTCTTTCACGCTTGAGTTGCCGATCTTCAGATTTCGCCTTAGGAACCCCAGGGTCTTGTTTGCTCGGTTGCATATATTGTTAATGTGCTCGTCCCAGCGGACTTCTCTTTGGACGGTAACACCTAGGTACTTTACGGAGGAAACTGGCTATAGAATATGGCCATGCAATTCTTAAGGGTGGTGTAGAGGGGATCTGCTTCTGGAGACTGACAGTGTCTGGCACTTGACGGGATGAAATTCCATGTCTCAGCTCATCATCCACTCGGCTAACCGTCCTGGTCAGAACTGTTGGTGATCGTCCTATACACCGCCGTGTCATCTGCGAACAGTCTTGCTTGGGCGGTCAGCTTCTCTGGCAGGTCATTGATATATGCTAGGAACAAACAGGGGCCTAGCACAGAGCCCCGGGGTACCCCTGACTTAACACGGACAAAGGAGGAGGTTGTGCCGTCAACAACTACAGCCTGGCATCGGTCGCTGAGGAAGCTAGAGATCCATGTTTTGGTATTGCCTTCGATCCCATATCTCTGCAGTTTGTGTAATAGCAAGCTATGATTGACACGGTCAAATGCCTTTGAGAAGTCCAGTACAAGCACATCAGTTTGCTTGCTGTTCTCCAAATTGGTCGTCAAATCTTCAGCAAATTCAAGTTGGGTCTCACATGATCTATTGACTCGGAAGCCATGCTGACAGTCATTCAGTATATTGTGGTTTTCAAGATGATTCATGACCGCGCTTACTATTATGTGCTCCAATAGTTTGCATACTACGCTGGTGAGAGATACCGGGTGGTAGTTGGCTGGGTCGTAATGCTCCCCTTTTTTGTAGATTGGAGTGACATGCGCTGTTCTCCAGTCGGTTGGAACGTTGCCTGTGAGTAGCGACGATTGGAAGAGGATTGTCAGCGAGGGAGCGATTTCATTGGTCAATTCTTTTAGCACTCGTGGTTTAATGTTGTCAGGACCACATGCCTTGTAGGGGTTAATGGATTAAAGGACCACATGCCTTGTATGGGTTAATGGATTTAAGGAGTGCCAGAACACCCTGTTCTGAAATGTGGATATCTTCCATGACGGGGTAGGCTGTGTTCATCATGTTGGTCTTTAGAAGGAACTCAGCCTCTGAGTACTCTCTACCGTCACCAAAGACCGACTGGAACTGTTGATTTAGAATGTCCGCCTGTGCTTTTGGTTCAGACGTCAAATGGCCGTCCCATCTCAAGGGTGAAACCCCAGTGTTTGATGACTTTTGGTGCTTGATGTAGCTCCAGAAGCGCTTGTTCTTGACACCCTTGGCCGGAATATTTTCCTCTGAGAAGATACCGTTCAAGTAGTTCCAGTAAGATCTGCGCAGTAAGCGTTGGATGTTTCTTCGGAGCCTCAGTACTTCGGCTTTCAGTTCGACCGAGCCATTCTTCTTCATTCGCTTGTACTGGCGGTCTCTCCTGTGTATGAGCCTACGGATTTCAACTGTGAACCATGGCTGATTTACCTTTGGTTTGGTGGTCTTGTGTGGTATGTATGTCTTCACTGCATCAGTAATTGTTGTCTTAAACTTCATCCACAACTCTTCTTTGTCGCTGTACCCTGAATCTCCTGCACGTTAGAGCTCAGCTCTGTCGTTGCACTTCTCAGGCTATCCCAGTCTGCCTTGGCATAAATGGGGATTTCTCGCACAGCCTGCTTTTTTTTTAGTGCGCTGACCTGAAATTCGCAATATGGTATGCAGTGGTCTGATATCACACTTATCTAAAGGCCCACTGATCAATCGGTCCACAGAGCTAATTGCCCACTGAAATAACGGTTCACTGGTGTGACAGGGCCCTAATTAATTATTTAACAAATCATTGATCTGACACAGAGAGAGAGAGTCAATTAAAGAGGCATGACGCAATGTGACGTCTAAGATGTATCGAACTGTCTGTCCAGGTGTCTGACATATTGTATACCCTGTCTTTCTGACGCTTTGTACTCTCTTTACATCTAAAAAATATCACACTAGCTTGAACAAGCACCAAATTACACTACATTTAGAACAAAGAGTAGACCACTCTATATTAAAACATTTAAATAGGAATATCACGTGTTATTTTCTAAAAATAACTGTTTCTCGGTACCAAACACACAAAACAACTTGGCTAAGCTGCACTTGACGTCATCTATGCTTGTTCAACATGTAATAGCACACGGAAACATTGACTTCACAAAAATCTTTGATATCACAGAAACGTACAGCCTTTACAGTTATCTTTGAGATCACACACATACATTAATATTACACCCATGACTTCACTGTCATCTTCGATGTCACACACACCCATGACATCACTGTCTTCTTCGATGTCACACACACCCATGACTTCACTGTCATATTTGATGTCACACACACCCATGACTTCACTGTCATATTTGATGTCAAACACACACATGACTTCATTGTCATATTTGATGTCACACACACACATGACTTCACTGTCATATTTGATGTCACACACACACACACATGACTTCACTGTCATATTTGATGTCACACACACACATGACTTCACTGTCATATTTTATGTCACACACACACATGACTTCCCAGTCATCTTCGATGTCACACACACACACACATGAATTCACTGTCATATTTGATGTCCCACACACACATGACTTCACTGTCATATTTGATGTCACACACACACATGAATTCACTGTCATATTTGATGTCACACACACACATGACTTCACTGACATATTTGATGTCACACACATACATGACTTCACTGTCATATTTGATGTCACACACACACATGACTTCACTTTAATATTTGATGTCACACACACCCATGACTTCACTGTCATATTTGATGTTACACACACACATGAATTCACTGTCATCTTCAATGTCACACACACATGACTTCACTGTCATCTTCAATGTCACACACACACATGACTTCACTGTCATCTTTAATGTCACACACACACACACATGACTTCACTGTCATTTTTGATGTCACACACACACACACCCATGACTTCACTGTTATATTTGATGTCTTACATTACACACCACGGCACACATTCCCCCATGCTAAAACTATAGACTCACAAGCTCCCCATTAGCCATTCGAAGCTTTGCCCTGACCACACTGCCCACACAGCTGAGGACAAATGCTGATGTCAGGTTGTTGGCCCGCACGAACTCCAGGAGCGTGGAGTAGATCTCTTCTCCAGGATGAAGCCGAACAGGATAACATTGTAATGGTCCAGAAATGACGTCACGGGTCTAGAGAGAAGAACGCCAAGGATAAATAATAATTATAATAATAATAAAATAATAATTATAAGTACTTGTGAAATGGACAGGAGTCAAAGAGTGAGAGTTTTGTAGCATTGCTATATAGTGAATTATATTTCAATATTTATATGTACTTATAGTATAATGACCAATAAAACAGATTATATATATATAATTGCCCATTATTTCAATAACGGCGTGTCTAATAATATCTGTGTGGGGGAGGGGGTGGTAGCTATGGCAAGCTGAAAGACGTCGTAATTCGTTTAAGAAACTTTTTTCTTTTAGCATATTAATCCTATTTAGTAAACTAAACTTTTTCTTTTAGCATATTAATCTTACTTAGTAAAATAAACTTTTTCTTGTAGCATATCAATCTTATTTAGTAAACTAAACTTTTTCTTGTAGCATATCAATCTTATTTAGTAAACTAAACTTTTTCTTGTAGCATATCAATCTTATTTAGTAAACTAAACTTTTTCTTGTAGCATATCAATCTTATTTAGTAAACTAAACTTTTTCTTGTAGCATATCAATCTTATTTAGTAAACTAAACTTTTTCTTGTAGCATATCAATCTTATTTAGTAAACTAAACTTTTTCTTTTAGCATATCAATCCTATTTAGTAAACTAAACTTTTTCTTTTAGCATATTAATCATATTTGGTAAACTTAGAGTCGGGGACATATTTTTTTTCCACAGAAGTCATTAAGGAGTAGCAATTTAATTTTGTGTGTTTTTCAAAAGGTTTAGAACCACTGATAAAGTTGAGCACTGGGTGTTCAGTCACTGTGCACTTGTTCTTTACAATGATATAAATCTCCGCATCGACATGCACGAGAACGGCGAAAAATTGCATAGATGTGTGTGTCCTATGTATCGGCACTAATTACTGCAACAATAGCAGCTGATTTTCAACGTGACTTTGCATTTATTACAACTAGACTCCTAGAGCAGTGCTTCCTAACCTTTCTATAGTCTGCTAACCCAACCCCCACACCGTCCCAGATTAGTGCTTCCAAACCTTTCTATAGTCTGCCCCCATCCTTACGTATTGTTTGACCAAGTATGGCAGCCCCTATACAAGTTACAATGCATCTTAAAATAGGAAAAAAAGGACTCTGCAAGATTGGTAGATTTCAAAATAATAATATCCAGATATTTAAAAATATCAAAATTGATGGGAGTCCCCTTTGTCGTTGGTTTTTAAATGGGACAATTTGTTAAAATAAAGTTGGTTCGTTATCCCAACTAAAATACTCACTGCTTAAAATATCAATGATTAATTTCTTTTTTTCTTTTGTGACCTTTATAAATAGAATAACACTTTATAAATAGAATAACACTTTATGGATAGATCGAAATTTGGTACTAGACGGTTTTCAACTCACAATATACTGTAGGGGGGGGGGGGGGGGCAGGGATACTAAGTTCATTGTTTCTTATATACGTTATATCTCTTACACTTTTTAAAACGATTTTGATGGGACAACTTTGAAATTTTTTACATCGTGTTACCGTTATGTGGGTTTTGAAAATTTAATCAGTTTTAATTTTTGGCTAGTTAAATTGACAACGCATAAAGCAGGACTGAAGAAAAGCAGTATGCAAAGATAAACGTTACCAGACCTAGTGGTAATAACAATATTCTATTTAATTACACTATTAAATGTATATAAAAATACAGAATCAAATGTACAGAAAAACAATAATATTAACTTACAGTACAGCAATTGAAAAATTATACTCTTCAAAAGATATAAATATTTTAAAACACACACACACACACACACACAAAAACACACACACAAACACGCAGTCAGTCTCGTAATATGTCTCACGTCTAGGAAATCTATCAAAAAACCTCTCTTTGCTGGGAAGCTGCCGGCTTATTTATAGTGAAGGGGTTAGAGCTCTTCAGAAAGAACATTTCTAGAAATTGAATCGCCCGATAGCATTCTTTAAAACAAATGGAACGTAAACAACATTTTTCCAATCAAGGTAGGGGTGAGTTGGTAGAGTCATCATCATCAGTGGCGCTACAGCACTTGTAGGGCCCTGGCGTGCTCCACCACATCCTTCCATTCGGAACGATCCATTCAGCCTCCATGCGCGAACCCCCAACTGGTGTAAATCCTTCTCTACATCGTCCATCCATCTCAGCCTTGGACGACCGGTGAGTCGTCTGCCCCTGGGTTTCTGCCTGTATATCACTTTTGCTGCTCTACATTCCGGCATCCTTTCAATATGTCCTGCCCAGCGCAGTCTGCCTTTTTTTTTATTGTTGTGACTATGGGTGGGTCTTTGTACAATTGGTATAGCTCTTGATTTGTACGGATTCTCAATACATCATTTTCCATCACCGGGCCGTATATTTTTCTGAGGATTTTCCTCTCCCATATATTGAGAAGGTTCTCTTCTTTTCTGGTAAGGGACCAAGTCTCACTAGCATAAGTTACTACCGGACAGTGGTGCATATTGTCTTCTTTGTTCCCTTTGAGAGGTTTTTGCTTCCAAGGAGCTTTTGTAGGCTGAAATAGGAACGGTTGCCTGCTGTTATTCTTTCTTTCACCTCCGACATTATTTCATTGTGCTCGTTCATAGTTGCCCCTAGATATTTGAATGTAGCCACTCTCTCAAAGGTGTGGTTGTTTATATTGTTGTTGTCATCAGCGTGGAATTTTTGTGACATTATCATATATCATATATTTTGTCTTCGGTTCGTTTACATCAAGACCAGCTTTGACTGAGGCATTTTCAAGTTCATTGAATGCTTTAATTATGTCATTACTTTTTCTACCCTGTAGCGCTATATCGTCTGCATATTTCTGTAATCCATCTCTAGAAGTAGCTTGTTATGTTTCCACTGGTGCTCACGTCTATGCTTCTAACAACTTTTTCTAGCGTAATGTTAAACAGGTTACATGATAGTGAATCTCCTTGTCTGAGGCCCTGATTAACTGGGAACTCCCTTGAGTGTTCTCCCTGCACCTTGTTTCTACTTTTGGAGTTAGCCATCGTCACATGTATGAGCCGGGTAAGTTTGTTAGGGTCTGAGCCGGGTAAGTTTGTTAGGGTCTGAGCCGGGTAAGTTTGTTAGGGTCTGAGCCGGGTAAGTTTGTTAGGGTCTGAGCCGGGTAAGTTTGTTAGGGTCTGAGCCGGGTAAGTTTGTTAGGGTCTGAGCCGGGTAAGTTTGTTAGGGTCGCGGTAGAGCATTAAACATTTAATCAGTGACGTCAATTGGGAGAGAAGTGATGGAAGAAAGGTTAGGTCAACACACAGGCTATAACACTTGGCTATTCATCTGAAGAATTATTTAGGGCCACTATCTTATTGATAATTAAAACGTCACATTTTGGACGGGTCCCCGTCTGGGGCCTTATTTAAACTTAAATGGAAAACTATAAAGTTAGGACATTTTGCGTTATATGTTTTAGGCTCGACATGATGACTTACAATGACGACATAAAAGAGTCATTTAATTTTTTGTAAAAATATTTGAAGATTTTTTTTTTTTTAATTATGGAATTTTCCAAGTTCTATATTGTTCCACGTAGGGTTAAAGATTGTGAAAATGTCAATGGGATCTAAAAGTTTATGGAAAGTTTAGTTAAGATTGAGATATTTCAATACTTTTCCCTGGAATCGTTTAATATTTATTTTTTTCTAAGTTTCTTGAAGCTTCCTATTCTATAACGTAAACATTGTCATAAGGGGTTTAAGATTATAAAAATGTTCTTTTCATGTTTCCTATGTTACTATAAGTATCTAGGATTGTCTATGATTGACCTAAAATGTTATGAATGAGATTTATATATATTTTTGAAGTTTCCAGAACGTTCTAAATGAGCGCAAGAGGTTCTCAAATGTATTTTCCTTACAATAGCCAAAACTATACAAGAAGGCGTAGGTAACAATACAAGCATCTACGTAAATTATTGCATCTAGGCCAAACTTGATAAATATACGTTTCATAATTCTTTTTTAAATATCCGTATGTTTCAAAGTATTAATATCTGCCTCTTTTTGTGCACAAGGGGGGGGGCAATTTTCTCTTAAATAAAACGATTGATTGTTGTGTTCTTCAACTGATTTTAATGGGAAGATTTTTAAAATAAAGTTTGTTCGTCAGCCAACCGAAAATACGCATTGTTGTAAAATCTTAAAGATTCGGTGGGAGGGGGTGGCCCCCAATAGCAATAGTTTAAAAGGCAACATATTTCCTAATTGTTTCCCATTTTAACGGGATACATTTGAAACTTTAACTTCAAATGTGAATAATTTGTGTAGTTCCTCTATCAAAGGTATAACTAAAATGACCTCGTTTAATGAGGATCATATTTTGGCATTGGTCTATATCTTTTAATTTAAATGAGAAATCTTCTAAGAGTTAGATTTGATCTTTAAATTCTTATGCTTTTAATAAACTGAAATAAACCTTGTACCAAGTCAATAAACTACAGGTTCATTGCTTTGTACGAAGGAGGTTGCACACTTTTACACGTATCACTTAGTTCAGTCGCATGCATAAAGAGTGCTTTGGCGTACGTAGGAGTTTGTCACCGTTGTTATTAATTTTTATTGCCACCTTTGTATAATGTGTGTGTTGGGAAGGGAGAATCACTCGTCCTAGATTCAGCCCCCAAACAGCATTTAGTCAAAATACGGGCAGCTGCATTTGGCGAGGATAACAATCTTTCAAAGGCATCATTTGTTACACACGGAACAATTTCAGTCCATTCTAGATTACTCTTTTTAAATTAAATTACTTACATGTCCATTCATTATAAGCTTCTTATGTCTAAATTGTATTACTGACATCCGACAATCACACGGTAGTGGTAGGGTCAAACCTTGGCTCCGTTAGTCTGATTTAAAGTCTCAAGAGAAAAATAGTCACCTGCGAGGTGAGATGTTTTAAGGCGAGCTGCTGGCAAAACAAGAAGGTCCCACATTCGGGACCAGGGAAATAAGACACGTCAGCCAGTCAATGGCTCAACAAGAAATTAATTGGTTTGGACACCTCGTGAGAATGCATATTTAAAAAACTGCATTGCAAGCGTAGAGTAATATTAACTGAAAGGGGATGGACCCCAGATTCAATTTTTACAAGTGTTATTATAAATCTGGCCTTTTTATATATTCGTTACTTTAGTGAAGTGATTTTGACTACGAGGTCGTTTATTATGCTAAAAAAAAATTCTGAACACAAACCCGATCAAAGCCGGGTATATTGGCTAGTTTAAAATAAACAAAATCAGTGTACAAAAAATTAACATAACTTGTTTACAATAAACAACATAACCGGTGTGCAATAAACAACATAACCGGTGTGCAATAAACATAACAACTATGCAATAAACACACGTCACAAGACACACTTACACGCGTCGACTTGCTGGATTCACACATGTCTAACTACACAGCTTGAGATTATCTGCACTTGGTTAGATCGTGGAATGTTCACACGAACCTGTTGGACAATCCCACAGACAGTTAGGCCTGTAAACACCTCGCTGCTTGCACCGCCCTGAACACAACAGTGGTGAATAGTCCCTGCCCTCTGACACGGCAAGATTTAAACGGAACACGGTCTTGATAGCAGATTTAAAAGAATGATGCATAACAGTTTAAATAAATAAACACCTTTTTTTTTAATATAAAAAGGTCTGATATCACGAGCTCAGAACCAACTTTAGTAAACGTTATGCTGAGATAGAGGGGGTGCTGTATGGTGTGCGTGACATCATGGTAAAATCAGACAAACCTCAGACAAAATATTATGGTCTGGATTTTGAAATAATTGTCAGACTCATAGACAAAAATCTTAACAATGACCACATTAATTATATATATATATATATATTTAGATCATGTGATAATACGGCACAACCCAAGGAGGAATGATGATGGTATAATTCGACCCCGTCCTTAATGATAATTTACATATATATATATATATGCCGGCACCCTTGTACAAACCCCGTGTATAGTTAAATGTCACTTTTGTGTTGGTCTAATACTAGAATACCTGTATAGGCCTACAGGGGTCGAGTCCTGGGAAAAAAAGCGAGTAAATGCTACCAATATCCCACCCCCTTTTTTGTTGTTGTATAAATTCATTTTTCTCTCCAAACTAAATATGTATTTATTACAATTTGTTTAACACAAAGTATATGGACGCCGTTCCCACTCGTTCCCGCTGGACTCGACTCCTGCATGCATTACGAGGTGATGCAGGTAGAATCGCCCATATGTATATGAAGACCATTTTTTTTTCAAAATCAAAACCAGGACATTTTAAAATCGGTTTAAGCCTTGGGCCAAGGCAGGAGCGTCTACACATGGTTGTCAGAGGGGGTTGGACATGGACTATGATGTCAAATTATTTTTTTAATTACCCGGAGAGCTCTTCTGTCTGCATAGCATGTTGTTTTTTTAAAAAAAACATTATTGTGTTGCTAGGTTTGAATTAATTATATTTCTTTTAGTTATGTTATTTATCTATGCCCGGACGTCAGATGTACTCGATATTTAGATAATTATTTATATGTATATCTAAAATTTTGATCCCTTAAAATGCCCAGGACAAAAGACCCCCATAAAACCCGTACTGTCCTGATAAAAACTGTACTAATGGTCACCTTACCAATCTAAAGACTAAGGGTCCGTAAACGTTATTTCTATATGCGTAGCATAATATGTTATCTCATTGGTCGCTTCCACCGGGTCTTTTGCCACCGAATTCACAACGTACCACCACATTATCCACCTCCCACCATGCTTGCAAACCGCCACCGTGTTCTCAACCCGCCCTCGTACAAGTATATCCACCAGCAGGCTGGCAGCAAAGATTTAATGGAAATGCCATCTCTAGAACCGCCCACGTAACGACACAGTGATGCCTAGTTAAAGGAGTCATTAACAAAAAATCAATGTGCCATTCTGGTGTTGACGTCACAGTGATCCAGTTTAAAACTAAAAGACTTTTAAACTTTGTAAAAACTGTCTCAATGCAATTCGCTTTCTATTGTGCTCCTTCCAATATTTTTCTTCTTTGTGTTTTATTATATGGACATAATATCAGTGTTGATTTATTATTATTATGAATATAATACACCTTGAGATATGAATGAAATATGAGATCTTGACATAAGGGGGTGGGGGGGGGGGGGGTAAATTTCGATCTAACTCTAAATTTAACAAAATAATATTAAATAAAAATGGGCATTGATATTTTTGAAAGGTTTTTGAGGAGGGAGAAGAAGAGGAAGACGGAGAAGAAGAGGAAGACGGAGAAGAAGAGGAAGACGGAGAAGAAGAGGAAGACGGAGAAGAAGAGGAAGACAGAGAAAAAGATGGGAAGTTAACATCAAAGAGGGGACGGGCCTAAAACGAGGCGATGCTAAGCGTCGTGCAGAAAACGGGGACGAATTGGGGAGATTTTTCATGTCAACTGTGGCGCCCCTAGGGTCCAAGGACTAAGGGACATGATGATGACGATGATGATGATTATGATGATGACGATGATAAAGCTGTGATCCACTCAAACCTTGGGGAGGGGGGCCGGGGCGGGGGTCTGTGAAGAAGTGTCAGATGGTGCGTGATGTGCATTTCCTTTTTAATTTTTTTTATTTGCGTTTAAAACATTTTCCTTATGAATGGATTCGTCGCCTTCACCTGACTGTACAAGTCCGTCGCCTTCATCTGACTGTACAAGTCCGTCGCCTTCATCTGACTGTACAAGTCCGTCGCCTTCATCTGACTGTACAAGTCCGTCGCCTTCATCTGACTGTACAAGTCCGTCGCCTTCATCTGACTGTACAAGGGCTTAATCTTTAGCAACTCGTGGTGCTCACTGGTCTAGTTCATCTAACTTGGTCACATTGGTGATGACATGGACACTTTTACAATGACCAAATAGCTTTAAGTCAAGTTACGTTTGGTTTCATTGGTTCCTCTTTTCCAACGCTGTCAGTTAAACCATCCCTTTTACCATCTCCTGTACCATCCCCTGTACAAACAACGGAATAAGGAGACGATAGTATCCGATTTTATGTCACTTAGACTTAGGTTTCCCAGATGGTTGCTCTTCTTATGTGCTTAACATAAATTACTGCTACATGTCAAGCTATACATCTACTTAGCTTTTGTGACACCCCCCCCCGCCCGCCCTTTTGCCTGTTACATATGCTCCTGTGATTTCCCAGCACTACTCAAGCAATAAATGTCGTTTGGACATTTTTCACTCTAAAATGTTTAACTTATTTACACACATCATAAAAATATATGAAGCTGTGGAGGGTCATTTGAAATCAGCTCGCGGGCAGATGTTGGACAGCCCTGGACCAGACGCAAAGTTTAAGGTAATAGAAAAAAAATTTGTAAAGGTGCAATAAGAACAAAAAATTGTTTGGACACATTGTGTGACCTAGGTACCAGCTGATACAACAACAAATGTTTGGACACATCGTGTGACCTATATACCAGCTGATACAACAACAAATGTTTGAACACATTGTGTGACCTAGATATCAGCTGACACAACAACAAATGTTTGGACACATTGTGTGACCTAGATATCAGCTGACACAACAAACTATCTCCTCGCCACAATATAGCCGTATATCCTCCGGATACGTGACAGTACATTGGTCCCAGAGGAGGGAGGGTGGGGGTAAGTGGTGCCCAGGTGAGAAAGGGCTATGCCACTGTACTATGGTATCGCAGGGGTAACTGGGGCAGGTGTGGACCGTTGACCCTTTCATGCGTCACTGGTATTGCCACCCCGCTCCACTATTTGTTTTTTCCCCAAACAAGTTAATTCATTGTTTTATATAATTCCCATCAATGGCGTATTTGTTTACCTTTCCCCCATCCAACATCCCCATCCAACATCCCCCATCCAACATCCCCACCCAACATCCCCATTCAACACCCCCATCCAACATCATCCATCCAACAACACCCATCCAACATCCCCCATTCAACACCCCCATCCAACATCCCCCATCCAACATCCCCCATTCAACACCCCCATCCAACATCACCCATCCAACAACACCCATCCAACATCCCCCATTCAACACCCCCATCCAACATCACCCATCCAACATCCCCCATTCAACACCCCCATCCAACATCCCCCATCCAACAACACCCATCCAACATCCCCCATTCAACACCCCCATCCAACATCCCCCATCCAACATCCCCCATCCAACATCACCCATCCAACATCCCCCATTTAACACCCCCATCCAACATCACCCATCCAACATCCCCCATTCAACACACCCATCCAACATCACCCATCCAACAACACCCATCCAACATCACCCATCCAACAACACCCATCCAACATCCCCAATTCAACACCCCCATCCAACATCACCCATCCAACATCCCCATTCAACACCCCCATCCAACATCACCCATCCAACATCCCCCATCCAACATCCCCCATTCAACACCCCCATCCAACATCACCCATCCAACAACACCCATCCAACATCACCCATCCAACATCACCCATCCAACAACACCCATCCAACATCCCCCATTCAACACCCCCATCCAACATCACCCATCCAACATCCCCCATTCAACACCCCCATCTAACATCCCCATCTAACATCCCCCATTCAACACCCCCATCCAACATCCCCATCTAACATCCCCCATTCAACACCCCCATCCAACATCCCCATCCAACACCCCCATCCAACATCACCCATCCAACATCACCCATTCAACACCCCCATCCAACATCCCCATCTAACATCCCCCATTCAACACCCCCATCCAACAACCCCATCCAACACCCCCATCCAACATCACCCATCCAACAACACCCATCCAACATCACCCATCCAACATCCCCCATCCAACATCCCCCATTCAACACCCCCATCCAACATCCCCATCTAACATCCCCCATTCAACACACCCATCCAACATCACCCATCCAACATCCCCCATCCAACATCACCCATCCAACATCACCCATCCAACATCCCCCATTCAACACCCCCATCCAACATCACCCATCCAACATCCCCCATCCAACATCCCCCATTCAACACCCCCATCCAACATCACCCATCCAACAACACCCATCCAACATCACCCATCCAACATCACCCATCCAACAACACCCATCCAACATCCCCCATTCAACACCCCCATCCAACATCACCCATCCAACATCCCCCATTCAACACCCCCATCTAACATCCCCATCTAACATCCCCCATTCAACACCCCCATCCAACATCCCCATCTAACATCCCCCATTCAACACCCCCATCCAACATCCCCATCCAACACCCCATCCAACATCACCCATCCAACATCCCCATCTAACATCCCCCATTCAACACACCCATCCAACATCACCCATCCAACATCCCCCATCCAACATCACCCATCCAACATCACCCATCCAACATCCCCATCCAACATCCCCCATTCAACACCCCCATTCAACATCCCCATCCAACATCCCCCATTCAACACCCCCATCCAACATCCCCATCTAACATCCCCCATTCAACACACCCATCCAACATCACCCATCCAACATCCCCCATCCAACATCACCCATCCAACATCACCCATCCAACATCCCCATCCAACATCCCCCATTCAACACCCCCATCCAACATCCCCATCTAACATCCCCCATTCAACACACCCATCCAACATCACCCATTCAACACCCCCATCCAACATCCCCATCTAACATCCCCATCTAACATCCCCCATTCAACACCCCCATCCAACATCCCCATCTAACATCCCCCATTCAACACCCCCATCCAACATCCCCATCCAACACCCCCATCCAACATCACCCATCCAACAACACCCATCCAACATCACCCATCCAACATCCCCAATCCAACATCACCCATCCAACATCACCCATCCAACATCCCCATCCAACATCCCCCATTCAACACCCCCATCCAACATCCCCATCTAACATCCCCCATTCAACACACCCATCCAACATCACCCATTCAACACCCCCATCCAACACCCCCATCCAACATCCCCATCTAACATCCCCATCTAACATCCCCATCTAACATCCCCCATTCAACACACCCATCCAACATCACCCATTCAACACCCCCATCCAACACCCCCATCCAACATCCCCCATTCAACACACCCATCCAACATCACCCATCCAACATCCCCCATCCAACATCACCCATCCAACATCACCCATCCAACATCCCCATCCAACATCCCCCATTCAACACCCCCATCCAACATCCCCATCTAACATCCCCCATTCAACACCCCCATCCAACATCCCCATCTAACATCCCCCATTCAACACACCCATCCAACATCACCCATCCAACATCCCCCATCCAACATCACCCATCCAACATCACCCATCCAACATCCCCATCCAACATCCCCCATTCAACACCCCCATTCAACATCCCCATCTAACATCCCCCATTCAACACACCCATCCAACATCCCCATCCAACATCCCCATCTAACATCCCCCATTCAACACCCCCATCCAACATCACCCATCCAACATCACCCATCCAACACCCCCATCTAACATCCCCATCCAACATCCCCATTCAACACCCCCATCTAACATCCCCATCCAACATCCCCCATCCAACACCCCCCATTCAACACCCCATCCAACATCCCCACAAACACCACACCTCTCCCCTTAAAAGGTCTAGGTTCTGGGGGCCATTCCCCCCCTTTCATTACTTGTAAGGCTAAACCTGTTATGGATTTAGACTTCAAGTCCGCTTACCACATCGTCTGATTTTGATGCCAAGTCAACATTGCATTTAGTGGGGCCTCCTTTTTTTTGGGCCACCTTAACGGTCCACGATTTAAACAATATTATGTTATATGTCAGACGACGATTTAAACAATATTATGTTATATTTCAGATCAGGATTTAAACAATATTATGTTATATGTCAGATCAGGATTTAAACAATATTATGTTATATGTCAGATCGGGATTTAAACAATATTATGTTATATGTCAGACGACGATTTAAACAATATTATGTTATATGTCAGATCAGGATTTAAACAATATTATGCTATAAGTCAGAGCAGATATCAATAAGTTTCCTCGCTACATGACGTCATTAAACCTTAGTTGCTGGAACAATCTACGGATGTCAGACCTCTATTTGTTACTGTAAATAGACCATGACATTCATCCATGTCAAAATTTTAGTGATTATGAGTCAGGATTACATAGACCATGGGCTTATACCATGACTATGATGGGGAAACAATAAATAATACGGTAAATCTTCTTGCAGTTTTTTTGTGTGTGTTGACTAACAGCGTTGATATGAGCTTGTGACAGACTGTACAATGGTTAATTAAGTTAAGTAACAGACTTCAGTGTGGTTAATTAAGTTAAGTAACAGACTTCAGTGTGGTTAATTAAGTGAAGCAACACATTGAGTGATATGAACGATAAAGCTGTACATTTTCATCATAAGATTTTAAATGCTATTTAATTTTTTTTAAATTACCCTATAAAATGAATACTATGGAATAAGATTTTTGTTACCATGGGGTAGCGTATGATGAGCCTTGGTTACCATGGCGATGAAGTGCAGAACCTCCTATTGACCAAATCTCAATTACGTCATACTGTGACAACCCTTCGCACACCTCCATACAAACACACACACAAACACACACACGCACGCACACAGACATTCAAATCTTTGGTATCACGTGATGACGAACCATGGTCTCATTTAAATTATCTCACGTGTGTTTAACAATGGATACCCATTGTTCAGTAAATTTCTCACAAGTAGTAAAATCACGTTCGTGGAGTACAGTGTATAGGTGCAAGCACACTCCGGGTTTGTTGCAGCCACAAACTCAGCGGTGAATCCAATGTAGAGAATCCACTGATATTTGTTGTTTACAGTCTCCTGCAGACAGGGATATCCCACCACGTAGGTGTTCACACTGAGCAGGCACAACTATGCGGACCTTATGTTTATATTTATCTTTATAGAATAAATATATAAGGCGGCTGTTCTCCTTACACTTCTCTTGTGCCTGTGAAACGTGGACGGTATCCAAACGCCATGCAAGAATGCTGCACCACTTTCATACAACAAGACTCAGAAAAATCCTAAACATCAAATGGCAGGGCAGGGTCCCAGACACTGAGGTGCTCACACAGGCAGGTCTCCCCAGCAGGGCAGGGCCCTAGACACTGAGGTGCTCACACAGGCAGGTCTCCCCAGCATCTTTACCTTCTTAATACAGTCGCTGGGTGGGAAATGTTGTGAGAATGTCAGACGACCATCTGCCCAAAAGAATACTCTATGGCGAGCTTGAGCATGGAGGCGATCTACTGGCGGGCAGAAGAAACGTTTTAAAGACAACATAAAAGGATCGTTGAAAGCGTTCGACATAAATCCAGACACGTGGGCGAAAAAAGCAAAGGATCGAACATCATGGCGTTCCACTTTACACAGGAGCTCCATGCAACATGAAGTTGGCAGAACAGCGGCTCGCACAGCGCAAGAGACGTGACAGGAAGGCACGGTCTGACTCTGCTCCCGGAGATGCCCCATCATTCCCCTGCACCTACTGTACAAGAAAAGTTCGTGCCAGAATCGGCCTTATTAGCAATCTGCGCATCCACAGACAGAACTAGGACAAATCTGATGATTAAAGCGGTCATGTTCGACTTCCGAATAACCAACCATTTATCGTTATGTGCTAGCGCAACATCAGCAATCTGAGGCTGTATGTGGCTCTTTGTATCAGTCCTGCACATCTCAAAATGTAATGCGGAACGTAATACTTCATGAAAAACTTGTGCGGGCCGAAAGATAATAGGACAGGGTGAAAGCTATTAAGAAATTAATAATAGTAAAGAATATTTCGTTACTTCGCAGGCCGCAAGAAGCTGCTTTATATGAAAAAATTCGTCATTTTTCTTTTAAATATAATTTTATCAAAAACCACCCATGACCCATGTAAAGCAAGGGAAAATTAAAATAAAAATAATACTTTTGTTATTTATTCCCTTTTTTTAAAACAATACATTGTTCCTCAAAAATATTTTCTTGTCTTGTCCACTCCAATTAATATCAAGGCTTAAATTTATTTCACAAACTGTAAACTTCGAACTACAAAATATGGCTTCTATCGAATACAACTAATAATTAACATCTGTTAACAAGTCATCTGTTACCACTCCATTTTCTACAAGTTGCCCTGTCTCTAACTTGGTCAGCTGATGATTACGCATGCGCACTGCTAAACATGTGATGGGACTGCAGACAATATACTGTAACACTCATCCAACCCGTGATAATGAAACGTGTTGATCCCGTTTTTGTTACAACGATGAGCAGGCGGTCTCAGAAATCTTTCAACTTATATTGTAACAGCAAGTGGCGTAGGAAGGGAGGTACGGGGGGGGGGTGTCAGTGGCGTAGCGAGCTTAACTCGCGCCCGGGACAAAATACCTTTTTAGCGCCCCCCCAATACCTTTTTAGCGCCCCCTTTATTCGAAAACCATACAATATATAGTAAAATATACCATTAGGCGCCCCTTTGTGAGTAGCGCCCGGGGCATGATGCCCCCCTTGCTCCCCCCTCACTACGCCACTGGGGGGTCTACCCCGGTGCACCCCGGGTGGCACTTATTTTCTTTATTGTGAGAGGTTGCATTTACGGCCAATTTTAGAGTATTTTTCATGGAAAAGGGGGGGGGGGGTGTTCGTTCTAAATCTTTGGTCCACCTCTGGTGGCATAACCCTAACTATGCCAATGCAACAGCCTACCGGCTGAGAATCTTGTTAAATATTTTATTCTTCATTATACTACTTTTAATTAAGTAATCGATCATGGTAGACGTTCCATATACGCCAAACATTATGTTGTTAAATCAAGTTTATAACCTAATAATAATAATTCAAAGTGCATTTGTGCGAAAATTAACTCGGATTGAAGAAATAAACCGATTCCTTTTCTCAAAATTATCTGTCAAAGACCCCTTGACTCAGACTCCAGCTAACTTTTTTGTTGTTGCGATGTTCAAAGGCAGTCTCCTTGGTGGTAGGACGCAAATATCTTTCTGGTATCGATATTTTATTATCGTCAAATCTATTTGCAAGTCAAGTTTTTTTGTTTTTTTTTCCTCTTTGAGAATTAATTCACGTGACATTTTAAAACTATCGTTTCAGCCAACAGGCTACATTGACTGGAGTACCGTTTAAAACTAAGTTACTCGTTATTATGTCTAGCTCTCCTTTACGCTCACTTTTAGAAGGTTTTTTTAAAAGGAGAGAGGGGGGATGTAGGGGCATAGAAAGTGGTTCGGAGGTGTCTATCCACCGTTGGAGGCATATTTTTTTTTTTCATTACATGAAGGAGTGACATTTTAGGCCGCAGAGTTTTTTCCCAGGAAGTTGTGCGGAAAAATCTTGACCCACCCCAGGTGGCACTAACCCTAGCTAAGAATTTATTAGGATCAAGGGGCGTAATAAAAGTCATATCTTGCTACTATGTCTTCAAAAACGTAATAAATTACTAATGCAGCATTGCACTTACCATTAAACTGTGCAGTTGTTGTGTTTTGTTTGTTTTTTTTTGTGTTTTTTTTTGGGGGGGGGGGAAGGGGGGTGTTTCTATTTTAATTGCAGGGTTGGATGTTGAGTTTAACAGATCAATGAGATGTTGAGTGTAACTCTTCAATGAGATGTTGAGTGTAACTCTTCAATCTACGCTTACAGATCACGAACACCAAATATTGACCCCTACGATATCTTATTATTGACAGAAAAAAAATGTTTACAATGCACAATGTTTTGTGGTATAATAATGCATTATAAATTGTATTGTGACACTGTTCCTTATTTGTCTATCCTCACAAATCAGTTAATATTAAAATAACAAGATAATTGAAGAGAATGGCTATTGAACGTTTCTATAAAGGAGCTTGTACGTCACATAGGATTGCGCAGATCAGTGGTCCTCAGCCATTTGGGGATCACGAGTAACCACGACAATTTTTATGAAAAAGAAATCAAATTACAGGAACCACGTAAATTTGAAAAAAATTATTTAATTGCTAACTGTTGACAATAATCTCATTGGCGGCTAACTTAATTGTGATCTTATTTGTGATTGTCAAATTTTTTTGTAATTGAAACTCTTACGTTCGCACAATATCCCAATCATCAACAATCTGGTGATAAATAGCTTGTTGTCATTGGCTAGCAGAGCTAAAACACAACCTGTAGGGCTTACAAAGTTATGACAGGAACCAGAGCTAAAACACAACCTGTAGGGCTTACAAAGTTATGAAAGGAACCAGAGCTAAAACGCAACCTGTAGAGCTTACAAAGTTATGACAGGAACCAGAGCTAAAACGCAACCTGTAGGGCTTACAAAGTTATGACAGGAACCAGAGCTAAAACACAACCTGTAGGGCTTACAAAGTTATGACAGGAACCAGAGCTAAAACACAACCTGTAGGGCTTACAAAGTTATGACAGGAACCAGAGCTAAAACACAACCTGTAGGGCTTACAAAGTTATGACAGGACATCGCTCCACAGTGGCCATTTACGATACTATTTTCATTATTTAACTCTTTCAATTTTTTGAAGTTGGATAATGTTATTAAATGTTAAACTAATGTAGGTTTATGATAACAAATGTTTCCGTTTTGAAATCATTAAGACTTACCACCGTGCAGTGCGTGAGTTGCAGTAGCTCGAGGACAATAGAGTGAGAAGCACTGGCGTTGGCCATTGCATACCCCTTTACTATTGCACCGCGACACCTATAAATAGTAACAAGCGCCGCGATACGTTTATCACTCCGAGTGATAACGATTTGTGCCAGAATTAGCAAGACAGTAATACCACACGGAGCCACCTAATCTCGGGTGATGCTCTATAAATAATACCAGAGCAGTCCTTGTGCAAACATGGCGTGGGACCGGATGAGCTTGTGTGCGTGAGCACTGATCAATGGATCTATACTACACACGTCATCAGGGCCGGAATAACACAATTGGGCTTGGGTGCCCCTAAGCTCTTTAAAATGTTGGTGCCCTTTTCATATCTAACTCAAACTGTGAAGAATTAGGAACCGTTTAAAAAAAATAAATAAATAAAATAAACATATTATTGAGATAAATAAAACATGCACTTAAGATAGAATAGAATGTTTAAATGTTTTAACATTATATATTTAAAACAGGTCACAGGTTTCTCTTTCATTTTCTAATGGCACAGTATTGTGTCACATCATTAATACTAATTTTCGGTAACACATATGTTTCTGTACTCAATAAAAATAAAACTTCCAACATGTCTTGTTGCATAGTTGTTCTGTTTCTGTACTGAGTTTAGATAAAGCCTCCAACACGCCTTGTTGCATGGTAGCTGTTGTTCTGTGTTGATGTTTTGTATATACATTAAATGCAAAAGTCGCGTGACTCATCTGAGCATTTAGTTATCATTAGTGTTGAGAATCTCAACATTGAGGACAAGAACACCCAATATTGTCTTATGCTATTATTTTATAAACTTCTGCATGGGGGCCTTTTGTTAATACAGTTTTTGTTGCACTAAATTTATGCCACACATAAGATTAAGAATGAAACTGTTGAAGCTCGGCTACAATAATATTGTTTAAGTCCCCTGGGTAAGCATACATTAGCTTTTCACAACCCCGAAAATAACTGTCACTTTCAGATGACGATGACGTATTAGTATGAGACATTTAAATATGGGAAATCTCGCTGCTATTACTTTATACCCCTTTTCTTATTCTTATCTCTGTTCTCGGTTTGTAGTGTTTCAGTGATTGCCAAGTTATTTATGCCAAATTTGTCTTTGACATTTACGTGTAATGCTGGCCCAGAAAGTTTTTCTGTAATGTTTCCAATGAGCGTGTAATGCACATCTGGAAGCATTAAGAAATTTTCTTTTGTAGCCGTTTCATATTTTTCGAAATTATCTCGTGATGTACAATTTATACTACAGAGCTGATGACCTTATGACCTTATGATTCATCAAGATCTGCAAACGTTTTTAAGTTCACACTTTCAGTCTGTAGAATGTGGCTTACTTATTAAAATTGGGTCAAATCTCATTCCAACTATTCAACATAATAAAAACTTCAACGTCTTGGCTTTGCTATTTGCTTCTCTTCTGTTAAGTACTTTTTGGTACTGGTCTTCGGCTATACGCTCAAGTGCTCATAAAATTTTAGATTAAGATTTCAATATTTTTGCTGTAGCCACATAGTGATGTAGCCATAGTTTTGACGCATATCTAGAGATGTAGCCATAGAATGTGACGCACATCTAGTGTCGGCGATTGATTTCAAAACATTTTGATTTTCCAAAATACAACTTTGAAGCATTCGCTACCGGCTGGTTGGTGCTGTAAATAAACAATCAGCTGCACCATCGAGAAGAAATGAACTTTCTCTTGGCAGCAATCCGTCCTGTTAGATTGAATGAGTGAGCCGCACAGCGCACAGATTTTTTTTTTTTTTAATAATATTTTTTTTTTTTGTTGCATCCTCTTGTAACGGCCAGCCATGTTAGCAGCGTTACCATCTCTACTTGTGAATCAACATTTGCAGTCGAGGTATCACAAGGATAATTTAAAGGTAAGGTGAGATCTAAGGGCGAAGATGTTGTAAATGAGGCCTTTTCTTTTTCTTTTTTTTTTTCTTCTGGTGACAACGAGGATTTTAATTAAATGTAATTGGCTGTGTCCGTTTCTGATGACAAAGTTTGTGTTTGTATCGGCTACAGTGTAAGATGTTGTGGAACTTTTCTTGAGTGAATTAATTGAGGCACCTCTGCAGGGTTTGGACCGTACACCCACATCCTTCTCTTCTATCTGTTTTGATATAAATATAATTCATATTTCTTAATCACTTAAATAAGCCCGTCTCATCTTGCTTCGTTCTAGGGGTCTGAAATATATAGGAAATAAATGCATGGCCTTTTTTTAAATATGTAGGAAAATAACGCTAGCTTTCTAATTTCTAATTAATTAATAAAATAGAACTGTGTGGATTATTCGTTTAGCATCAGAAGCAGCAATCGATCATCGGCAATCGTAAGTTAAAAAAGTCTTGATAATTGTCCTTACATTTTTGTGGCGCCCCCTTTCTCCTGGTGCCCTAAGCACGTGCTCATTATGCTTAATTTTTAATCCGAGCCTGATCGTCTTACAAACAGCACCAATAATGATGTCATCGTTATCACTGAGTTGTGGTGGATAAAGTAGGCCAACATTTACTAGTTCCTTCATTATCTTTTTTTTTTTCTATTCTCTATATTAAGGCCCACATTTAACGCACTAGAAACAACACAAATAGTTCAGAATTTCTGTTCCAAACACTTAGAAAAATCGGAGAATTAAAATTAATTCTTGACAAGTGCTACAACATATTGCTGTTTCCAGATGTATCTGGTGAAAAAAAAAAGGGGGGGGGGGTTAGGGGCACTTGCATTCTCGGCTGTACTACTTCGCTGCAAAAAAAAAATAAATAGGTACTAATATTTTTCAGAATCGGTTTCAGTTTCAGTAGAGTGTCGTGTGAAACACTTGATTAGGGTCGCACAAGCTGGCGAGCCGAACATTGTTTGAGGACACTCTTCAGAAAGTAAACTTAATTCTAGCACAGACACTTATTTAATTTTATATTACAAGGGAAAGTATTGTGATTAGGTTCTGTAATTCTTGTTTTTGCTCAATTAACTCCCTTGAACAAAATTTGAAGCACAGTGGTCGGAAATCCGAGGCTCCGGAATTATGCATACGCCCCTGCCCATCCGCCCCTGTGTTCGGCTCCCAAATATTTTCTTAGAAGATTTTATGGTAAAAATGGGTCCTTACTCAAAAAGAAAAAGGTTGCCGAACCATGATCTAGCAGAATCTAACTGGACTTAAGAGACTCGGGGATTATGAATAACGTGAAAGAAAAAGAAAACAAGACAACGAAAGTATCAGCAAAAGTAAATAGTGTTAGCGCCACCCGTGGTGGGCTAAGATTTTACTCCCCCCCTCCATGAAAAAACTAGCTGAAAATTCCGCCCCTACAAATAAAGTTTTTAAAAAGTGACGTTTGAGGTGGACCGCCCCTTCCGCACAACCCTTCCTATGCACGTGGGCAAAATCATTTCTCAACTAGAAAATAACAGTAATCTTTTATGCGAGGATTCATGGTTTTTCAATCCTATTTCCATCTTGAAGTTGGCTAAGGGCTTCATATTACATTTCTAGACACATGCAGCGATCAAACCTCGACCAAACATGCAGAGATCAAGCTTCGACCAAACGTGCAGAGATCAAGCTTCGACCAAACGTGCAGAGATCAAGACTCGACCAAACGTGCAGAGATCAAGCTTCGACCAAACGTGCAGAGATCAAGACTCGACCAAACGTGCAGAGATCAAGCTTCGACCAAACGTGCAGAGATCAAGCTTCGACCAAACGTGCAGAGATCAAGCTTCGACCAAACGTGCAGAGATCAAGCTTCGACCAAACGTGCAGAGATCAAGACTCGACCAAACATGCAGAGATCAAGACTCGACCAAACATGCAGAGATCAAGCCTTCACCAAACACGTTGAGATCAAGCCTCGACCAAAAGTGCAGAGATCAAGCCTTGACCAAACACGTTGAGATCAAGCCTCGACCAAACATGCAGAGATCAAGCCTCGACCAAACATGCAGAGATCAAGACTCGACCAAACATGCAGAGATCAAGCCTCGACCAACATGCAGAGATCAAGACTCGACCAAACATGCAGAGATCAAGACTCGACCAAACATGCAGAGATCAAGCCTCGCCCAAACATGCAGAGATCAATAAAGTGCCAATACTTGTATTTGTATTCAACCCCAAACTGTCAATTTATGACACACTTAACACAATTTCTGACACACTTAACTCAATGTCTGACACAGTTAACACAATGTCTGAATCACTTAACACAATTTCTGACACACTTAACTCAATGTCTGACACAGTTAACTCAATGTCTGACACACTTAACTCAATGTCTGACACACTTAACTCAATGTCTGACACAGTTAACTCAATGTCTGACACAGTTAACACACTGATTGCAGTCTCTCTCCCCTTATTATTATTAGACTTACGGACAGAAAGTGTTAACATGCAAATATGGAACGTGTGATAAAAACACATGGAATGGAATGTGATAATGAATGGGAGGATAAGTGACATGAGATGAAAAGAAAATGATGCTGGCTGTTCCTCCATTAGACTTTTACGTGTCTTCCTTCTTGGCTTTTGACCACTTCCTCTCCGTTTGGGAAGAAAGCCATATTTTTAACGTAGTTCATGTCTTGCTATTTACAAACAAATTTCTACATGTATTTACACCAGGCGTGGAAGAGCTTGTCTATTTTACATTAATCGTTCAAGTGACTTTGGTTAAAATAGCTCTATTAAATAGAGTTAGTATTTTTGTCCCGTGGAGAGTTTCATCAACTCCAGACACAGAGACATTGCAAATCCCATCTACATTCATAGGAGCCATAATGATCAATAAATTGATCGTGGGCCCTTAATATATAGAAGAAGAAGAAGGTCTCATTATACAAATATTTGTTTAAGTTAGCGTTTAACCTGCACTGCCAAATGCGATGTCTTTAAATTTAATTGGACAACAGTTAGAGGCTTAATAGCTAATATTCCATGAAATAACAAATTGTTAAAGTTTCTATGTCTATGTTATCACTATGTAACTATGTTGTTTTTTATTATGCCATAATGATAATAGCTTGCGTCTTGTTATTAAAAGCAGAAGCAAGTGAAGAGTATTTGCATATTTGAATTAATACCGTCATTTTAAAATGTAATTACTAATAAATTTAAATAAATGGTGTAAGTAATTCAATTTTTTTTTACAACGCAATTTGAGTCAAACCTGTCAACATTGTTAGGGTAATTCAGTTTTAGTTTAAACAAACGTTTTATCTCGGTAATAGGACAATACTAAACAAATAAGGGAAATAATATAAAGAGCAAAATAACAAATAAAAAAAAACCGACAGCGGTGTTACTGCTGTTAAAAACTTGTTTGAAAATATTTTGAATGTAGAAAAAAGAAAGAAGTTCTAAATCTATACCTATTTCTAACAGACATGATACAAGATGCCTCACGATGCTTATGAACCTGCACCTATTTTAGAAAAATTACCTCTAAATATCGAGTCTATTGCCTGCTATGGTAAGAATTATTAAGAATCTGATACAAATTCAAATAGGCAAAACAGAAATTGAAATCACATGACGTGTAGTGTGGATGTCTTGCACCTGCATAGGTCTAATGAATAATATTGAATATACTGGAATAATGCCGTTGTATAATTGATATATATTTATATGTCTATGACTATGTTAATGTAATAATTAACTGTCTAAAAATAAAATAAATAAACTCAAAAATAATAATTCAAATTGTATTTTAAAAAATTTTTGGTTTAATTTGATTATTCCAAATTATACTTAAAAACAAATTTATAAAATTATCTACCATAAGTAAGAGTAGGATATTTTTTTAATCTGCATGGCTTCAGATGCACAATTTTAAAGTAGTGCTAATTCAGAAAAGGCCCCGAAACCTGAACCTTAAAGGTAGGCGTGGGGAAAATTTGTCTTGTAGCCGTTATGGAACGGTTTTTTAATTGCTGGTTCAGAAAAAAAATGCCTGGTTTTGGCTAAATAAATTCTTTTTGCAGAAATTGGGCATCCATAAACGATGTCTCATTATTTTTGATGACTTTGAAACAAAAAAAAGACATTTTTCTCCGACTCTTAGTCTTAAATTGACATTCTCACACATCTCTGCCCCCCCCCCCCACCCATGTACAATATATATATAGGATCACAACTTTGTAACACAAAATAGACATCGTTGGATGGCCCCAAAGGGCTAATTATTATTTTAACTTACAATATTTGCCGGCGTATGTATAGGATGCACTTATCACTTTTTCACCCTAAATATATGCCTAAAATATGGCGTGCATCTTATACCAGTAATAAAAATAATTATGAGTTGAAATTTCAGTCAGTATAATTTGTTTTGTATTTTCTTTTGGCTCTTTAAAAGTATCATTAGAGATATGCATCCTGAGCCAAGGGTTTTATAGCATATGAATATGCAAATCCTTGGAAGCAACCCCTGAAAAACTTGATACAAGTTACTATGGAGATGTTAGGAAAGCTTGTAAAGCACAAAAAGGGCTACCCATAAATGATGTCACGCATCTGAGAGAATCAGTACAGATCTGAAAAATTGCCGCTGATCAAGTTACGGGTTGTAAAGGAGGAGGAGAATCAGAGTCTAGTGACATTAACATTCATGAAAAGTTTTGTTGAAATGTGGAGACAGTAGTCATAGAATTAGGGCTACCACATGAAGTGGGATGGAATGGAAAATGGTGATAGGGGAGGGGGGTGATCTTAGTAAATGGTCTAGGGCAGAGATTGTTTACCTTTTTGCAGCGCTTGAATAATGTTAAATATTTTAGTTAATGTAGTTTTATTTCTTTAATTGCCTTTCTAGAAACAAGAAAAAAAATTAACAATACATGTAATGCACACAAAAAATTCACCAGAAAAACATTTAGTGCTGCTAATCAATATGCATAAAACTTATTTTCTTTGAAGACAACAAAAACTAGTAATGGCAACAAATACATTTTTCTGTGTCTTCCCTACCACAGTGTTGCTTTCACCCTGGTTAAGAACCACTGTTATATGGAAATGTTTCGCAGAAAGTTGCAGTAATTGGATATCCATGGAAGTTGATTTTTTACAAATCCAAAGGACAGAGGGATTTGTTTTTATGTTAGGGGGAGAGGCGGAAATTTTGATGTTATATTTATATTTATAACTTTTTGTGACCACTTGGGGGGGGGGGGGGGGTAAAAAATCTGCAAAATTTGTGTGATGTCATTTATGGATTGCCTCTAAGTCAAATTTGCTACCTTTCTGGTGCAGATATTTCAACAGAGTCAGCAGATTCAATATTACTTGTTGGCACTAAGCAAGGAGTATTGTTGCAGTACAAGGTACAGAAAAATAAAGGCAGAGGTAGGCTACTCATATACTTTTTTTAAAATTATAATCTTTTATGCCTTACGCCTTAGTGAGAACATTTTTTAGAAATAATCCTAAACTTTCAGATTAGATTTCATTAAAAATGTATGACTGATAGTGATAAAAAGCAGTAAAAATAATTTATTTTGGCTATAGATAATTCATTTAAAATAAATAATTAATAAAATAAATATGCCATTACAGGACAAGTTTATTTGGATATATTGGAAACCTAATTGATATCTTAAATTAAACATGTTCAGTTGCTTGTAATGAATTATTTCTCACATGAACAGGAGACAATAAATTTGAAGTCTTCCTTGACAGATCAACCAAATCTTTTGCCAAAAAACCAATAACTCAGGTACAAATTTATTTTTTACTGCACACTAGATTTAGGTATAAAATATATCGCTGTCAGGTGAACTGCATTTGTGCATATCTTTTTATACAAGTTTAAGTGTCTTTATTTATGGGTAACTAGGTCACTGTGTGGTCAATTGTGCCAAACCCCAGCAATTCCAAGAAAAACAGAATGTTTACTTTAGATGACTAATTGTTGGCCTGCATTGACGCTTGTCTTGTCGTCTTGCTGATTAATCAAACTAGTATTATCGAATTTATTGTTCTTGTGTTTGTCATATTTTGCTAATTAATGTTTGAATGCTAGAAAATAATGAACAAAATAGGATTAAATATTGTATCTACTGCTATATATGTCTTCCCTATATGACAATCAGTTGTGATTAACTGGCATTGTGTCCCAATATAAGGAATTAAAATTTGTTCCTTTTTTAAAATTATGATTACATTTAAATTGGTTTATTCTTAAGAATAACCATTGACGTGAATAAACCAGAATTCACCTTGAAATAGAACTGGTATTTGAAAAAAAACTTTGATTTGATTGTGTATGTTTAATATGTTCCGTCAGCTTGCTGCCGTTCCTGAGTTGTTCATTCTAATCAGTTTGGCAGGTAAGATTTATTTTGTCTGCACTATTTTTTTAATAATTGACCAATATCTTTAGAGCTTTAATATATGTCAACCAGTGGTTCCCAGCCTGTGCTCCATAAATCCCTGGGGCCGCCGCATACACTTCTCGGGGGGATCTGCGTTCAGGAAACTTTTTAAAACTATAAGCTAGTAAGACAAATGGTAGGCCTATGTGGCTCCCCCTATAAAATTTGCTTCTTCATAGGGTTCCGTGAGTAAAAAAGGTTGGTAACCACAGTGACCGCTTGTAGAGTTTAAAACTAGTTTGTAACTTATAAGATCATTTTGAAGGTTTATTTTATAATTATATTTCACCATATTAGAATGAATGAAACCAATATTGTCTTGTGCAGCCCATACATATCCAGTGAAATTAAATTGTTACGGCTGTATTACTTTTAGTTGATTGCTCTCTTTCCCATTCATTGACTTGTATTAATGCATATTGATATCTGCTGTGTTGGGTTAGTCTTTAGTGCAGAGGCATTGGTGTCTGGTCATTGACCACATAATAAGTGCTAGTTATTGCAGTCAAACCTATTGATATTTGTTTCAGACAATGTTATCAGTGTCCATGACCTGGCCAGTTTTTCTCTCATCACCTGTGTTCAGAAGACCAAGGGTGCCAACCTGTTTGCTATTGATGTCAAAGTAAGACATATCTCAAAATCTCACCAAAAGGCAGACATCTCACACAAAAATCACCACTAGGCAGACATATGACAAACAAATCAACAACAGCACTCATAGCACCAATAAGCAGATGCACACAAAAATCACCAATAGGCAGACATCACAATAAGGCATTGCGTAACGGTAATTATAGATTATGTTTTGTTATCCATAAAAACTTTTAAAAAACTTTAAACCCTTATTTTGTTGTTAACATACAAAACAAACATGTTTATTTTTAGTGCCTATTAGTTGTTCTGTTATATTAGGACTAAAGTCAGTCAACATTGATACATGTATTCAATCATTACTTTATTACATTAACTAATTCCATTTGGTGTTGATGTTATTCAATAAAACTTATTTGATTGCCACTAGATTTTATTGTGTGATTTCCTTCACGAATCTTGTAGAAAAAAGAAACAGGTATTGGTGTAGAGCACTATCTCAGGATTGGTGTGGCCTCCAAGAGAAAAATACAGGTATCACAGGGTGGCTTTAACAAAATTATTCCAGGGATCAGTTTTCTCCCCAGAAATAGTTTAAATAAGTCCAAGATTGTTATTTTAAGGAATGACCAAATATTTTCAGGGTTTATAATCAAGAGGTGGGGCTTTCAAACAGCTGTGTATTTGTGGCCCTTATGCCATCAATTTATCCTATTTCGGCGCCCGCTGGGTTGCTTCACGTTGAGACCCTTATACTAGAGATGTTCAAAAAATTAAGAACGTTTAATTAAATAATTTAAGATTGCAAGTAATTAATGTAATTAATCTTTTTTCTCCACTTTTAAACAGCTTACATAATTCTGCCTTTAAACTAAATTGATTAAATTTTGATAAACCTGACAAGCAATTTGAATAAATCTAAACAAAGCTTTTATTGTTTTTTCTTCAGTTATTCTACTGGCAGAACAAAGAGTTTCATGAGCTGCTGGTAATTATATGAATATCTAGATTGGTTATTCTTCTCTTGTCTGCAAGCTAAGTTAAGTACAAATCCACTGCACAACTTTTTATAGTTTTTTTTGTTGTCTTGTTCATAGTTTCAGAACAAAAATCTATTGGATCTCCCAGAGATATATATTTTTTAAATTTTCAAATTGCAACAGGAAGATTCGAATCACAGGTTTTAAATATTTTAAACTGTCACATTCCAGGATAATTTTTTTCAACACTGGTTTTTGTCACCTCCTCTTTCAGCAAGATCTCAGTTTGTATGATTTCCCTCATGCCCTGGCGTGGTGCAAGGATTCCTTATGTGTTGGCTTCAAAAGAGATTACTACATTATTGATGTAAGTCAACACCAGTTCTATGTTCTGTAGACCAGTTTGTGCTGTGTAAAAACAAAAAACTCTATTATGATCTGTAGACCAGTTTGTGCTGTGTAAAACCCAAGCTATGATCTGTAGACCAGTTTGTGCTGTGTAAAACCCAAGCTATGATCTGTAGACCAGTTTGTGCTGTGTAAAACCCAAGCTATGATCTGTTATAGCTTTTGTCATTTTTCACATTTAAATTATAACTTTAAATTATCAGGTTCCTTGTCGTTCTCTAATTCAGCAAAACAATATGTTGTAACAGTATATATCAGTTTATTTTGATGAAATGTTCTAAAACTTCTGTTTGGGGAGTTCTAAAAAATTTTTTAAAGAAATCTTTTAATGAATGTTCCATTTTTGCAAGAGTTGTAGTTTAAAAAAAGAAACATTCACCATCATTCCACAGTCTAAGACAGGCAACTTGAAAGAACTGTTTCCTGTAGGCTCTAGTCAACCAGCACCCATGGTCACGCACATCCATGACAACCGCCTGGCCCTAGGACGAGATGCAATGTCTATCCTTATTAATGCTGAGGGTGATCCCACACAAAAAGAACCAATAACTTGGAGTGATATTCCCTTGGCAATGGGTAAATTATATTCTTTTTCAGTTTAACCCGGTTGTGTCGCCGGCCTACGGGTTTGCCTAAAAGCGTCGAGATAACTGATGATCGAGATAAACGAAAACCAATATGGCACTATATATTAACATGTGCTTGAAATTTCCATTATACCGATACTATAACTATATAATTTATAGTCTATATAAGGCTACACATTCCCTTATGACTAAAATACTGTTTAGTGACAACTTATTTTATACTTTCAACTTTGGCACATGAATAATTAATTAAAGCTTTCTCTGACCAATGGTTTAATAGTTTTTGCACACAATAAACTCTTATGAATGAAACTCTGAGATAGTATGCCTACTACGGCATAGCCATTATGCAACTGACTGTGAATGGCTGCCCATAACAAAATTTTGCACACATCAAATTATAATAATTTATAATATGGACTATGAACCAAGTAAAATCATTTCTCACAAGGTACACTCCATGCATATAGTATATCTGCAGTAAAATCAATTTTAGTTACATTTTTATGTTAAAAAGAAATAAGATTACACATCTCATTATTGTCACAAGTGAAGACGTGTATATATCTTTATACAATCATTCAGCTGAATTATTGTTTTTCCAAAATTTTAATTATGATCTTAATAAATGGGAACTCTTTCAGAACACAACCCGCCTTACCTGATAGCCATTTTACCTAAATTTGTGGAGGTTCGAACCATTGAACCCAAACTGATGATTCAAAACATCACATTACCATCTCCAAAGCTCATATGTCAAGGGAAGTAAGTAATCATTTGTGTTCATGTTAATGTCAGAGTTGTATAAAATATTTGATGAGGTGCTCTAACAAAATCTTTTTGGATGGATGTTAGAGAAAGAACTTGTTTCTTTATTTTCATAAGTCTATTTATTCCATTTGTTGTAAGTGTAATCTGTGTATTTAATGTGAAGCTGGGCTCTTAACCTTTTTGCAGCATGGCACTCCTTTTTTTTATTTCAATAGATTTCCTGTAGCCCCATCTCTATTTTTAAAATTTATTTCCTGATTAAAAATGCTAATAAAAAAATCAAATAAACCTAATTTTCTGGGTATTCCAGCATCCCCTTACTCTGGTGGTAGGAGAAAACATGGATTTAAAATCTGAAATGTAGCATTGTCTTGATGATAATTTAAAGCTTACTCTGGTGGTAGGAGAAAACATGGATTTAAAATCTGCAATTTAGCATTGTCTTGATGATGATTTAAAGTGTTTGAAACCTACTTTAACTGGGTATTTGTTTAAGGGATTCAGAGGCAGACATTTTTTTCATGGCATAGATGGTGGTGGGGGGTTATTTATTTGTTGTGATACTGACCTGTGTCACAAGGGGAAAGGGGGGGGGGAGAATAGGGTCTGCAAAAAATCTGTAAAAGTTGCATGGCCGCATTCATTTGTGGTAATTTCTTTTTTTTTATTTTGCAATATCAACTAATATTTCACCTTTGCCTCCAAACAGTGGATCTATCTACGTGGCATCTCAAAACCATGTATGGCGTTTGGCACCTTTACCTTATTCACAGCAAATCAAGCAGCTTCTCCAGTGCAAGGAGTTTGAATTGGCCCTTACGTTGGCGGTGAATTCTTAAAATAGATTTTTTTGGTTACTAAAATGCTGTAAAAATTTATTGTATTAAAGTACATTCTATTTCAAGTTATTTTTTAAAGTTTTCATATGTTTTTAGTTGAAAGTTTTGAATCTCTATTAAACCCTTGATAATTTCCTTCCAATTAGAAGACCAGACCTTTTTACCCTCAAAATCTTAAAATCGTACAATGTCATCACCAAATCATTCAATACATTATCTTAATAGTAAAAAAACAGTATATATAATGTATACACATCAAAATCGTACATTGTACGCCTAAATCGTAAGAGTAAACAGGTCTGGAAGACTCACATGACTGGATGGGTAAGGGGAATGGGGTTTTTAGTTGAATAACTCATAGATGCTTATTTAAAATATTACTCACTACCTGTCATCTCTATTGCTGGCTCTCCTCACCACTGTTCATTTACAATACTTTTGCTCCATTATGTTGTGCTTGATGATGAGATGACAACTGTATTGCAGGAGCTGGCAAAAGATCCCAAGGATGAGAAAGCCACTAGAATCCGTAATATAAAGAACCTCCATGCATTTGATCTGTTCTGCAAAGGCCGCTTTGATGAATCATTAACGTTATTTGCCAAACTGGGAACTGGTGAGTTATTCCAGTCAGCACTTTGATACAATTCATAACACTCTGTGGCATGAGGCGGACAATAATTCAAAGGAGAATATAATGAATACTTGCATGTCATTAATTCTTTCTTCAGATTCTACAAAATCTAACAGCAAGCTAATCTAGTTCAGCAGTGATTCTTAAAATTTTATAACAATTTTTTTTTTATAGACAGTTTAAGAATCTCTGCTCTTGTTTCTAACTTCCAGAATCCTCAAAGAAATATGGCTCTTTACTACATACATCACAGAAATATGGCTCTTTACTACATACATCACAGAAATATGGCTCTTTACTACATACATCACAGAAATATGGCTCTTTACTACATACATCACAGAAATATGGCTCTTTACTACATACATCACAGAAATATGGCTCTTTACTACATACATCACAGAAATATGGCTCTTTACTACATACATCACAGAAATATGGCTCTTTACTACATACATCACAGAAATATGGCTCTTTACTACATACATCACAGAAATATGGCTCTTTACTACATACATCACAGAAATATGGCTCTTTACTACATACATCACAGAAATATGGATCTTTACTACATACATCACAGACATATGGCTCTTTACTACATACATCACAGAAATATGGCTCTTTACTACATACATCACAGAAATATGGCTCTTTACTACATACATCACAGAAATATGTCTCTTTACTACATACATCACAGAAATATGGATCTTTACTACATACATCACAGAAATATGGATCTTTACTACATACATCACAGAAATATGGATCTTTACTACATACATCACAGAAATATGGATCTTTACTACATACATCACAGAAATATCGATCTTTACTACATACATCACAGAAATATGGATCTTTACTACATACATCACAGAAATATGGATCTTTACTACATACATCACAGAAATATGGATCTTTACTACATACATCACAGAAATATGGATCTTTACTACATACATCACAGAAATATGGCTCTTTACTACATACATCACAGAAATATGGCTCTTTACTACATACATCACAGAAATATGTCTCTTTACTACATACATCACAGAAATATGGCTCTTTACTACATACATCACAGAAATATGGCTCTTTACTACATACATCACAGAAATATGGATCTTTACTACATACATCACAGAAATATGGCTCTTTACTACATACATCACAGAAATATGGCTCTTTACTACATACATCACAGAAATATGGCTCTTTACTACATACATCACAGAAATATGTCTCTTTACTACATACATCACAGAAATATGGATCTTTACTACATACATCACAGAAATATGGATCTTTACTACATACATCACAGAAATATGGATCTTTACTACATACATCACAGAAATATGGATCTTTACTACATACATCACAGAAATATGGATCTTTACTACATACATCACAGAAATATGGATCTTTACTACATACATCACAGAAATATGGATCTTTACTACATACATCACAGAAATATGGATCTTTACTACATACATCACAGAAATATGGATCTTTACTACATACATCACAGAAATATGGCTCTTTACTACATACATCACAGAAATATGGATCTTTACTACATACATTACAGAAATATGGATCTTTACTACATACATCACAGAAATATGGCTCTTTACTACATACATCACAGAAATATGGATCTTTACTACATACATCACAGAAATATGGCTCTTTACTACATACATCACAGAAATATGGCTCTTTACTACATACATCACAGAAATATGGCTCTTTACTACATACATCACAGAAATATGGCTCTTTACTACATACATCACAGAAATATGGATCTTTACTACATACATCACAGAAATATGTAAAGCTCAAATTTTTGTGTACATTGTTTATTTGAGTGTTGATTACTTTGTTGTTATTCCCCAGATCCATCCCATGTCATTGGTTTGTACCCCAACTTATTACTTTGTTGTTATTCCCCAGATCCATCCCATGTCATTGGTTTGTACCCCAACTTATTACTTTGTTGTTATTCCCCAGATCCATCCCATGTCATTGGTTTGTACCCCAACTTATTACCTGAAGACTATAGGAAAAAACTGGAATACCCAGAGAAAGTGCCTGCTGTGCCAGGGCTCAATGATAAGAAAGGTTTGATGCCTTTAATAGAATACCTTACACAGGTAACTTTCTATGGATTTTGTCACTGTCCATTTGATTATTTGTAAATGATAACTTTAAATTTGTGGATAAATAAAGCTGATATAAGATACATTTCTATTGAGCTACCATGAGACTTAGGTGCGGGGAGTATGTGGGTTAAATAAGTGAATATATATATATTTTTTAATTGGACATTCAAGGCACAATTGCACACCGAGCATTGCCCCATAGGCACATACTTCTAGCGGCTAGATAACAACAGGGATCCTACATGTCGGCATTGCAGCCTGGCCCCAGAGACACTAGCGCACCTGTTGACCGAATGTCCCTCACTAGATGTCCCGGGGGAAGCCAGGGCGGTTGGGGAACCCTACATGAGGAAAATGTTGTTTGGCTCAGCTCAGCAGATGGAGCTGGTAGCCAATTTACTAGCCGGGGTCATGAGAGAGTAATCTCAGACCTTCACCAGAATGTGTGTGTTAGTTAGTCACTTAAATTCCACATCCCTAGATAATCAAATCCATTCTATTTCCTCATCATTGAGATAAAAGACAATGTCCATAAGACCATAGTAGACCTAAACTTTTTTTGTGTGGCCAACCTCTGGTTCTTTAAGGATGATGTCCAGTGCATCAGTTAAAACAATTTTCACCAATACATGATGTCATTACAATGCTGATTGTAACCAACCCAGGCTGTTAACTGATCAGCAGACGTACACACAGCACATGACATGAAGCTTTGATGACATAATCACTTATGACTCCTTTGTGGATATGTTTTCTTAGAGTGACTTTCATGTTAGGCACCTGAAATATATGAATTTCTACACACCCATGTATTTTTTGTTTCTTTCTTGTGTTGTAGAAAAGAAATGAGTTGATGAAAGATGCAGACAAGGAAATGTGCATCACTGCTATAGTTGAAGGAAATGTGACCATCAACTCACGTAAACAGCTCAGCCAGATAATTGACACCACACTACTTAAATGCTACTTACAGGTACCGGTAGAGTAAATCTTCATCTTTTATATCAGAGACAGGTAGCTGATTATTTAATCTTTTGTGTGTGTTTGATTGATATTGGCATATTTTCACTGACATAAATGGCTGAGTTAAATTTTCTGTGATGAAATGATTACCTAATCCTGCGCCCTCTGAGACTATATGCACAGTGTCCTTCTTGATGCCCGACATTGATATTTTTTGGTGCAATATGTTTTTTCAAAGAGAATTTTGCATAAACAAACATTTATTTTCCCATAAATAAACTAATAAAATACTCTCGTCAGCTATGACTAATTTTTAAAAACCAGTAATGGGATGCAGCACGTGTTCTAGGCTTACATATTATGGGCTTACCTGTTTAAGCCCCAACATCTTAAATATATATTAAATAAACTCTTAATTTATTGTTTATTTATCAATTTTTTTAAAAATCAATCGGTAACCACCAGCTATATCAATCACTGGTAATAAATATCTTCACTGTTGGTGGACCATGTGAAGGCTAACACAATGTGAGCATGATAACTTTAATTAGCATGTAAAGCTAAAAGGTATAGAAACTTTGAACTGACTCCACGTTTTCTCACAGACTAATGTTGCACTTGTTGCCCCGCTGCTGCGACTAAAGGACAACAACTGCCATGTAGAAGAAAGTGAAAGGGTTCTCAAAAAGAATGAAAAGTACCCAGAACTCATTATTCTCTATGAAACAAAGGGTCTTCATCAAAAAGGTAGTGCATAAGTTTTACCTACTGTACAGTGTTAGTGAAAAATAAGAACAAAGTATGTTAAACTTGAATTCATAGACAGGACAAAAGATTTTGACGTTTCGGCTTAGAGCCTTCATCAGAAAACAAGACAGAAAGAATTATAACAAGTATCAGATCACAGTAAAAAACTTAAGAGGTTTCCTTTTGTTGCCATAAGTAGGATCACAGGAAGTGAAAGAATATAAATATTAGTACTGTGAAAAATAAGGTAGAGAATCTTAACAGACCAAAATTTTTAGAGATGCATAAAATCTAAGGAATAAGAAAAAAAGAAGAATTACAAGGAAAGTGAGACACATTAGTAAGAGAGTATCTGATTCATATCATGTGGAGATATGGTGTAGAGAGTATCTGATTCATATCATGTGGAGATATGGTGTAGAGAGTATCTGATTCATATCATGTGGAGATATGGTGTAGAGAGTATCTGATTCATACCATGTGGAGATATGGTGTAGAGAGTATCTGATTCATACCATGTGGAGATATGGTGTAGAGAGTATCTGATTCATACCTTGTGGAGATATGGTGTAGAGAGTATCTGATTCATAACATGTAGAGATATAATACTGAAAATCTGAATACATTTTTTTTCCATTTTCACTCTCTCTGGTGTGTTTGTGCATGAAATTAGTGCCGTAATGGATACATCTAATGCACCTTTATGTTGCCCTCTGTTGAATAGTGAAGAGAATGGGGGAAAGTTGACCTTGTTCAATATCCCGAAGATGTTCTGTGAACCTATCTGGCAATCTTCTCCCTGTTTGGCCTATATAAATAGAATGACATGTACAGTGTCAGATGTTATTGCATGTGACATGCTGCCATTTAAGTTAGACTTATTGGTCTCAAACAGTTGTACAATAGCTGTGTAGTACGTAAGGGTTAGATCATACAAATGTTATAGCCAATTGTGTAGTACGTAAGGGTTAGATCATACAAATGTTATAGCCAATTGTGTAGTACGTAAGGGTTAGATCATACAAATGTTATAGCCAATTGTGTAGTACATAAGGGTTAGATCATACAAATTAATGTTATAGCCAATTGTGTAGTACATAAGGGTTAGATCATACAAATGTTATAGCCAATTGTGTAGTACATAAGGGTTAGATCATACAAATTAATGTTATAGCCTATTGTGTAGTACGTAAGGGTTAGATCATACAAATGTTATAGCCAATTGTGTAGTACGTAAGGGTTAGATCATACAAATGTTATAGCCAATTGTGTAGTACATAAGGGTTAGATCATACAAATTAATGTTATAGCCAATTGTGTAGTACATAAGGGTTAGATCATACAAATGTTATAGCCAATTGTGTAGTACATAAGGGTTAGATCATACAAATGTTATAGCCAATTGTGTAGTACATAAGGGTTAGATCATACAAATTAATGTTATAGCCTATTGTGTAGTACGTAAGGGTTAGATCATACAAATGTTATAGCCAATTGTGTAGTACGTAAGGGTTAGATCATACAAATGTTATAGCCAATTGTGTAGTACATAAGGGTTAGATCATACAAATGTTATAGCCAATTCTAAAGCAGTCATTAAAAAGACACATACTTTGGTTAGTTAAAAGTCACGCCATAAACAATCTTCCAGTATTTCTATTTTCATTGTCCATCTCAGCATTAAACACATTGATGAAACAATCTGTCAGTTGTAACTTTGTCCATTTCAGCATTAAACACATTGATGAAACAATCTGTCAGTTGTAACATTGTCCATTTCAGCATTAAACACATTGATGAAATAATCTGTCAGTTGTAACATTGTCCATTTCAGCATTAAACACATTGATGAAACAATCTGTCAGTTGTAACTTTGTCCATTTCAGCATTAAACACATTGATGAAACAATCTGTCAGTTGTAACATTGTCCATTTCAGCATTAAACACATTGATGAAACAATCTGTCAGTTGTAACATTGTCCATTTCAGCATTAAACCCATTGATGAAACAATCTGTCAGTTGTAACTTTGTCCATTTCAGCATTAAACACATTGATGAAACAATCTGTCAGTTGTATGTAACATTGTCCATTTCAGCATTAAACACATTGATGAAACAATCTGTCAGTTTTAACATTGTCCATTTCAGCATTAAACACATTGATGAAACAAGCGGCTCGACCAGAGTCTCCATTGAAAGGCCATGAAAGAACTGTGCAATATTTACAACATCTTGGTGGGTTTTTTTTAATTTCTTTAGTTGGTAGACATTGAACCAGAAATTCATGTGCATTTACATAACAGCAGTTAATGTGTTTTAATATATGTTAGTCATTTTTTAAATCGGAAGTTAAAGTAGTAGTATATGATAACTGTTTGTTAAATGAGAGGTTGGTGTTTTAAGATAAAGTAGTGATGTATCCACTCTGTAACCAGCTAAGGTACACACAGGATCTCAAAATGTTGTTCTGTATATTGCCTGTATCCATGACAAGCTTGTATGTGTTTCCCTAGGCAAGGATCACTTGCAGTTAATATTTGAGTATGCAGAGTGGGTGTTGAAACAGTATCCAGAGGATGGCTTGAAGGTATGTCCATTCAATCGTTTTGATACTCTTTGACAAGTTCTATCAACATAACTATACAAGCGATTGAAGAAAAATGGCTCCGTTGAACTGAGAGAGGAGGTACTGAGACTCCGCCGAACCATCCAACGCTTACTGCGCAGATCGTATTGGAACTACCTGAACGGCATTTTCTCAGAGGAAGACACTCCGACCAAGGGTGTCGGGAACAAGCGCTTCTGGAGCTATATGAAGCACCAAAAGTCCTCAAACGTTGGAGTTTCCCCCTTGAGATGGGATGGCCATTTGTCATCTGACCCAAAAACACAGGCTGATATACTCAATCAGCAGTTCCAGTCGGTCTTTGGTGACGGCAGAGAGTACTCAGAGGCTGAGTTCCACCTAAAAACCAACATGATGAACACAGCCTACCCCGTCATGGAAGATATTCAGCTTTCAGGACAGGGGGTGCTTGCCCTCCTCAAAACCATTAACCCATACAAAGCATGTGGTCCTGACAGTATAAAACCACGAGTGCTCAAAGAATTGGCCAAAGAAATCGCTCCTGCACTGACAATCCTCTTCCAATCATCGTTGTGCTCTGGCAATGTTCCAGCAGACTGGAGAACAGCGCATGTCACTCCAGTCTACAAGAAAGGGGAGCATTCTGACCCTGCCAATTATCGTCCGATATCCCTCACCAGCATAGTATGCAAACTATTGGAGCACATAATCGTAAGCGCAGTCATGAAGCATCTTGAAAGCAAAAATATACTCAATGACTGTCAGCATGGCTTCAGAGTCAATAGATCATGTGAGACCCAGCTCCTTGAGTTTGTTGAAGACTTGATGACAAATCTAGAAAACAGCAAGCAAACTGATGTGCTGGTGATGGACTTCTCAAAGGCCTTTGACCGTGTCAATCATAGTTTGCTTCTACACAAACTTCAGAGATATGGGATCCAAGGCACTACTATAACATGGATCTCTAGCTTCCTCAACAACCGATGTCAAGCAGTAGTCGTGGACGGTGCAAGCTCGTCCTTTGTCAATGGTAAGTCAGGGGTACCCCAGGGCTCGGTGCTAGGCCCCTGTTTGTTCCTAGCATATATCAATGACCTACCCGAGAAACTGACATCCCACGCAAGACTGTTCGCAGATGACACAGCCGTGTACAGGACGATCACCAACAGATCTGACCAGGACCAGCTACAAGAGGATCTCAATCGGTTAGCTGAGTGGGAGGCGAGCTGGGACATGGAATTTCATCCAGCCAAGTGCCAGACACTGTCAGTCTCTAGAAGTTGTACTGCTCTACGCTACCACTATGAATTGCATGGTATTTGCTTGAGTCAGTTTCCTCCGTAAGGTACCTGGGTGTTACCATTCAGAAAGAGGTCCGCTGGGATGAGCATATTAACAATGTGTGCAACCAGGCAAACAAGACCCTGGGGTTCTTAAGGCATAATCTAAAGATCAGCAACTCCGGTGTGAAAGAAAGAGCCTATAAAGCCTTTGTCCGGCCGCTTTTAGATTATGAATCTTCGGTCTGGGACCCATTCACTCAGAAGAGCATCGACAGGTTGGAGGCAGTACAGCGACGGGCAGCACGCTTTGTCCTGAACCGCTACAGAAATACCTCTAGTGTTGGCAGCATGCTGGAAACACTGGGCTGGTCACTATTGGAGGAACGACGACGACAGTCCAGGCTCTCCATGATTTACAAGATAAATAATGGGCTAGTCCACTGTTCTGGCATTAAACAGAAACTCGTCCCTCTCCCCCATAGACAACGACGAGGCCATGACAGGCAGTTCCGGCTCATACCAGCGAGAAGCCAGTATAGGAACTTCTCATTCCTACCAAAGACAATCAGGGACTGGAACAAGCTTCCAAAAGGATCAGTTGAGGCGACAACACTTGACTCATTTGCGTCCATTGCCTCAGGCCTTCCAACCCCTAGTGCATGATACCCTCAAACAGCTACTCTTGTAACCAGTGAAATATCCTCATCAACACCAGGCACAGAGACATTGCAAATCCCATCTACATTCATAGGAGCCATAATGATCAATAAATTGATCGTGGGCCCTTAATATATAGAAGAAGAAGAAGAAGAAGAAGATTATTCTTGTTATAAAATGTGTGTTAATTCAGTTTAATTGACTTACAATAAAAACAAATAGATGTTACCAGTGGTACTCCTACTTCATGTTCAGTTGTTTTATTTTTTAAGGGTGCCAATCGTAATCTTTTTGTGAAATTAATTTTGCCTAAAAAATTGAGGAGTCAGAAATTACATAAATTATAAGTATTCCAAATGCAATATTTTTGTTGTAGATATTTACAGAGGATCTTACAGAAACTGATTCACTTCCAAGAAATCTTGTGCTGGACTACCTGGAGAAAATCAGTACAGATTTGGCAATACCTTACCTGGTAGGTAGTTATTTCAATGTTAATTCATTTCTGAACAGGTTTATATATATATAAAGGATATATATATATATTGGTAATACTATAGAAATAGACAAACAATTCATCATAAATTCCCTCTACAATTATACCCCATATGAAAATATCAAATAAAATTCATGCTCATTTTAGTTAAACTGACAAATACAGGTTGCAGTCTACATATAACCTGACAAATAGAGGTGGCTGTCTGTTTAGACCTATAACCTGACAAATACAGGTGGCTGTCTACCTATAACCTGACAAATACAAGTGGCTGTCTGTTTAGACCTATTCTGATTTTTCTATGCTCAATAGGAATGTTGTCTATCTTGGACATACTCACATGCAGAGACTGTGGCATTTTTTAAGTGTGTATGTATATATACATAAATGACCATGTGAACTACCTACTTTTGGCATAAAATCAACACTTTTCGTTCTGGTTATCATCATTGTTTGCACTCGAAATAGCACATGAACATGTTTAAACTACAAGTTTCTTTCACACAAGAATTTCTTCAATATGTAAAGTGGAACTCACTGGTTCAAGTTTCTCTCCCAATTGAATAGGAATACATCATCTTTGAACGCAAGGATCACACTGAAGAATTCCACAACAGGCTGGTGGACTCTTACAGGGAAAAGGTGCAGAAGTTGAAGGACACGCACCCAGGTGAAATGATGGCTGCATTCTTGTTTGTATTAAAATATTCATTCACTGACAACATATTTTTACCACACTTTAAATAGAAGGTACCACTTATTTTAGTAAGTTGGTTTCACTTAAGGGCTGGTCAAACCTGATGCCAAATTACAAGCTACAATACATACTTATACAAGTTTTATCAAAGGAGCAGTGACCATCTCACTAAAACTTCTTCACAAGTGGGCAAAAACAATGATCAATAAATAGGGCACTTGTATTATAGATATGAGATTATAGATCTAAATTGAGAAAAATGTGAGCTTTCAGAAGACAGCAGGAAACTACTTGTATGATTTATCTAGCATTAAACTTACATAATATGATTTCCTGTAAGCACAGAGTTAATGTAACAACTTTATTCCAGTTATATCTCAGAAAAAACTTGTCACTATTAAGTGACAATCAAATGACCTACGTTAACAATTATGGACTTTTTCCTTTTATTATTTATGTTTAACTCGTTAGTATGTTATTCATTTCATATGATTTGAGCTTCTTATTTTTTCTTACATTATTTTCTCTGACTGCATCTTTATGACTTGATGATTGATGTGTTTGTTGGCCAGGTCATCATTTGAGACAGCTTGCTAATAAACTAAAATATAAACTAATTCAGTCTCTCTGTTATGTCATTTCAGGCCAGCCTCACAGCAAAGAGTCCGGGGACCTTGCAGAGTATAAGAAAAAACTGCTGAAATTTCTACAAAAGTCTCAGTACTACATTCCTGAACGTCTTCTCACCAGATTCCCCATTGATGGTAGGTCTGATCTCAAACCTGTTTCTCCAACTTACTGTATAGGGCAGAGCTCTGCAACCTTTCTTCTCTTGCAGCACACTTACGCCCACACTAGAATTCTGCTGCACACTTACGCCCACACTAAAATTCTGCTGCACACTTACTAGAATTCTGCGGCACACTTACGCCCACACTAGAATTCTGCGGCACACTTATGCCCACACTAGAATTCTGTGGCACACTTACGCCCACACTAGAATTCTGCGGCACACTTATGCCCGCCTTAGAATTATGTGGCACACTTACGCCCACACTAGAATTCTGCGGCACACTTACGCCCACACTAGAATTCTGCGGCACACCACAAGTAGAAACATTAAATAAGTATTAGAGTAATGAGTACATACATGAAATTATCTTGAGCCAGTGAAACTGTTACAATAAGGAATATATTTTTATATTTAACATTGATAATGATTTGTAAAGTGTAACACACACTTACCATATTCACATGCCCAGTACAAACTCTGTGCTATTCATCAACTGGCGGCACACTGGCTGTGGAGCTGTGGTGTAGGAGGTTAAATTAATTTCTCAATATTTTTTTCTACAATTTTGTACTGGTGTCTGTATAAATTTAAAGCATCTTGTGTTAATGCCGATTTCATTCAACTGAATGTCAAAAGTGGAATTTCTAAAAATATTTCAATGATATGTATCATAGCACAGCATTCAAATAGATCCAAGTATTTATTAAAGGACTCAGTGAATAGGGAATATGAAATCTAAATTTCTAAGTAATTATCAAAGGACTTAATGAACAGGGAATATGAAATCCAAGGGGCAGAGTTATGAGAATAGTTAATGTACATGAAACATGGATGCTCACTATGTAGCATCATTCATCAAGGCTCAGTTATTTTTTAAATCATAATGGTATTATAGAAACAGTTTAACCTTGTTTATGCCATATTACTTAACTTACATCACGCCCAGAGCTTTTTGCTAATTTATTAAGGTTAGATTTCTTTGTCACGCTATAAAAAAAAAAAATCCTTGTAATGTCATCTCCTTAGACTTCCATGAAGAGAGGGCTATACTGTTGGGACGACTAGGCAGACATGAGCAGGCGCTACATATATACATTCACATGCTGAACAATCTGAACAAAGCCCTGGAGTAAGTATTCTCAAGCTGTCTTTTGCTTTTGATTTTCTTAGTGACTCAGATTGCCTTGCTCAAGATGGAGATGAATGGGAAAAATCATTATTTCCTTTAAGTTGAACAGTGGCAATTATCTAGTTTGTAAATCTAATAGACCTTAGTTGTAAACAGTGAGGTATCTAGTTTGTGAATCTAATAGATTTTAGTTGTAAACGGTGAGGTATCTAGTTTGTAAATCTCATAGATTTTAGTTGTAAACAGTGAGGTATCTAGTTTGTAAATCTAGTAGACCTTAGTTGTAAACAGTGAGATATCTAGTTTGTAAATCTAGTAGACCTTAGTTGTAAACAGTGAGATATCTAGTTTGTAAATCTAGTAGACCTTAGTTGTAAACAGTGAGGTATCTAGTTTGTAAATTTAATAGATTTTAGCTGTAAACGGTGAGGTATCTAGTTTGTAAATCTAATAGATTTTAGCTGTAAACGGTGAGTTATCTAGTTTGTAAATCTAGTAGACCTTAATTGTGGTGGACAGAACTAGAAAAATAAAATGTATTTATCATTAGTTTTGTGTTCAAAGGAGTGTAGTGGCTTCATCACCTCAGACTGATTATTTGAAAAAGCGGACTTTGCAACTGCATTATTTTGTCTTCCAGATCTCATAGTTGGTGTATGTTATTTTGTGTAACGAGACTATAAAATTATAAATGTTTCGAATTTCGTATTAATTTTAATTAAGTGTTCAGTTAACTCTGGGAAAAAGCATAATGTGGAATGTAAATATTTGATGCATAAATCAGCATAAAATAAAAATAATACATTTTAAAATTTTTCTTGCACCTTCGATGATTGACCTAAACAAAGATATGTTCATTTTTCAAGCACATTAAATTCTTTAATGCTTTTATTCCAGATTCTGTGCCATGAATTACGAGAAAGACAAAGATGGAAACAAAGATGTAAGCTTAGTTCCGTTTTTAGATACTTGCATTTTTTGTTTGAATGTCAGCACTGCGATTACTTGTTATTGTGTAGAAGCAAATATTTGTAGAGATAGATCAGGAAGAAAGAATAATCAGGAGTCAAATCAGCAACCTAAATAATTGACATAATGCACTTTCCAAAACAATGATAAATGGGCCGGCATTAAATGATTGATATAAATAATTTATTGTCAAAGGCACTGACTAGCAATCTTAAGCTGTTTCAGTTTTTTTTCTTTTTTTTTTTCAAATAATTTTTTAAGGGAAATTTCTTCATATTAATATTTGTATTGAGCGTAGCTTAGTTTTGGAGCTCTAGATACTTCAACATACCAAATAATCCTGATGTTTTCCCCCAAAGGTCTACTACCTGCTGATGAAGATGATGTTGAGGGGCAAAGTTGATCATGGTGAGGACCACATAGATGGTGTTAGTAGGAAACAGATGGACACTGCTCTTAGCATCCTGCAACTTCATGCAAATAAAATAGACACAGCAAAGGTCAGTCTCACTTTTTGAAAAAACTTATTAACATTAAGCTGACATTTAAAAAAAAAAAGATTTAGCACCTAGTTGTGTGTTAGAAATATCTGTCTATTTAACTCCAAAAGATATAGTTCTAGGGTTGTGGTGATAAGAAACTGATGACCTATTATTTGGCCCGGCTATTTCAGCTGATCCTGTTTATTTAATGAGTAAGAAGACCTTAGTGCTAAAAGTACTGTTTGTCAAACTCAATATAAACTGTGACCTTTTATTATCCCATTAAGCCAAGTGTACTACAAGAAATTTGAACACATTAAAATGTACATAGTCCGTTAATTGAACAAGACAAAATTTGCAAATGGTCACATTTTATAGATGAAAAGAATGTTTGAAAGTGAATATCTCAATATGTGTATTTTGTGGCTTAAGTACTTTTAGCACTGAGGTCTTCTCAGTCCTCGAATAATGGACATTGTAAATAACTTTAGGTGATCTATCAAAATATGTCATAATAAGGCACACTTTTTAGCCCTAAAATCTGGGTCAGGGTAGCTCTAAAATCTGGGTCAGGGTAGCTCTAAAATCTGGATCAGGGTAGCTCTAAAATCTGGATCAGGGTAGCTCTAAAATCTGGGTTAAGGTAGCTCTAAAATCTGGGTCCGACCTTTGGAAATGAGTTTTCTCTTATATGATATGATGTTATTATTTCTATTACATGAGAGATTGATGTTATTACTTCTTTTGCATGAGAGATTGATGTTATTACTTCTTTTGCATGAGAGATTGATGTTATTACTTCTATTACATGAGAGATTGATGTTATTATTTCTATTACATGAGAGATTGATGTTATTACTTCTTTTGCATGAGAGATTGATGTTATTATTTCTTTTGCATGAGAGATTGATGTTATTATTTCTTTTGCATGAGAGATTGATGTTATTACTTCTATTACATGAGAGATTGATGTTATTATTTCTTCTGTATGAGAACGTGATGTTATTTTGTCGTAAAAGCTCTAGTGAAGCTGCAAAGCATGTGGGGGGTTATTGATGGACCAACTGTTCCCAGTCAAACCGACGCCCCCTCTCAATGCACCTGGTGAACCCAAGGAAATGTAAAAAAATTTCATGTGTCAAACAAATCATTTACATCATATTGCAGTTGTTGCAGCAGGATTTTGTGTTGTCCATCGTGTCATTGTGTAAACACTGTAAACACTGACTTGACCACACAAAAAAACAACAGGCAACCAGTGTATAGAATAAAAACATATAACAAGAAGACCTTGAAAAGTTGTTTAAAATTATTTGGTTAAAGCATTACAAAAATATGAGAGCTTCTATTAAAACCTTCAAACATCCAGGTTGCAATGTCAGATATCCAAAAGTTAATCTGTCAAAAAAAATGACCCATAACAGTTGATAAGCAAAATAACCTATGAGGAAAATGTGATGTTTATCTCATCATGTGATGATTATCTCACCATGTTATGACTATCTCACCATGTTATGACAGTCTCACCATGTTAGGACTATCTCACCATGTTATGACAGTCTCACCATGTTAGGACTATCTCACCATGTTATGACAGTCTCTCACCATGTTATGACTATCTCACCATGTTATGACTATCTCACCATGTTATGACAGTCTCACCATGTTAGGACTATCTCACCATGTTATGACAGTCTCACCATGTTATGACTATTACCAAGTGATGATTATCTCACCATATAATGATTATCTCACCATGTGATGACTACCTCACCATGTGATGATTATCCCAACAGGCCCTGGAGCTGCTGCCCTCCACCACCAAGCTGAGTGACATCCTGACATTCCTGGAGAATGTCATGGAGCACCAGGCAGCCAGGCGCAGGAGCAACCAAATCCTTAAAAGCATGCTGTACGCTGAAAATTTAGAGGTAAGTCCACGTTGCTATTAAATACAGGTCTGATCTTAGTCCTGGGTGATTCCAGCTCCTGGTTTCTCTGCCATACCATTATATTTGACTTAGTGATATCAGGTCTGTCTCCACTTTATGCATTCAGCTACTACCTTGTCCTTAAAATGAACAAAGTCAGCTGCTGCTAGTGCTGAATGAACAAAGTACAACTGCTGCTAGTGCTGAATGAACAAAGTACAACTGCTGCTAGTGCTGAATGAACAAAGTACAACTGTTGCTAGTGTTGAATGAACAAGTACAACTGCTGCTAGTGCTGATTCATTGCATCTAAAAACCAAATGAAATTATAAGGTGAAAACTTCTATAACCCGAGGTTTATAGTTGTTTTGATGACCTAAGATTTATGAAGTGCTACAGGATATTACCTCCCTTTTTCCTTTAGATAATTTTAACATTCGGAGCTTCTACTACTGCCTTTTATGCTGTTTATTTGACTATAAAAGCAATTATATTATCTAACTTTGAATTTAAAGCAGGTAAACAGTGTTTTTATCAGTCATTTTAAATAAACTGTCTGCAATGTTTGTACATGAACACTTGAGAGTGACAACTAGTGACATTATTTGGGAATGTCTTTTTGTCTGCTGGATAAATCATTTATATGCCATTCACATCAAGAGAAACCCTCTTGCCTTATCACTTACTCAAGAAACCCTCTTACTTTATCACTTACTCAAGAAACCCTCTTGCCTTATCACTTACTCAAGAAACCCTCTTGCCTTATCACTTACTCAAGAAACCCTCTTGCCTTATCACTGACTCAAGAAACACTCTTACTTTATCACTTACTCAAGAAACACTCTTACTTTATCACTTACTCAAGAAACACTCTTACTTTATCACTTACTCAAGTTACTGCAAGTTATAACTTAAAAAACCAACTCTCCCACACACACACAGAGGCGCACACACACAGGCACATATGCACACTCACACACAGGGCTCTGTTTTCATATACACCAGCCGCTAACAATGGCCCATTCATTTGTTTTGAATGAATGTATCAGACAGATTTGCTCTTGACCTAGTTATTACTTTGTGACTCTATCAAGATATTTATAACTGCCCATAAAGCCTGCTGTTCATTTCTAGCACTTCAAAGAATGAGCACAACCAGGCAGTGTTAGCAGCTGGGGTAAATGAGCTTTTCTTCTAGTTGACAATCAGATGTTGTTTACACTGCTCAGTAAAAAAAAAATTGCATATTACAGAAAAACAACTTTTAAGTCTAGAATCTTCATGTCTAAAATAAAAAAAAATAAAAAAATTCCCATAATGTTCACTGTGTGTACAGCTGGATTTGTACAGATACAAACAAAAAGTTCTCTTACTATAGTTTCCCACTGTTAATCTAATATCAGATAATGGTTCAGCTGCATAACTTCATCTGTCAGTCCAGCTAGAGGTCCAGTCAGTAATGTACAAAGTGGGGTGCCGAAGGGGGGGGGGGGGGAGCACTTTTTTTTAATATGGAAGTGTAGCATTTTCTGCCAACTGCTGAGGTTTTTATTTTTTCATGGAAGGGGTGGCAAAATTCTTGGCCCGCCCAGGTCGTTACTAGCCCTACCTACGCTGCTGTGTCCAGGTTCTCCATAAGGAAGTTGATTGTGTCTAATGCCCTTCAGCCCATTTCACAAAGTTGATTGTGTCTAATGCCCTTCAGCCCATTTCACAAAGTTGATTGTGTCTAATGCCCTTCAGCCCATTTCACAAAGTTGATTGTGTCTAATGCCCTTCAGCCCATTTCACAAAGTTTATTGTGTCTAATGCCCTTCAGCCCATGTCACGAAATTGATTGTGTCTAATGCCCTTCAGCCCATTTCACGAAACATTAGGATTGTACCGGAAACTGAGGGCTACTCTCCAAACCAATGTTTTTGAAACAGATCTTTTTGCTTTATATATGTTGAAAAGTTTTCACTCAAATAAAGGCATGCCATTCCTTGTTTACTGTCGGCTGCTCGGTCAAGACATGTGAAAACAAGTGTACAGAACTAAGAGATGTGTTTATGTCAACATGTTTAGTTTTGACAATGTTCTAATAGGATGATGAATGAGTAAGTTGACCAGTTCATTGACACCCCCCCCCCCCAGCATTGGTTGAATAGAAATTTGTTGTTGAGTAATCTTATGTGGACGCATTGTGTCATATCATCAACTGGACAGCTAGCACCAAGGCAGCACTATATGGGTGAGAGGTACATGAAAGTTCTTTGGAAGACAGCTAGCACCAAGGCAGCACTATATGGGTGAGAGGTACATGAAAGTTCTTTGGAACACAGCTAGCACCAAGGCAGCACTATATGGGTCAGAGGTACATGAAAGTTCTTTGGAAGACATCTAGCACCAAGGCAGCACTATATGGGTAAGAGGTACATGAAAGTTCTTTGGAAGACAGCTAACACCAAGGCAGCACTATATGGGTGAGAGGTACATGAAAGTTCTTTGGAAGACATCTAGCACCAAGAAACACTATATGGGTCAGAGGTACATGAAAGTTATTTGGAACACAGCTAACACCAAGGCAGCACTATATGGGTGAGAGGTACATGAAAGTTCTTTGGAAGACATCTAGCACCAAGGCAGCACTATATGGGTCAGAGGTACATGAAAGTTCTTTGGAAGACATCTAGCACCAAGGCAGCACTATATGGGTGAGAGGTACATGAAAGTTATTTGGAAGACAGCTAGCACCAAGGCAGCACTATATGGGTGAGAGGTACATGAAAGTTATTTGGAAGACAGCTAGCACCAAGGCAGCACTATATGGGTGAGAGGTACATGAAAGTTCTCTGGAAGACAGCTAGCACCAAGGCAGCACTATATGGGTGAGAGGTACATGAAAGTTCTTTGGAAGACAGCTAGCACCAAGGAAGCACTATATGGGTGAGAGGTACATGAAAGTTATTTGGAAGACATCTAGCACCAAGGCAGCACTATATGGGTGAGAGGTACATGAAAGTTCTTTGGAAGATAGCTAGCACCAAGGCAGCACTATGTGGGTGAGAGGTACATGAACGTTCTTTGGAAGACAGCTAGCACCAAGGCAGCACTATATGGGTCAGAGGTACATGAAAGTTCTTTGGAAGACAGCTAGCACCAAGGCAGCACTATATGGGTGAGAGGTACATGAAAGTTCTTTGGAACACAGCTAGCACCAAGGCAGCACTATATGGGTCAGAGGTACATGAAAGTTCTTTGGAAGACATCTAGCACCAAGGCAGCACTATATGGGTGAGAGGTACATGAAAGTTCTTTGGAAGACAGCTAACACCAAGGCAGCACTATATGGGTGAGAGGTACATGAAAGTTCTTTGGAAGACATCTAGCACCAAGAAACACTATATGGGTCAGAGGTACATGAAAGTTATTTGGAACACAGCTAACACCAAGGCAGCACTATATGGGTGAGAGGTACATGAAAGTTCTTTGGAAGACATCTAGCACCAAGGCAGCACTATATGGGTCAGAGGTACATGAAAGTTCTTTGGAAGACATCTAGCACCAAGGCAGCACTATATGGGTGAGAGGTACATGAAAGTTCTTTGGAAGACATCTAGCACCAAGGCAGCACTATATGGGTCAGAGGTACATGAACGTTCTTTGGAACAAAGCTAACACCAAGGCAGCACTATATGGGTGAGAGGTACATGAAAGTTCTTTGGAAGACATCTAGCACCAAGGCAGCACTATATGGGTGAGAGGTACATGAAAGTTCTTTGGAAGATAGCTAGCACCAAGGCAGCACTATATGGGTGAGAGGTACATGAAAGTTCTTTGCAAGACAGCTAGCACCAAGGCAGCACTATATGGGTGAGAGGTACATGAAAGTTCTTTGGGAGACATCTAGCACCAAGGCAGCGCTATATGGGTGAGAGGTACATGAAAGTTCTCTGGAAGACAGCTAGCACCAAGGCAGCACTATATGGGTGAGAGGTACATGAAAGTTCTTTGGAAGACAGCTAGCACCAAGGAAGCACTATATGGGTGAGAGGTACATGAAAGTTATTTGGAAGACATCTAGCACCAAGGCAGCACTATATGGGTGAGAGGTACATGAAAGTTCTTTGGAAGACAGCTAGCACCAAGGCAGCACTATATGGGTGAGAGGTACATAAATGTTCTTTGGAAGACAGCTAGCACCAAGGCAGCCCTATATGTATAGACTACTTAAAAGTGATTAGAGGACATTTAGCTCCAAGTGTAGCACTGCAGGAGTGGTGGTTGACATAAAAAGTTGTTAGAGGAAATTTAGCACCAAGTAGCACTGCAGGAGTGGTGGTTAACATGTAGCACTGCAGGAGTGGTGGTTAACATGTAGCATTGCCTCAGGAGTTGTGGTTGACATAAAAAGTGGTTAGAGGACATTTAGTACCAAGTAGCACTGCAGGAGTGGTGGTTAACATGTAGCACTGCAGGAGTGGTGGTTAACATGTAGCACTGCACCAGGAGTGGTAGTTGACATAAAAAGTGGTTAGAGGACATTTAGCACCAAGTAGCACTGCAGGGGTGTTGATTGACATAAAAAGGGGTTAGAGGATTCCTATTACCAAGGTATGACTATAGGGTTGAGAGCCACTTTAAAAGTGGTTGGATCACAATCAGCACCCGAGACAGCACTATAGGCGTGGGGTATATATAAAGGTTGTTAGATGACTTCTGGCACCACTTCAACAGCTTCAACTCAGTGCTGACATTTACACGCACCATATGAACTTCAAATTCGGTGCTAAAACAAAATGGCACAAATTGTCTCTGGCTTTTATTTGACCTGTAACAAATTGACCCCGTTTCATTATTCACTTAAGTTGGAACCAGGCATCCAATACACGGGCTCAAAATGCTTCCTGTCTGTCAGTCTCTCTCTCTCTCTCTCTCTCTCTCTCCCCTTTCTCCTCTCTCTTTCTCACAGTTTATCTCTCCCTCATTACACACAATCCTCCATACACAAAATTAAAAGTGAAGATGTTGATGTCAGATACCATTGTTTTGCACAGTGCTCCTGCTCCGTGTGATGTCCTATACCATTGTGTTGCACAGTGCTCCTGCTCCGTGTGATGTCCTATACCATTGTGTTGCACATTGCTCCTGCTCCGTGTGATGTATAATACCATTGTATTGCACAGTGCTCCTGCTCCGTGTGATATCTGATACCATTGTATAGCACAGTGCTCCTGCTCTGTGTGATGTCTGATACCATTGTGTTGCACAGTGCTCCTGCTGCACGTGCCACCATTTATTTTAACATATTCATCATATGTATATAAGCTTACAGCAACAAAGGTTCAACTAATGATTGAAAAGGATATTATGTCACCACTATGTAACAGACAGAGGGATCTAGCCAACACCTCTATTTTTACCGTGTTTTGAATGCCATCGTGTCTACCATAGTTCTAGTTTCCGATTGAGATTCTCTATATACCATTGTTCTTGTGTCCTATGTATATTTACTGAATGTACAATTGTTCTGGTGTTCGATTGAGATCACCTGTTTAATTTCTGACTATACCATTATTCGGGTGTCCGTTTGAGATCCCCTGTATATTTTCTGAGTGTACCATCATAATTCCGATGTTCGATTGAAATCCCCTGTGTATTCGCTGAGTGTACCATGCAGTATCATAGTTCCGGTGTCTGCCGGTTTCCCCTGTAAGTCATTTTCTGACCCAGACACTGACTTGGTCAGCCGAAGGTACAATAGATATATCTACTTGGTGACTAAAAAGTCGAGATAGCTCACATGATGCGGTCTACGGGTTACCATAACCTTTGAGATTTAGTAGGAACGAAACCTTTGCATACAGCTGGTAACATCGTCTCACAGACACTCAACTTCTCCTGGAAACCTTTGCATATAGCTGCACATCGTCTCACAGACACTCAACTTCTCCTGGAAACCTTTGCATATAGCTGGTTACATCGTCTCACAGACACTCAACTTCTCCTGGAAACCTTTGCATATAGCTGGTTACATCGTCTCACAGACACTCAACTTCTCCTGGAAACCTTTGCATATAGCTGGTTACATCGTCTCACAGACACTTAACTTCTCCTGGAAACCTTTGCATACAGCTGGTTACATCGTCTCACAGACACTCAACTTCTCCTGGAAACCTTTGCATATAGCTGGTTACATCGTCTCACAGACACTCAACTTCTCATGGAAACCTTTGCATACAGCTGGTAACATCGTCTCACAGACACTCAACTTCTCCTGGAAACCTTTGCATATAGCTGTTTACATCGTCTCACAGACACTCAACTTCTCCTTTAAACCTTTGCATATAGCAGGTAACATCGTCTCACAGACACTCAACTTCTCCTGGAAACCTTTGCATATAGCTGGTTACATCGTCTCACAGACACTCAACTTCTCCTGGAAACCTTTGCATATAGCTGGTAACATCGTCTCACAGACACTCAACTTCTCCTGGAAACCTTTGCATATAGCTGGTTACATCGTCTCACAGACACTCAACTTTTCCTGGAAACCTTTGCATATAGCTGGTTACATCGTCTCACAGACACTGAACTTCTCATGGAAACCTTTGCATACAGCTGGTAACATCGTCTCACAGACACTCAACTTCTCCTGGAAACCTTTGCATATAGCTGGTTACATCGTCTCACAGACACTCAACTTCTCATGGAAACCTTTGCATATAGCTGGTTACATCGTCTCACAGACACTCAACTTCTCATGGAAACCTTTGCATACAGCTGGTAACATCGTCTCACAGACACTCAACTTCTCCTGGAAACCTTTGCATATAGCTGTTTACATCGTCTCACAGACACTCAACTTCTCCTTTAAACCTTTGCATATAGCAGGTAACATCGTCTCACAGACACTCAACTTCTCATGGAAACCTTTGCATACAGCTGGTAACATCGTCTCACAGACACTCAACTTCTCCTGGAAACCTTTGCATACAGCTGGTTACATCGTCTCACAGACACTCAACTTCTCCTGGAAACCTTTGCATATAGCTGGTTACATCGTCTCACAGACACTCAACTTCTCATGGAAACCTTTGCATACAGCTGGTTACATCGTCTCACAGACACTCAACTTCTCCTGGAAACCTTTGCATATAGCTGGTTACATCGTCTCACAGACACTCAACTTCTCCTGGAAACCTTTAATTAAATTTCATGTTGAAAGTACAACTTGTACTACCAGTGTCTGGGTAACTGTACTGATTGAGGCCGGGGGGGGGGGGGGGGTTTGGTTTTACAACTTGGCATTGTTGTAAACTTTTTCTTGTCTTAACCAGAGCACATCTATTTATAAGTGGCTTTAGTGGAAATGTAAAGACTCAAAGTGATCAATGTGTGAATGTGATCTCTTTCTGTAGATGTGAGAGAGAAAGGTGTGAATGTGATCTCTTTCTGTAGATGTGAGAGAGAAAGGTGTGAATGTGATCTCTTTCTGTAGATGTGAGAGAGAAAGGTGTAGCTTTGAAGGCTGATAAACAGTGAGGCTTAAGTCGTGCATGTGATAAGGGTAATAGTAGGGTAATGTGAGGTAATTTGAGGACAATGTGAGGGGCTTGTGGGCTGGGTGGAGGGAGAGTGCAATTTATTGGCTATAATCTTGTGTCTAGTTGGGTGCTAAGGGGCAGTTGCCCCGGGCGCCAACAACCGGTGTGCCCCAAAATCGTCAATTATGCATATATGTGGACCTACATGTATCATTCATGATGAAACGGGGGGGGCGCCATTTTTTAAAGTCTATGGCATTAGATGGGCGGGTCTAAAATGGCGCCCCAATTTTGTGGGGTGGGCCATAAGACTAGACACGTCTCGGTTATAGAGGTCCTGTCTTGGGATATTTAAAATGTCTACATTTCTATTTCCCCCATCGATCCATCTCGTAACCGGGAAGCTGAAAGTTGGCCAGTTTTATTTAAGACCATGGTTCGCTTATCGATGGAGATCTTTTACATTCTCGGTTGTCTGGTTCATGATAGGACAAAATTCCCTGGCAGCATTGACGACTACTTGGTCGGCTTATGGTGGCATTTGCAGGCGCTCTTAATTATGAAACATTTATGATATTTTAAAAAAACTTCCCTTTTTATCTGTGTTGGAGTCAAGGGCTTGTCGCCGTCCTCTCTGAGATTAGTTTTCGTTGAAAGTATTATTGTTTAAGATTGATTTTGGTTATTGAAAGAAGGTCGAAAATGAAGCTGAGTTTGAAATGTTTCTCTCTATTTAGATTTACATTGAACGTTCAAGTTTGAAGATTTTCTCAGAAACAATTTATTGACGACCCCAGGGTTAACCAAAAAAAAAAACAAAGACTTGATAATGAAAAAAAAAAGTATTATTATTATTTTCTTTTTACTTCATCAAACATTTTAAAGCAGGGATGGGCTACCTTTTTGTGCAGAGGTCCGCATGAAAGTTTATTGATTGATTTGTATGAATCTAATGAGTTCTAGATCATTTTCTTATAGTTCAATTCGGAAATAAGCGATGGGTTTAATGTATTTATTAACTATAAGAAATAACCCGCCACCCATCGACTGCATTTACTTGACAAAACGTGCATTCATACTTGACAAAACGTGCATTCATACTTAACAAAACGTGCATTCATACTTAACAAAACGTGCATTCATACTTAACAAAACGTGCATTCATACTTGACAAAACGTGCATTCATACTTAACAAAACGTGCATTCATACTTAACAAAACGTGCATTCATACTTAACAAAACGTGCATTCATACTTAACAAAACGTGCATTCATACTTAACAAAACGTGCATTCATACTTAACAAAACGTGCATTCATACTTAACAAAACGTGCATTCATACTTGACAAAACGTGCATTCATACTTAACAAAACGTGCATTCATACTTAACAAAACGTGCATTCATACTTAACAAAACGTGCATTCATACTTAACAAAACGTGCATTCATACTTAACAAAACGTGCATTCAAGTAACGCACTTACGATAATCAAATTGAGTGCCAACCCTCCCCCCCCCCGTCCCAGTTACGCCACCGCACACTTTTTCACGCCCCTAAACTATAATTTCCCAACTCTTTTACACCGCATATTTATTACATAACTAGCCAATATGCGCGGGATTGCATTCAGATAAAACAACTTCTGTTACGATGGAGTCCCGTTTCGAAATAGGATCCATATTCTGGTGGGTTTTCTTTTCCCGGCGGAATCCCTTTTTACGGTCGGATCCCGCTTCCCGATAGAAGCCCGATGTGATCTCTTTCCCTTTGGGATCCCGGTGGATTCTCATTTCCCCGATGGGATCCCTTTTACGCTGGGACTCCGTTCCCCGATGGGATCCCGTACCTGTTGAGATTCAATTCTCCGCTGGGTCCTTTTTCTCGATGGGATCCCGTTTCCCTATGGAATCGTATTCCCCGATTTTTTCCGTCTTTTGTTTGATCCCGTTACCCGTGGGATCCAGTTCCCCGTGAGATCCCATAAATAGATCACCATCGAAATATAAAAATAAATGAATGCTAGAGATATTCAAGGCTATGCCTTGCTAGAGATATTCAAGGCTATGCCTTGCTAGAGATATTCAAGGCTATGCCTTGCTAGAGATATTCAAGGCTATGCCTTGCTAGAGATCTTCAAGGCAATGCCTTGCTAGAGATATTCAAGGCTATGCCTTGCTAGAGATATTCAAGGCTATGCCTTGCTAGAGATATTCAAGGCTATGCCTTGCTAGAGATATTCAAGGCTATGCCTTGCTAGAGATATTCAAGGCTATGCCTTGCTAGAGATATTCAAGGCTATGCCTTGCTAGAGATATTCAAGGCTATGCCTTGCTAGAGATCTTCAAGGCAATGCCTTGCTAGAGATATTCAAGGCTATGCCTTGCTAGAGATATTCAAGGCTATGCCTTGCTAGAGATATTCAAGGCTATGCCTTGCTAGAGATATTCAAGGCTATGCCTTGCTAGAGATATTCAAGGCTATGCCTTGCTAGAGATGTTCAAGGCTATGCCTTGCTAGAGATATTCAAGACAGTGCCTTGCTAGAGATATTCAAGGCTATGCCTTGCTAGAGATATTCAAGGCTATGCCTTGCTAGAGATATTCAAGGCTATGCCTTGCTAGAGATCTTCAAGGCAATGCCTTGCTAGAGATGTTCAAGGCTATGCCTTGCTATATAGCCTTGCTATAGATATTCGAGGCTATGCCTTGCTAGAGATATTCAAGCCAGTGCCTTGCTCGAGATATTCAAGCCAGTGCATTGCTAGAGATATTCAAGGCTATGCCTTTCTAGAGATATTCAGGCCAGTGCCTTGCTAGAGATATTCAAGCCAGTGCCTTGCTAGAGATATTCAAGCCAGTGCCTTGCTAGAGATATTCAAGCCAGTGCCTTGCTAGAGATATTCAAGCCAGTGCCTTGCTCGAGATATTCAAGCCAGTGCATTGCTAGAGATATTCAAGGCTATGCCTTTCTAGAGATATTCAGGCCAGTGCCTTGCTAGAGATATTCAAGCCAGTGCCTTGCTAGAGATATTCAAGCCAGTGCCTTGCTAGAGATATTCAAGCCAGTGCCTTGCTCGAGATATTCAAGCCAGTGCATTGCTAGAGATATTCAAGGCTATGCCTTTCTAGAGATATTCAGGCCAGTGCCTTGCTAGAGATATTCAAGCCAGTGCCTTGCTAGAGATATTCAAGGCTATGCCTTGCTAGAGATATTCAAGGCCTTGCTAGATATATTCAAGGTAGTGCCTTACAATAGATATTCAAGCCAGTGCCTTGCTAGAGATATTCAAGGCCTTGCTAGAGATATTCAAGGCTAGAGATGGTTATCATCGTGCTGTAGGCGAAATCTTTCTAGCGTGTTCTCCTTATGTGTCTCCACATTTGACACTACATAGTTTTTAAAGACAAAATGCTTCTCTCAGTGCTCACTCCCTAGGAATCAGACACCGCAGAAATGTTGGCCAATATCAATGTTCTGAATTTATACTTGTTGGAAGATGAGGTCATTCTTATTAATACCAAAGTAATAAACTCTACTTTTTGTTTTAAAATGAGCTCTGCTCATTAGTGATAGTGGTCAATTTCCAAGTCCGTCTAGCGCAGTAGTTCTCAACCTTCCTAATGCCGCGACCCTTTAATGCAGCTCCTCATGTTGTGGTGACCCCCAACCATGAAATTATTTTCATTGCTACTTCATACATATGCGTTTTCCGATGGTCTTAGGCGACCCCTGTGTAAGAGTCGTTCGACCCCCAAAGGGGTCGCGACACACGGGTTGAGAACCGCTGGTCTAGCAAGATAGAATGGTTTACAAAATGACAATCTGCGAGTATCTTTCAAATTGTGTGATATTAAAAATCCATTTTTAAAAATTTTTTTTAGTCGCCGACTTTGAAAGGCTCTTACTGTAGAAGGTGGTTAAAAAGATTGTGTTGTATTTAGTGGAATGTGTTTTTGGTGTGGTTAAATAAGAGTTTTGAACAAATTCATGACAGCTTTCTTGTTAAGTCACCTTAAACCAGACATTTGTCACTTGACGAAGGCCACCCAATGCATAAGGAATATTTTCGTTTAGCGGTGCAGAAGTAGGTTTCTATTGCCGAGTTTAATATCTGAAACGTTTGCCTAGCACAAGTCTTACTTTTTAAAAAGTTTCTGTATTGAAGTATCGAGTAAACCGGTTTATTACTGAATGAATTCAAGAAAACAGTTCTGGTGCAGTGTATCTCATCTTATTATGCGCCGTACACGGTTCTCAAATCTACTCTCCCGAGGACTGTAACACACAGCGGGACGTTAGGAGTTCAGGATATGGCTCCAAGGGGGGTTGGGGGGGGGGTGAGGGAGATGGCCTAAAAAAGTTTAAGATCCACTGGTTAAGATTATGAACCAGTCGATCAGATCGATGTAGAATTTGTGGAAATTAATGTAGAAAGTAACGGTGGGGATCTTTTAGCTGAAGATAGATCAATAGATATACCTGAATAGATCAATAGATACAAAATCAATACCGTTAAATCGGGAGATAATAAAAACCGTCTGGCAATGGTGACCATGGTGATGGCCGGTGAACTTAATGACTCCCCATGAACTTAATGACTCCACATGGACTTAATAACTCCCCATGAACTTAATGACTCCCCATGAACTTAATGACTCCCCATGAACTTAATGATTCCCCATGAGCTTAATGACTCCCCATGAACTTAATGACTCCCCATGAACTTAATGACTCCCCATGAACTTAATGACTCCCCATGAACTTAATGACTCCCCATGAACTCTTCTGCTTCGTCGTGGGTCGACGGGTTTTCGGGCAGGTGATCTTCCAATTTTGGACAGCCTTACTTTCATTAATCATTTGAAATATGGCGCACACTCGATTTAGGAAGTCGAAATATATCTACATGTATTGAATAGTGCATCTTTATGTTGTCGAAATTAAACAGATTTAAATCCGGGGAATCGACTTTATTAAAACCAATTTCCATTTTATTCCATTTCCCATAAGATCATAACCAGTATTAAAAAACAAATGAAAAGAACAAAAATCTCCGGCTGATGGCGGGTCTATGAAAGGTTTTACCGCCGAAGTTTTATCAAAGGTTTTACCTCCGAAGTTTTATGAAAGGTTTTACCTCCGAAGTTTTATGAAAGGTTTTACCGCCGAAGTTTTATGAAAGGTTGTACCTCCGAAGTTTTATGAAAGGTTTTACCACCGAAGTTTTATGAAAGGTTTTACCGCCGAAGTTTTATGAAAGGTTTTACCGCCGAAGTTTTATGAAAGGCTTTACCGCCGAAGTTTTATGAAAGGTTTTACCGCCGAAGTTTTATGAAAGGTTTTACCGCCGAAGTTTTATGAAAGGTTTTACCGCCGAAGTTTTATGAAAGGCTTTACCGCCGAAGTTTTATGAAAGGTTTTACCGCCGAAGTTTTATGAAAGGTTTTACCGCCGAAGTTTTATGAAAGGTTTTACCGCCGAAGTTTTATGAAAGGCTTTACCGCCGAAGTTTTATGAAAGGTTTTACCGCCGAAGTTTTATGAAAGGTTTTACCGCCGAAGTTTTATGAAAGGTTTTACCGCCGAAGTTTTATGAAAGGTTTTACCGCCGAAGTTTTATGAAAGGTTTTACCGCCGAAGTTTTATGAAAGGCTTTACCGCCGAAGTTTTTCTTTATGTGTGAGCTATTTCCTTGCTTCAACTCCCGGCCAGGATATCCTAGCCCCACTGTTGGAGGGTAAGATTATGCTGACACCAGTCACGCGATATCTTAGCCACGGATTAACACGAGACACGAGGTCTGCAACCTTTACTCATTAGCGGCCTCACCTTCCTGTCTTACCAAGGCACCAGCTTGTTTGTGTTAATCAAGGACAAGGGTTGGTCTGAGCCAGCAAGGGTTGGTCTGTGCCAGCAGGGGTTGGTCTTTGCCAGCAGTGGTTGGTTTGTGTCAGCAGGGTTGGTCAGTGTCAGCTGGGGTTTATTTATGTCGATAGGGGTTGGTTTGTGTCAGCAGGGGTTGGTATGTGCCAGCAGGGGTTAGTCTGTGCCACCAGGGGTTGGTCTGTGGCAGTATGGGTTAGTTTGTGTCAGCAGGGTTCGGTCAGTGTCAGCAAGGGTTGGTCTATGACAGCTGGGGTTTATTTATGTCGATAGGGGTTGGTTTGTGGCAGCAGGGGTTGGTTTGGGGCTGCATGGGTTGGTTTGTGTCAGCATGGGTTGGTCTTTGTTAGCATGGGTTGGTCTGTGTTAGCATGGGTTGATCTGTGTTAGCAGATGTGTTTCTTCTATATAAGCTGGGGTTGAGCTACAGTGCCTGGATTAGTTCAGTTTAAAGTTTTTAACCTTTTGTTCCTTGTCCTTTTTTATAGAGTGGATTGCGGTCCTAGTGTTAAGTTATTACAGCATTTATGATATGAGTAACATCATGTTATAAGTAGGACTCAAATTACTTTGACTTATAGTAACGTTCATAGGTTAGATCTCTTTATAAGAAAAATGCCGATGACATATTTGAATTAAGAGACTCAAGTTTATGGCTTTGAAGTGCGTGTATATTTTAAGTACACACAATCTTTACAAGTATATGACACATGCTTCCTACCATGGGGACTAAAATAATCTATAACTTAAAAGTGATCATTGTTGCCTATTTGAACGAGAAGCCAGTTGTGGAATTCGATGTTTGTGGTGTTGAGCTTTGATCGGCAGGGAGAACTCCGTTAGGATTTGGAGGATCATGGAGAACTTCTGGCCTCTCCCTGAGGATTTGGGGGATCAGGGAGAACTTCTGGCCTCTCCCTGAGGATTTGGAGGATCATGGAGAACTTCTGGCCTCTCCCTGAGGATTTGGAGGATCATGGAGAACTTCTGGCCTCTCCCTGGGGATTTGGGGGATCAGGGAGAACTTCTGGCCTCTCCCTGAGGATTTGGAGGATCATGGAGAACTTCTGGCCTCTCCCTGAGGATTTGGAGGATCAGGGATAAAGAGGTGGGGGTTTTTTATTCGTAAAATAGAACCTAGTATGTAAAAATATTTGAATTTCTGTTGACTTATTTTTGAATGTCCGTTGGCTAACTCGCATCGAAGTGATGACGATATGCACACTTACTTGAAAAGCTGGAGCACCTGGGCCTGAAAAAAAGGATCATGTGAGAATAAAGTCATGTTATATGGCCTAGCTATTCATTCTAGTACGTGCGTTACGGGCTATGTTGACTTAATACATATCTAAATATCGCCATAATGATTGTAAGATTTCATGAGTGGTTTGAAAAGTCTGTTGGAGAATCTTCCGACCCACTCTGTTCACGTATACCTTGCCATATACTTAGAAGGCATAGGAAGTGGGGAGACAGGACGGTCAACCCCGGGTGACATTTTTGTCATAAGGAAGGGAAAAGAGTTGTTTTGTGGAAGAGGGGTGGCAGAAATCTTGGTGGAAGAGGGGTGGCAGAAATCTTGGCCTGCCCCGAGTGGCACTAACCTTAGCTACGATACTGCATATACACAAACATATTATGGTTTTGAAGCACTTTCAGTCGTCTTTCGCATGTTTTTTAAATATTTTTATTTGACATGAGACGATTAAGTTACTTATGTGACAGTAACAGATCTTAAGTTACTTATGTGACAGTAACAGATCTTAAGTTACTTATGTGACAGTAACAGATCTTAAGTTACTTATGTGACAGTAACAGATCTTAAGTTACTTATGTGACAGTAACAGATCTTAAGCTACTTATGTGACAGTAAAGGATCTTAAGCTACTTATGTGACAGTAACAGATCTTAAGTTACTTATGTGACAGTAACAGATCTTAAGTTACTTATGTGACAGTAACAGATCTTAAGTTACTTATGTGACAGTAACAGATCTTAAGTTACTTATGTGACAGTAACAGATCTTAAGTTACTTATGTGACAGTAACAGATCTTAAGCTACTTATGTGACAGTAAAGGATCTTAAGCTACTTATGTGACAGTAACAGACCTTAAGTTACACAACCACCTTCTTACCTACTGTCAACTGAACCTGTGCAACTCACATCATTCACGGAAAACATATGTTAGTGGATCTCACTCTCTCATCACCTCCACATAGAGGACCTTTCATTGAAAACATATGTTAGTGGATCTCACTCTCACATCACTTCCACATAGAGTACCTTTCATCGAAAACATATGTTAGTGGATCTCACTATCACATCACTTCCACATAGAGTACCTTTCATTAAAAACATATGTTAGTGGATCTCACTCTCTCATCACCTTCACATAAGAGTATTACCTTTCATTGAATGCATATGTTAGTGGATCTCACTCTCTGTCATCACCTCCACATAAGAGTACCTTTCATTGAAAACATAATTATGTTAGTGGATCTCATACTCTCTCTCATCACCTCCACATAAGCATCTTTCATTGCATACATAATATGTTAGTGGGTCTCACTCTCTCATCACTTCCAAATTGAGATACTTAACCTTTTTATATGGGTCTATGCTTAAAGTAGAATGAAACTGGGTTAGCTCCGATCTATTGTGACTTGTATCCCTCCCTTCCAGCCCCAGCACACTCACACAGGTCCAATCTCGCCTAGACAATAGGATATTGAGATAAAGGCACAAGTGGAATGTCTGTTACCAGATCCTGAAGGTGTGGGGTGGTGGGGTGAGCGTGGCGTGAGTCAGATTTAGGCGTGTACACTCACGGAGATTGCCAGTAAAACACGAACTGAGTTCAGGGGTCGTGACTCCACATCAGTGCTTCTCAAAGCTGGGACTCCTAGTTGCCGGTGTCCCCACTTAAATATAATTTTAAACATGGGCACGTTCATTTCACACAGGTGTATAACCCATTGTATACAAACCTCGCTACTCTCAGCTGTTGTTAACATCAGCTTATTTTATTGGTGCAATCAGCTTTTTTTTTATTGGTGCAATCATCTATTGGTACTATCATCTTTAGGTGATATCATCTATTGGTACCATCATCTTTAGGTACCATCAGCTTTAGGTGATATCATCTATTGGTACTATCATCTTTAGGTGGCATCATCTATTGGCACCATCAGCTTTAGGTGACTCATCTAATGGTGACATCACATATTAGTGCAATGAGCAATGGGTGACATCAGCGATCGATACCATCAGCGTAATGTCACGTCATTTATTGGAAAAAGGGGAGTCTAAAAGTATTTAACAAGTTTGTTAACATCTAGACTAGTTCTAAAGAAGATGTTATACCCGCTGATATATATATATATACAGACCTTGGTCCTGCGTGGATTTGTGTCTGTTACGCTCTTCAGCTAATGCATTGCGTGCTCTTTGAAAACCTTGCGCCTATAGAAGAAATGGGCTTAAATGTGTAGCATTGATTGTTTCCTGTAATACAACAAGACACACACGCACACATTCTACACGCACGCACACACATTCAGCACGCGCGCACATTCCGCTCAGCCCTCGCACACACACATCCAATATAATACAATCTACATTCCCACGGACTAGATTCATTGATTCTTGACTATGTCTTATCACGGCATTCACCATCAGCATGTTATTGTTAAACATTGCAGGCTACCCCCCCCTCCCACCAACATATCACTGGGTGGAGCTTAAGCTTTACACTTCATACTACCTCCTTTGCCACTAACATATCAATCGTGCACTCTACCCCCTTTGCCACTAACATATCAATCGTGCACTCTACCCCACTCTACCCCCTTTGCCACTAACATATCAATCGTGCACTCTACCCCACCCCACTCTACCCCCACCCCACACCACTCTACCCCAACCCCACCCCACTCTACCCCAACCCCACCCCTCTCTACCCCCTTTGCCACTAACATATCAATCGTGCACTCTACCCCACTCTACCCCCTTTGCCACTAACATATCAATCATGCACTCTACCCCACTCTACCCCCTTTGCCACTAACATATCAATCGTGCACTCTACCCCACCCCACTCTACCCCCACCCCACCCCACTCTACCCCCACCCCCACCACTCTACCCCCTTTGCCACTAACATATCAATCGTGCACTCTACCCCACCCCACTCTACCCCCACCCCACACCACTCTACCCCAACCCCACCCCACTCTACCCCCTTTGCCACTAACATATCAATCGTGCACTCTACCCCACCCCACTCTACCCCCACCCCACACCACTCTACCCCAACCCCACCCCACTCTACCCCCACCCCACTCTACCCCCACCCCACTCTACCCCACCCCACTCTACCCCACACCACTCTACCCCAACCCCACCCCACTCTACCCCCACCCCACTCTACCCCCACCCGACTCTTCCCCCACCCCACTCTACCCCACCACACTCTACCCCCACCCCACTCTACCCCTACCCCACTCTACCCCCACCCCACTCCACTCTACCCCCACCCCACTTTGCACACTTGCTGATGTTGACTGTCTGAGCAAACATGTCAAGTCAGCAGTTTCAAGCTAACGTCCACATCAACATATTAGAAATAAGCCATCTACCGTGTTTGTAACACTGAGTTTGGTTTGTGAATGAAACTGACCAGCCCGGCGTGTTACGGTCTGTCGCTAACAGCCAACATATGTAAGATATAATGACACCAACTAGACACTAGACACGTCTTGGTTACTGGGCCACGTTTATATATAGTAACATGTCAAATTACGTCACGCTCGGGGGGGGGGGGGGTGTCTCGTGAATTTGTGACAGGGAGGGGAGGGGTTAAACAATTGGTGACTTCGTGTTATTTTTTAAAGCGCACACCTTTTCCGGTGGAGGGGTAAAAAAATTTTGACAGGGGGGAGGGGGGTCTAAAAAAGGTCATTTTTTGCGTGACGTACTTTGCGAACGATCCCTAATGGTTTTTCTCCCAAACTGCTGGTGTAGCCGTCCAAGTGTGGGCTTGTAGCCATCCAAGTGTGGGCTTGTAGCCATCCAAGTGTGGGATTGTAGCCATCCAAGTGTGGGCTTGTAGCCATCCAAATGTGGGCTTGCAGCCATCCAAGTGTGGGCTTGTAGCCATCCAAGTGTGGGCTTGTAGCAATCCAAGTGTGGGCTTGTAGCCATCCAAATGTGGGATTGTGGGACAGGAGTGGAACTTCATATAAACAAAACATACCCATCGTACAAGTGCTGAAATAACATTGAGTCTCAACTCTGGATTGTAAAGATTGTGAATTCGTCCAGTCACAATCATTACAAGCATTGCGATTGCACAAAATAGTGTTTTCATCCGTTTAAATCGCTCGGCTCGCGGTAACAGCGTAGCACTGTCGCAACTAACAATGGAAATGTGCTATTTGTTTGTCCAGATATGCATTCCCCCAATGGCTGACATTTCATGCTGACCCCGCCCTGGTTGTTATGGTGATATCCGGTGTGCAAATGTCCCCCGGTGACCCGCCCTGCTGCACACAATAATTCGTTACCAGCATTTCTGTGATACATTGTACTTGCTATGTACAATATAAATACTTGCTTTGATAAAAAGCCTGCCATCGCTAAAGGCATTATATACTATATATACAAACTATGTAGGTGAAATGTAATGCAACTATAAGTATGCCCATCTCTCACTATTCGAGTCTCACTTTTCGCCAATCGCAATCCATGTCTCACTATTCGCACTCTCTATCCATCTCTCACTATCTACGTCTTTCTTACGCTTCAGGCCCATAATGGGCTCTAAGTCCATGCCCCACTATCCACATCAGTCCTTCCCGTCAGGCCCAGTTTGTGGGTCCCACTGTTCACATATATTGTGTTATCTCATGTCGTAAATGTTTTATTATTGTCATTAACAGTTTTCTTAATCCAGTTCCATCTCTGTCGAACCGCCGTCTGTTCTTATCACTCTCCCACCCTCATTTTGACCGTACCTCGCTATCTTTCTTTCACTCTCTCTCTCTTTCTCTTTCTGCTAGCCAGCGTCTCTTTCGGAAAATTTGATCCAGGGATGCATTTCAGGTGTTTAAAGGAACGAGACATTATGTCTTCTCTGGACAAGCTCTGGATCTGCTACGGGAAGAATGACTAAAAGGAAAGCTGACCCCAGTCTCCCTTCCAACGTCCCCCTTTTTTCAGTCTTCTCCTTCCTACACCCCATCTGTGTGTGTCACTCATTCCCACGCTTCTTCTTTGCTTATACGTCTCCCTCCAATCCATCTTAATCCCTACTTACAAGCCTTGCGTATGGCTCACTCCGTTGTTTACCAACATGTCCATGAAATGTGCATGACAGAAACTGTACACTGTGTTCTAACCTGGAGTTATAGAAACATGACTTTGACGCGAGGACTGTACACTGTGTTCAAACTTGGAGTGTCTGACCTAATCATTCTTGTACCATCCCTCTGATGTTATGACTCTGAATTTGGACATCTTGTATTATTACATCTATATCCCATTACATAACATCTTGTATTGTTACATCTAAATCCCATTACATAACATCTTGTATTATTACATCTATATCCCATTCCATAACACCTTGTATTGTTACATCTATATCCCATTCCATAACATCTTGTATTGTTACATCTATATCCCATTCCATAACATCTTGTATTGTTACATCTATATCCCATTCCATAACATCTTATATTCCTATAGATATGTCTACATGCCACGACTACCACCGACACTGTGCTTTTGGTTGAAATGTTGACCTCATTCGGTCAATGTTACAGTTGACCTTTACACGGGGTCAAATCTCCCATCTCTCCCTCTCTTTTCTTATATCAAAGCTAATGGAACGTGCCGGAGATTCTGCCTCAGGGCTTGTAATCATTTGATGTCAATGTCAAGTTGTCAGTTGGCGTGTTGGTTGTCATCAAAGACACGAGCACTGCTGTCTGTTGGCGTGTTGGTTGTCATCAAAGACACAAGCACTGCTGTCTGTTGGCGTGTTAGTTGTCATCAAAGACACAAGCACTGCTGTCTGTTGGCGTATTGGTTGTCATCAAAGACACAAGCACTGCTGTCTGTTGGCGTGTTGGTTGTCATCAAAGACACAAGCACTGCTGTCTGTTGGCGTGTTGGTTGTCATCAAAGACACACGCACTGCTGTCTGTTGGCGTGTTGGTTGTCATCAAAGACACAAGCACTGCTGTCTGTAGGCGTGTTGGTTGTAATCAAAGACACAAGCACTGCTGTCTGTTGGCGTGTTGGTTGTCATCAAAGACACAAGCACTGCTGTCTGTTGGCGTGTTGGTTGTCATCAAAGACACAAGCACTGCTGTCTGTTGGCGTGTTGGTTGTCATCAAAGACACAAGCACTGCTGTCTGTTGGCGTGTTGGTTGTCATCAAAGTCACAAGCACTGCTGTCTGTTGGCGTGTTGGTTGTCATCAAATACACAAGCACTGCTGTCTGTTGGCGTGTTGGTTGTCATCAAAGACACAAGCACTGCTGTCCAAATCAATATGAGTATGTCAGTCCGGCCACTGACTGAGGTCAAATCCTTTGATGAGTTGACCAAATGCCATCAGAAATTGATTGACGTCAAATCCTTTGATGAGTTGACCAAATGCCATCAGAAATTGATTGACGTGAAATCCTTTGATGAGTTGACCAAATACCATCAGAAATTGATTGACGTCAAATCCTTTGATGAGTTGACCAAATACCATCAGAAATTGATTGACGTCAAATCCTTTGATGAGTTGACCAAATTCCATCAAAAAATTGATTGACGTCAAATCCTTTGATGAGTTGACCAAATTCCATCAGAAATTGATTGACGTCAAATCCTTTGATGAGTTGACCAAATACCATCAGAAATTGATTGACGTCAAATCCTTTGATGAGTTGACCAAATACCATCAGAAATTGATTGACGTCAAATCCTTTGATGAGTTGACCAAATTCCATCAAAAAATTGATTGACGTCAAATCCTTTGATGAGTTGACCAAATTCCTTCAGAAATTGATTGACGTCAAATCCTTTGATGAGTTGACCAAATTCCATCAGAAATTGATTGACGTCAAATCCTTTGATGAGTTGACCAAATTCCATCAGAAATTGATTGACGTCAAATCCTTTGATGAATTGACCAAATACCATCAGAAATTGATTGACGTCAAATCCTTTGATGAGTTGACCAAATTCCATCAGAAATTGATTGACGTCAAATCCTTTGATGAGTTGACCAAATACCATCAGAAATTGATTGACGTCAAATCCTTTGATGGGTTGACCAAATACCATCAGAAATTGATTGACGTCAAATCCTTTGATGAGTTGACCAAATACCATCAGAAATTGATTGACGTCAAATCCTTTGATGAGTTGACCAAATACCATCAGAAATTGATTGACGTCAAATCCTTTGATGAGTTGACCAAATTCCATCAGAAATTGATTGACGTCAAATCCTTTGATGAGTTGACCAAATACCATCAGAAATTGATTGACGTCAAATCCTTTGATGAGTTGACCAAATACCATCAGAAATTGATTGACGTCAAATCCTTTGATGAGTTGACCAAATACCATCAGAAATTGAGACCGCGTGTTATTTTTCAATCTTGTAACAATAACTTCGCTTTTTTTCGTGGCTGGCTGGCAAAATTTTAGGACGGCTAATTAACCCACTTCCCGTCAACCCAACGAGCTGAAACTTGGCACATAGACTCGTTGCCGATGACAACACATTCTTTCAATATTTCAGTCCCACGCCCCGACCCTCAAAAATCAGTTTTTCAAAGTCAAGATGAAGAAAATATGATGCCTCCGACTTCACCCAATAAAAGTCCCGATAACTGCGCTAAATAAGATTCTTTTTTTAAAAAATATATCGCAAGTGCGTTTGGTGCGTACTATTTTATTTTGTTTTTCTGAAATATTTTGTTCAACAAATCTGCGATGTAAAAGCGGGGGGGGGGGGGGGGGGGGGTCATTAGAATAGTAATGTAAAATAAAATGATTAAAACATGCATCTAAAAGATTTTTACGAAAATTTTGCTTTTAGGGGCTGCTTAATTTTGTTATGATCTTTTTATCCTGCGTGTGATTGCGCCATCCAACATAACACCATGGAAACTTGTTGCCGGAGTGCACATAGACGAGTGCGCTTGACTGATGACTTACTTGTAGAGAGCATCTCCAGTCTCCAGACTTTGATAAAAGGAGAAAGCTACGTTTGTCTAGCCGAAGCTTCTCTGTTTGCCCACGGCTCAGCGGCTATTTGCCCGTAATTTAGCTCAGCTTACTTTCGGACCGTCCCTCGCGTTCTTGTCCCATCTGACGTGCCTGCGACATGTTTGTGTTTTCCTTTCAGAGTTGGGGGGCAATTTTGTCAGAATTCTAAACCGGCCGTTTCTAACAAAGCCCTTCCGCATATTTTACATAGTATTGGTGATTCCTGCCGCCCCCCCCCTAATAAATTACCCCACCTACAAGCACATACACGCATAAGGGTTGATGAAGTGATTGTGGGTTAAACCGGACACGTCTTTCCAAGTATGTACATGCCGAGGAAAAGCGGCGCCCGGGGCAAAGCTTGAAGATGGCACCCGCCAATATGTAGACATAAATTCCCTCCCGCGGATCATTAGGCACCCCTTGTCTTTGTGAAGTCATTGGCATTTTATCGTTTACTTCACTATACATGTCCTTTTGCCGCCTCGGGGTAGTGCCCCCTTTCTACCGGCCCTGCTTCCATGTCACGTTTCAAATTGCGTACCGGTATAAAATTATTTGTTGTGTGACGTCACCACAGCTGCAAGTATTTCTTGCGGTATTTGCTGCTATCGAGCTATCTGTCAAATAATCATAAGCATTTGTGTATCTGCTGGACTTGATACTAAAAAACTTTCTCTGTAACAGTATACACCCAGTTTGTCAAATCAGTGAGCCGTGCAAGCTGTAGTTGATTAAATGGCTCAAGCCAACACAACGCCTCACTCGGGGTTAAGATATCAGTTGGTAACTACGCATGGCTAGGATTGGTGATTGGGTAAATACGCAGAGCTAGGATTGGTGATAAGGTAAATACGCAGAGCTAGGATAGTGATTGGGTAAATACGCACGGCTAGAATTGGTGATTGGGTAAATACGCAGAGCTAGAATTGGTGATTGGGTAAATACGCACTGCTAGGATTGGTGATTGGGTAAATACGCAGAGCTAGAATTGGTGATTGGGTAAATACGCACTGCTAGGATTGGTGATTGGGTAAATACGCAGAGCTAGAATTGGTGATTGGGTAAATACGCACGGCTTGGATTGGTGATTGGTAAATATGCAGAGCTAGAATTGGTGATTGGGTAAATACGCACAGTTAGGATTGGTGATTGGGTAAATACGCACGGCTAGGATTGGTTATTAGGTAAATACGCAGAGCTAGAATTGGTGATTGGGTAAATACGCAGAGTTAGGATTGGTGATTGGGTAACTATGCAGAGCTGGGATTGGTGATTGGGTAAATACGCAGAGCTGGGATTGGTGATTGAGTAAATACGCAGAGCTGGGATTGGTGATTGGGTAAATACGCAGAGCTGGGATTGGTGATTGGGTAACTACGCAGAGCTACACTTTACACTGGACAGTAAGCATTAAAGTCGGAGATTTGACATGGATACATGTCCTGCACAGCGTATCTGTAACTGATGCTGGGGAAACCTGGGCGAGCACTTCAGTGTCTGGAGCCTCGTCCTGTCACTTGGGTGAGCACTTCAGTGTCTGGAGCCTCGTCCTGTCACTTGGGCGAGCACTTCAGTGTCTGGAGCCTCGTCCTGTAACTTGGCCGAGCACTTCAGTGTCTGGGGCCTCGTCCTGTCACTTGGGCGAGCACTTCAGTGTCTGGAGCCTCGTCCTGTCACCTGGGCGAACACTTCAGTGTCTGGAGCCTCGTCCTGTCACCTGGGCGAACACTTCAGTGTCTGGAGCCTCGTCCTGTCACCTGGGCGAGCACTTCAGTGTCTGGAGCCTCGTCCTGTCATTTGACGGGATGATTTGTCTGAAACTGGACCGTTATATTGAAATAATTAAACCATTTTTTAACACACACTTGTATTTAAATGGGAGCTTCGTTTAAAGGTGAATTTAAAAAAAAAAGATACTAAAAATAAAGGGAGTGGGGTATAATAACTATATCCAATGGCTGTGATAAACAAGACCATCTTTATGTTTGGGTGAGTTCAAAACCATTGTTCCCTATGCTTTGACCCCTAACAAAACCATTGTTCCCTATGCTTTGACCCCTAACAAAACCATTGTTCCCTATGCTTTGACCCCTAACAAAACCATTGTTCCCTATGCTTTGACCCCTAACAAAACCATTGTTCCCTATGCTTTGACCCCTAACAAAACCATTGTTCCCTATGCTTTGACCCCTAACAAAACAGTTTTTGCAATCCACTGAATTGAGCCAATCTATTGCTTCCACCTAACACGCCATGATGTATTGAGACAAAGCATTGCACTAACATAAGTATTGACACGTGACATCATTTCCCCAATTCACGGATATTAACCGTTGATATTTAGGGTCACTGAAACTACATAGGGATTTTATCAACATGTAACATTTGAATTGGGGTGCATAGAGTGTGTTTGACAACCTGCATGGGACCATGGGCGTCCAGAGAGGGAAATAGGGTGGCACTTTTGGTCCCACCGGATTCTGTATCCAGATCAAAGTATGGAATTTTAAATTAATTGTGACAAAGATATATTCTCTCTCTCTCTCTCTCTCTTGTTTTGGTGTATTCAAATAAGTGTTAAACATTCACGTGCATTCGATATACAGCTTTGCTGACGAGCTATTAATGCTCTATTCTTATGTCTTGCTTCAGGTGACAGAACACTTGATCCACAAACAAGCTGTCAAAGTATGTGTCACAGAGGAGGACACGTGTGGCTCCTGCAAGAGGAGGATAGGGCAAAGGTAAACTTCCAGTACATCTTTGTTAGACAAGAAGTTTGGTTTGATTTTTGTGTTGTGCGTACAGCTCTTCCTACATCATAACAAATCAGATGATATATCTATCCACCAACTGTGATAACGCATACCGTAGCTTTTGGCAAGGGATCTAAGAATGCCTTAACTCTGTTGCCACATATTCAAACCGGTTAATATTTAACTTAAAAGGAGAATTGTTGTAGTGAAGCTGTCTCATGGGCTGACTACGTGTGTCCATGTAACAGCTGGCTGATCCACATGGTCATGATCTGATCTACTGGCCCAATGCATCCAAGTATCACCTAGATGTGGTATTTGCATTGATCAGCGGGGTGGCCATCATCTGACATACTGGTCTTAAAATTTCAATATTATTTCAACCGAGCTGTTTGAATAAGTCTTTTACTGACTAGGTAGTAGGTCATGAGGTCACATTGGTGTTTATAAATCAAAGATAAATGGGTTTGATGGACAACAAATAAGGAGATAGTGATGACCAGAGCTTTATGGTGAATATCAGATACTAGGTTGACCAGAGCTTTAATGGGGAATGCCAGATACTAGTTGGACCAGAGCTTTAATGGGGAATGCCAGATACTAGGTTGACCAGAGCTTTATGGTGAATGCCAGATACTAGTTTGACCAGAGGATTATGGTGAATGATAGATACTAGGTTGACCAGAGCTTTAATGGGGAATGCCAGATACTAGTTGGACCAGAGCTTTATGGTGAATGATAGATACTAGGTTGGCCAGAGCTTTATGGGGAATGCCAGATACTAGTTGGACCAGAGCTTTATGGTGAATGATAGATACTAGTTGGACCAAAGCTTTATGGTGAATGATAGATACTAGTTGGACCAGAGCTTTATGGTGAATGATAGATACTAGGTTGACCAGAGCTTTAATGGGGAATGCCAGATACTAGTGTGGCCAGAGCTTTATTGGGGAATACCAGATACTAGGTTTACCAGAGCTTTATGATGAATGACAGATACCTGAATTCATTAATTATACTTTTTTTTACCAACCAATTTTGTTAAAATATTGACATTTGAATTATCTGCTTCATTTACTCGGTTACATCACAACTTCAGCCCAGACAGAGTAATCCATATTGAATGATTAGTTAATATTCAAATTAATGCACAATACAAAAAATACGGCCACAAATGTCAATGTTCAAAGACGCTGTTCTGTTGTGTCAAGGAAACAAAATATTTCTGTTGGCTTCTTATAACTGATTGTTGTTTGTTTTTTTTTTGTCCACAGTGTATTCTGTCGTTATGCTAACGGCAGCTTGGTCCACTACTCATGCTTCAACAAGGATATTAATAAATGAGTTGCTAGTTAGGAAAATGTGATCAAAACGCATGTACCTGTCACATGTTTTGTACACTTACTCTTACAGTAACAAGTTGTTAGCATGATAATAGGATAATAATTTAATCACATCTGACATTTTTTTTTATAATTATGCTCATCTGAAATTCTTGTCAATACAAATGTTGGTAATATTGAAAATAAATGTGTGTTGAATTCAATGAAATTACAAATACTAATGATCTAATCTGACAGTTGAAACAATCTAATTACAGTATCATGGCTTTAAGAAACATGTTCAATGTGCATATCCTTAATGTCCTGCTAAAGTTTTTAATGAGAAAAAGTTACTAATTCACCTAGCTAAATAAGTCATGTAATAAATTTTGTACTGGTTTGGTTGTAATTTTCTCTTTGATGAAAAAGTTGTTTGTTTTTTTTAAACAGAAAAATATTTGCACAAAACCCAATAGAAAGAGTGTAAACAAGCAGTTCTGTTAGGATAAGATGAAATACTTAGGAAAGGTGTCAAGTCTGTTAGAATAAGATGAATTACTTAGGAAAGGTGTCAAGTGGGTGGATGGGGTGTTATAAATTGTTTGTAGACATATACAAAGCCCCTTCCATGGGAATCATGACTGTCGTAATTTAAAGATCTTGTCAAAATCATTTTATTTGAATCTAAAAATCAAAATACACAAGTAAACAATTTTGTTAACAGTCTTAAGATTTCACAGACTGGGGCAATGATCACAGTTGTACATGATCTTTCAACCAATCATTATTGCTTTACGTGTCACTGTTATTATAATTATTTATTTCTTTAAAATCAGATTTCTGTTTAATAATGCCATTCAATAAGATTTGTTTCCATTATTGTTTGTGTGGACACATGTATGGTGCTTTCATCTGTAGAAATGTTGAGCTATAATTAAATAAATGGCAACAAGGTATTATATTTAATCATCAATGGCTGACATGTTTTTGTAATACACTTGTATCTGTGACACAGGCATCCTGCTACCCTGTCTTATATAGAACTAGATACACTGACTTGGTTAATTGGTGCCATCTCCCCACTAGTCATTTTTTTTCGCACATCATATTTGTGTCTGCTTCTGTTGTTTGTCCTGGCCTTTCATGATTCACTGTCATATGTGTCCAACTGTCTTTGGTTACATTCCTGCCCACACTGTTACTATTTGGAGGGGGGGGGGGGGGGGGGGGTTTTCCTTAATTTTCTATTTTTTAACTTACTATCTATTCCTTTTTAAACTCTCCTCCCCCCCCCCCCCCCAGGCCGGGCTGAACTCAAAAGAGGGCAAGTTCTAGTTCACAGATGAACAAGATACAATTTACAATTAAGCCATTTAATATATTCATATAAGTGCTTATATTATATTATGAAATAATAGGGGCACACACATTTTATTTTAAAAAGAATTTGAGTGCAAAAATATTTTTTTTAATATGTGGCACTGTAAAATACATTTTGGAAACCTCTGATCTATTTCCATTGTCACATCAAGAAAACTGCTGGTTCAGCTAAAATGTTTGATTGGGTTTGTAACCATGGAAATTGTATGAGAACAATTGAATTACAGGAATCATCATTCAATATAATTAAAAGTCTTTCAAATATAATAAATTTTTACTTGCGCATGTGCTGTTTTTCTTGAGTTGTCAATTTATCTAATACAACATTGCTAATTTTTCAATTATGATACAACTTATTCTTCCTCTGGCAATAATTTATCTTTTTAATCTCTTTAATTTATCTTTGTGTCATTGCTGTTTGTAGCTGGTATATCCCCCTTTCAAATAAGATGGTGGTTCACAAACTTAGCACCTATGTACCTTTACAACCTTCCTGTTAAAACTGTTAACATTTGTAATGCAATAATAACCTATACTAGGCCCCCACCAGGCCCACTCTATTGGTCATTATTTATACATGTCAGCGGCTAGGAAACCTTGGTCCTGACCAGTCAAAACTAAAGAAAGACAGTACGTGTCAATTAAACAAAAAAATAATTGTCTCATGTATATCGGTGGTTTATGGGGCGACTAGTAACGATTATAAATTCGTTGCATTCATGTAGTCACCCAAATAGTACAGGTCAATGGAGACAAGGATGAAGATTTTTAAAAAATAAAATGTGTATCAGTTCTTTGAATGATTAAATTTCAAGAAATTTCAACTGCTCAAAAGTATGAGATGGAAATGTTGTTGAGAAACATTTGGTTAAAACATGTTTATCAACAGGTACCCTCAGTGGCGTAGCGAGCTTAACTCACGCCCGGGGCACAATACTTTTTTAGCGCCCCCCAATACCTTTTTAGCGTCCCCCCCCCCTGTTCGAAAACCATACAATATTATAGTAAAATATACCATTTGGCGCCCCTTTGTGAGTAGCGCCCGGGGCATGATGCCCCCCTTGCCCCCCCTCACTACGCCACTGGGTACCCTTCCACTATGAGTGTTAAAGGGGAACTTGCTTATATGAAATATACAATGTCTGTGATTTAATTTAGTTTAAATGACTCTGTAGTTGACTGCTATTTGCTAGAATGTGCTGTGTGAATCTGTCGGTTCTGTAACACTGTTTGGAAATTGCTTGAGTTACAGGGTCTTTCAAATCCAGTAGTATACTTGTAATTGTACACTTTTATATTGGGGGTATTAGTATTAGGACCAGGCTCACATTTTGAGGAAATGATGTGAACACAGAAAGTATGAAACCAATGAAAAGCATGTCATGTAGCAGCTCAGTGCTTAATCTTTGCCTTATGTAAGCTTTGTCTGTACTATTAACATGTAAATGCTTATAAAGCACTAATATTAGGTTTGTGTACACCTCAGTACTCAATGAAATACATATACATTTTTTATAATGCAAATTACTAAGTTAACTAAGAGAAATATTGTTAGGGTTGGTTAAAAATATATGATAGAAATATTTTTTTTTTAAAAACTTGTATGAACTGTTCCCAATTTTGTCTGTCAAATGTTTTGTTTTTTTTTTTTCCATTCCTCTTAACACAGTGGTTCTCAACCTTTTTAATGCCACGACACTTTAAAACAGTTTCTCTTGTTGTGCCGACCACCAACTATAAAATTATTTTCGTTGTTACTTCATAACTGTAGAGTATATGTGTTTTTCGATGGTCTTAGGCGACCCCTGGAATAGGGTCGATCGACCCCCAAAGGGGTCGCGACCCACAGGTTGAGAACCGCTGTCTTAACATAAGATACAGTGTAGTTAAGTAACATAGTAAATGGTTAAAAATGAGTCCGGAGTTTGTACTAGTTAATTTTAATGTGTCAATGTTGCATCACATATTTGAAGGGATATGATAAAAGCGTGTGTTTCATTCAAATTATGTGTGTCTCCATTGAATGTGTGTCTCCGTTGAATGTGTGTCTCTAGTGAATGTGTGTCTCCGTTGAATGTGTGTCTCTAGTGAATGTGTGTCTCCGTTGAATGTGTGTCTCTAGTGAATGCGTGTCTCCGTTGAATGTGTGTCTCTAGTGAATGCGTGTCTCCGTTGAATGTGTCTCTAGTGAATGCGTGTCTCCGTTGAATGTGTGTCTCTGTTGAATGCCTGTCTCCGTTGAATGTGTGTCTCCATTGAATGCGTGTCTCTGTTGAATGTGTGTCTCTAGTGAATGTGTGTCTCTGTTGAATGTGTGTCTCTAGTGAATGCGTGTCTCTGTTGAATGTGTGTCTGAGCATATATATGTATGTGGAGGAGTTCTTTAAATAATTCCTTGAACATTGTGCAGTTCAGGTTCTACATTCTGTGTACTAAGTGAAGTCACTGACACAGATGTACAACAATGAGCTGCTTTATTGAATTCGTTGTTCAGGTTCTACATTCTGTGTACTAAGTGAAGTCACTGACACACGTGTACAACAATGAGCTGCTTTATTGAATTGGTTGAATTTAAGAACGTGTGCTGGTAATGGCTGGATATATTGTGAAATTAGTGAATTTAGACAAATACAGGGATCTTTTATTTTGTGTGGACATTATTTCGTTTGCCTTGATTGATGTGCTTTTATTGCCATAAAATGGAACTGTTTATTAAATAATAATGTTTGAATGATTCAAGTCAACATTTGATCCAACAGACATGTTTCCATGGCAGTAAAGAATAGTACAAAAATCAAAGACGGCTTCAATGCTTTGAATATTTCCATCATGTTAGTCTGTGCACAGACCTGTTTACCCTCAAACTCTTAAAATCGTACAATATCATCACAAAATCGTTCAAAACATTATTTTTATAGTAAAAATAAACATACAGTTTATATAATGTACACACCTCAAAATCGTACATTTTACGCCAAAATCGTAAGAGTAAACAGGTCTGTGTGTACAAACTTTTTGTTTTGTTGTTTTCATGATTATTTAATGGACACTAGAAGCCCAAATTAATTTGTATTAAATAGTGTTATTGACATTTGAAGGAATACTCTTAACAAAACCTCACTCCAACCTAACATCTCAAGCACATTATAATACAGTAATTGATCAAATTCAAATCAAAAGGAAGAATTATTTTACATCTTTTTGAAAAACATTATCTTTGGATTCACATTTTTTTATTTACTGTTAATAACTGTTAAAGTTAATAAACCCATTCTGATACTCCGGTATTGAAGTTATGGTCATACCCTATGACCTATGAAGTCAAAGCAAGCAAAAATATATTTTATTGATTTCTAAAAGTGTGAATTAATGATAATTATTGTATTGTTAAAAGCTGCTTGCCCAATTTCCCGGGTCAAAAGAAGGACTAATTTTCAATTAATAATTGGTCCCAGATTGTGTGGTATTTATGCCTAACATTAGGTTCGGACACACCAAAAATAGGCCCATTGCCATTGATATATTTGAGGCGTACTTTTTTAAAATCTCGAGTGGTTTTTATTCAGTGAGAGTTCTCGTGCCTTGAGTGGATAACTCTGACGTCCACTTTCAACTTGAAAACCCACTTGTCCGTAGTTTATTGTATCTCTGACAACAGTGGCGTAGCGAGCTTAACTCGCGGCCGGGGCACAATACCTTTTTAGCGCCCCCCAATACCTTTTTAGCGCCCCCCCATTCGAAAACCATACAATATTATAGTAAAATATACCATTTGGCGCCCCTTTGTGAGTAGCGCCCGGGGCATGATGCCCCCCCTCACTACGCCACTGTCTGCCAATTGCCTCGTTGATGAAATACTTGGGATAATCCAGCGCCTCCCTATTTGAGGACCACTGCGCTTGTTCCTAATCAAAGTTTAATCATTATTAAGAAATGCGTGGCGAAAATTTCATTTGACCTAAAAACATCAATAGGTTCTTTTTTCTTCTGTCAACTTTTTGCTGGGGGGGGGGGGGGGAGGGGGGCGTACCTGTGAAATGCAAAGAGAAAAGTTATTACTTGGTGACGTAGGCATAGGATTGTTTAATAGACAATTAGGAAAACTGTCCGAATCAAATATTTCAGCAAAGTGAATTTAAACCTATTCATATATAATGATACGGCTATACGGAGCTCACATTCAAGTATCTTAGCTAAGCACTTAGCAAATGACACACATTTATGCAAGTTGATTTCATAAGTCAGCAACGCACTACGTGACCTTTCATACTGTCATGCTTGATCCATGATACTTTCAGCCATGAGCCTGCTTGGCACATGATACTTTCAGCCATGAGCCTGCTTGACACATGATACTTCTCAGCCATGAGCCTGCTTGGCACATGATACTTCTCAGCCATGAGCCTGCTTGGCACATGATACTTTCAGCCATGAGCCTGCTTGGCACATGATACTTCTCAGCCATGAGCCTGCTTGGCACATCATACTTCTCAGCCATGAGCCTGCTTGGCACATGATACTTTCAGCCATGAGCCTGCTTGGCACATGATACTTCTCAGCCATGAGCCTGCTTGGCACATCATACTTTCAGCCATGAGCCTGCTTGATCCATGATACTTTCAGCCATGAGCCTGCTTGATCCATGATACTTTCAGCCATGAGCCTGCTTGATCCATGATACTTTCAGCCATGAGCCTGCTTGGCACATGATACTTCTCAGCCATGAGCCTGCTTGGCCCATGATACTTTCAGCCATGAGCCTGCTTGGCACATGATACTTCTCAGCCATGAGCCTGCTTGGCACATGATACTTCTCAGCCATGAGCCTGCTTGGCACATGATACTTTCAGCCATGAGCTTGATTGGCACATGATACTTCTCAGCCATGAGCCTGCTTGGCACATGATACTTTCAGCCATGAGCCTACTTGGCACATGATCCTTTCAGCCATGAGCCTGCTTACCACATGATACTTTTCAGTCATGAGCCTGCTTATCACATGATACTTTCACACGACTTAACATTAAATGACAGGACAAGGTCCCAGACACCGAGTTAATCGTCCAGACAGGTCTCCCCAGTTTCCTTTCCTTGAAGATGCGGTGCCAGCTACAATGGACGGGAAATCCTGTGAGAATGTCAGACCACTGGTTGCCAGAGATAATTTGTATAGCGATCTGGAGCATGGCAAGCGGTGTGCTGATGAACAGATGAAACGCTTCAAAGATACTGACTCTTCGGACTCCTAACGCTTCAAAGATACTGACTCTTCGGACTCCTAACGCTTCAAAGATACTGACTCTTCGGACGCCTAACGCTTCAAAGATACTGACTCTTCGGACTCCTAACGCTTCAAAGATACTGACTCTTCGGACTCCTAACGCTTCTCGATATATACAGTCTCCATCCAACACGAAGCCAGCAGAACCTGTTTGCTAGCAGAGGCGCCGCCTTCGGTGGTATTTAATCTCATTTGAATTAATAATAAGTGTTTTATGATTTATATATCGTGTGGCGGATTTTACTTTTCCTTCGCTGCAGCTGTGGCTATTTTTGAAAAAGCCTGCTCTTCTTGGTCTAGGAATGATTATTCAATAAATACGTTTCACAACGTTCAGACGTCAATAAATTAACACTCAACACAATGTTCTCATGAAATGAGTAAAGCTATCCTGCTACCCGTTCACCGGTAAGACGTTCATTGGTGTGCAATAATAAAAACTTACGTTAAACGATCATGACCGACCTAGCCTCAGCGCAAAACAATGTTTTATTAAATTATTTGTATAGCTCATATAAGGAAAACACGAAGAAGTATATCCTGATCCAGACATTTCCCTTGGCCCGATATGTGTTTCATCCAACCTTCTGTTGTGGCTGCTTCCATTTCACAAACGGCCCTCCCCTCCTCAACATGTTTTATATTAATAGTATAGAGTGGAAAATAAAAGCTTTCAAGCAGCAAGCGTCGTGCGTGACGATTGAACTCAGGTAAAAAGGCTGACTTCTTTTCAGTGGTGACTATTACTATTATATTCATCAATAGTGAGTCACAATATAGTATTCTGTGTTTAAAATTTGCGAAATGAAAAACTATAGGAGGGTAGGCAAATGATTTATATGATTCCAAATAAAGCATGGAGTCAAAACAAAGTCTTAATCGACTTGGAATAAGTTACAAAAATTGATGCCGATTGTACGATCGCAGGGAATCTTGGAAGCGGCCACGTGAAGTCCTTTAGAATAATGCAGAACATACAACGTGTGAGTTGGCTGATTTGCATCTAGGATGATTATCCTCACAGTAACAATAATCAACCGAAAATTGAATAAAAACTGGCATGCCCCGAAGAATAAAGAAACATATTCAATATATCTATATTATTATTATTATTATTATTATAAGAAGTTTTTTATAGCGTAGTACCCCAACCTAGGGCTGTACATACAATTAACAAACATAATTATGAACTTAAAATTTAACATATAGGCCTATATTAAAATATATATCTTATGATACGAAAAATGGAAATTAAAACGAAGTCAACAATTTCTTGATATGTATTCAAACGAGAGAAGTGTACGAATCATTTGGTTTACAGGTGAAGAGACAATTTCACCAGACTTCATAATTATAAAAATGATTATTTCTTTTCGGAAATAAGCGTGAAAGAACAAAAAACAACAGTTGAAGCAAAGAGACTCGCAAGCAAACGTGAACATTTCAGCCGTGGTATCGTGGTTTTGGTGGATGTTTATTATATGGGAAATACCAGTGTAGTCAGGGCCGGCTTTAGGCCATTGCAACCTATGCGGCCGCAATGGGCCCTGCACTTTCATAGGCCCCGCACTTTCATAGGCCCCGCACTTTCATAGGCCCCGCCCCGAATTTATTTTCTAATACAAAAATCTTAATTGTCACTTATTATCCTTATTCCCACCAAGAAAGGGCCCCGCGCAATCCGTTTCGCATAGGGCCCCGCAATTGTTAGGGTCGGCCCTGAGTGTAGTGTTTATGGAACCATGAAGCAAAAGTAAACCGTGGATATTATTGTGAAGACATCACAGGACAATGATTGCTCCTTCGAGTGAAATGGAAACGTCACAACTGGACTCTGCAACAGAGCGGATCTCCTTCACGCATACACGTTGCAAGAAACACAATACACTTTTTGTTGTTGTTGTTTATCAGAAGAACGTAACCTCCATCGAACCTTCATATGGCCCACAAATAGCCCGGAAATAAACCGTTAGATTGTGCTTTTAGGGTGTCCGCCAACAAAAATTATATTTTCCTCGTAAATTTTCAACAACAGAACTATTGTTCAGGAAAGTCAAAAATTGTATCAGTGGTTTATAAACAGTATTGACAAATGGCACAGCCGTTAAGCAAAAAATCTGTTGGTAACCGAGGAGTACACATTGATTTTGATGTTTGATTATAATAACTTATCTTTTAGAAACATAATACTTTTGTTAAAATTAAAATTTACCCCCAAAAATTGTGTAAAATCAATTAAGAGGGTCCCAATTTTTATGCATCACCCTTTATATATATGTATTATGTGAATAAAGTGACTTTTTGGCTCTCCTTGACTCCTTGATGTAGGCGCCGGGGCCTACACGCAGTCCGTTTAGCATGGCACGGCCTACGAAATGTTCCTATGTAGTTATAAACAAAATTTGAAGTTGTCTTCGTGTAGTTTTAGCCTAAGTTAAAATTAGTTTTAACTATGAATTATATATGTTTCGCTGAAACTATACTCTAGGGAAAGTTCCACTAACCATAGTAACCGCTGATTAAATCTCTAAAACTACCTGCAAAATTATGCCGATAATTAAAAAGTCCATATTTTTAGATTTTAATAAGGTTGAAATATTCAGTACGTTATATTGTGAAAAAATGCTGTGGTCGATTCAAAAATAAATATAAAGTATTTATCTTAATAATCGAATTATCAGTTGATCCTATACGTAAAATCTGAATTTAAAGCATCACTAGCGTATACAGAAATAATTCAGTGAAAACAGAAATTCCCTTACTAACATTAACATGTATAATGTATTGTATTATTCATCAAGGTGCGAAGAGTCTGGATCGAGCATAATAATATGGTCGAAAATATATCAATGCGCGAATAATAGAAGAACTTTATACTCTAAAAAAATAATAAAAATAATTGAAATTTTCAAAAGGCACAACATTTATTATAACTTTTGTAAATCAATAAGATAAATTTTAAATGCTAATGTATTTTTAAATGGGAAAAAATACTCTTGGGACTATTTTGTTTTCTGGTAACTATCAATTGCTGTGCTTCGAACTCGCGTCGGTTCCCGCAATCTTCTGCAACTAAGTAGGATATTTACCCTAGAGAAACTATTGTAAACACATTTGGGTGGCTGCAGAAAACTGTGGATATTTTGTGAACAACATTTACGATCCTTTCCTCCAGGTAATTTGTTTTTTATATATTATTGTGATTAAACTGTTGCATTTGTTGATTTACAACCTGATGCCGTTGGGTGATGGGATAAATGTCCTTCAAAATGGCGGTGTGTGCTGGATTATTCATGTTTATTTCTCAATGAATACATTATTTCCAGGTCGAATTGTACCATTTATCAAATTAACTTTTATAATTGTTAGTATTAACTTCCATTTAAAAAGACTGAGCCTTATGGCACTGTTAGAAATCGTAGTTTAGCCAACACACCTCGCCGGTAACCCACAGATGTAATTTAAAGTGAGGTAAGCGTCCATAGATTCTTACAGTACCGCTTCCGTATTCGAAGCTCACAAACTCGGATTACACACACTTGCCTAGTCGGATAATATTTAGGAGCCGTTTTTTTTCGTAGTAAAGTCAGTAGACGTAGTTCATTTTTGCTTGTTGTCTTAGTATTTGTATGGCTATGACTATTATTATTAATGATTCACAGGCAGGCCTATGCATACATATAGCCTATATTATTTTAGTTTTGCAGCTGAGCCTGAGCTTAGACTGATTAGTAGTAGTATGTTAATTACCAAAAATGAAGATGAATCGGCACCTCCTGTCCTAGCTACTATTAGCTAGGTTAGTTAGAAGGAGCTGGTATATTGCAAACTGTAGTACAATAGTGGGTGAGCTACAATATTCAATATAGTAGACATAGTATTGAGTAGTGTTGTTTAGTGTTGCTACTATTGTATATTTTATAAATGTGAATGTGGAGTTGGCTTTGCAAAATATATCAAAACAAACACACAATTCAGTTAAGTTGACTGGGATGAGAGTTTTATCAGATCAGTACTTAAGTTAAACTCTGAAAATTTAAGATTTGTGTTTTAAGGTCTATTTTCTTATTTTAACTTGTATGCCTAGTGTTAAGTTAAGATTTAACAAAGTTCATATTGATTATAATTCATTACAGACATTAGCTTTTGACTGACTAGTAATTAGTGTGAAGTGGTTAATTTAGTTGTCATTGTAAACGCCTATAATCAAACATGTTAGTATTATTAATTGAAAATTGATTGAAGGCTGAAGACATTCAATAATTCCCCAAGCCCAAGTGTGTTAAAATTTGTTTAATTCATTTAATCCAGTTTTATGAGTATGACTCATCTGTCTTCTGTGGTGACAGTATATGCAAAACTTTATCTTTAAAAATATGAATTGCTATACCTTTGTTAAAAGATATCAAATTAGCTACAGTAATCAGTAGGCTGCACAGGAACAAATATTCTGTCACAACAGAACATGATATGATAAAAATATTATATTTTTAATTTAAAGAAAAACAGCCAAAGACCCATATAGAAGTCACATTATCATCCTTTCTTTAAAATCCAAAGCAGAGACAACTTTATAATTTTTTTTCAATTTTTAATTATTTATTGCTAATTTACAAAAGTTGTTATCTGTAACGTCCATACCTTAAATATGTACACGCTAAGTTTAAAAGGATATTTTGATTTAAGAAGTAATCATTCTAATTGTCAGCAGATTTATGTTACTTTCTTTTAGTATTAGTAATTGGGACCAACTGGAATAATGTATGGTAAACCAAGTGACTTGATTTAACAAAAAGAAATTCTATTGATTTCAATTAATGTGAAGCTATCATTTTACTGTTAGATATATATAAGCTCTAACTCTAGTAATTGAAATATTTTCTTTATCTAATATTGACATAATTCTGAATATATCAGATTTTGATGCAGGCAAAAAAGCATTTAAAGATGTTTTTCTTTAAAATTTATGACATCAGAGCACTTTGAGCATGCTAAAATAGCATAATCATCATCTAATATGTGAACAAATTAATGAGGTCATATTTAGACATAAATGATCTGAACTATTTATATAGAAATTTTAATAACAAAATGTTTAAATGATTGTAAATAATAAGTGACCAGCAGAATTGAAAAGCCACCCATAATCTCCATAATTGAAAAGGTGTAAAGCTATATTATTAATTTTTTTTTAATATCCAAGGACTGTATTTTTAAAGTGCTATTAAACATATACATCATAAGTAAGGAATAAACCTATTCTCAGGGATCGTGGTGGAGTGAGTGAGGGTGTAAGACAAATCTCACCATGACAGAGATAGAATCACTAGTGAACAATGTGAGGTGGGACCCTGGAGTAGTAGACGATGATTTTGATGCAGGCAATAATTCTTCAAAACTCTTTGAGCGTTCCAGGATTAAGGCCCTTGCTGGTAAGTCTTTTCTTTATAGTAATGTAATGTTTGATTGAATAGATTTTTACCACCTTGTTAAATCTGCATGTGTGTAAAACATTGCAATTCAGTCATTGAACAAGCTTTTAAATTGTTGGCAGTTTAATTTCATCAATTATTGTTTAAACCCCTACATTACCCTCTTTTGCTCATGTTCTTGATTCTCACTACACTAGATTACTCCCTGTAGTTCCTTGGAAATAATTTCCCTTGGTCTATTTTTACCTGTCTCATATGCTGGGGGGGGGGGGGGGGCAAGTGAGCTCCTGCCCGCTGCAAATTTCTGCTGGAATGTGACCGAGTCTGCTAGAACCTTGGCTTGGCGGATCTCAGTTCTGTTAGCAGTAAGCCAGGTTTATTGTGTTAAATTTGCCATTCCTAGAGTATTCAGATGTCATAGTATCTTAAAGTTTAACTCCCACATATTTTTAGAAGAGAAAAAGCTCTTTCAAAATAAGGAAAAACCTGTCAAGTGAAGAATAGCTGAAGCTTGGGACTGCTAAGTACAAGGGAAATGTTGGGCTTTGTTGGCACACAATACATTTTTTAATGTGCTTCTTCTTTCTCACTCTCTCTTTCTCTCTCTCTCTCTCCCCCCCCCCCTCCCTTTTTTTCTCTGAAATTTGTTTTAGTGACGGAGTTTATTTTAAATTTTTGAATTGGTATCATTAAGAATTCTTAGAACATTCCAATTATAGCTTAGATGTTTAAGATAGGTTTGATACTATGAAACGTTGCCTGTGTGTGTTCAAGGTGAAGGTTGTGGACTGGGGTAACACAAAAATCTCTATATACAAAAATGTACACACTTTGCGACTGGTTGATATCCCATATCACTGATAGAGTACCCTGAGATGTACCAGGACGTTCTCATGTTGCCTAGGGAATGTTTTATCTTCACCATTGGTATTGCAAGGCAGAACTTGCTGGTAATGCGATAAACACAACGGCTTCCCCTCATTACCGTATCCCTCATGATTGTTGGCTGTTAGGAATAAATTTCACAGAAATAGTGCAAGGTTTAACAGAAAGTAAGAAATGGAAAGTCTTAGTGTAATTGCTATATTACAATTAGTTACTAAAATTAGACCGACCAGAGGGCAAAAATTGTTTTTTAAAATCTCTATTCTGCCAAACGGTGCGTACAGTTGTGATGACAGATACCTTAGACCAGTGGTTCTCAACCTTCCTAATGCCGCGACCCTTTAATACAGTTCCTCATGTTGTGGCGACCCCAACCACAAACTTATTTTCGTTTCTTCTTAGTAACTGTAAAGTATATGTGTTTTCCGATGGTCTTGGGCGACCCCTGTGAAAGGGTCGTGCGACCCCCAAAGGGGTCACGACACATAGGTTGAGAACCGCTGCCTTAGACTGTCACTAATACTCGTATAGGCGCTTCAAATATAACTAATGATCACAGTAATAAGGGAATTCCATGGGGGTTGGGGAAATTGTCAGGGTTTGAACGCACGTGTGTGCGTGTCTATTAATAGTATCAACCTCTACAACCACCACCACTAGGGTTGTTCAGCAGTAATCGACTTAGGGGAAACTACGTGTCGGAGTGAGTCATTCGGCTTGAAATCGATTTTGCTTCCTCCCGTTACCCTGCCCTGCCCGACCTAATTTCTCGCTCCACACGGTGGTTGGAGGGAATGGCATCAGTTGTTGCTGCTCTACCAGGCTGAGGGGCGTCTGGCACCGGGTCAACTGTTTAGCTACATCCCCGTTGGAGGGGGTATTGTTGGCTCTAATAATTGGGATGGGAAATAATGGATAAGGAAGTGACCCTGGAAATTAAGATATTACTGGCTTTGATAATTGTTTGGGGTGTTTAGACATTGTTAACATAGATAACGTTCATTGTATTATCTCAATACTGTTATTCATTTAATACAGGCAGAGTAAACATTTAGAGTAAAGATAAAACCCCCCTCTAGAGCTCTCACAATTCCGATCGATATATTCTGCGACATATTTGTATATTTGTGAGTCAGAGAATGATGAATCTCTGACGGGGCAGTCGCCATGGCTTTGCTCACAGCTGTTATTTCATCACGACTACCATCGTTCAATGGCGCAGCAGAGATTAATCGGTTTTCCCTCTTAGTCTATCACCTATATTCGCCTTGCTTTACTTTAACAAAAAAAAAGATTGTCCCTGACAGTTTTAACTTTTATTGATGAAGTATTTTCAAATGTGTTGTAGAATTTTAAATTGTTTTTGCTTGAACCTAGAGCTCACTCTGCACACGTAAATAAATATCTATACAAATTGTCCATCCCCTGTTTACAATTATTCTATTCCGCTTGTGTGTTTATTTTCTAGAAAATAATATGCTACATGGCCGTGGATTATATTATCTTTCTTCTCATGCGGACATTTTGCCTCCATCCTATGCCCGTACGACTGAAGCCACAATATCTCAGGGGGCATTTTCCCCATTTCACCTTCCAGCCCACCCCTTCTTTCTGGCCATCGATCTAGTCTAGCTATCGATCACCAATGCTATACACAGCCATAAAATCTCTCTCCCTGTAACGCCAGCTGTGTGTCTGTGGTGTGTGGCCTCATTCTCACACCAAGGTAGTGGTAGTTGGTCGCTGGCCATCCAATCCGGGCTGTTGAAAGGTTAGGGGTCTGAGTTAGAGAGGTCAACCAGTAACAAAACTAGATTGTTTTCTATGTATCACAATGATTGATAGGCTGTTTTATCGTAACACTTGTTTGCTCCTTCACCTCCTTCCCCCCCCCCCCTTTTTTTCTTCAATACTAACACAGTGCAGGTTTCTTGACCCACAGAACTACTGTCCTAAGTTAGGTGATGTCTCATGTGCCTTTTAAATAGCCCAACAAACATTTCCCTATTTTCTGTAGTGTCAAAATTATTACATTTAATGATGTATTGTAGTTCTTTGCCACACTACCCATTTTCTTGCACAAACCAAATACATTGAACATTTTTTTAAATTTTGACATAACTAAATTTGTTATGGTTATGGTAATTTACCATTTCATTGTTGGCTTTTCAAAAATCTTGTTTTTAGGAATTAAAGTGCTGTTTTACCCGTGCTATTATTTTTTTAATCCAAATAATGGAACTCTTTTGTAATAATATTGTACATATTAATTCCAGCACATAGATAAATAGACAATATTTATGAACTAGAACAATTCAGTGTATGAATATAATATAGTATGTGAGCAGAAGAGTTTTAGTTTATCATGGTCACAGTCTCCTAACACCCCCCACACCCACACCACCCCCAGTGTTAACAATGAAGGGAATAAGAAGTGATTAGACCCCCGCTGGTGACAAGCTGTCTTTTCAGGTTGCGTCATCCGCATATTTTCTACATTATGTGTGTTGACACCAGTGATCGTGTCATTTGGATCAACGAAGTTTTGTTGATGGATCACAACAGAGAGTTCGTTTGACTCCGTGGTCTGGTCTGCGTTATGTTTGCATAAGCCGCCCATCCGTCTGAGACGAAATGTGAACCTGGTAGAATATATCTCTCTGTGCACTCTTATAAAGTGATCGCACGGCGGTCTAGCACTTCAATAAGAAGACACTGGCCCCCCCCCCCCCCACTTCAATGCCCGTGAAAACCCAGTGCCTCTCTTTCCACTGTTCACGGTGGTGTTTCGGTAAATTAGATCTCCAGATCCGAAAAATATGACTTTTGAATGGCCGACGCTGAAGTAGTAGATTAACGTTTTCGAAAATACAGCTTATTAATTATTAATTCTAGCTAATACTATACATGAGATCCTTGCATAATTTTTTTAATCCCCGAGACAATGCTGTGTTGTCTGTCTCCTCAATTTCCAAGCGCTTGTCATATGCAGTTACATGTCTAAATATTCTAACACACGCCATACACATTGTGTGGTCTAATAGAAAGTGTCACCTTGGACGGGGTCGACATTAATTCACAGTTGGCATTGCCCGTCACATCTTGTCTATGTCTCGGCTTTACCGAGGTTCACGTAGCCATCATTAGATAAACAGTGGACAAGTAATGGGGGGAGTGGCACATTCCTGTTGTATTTTACTCTTGGCGAGCAGACAAACACATAGCTTTGGAACTATGACTACTCTGATCGACTGTACTTGCTAAACGATCAATTGGCATTATTTCGAATGTTGCACTCGATCTTCTCCATCATTGCATTGTCGTCATTGAGTTATAGTTCATTGATGGATCCTTACTCTTTACATCATTCCACGCACCATTTCCATTACTTAACCTTAGTATCGTATTTAGAGCACAATTTATGTTGCTCACATAACATCCTACTGATGAAGGAAACACTGCTGCCTCTGTTTTAGCCACAACTTTCCGTCCCTCTTCGCAAGATCAGCCGACACATTTTGCTGTATCGACAGAAAAATAACAAAAACCAGCAAAGTCTATTGTGTTGAAATGGTGTACAATTATGTCTACGTCTGTGATGCGATAACGTAATCCCCTTCTTGTTGAAACATACATACGGCGGCGGTGTCATGTCCCATTCGGTATTGAACATTTGTATGGATAAAATAAAATCATCCAGTAATAACTTACGTATTCTACTGTAAACGAAAATATTTTCATGTCTCTACTTAATTTCAAAGAAGGTAGACTGTAAGGTTTATTCACAAGAGTCTTGAGATCATCTTTGTCTTCAATAAAGGATAGATAGGAACGAAACAAGGTAGTGGATGTCCTTAACCTTCATCCTGTTGGTTATGTCTTGTAACCATCCCTGTCTTGAACATTGTCCTCCTGGCAAAGTCAGCATGTGACTTGACCTATCTTCTTCTCCTCCACTTGTCCAGAAATATCCACCACCTTGCTACTACACTAAGTCAATGGCGGAAATAAACCATACGCGTTGTCAGACTGGTTCCGCTGGTTTAATTGAGGAAACGAACAATTGTCGGACTCTTGGTCCTTGACCTTGGGCTGCCGGAAGCCATACATTCTGTCCTAATACAAGGGGTGCTTTAGGATAGAGTTTTAGTTTTTGATGACAATGGATTATTATTTCAACTTATGTTATTTAAAAAATTAACATGTTTTATGAAAATGAATTGAAAAATTGTAGCCGAATAAAAAAATTAAATAAATAAATATATATATATTTGTGTGTGCGTGTTTGTACTTTACTCTGTTAGAATCTGGTTATCAATTTTTAAATTTTAAACTTCACGTTAAAATTTTGACCAAGTGTTAGTTTACTAGTGCCCTAATTATTTGTATTTGGAGGGGGGTATTGTATTATACATTTTAATAACGTTCCGTGCCACTCACTGTAGCCTGTGGCTGAACTTTTTTTTTAGCACTGTTACTTGACTTAACGGTTGATTGATTGACGTGAGTACCGGTCCATAATGGGAACATAGGCCCGTAAAGCTTACTTGGGTACCTACAAAGTGTCCCGCTCTCAATGATGACATCATATAGTATTGTCACCAAACTTAGACTCACAAATTTAAGAAGATGGATTTTGTCACGTGGGTAAAAATGTATAATAATATTTGACCCTAACAGACTTTAATAAAAGGTAATACAAAGCACTAAAAGGAAACTGATTCGGCCACCTATTGACCATGTACGCCCCTATCTTAAATACACGTTACTGTAGATCTATATAATATTAAATGTCTACAGAAACGTTAATGTGTATGAAAATAAAAGCACCCAAAAGTTTTACTCTAGTGAGAAAAGTAGGTAGTTTAATTTGGTCGTACACATATTTAATTACAAAATATTATCTGTGGAATTTCGTGAGAAAGAAACAGACTGACTTCTAGTGTCAATATTGCCATAATTGATCACACACACACAATTTGATGTACCAGAAATTGAAAGTCAACATGGGACTTGTATAAGCAGTGGATACCTTGCTCAAATGGTGAAATGTTTCAAACGTAAAGCTAGGTCCTGGTAGATGACCAAATAACTACTAACATGTCTGTGTGATGTCTAATTAATTATGTCTGTAAGTAGATGGGGAGTCTATAATGCAGTATTCCTTGTAGCATGGTGGCTATGAAACGGATATTGATGGATGGATCGTATATCAGTGTAATCACAGGATTCACCATAAAAAAGGATGCGGTAACTTACCTTAAGTTTTGTTCCAACATGGTAAATCCCTGTCTACAATGGGCATCCATTCAGAGCGGTCCCACACAAGCTAAAGATGAACACTGACTACAGTGGCAAGACTTATCTCTTCCTACAGCACACAAGTTAGTAAGGACAGCTATAGTAATAGGTACTTAAAGTTTTTCTCAAGTGGGGCTGAGTTGTAGTGTTAACCATATTTGGTAACGCTATTCATTGTTAACGTACACAACGAGATCATAACTGGTGATTGTTTCGGGAAATCCACAGACTAGAATGTAACCAATAAAAAGCCGGCAATAAATGCCCTTAAAATTTTCATTTTGTAAGATATGTGCAGTGTTATCTTAGTTATCTGGCAGCCATAATTTCTTCTCCTTTAAAGGCGGGGACGCCGTGTATCGCTCTCTTACCAATTGTGTTGTTGAATTCACGTAGTTATGTCAGTTTCTATTCACGTCAAGTTTGCACAGTTACAATATTAGATCTTGTGCACGGTACTTTGCGTTTTATTCATAGTTGTGAATAGGTCAGGCATTTCCCGATACTATTTGTTGCTTTCTCGTGTTTGCCTGTCTTGAAAGGTCCCGGTGCCTCGCTGGGCTCTGTGCTGCATACACCTCAGCCAACCGTATTTTCGTCAAATTATTAGTGTGACTTTTCTCCTGAAATGTTATACCTAGTTATACAAAAACCCGAATGATTTTTTTTATCATTTGAAGTATTGCAGCGCAAGTTTTATTGAAACCTGTGACGACCCGAATAAAGCTAGGACTAAGTAGTTTTGTTGTTATCATATACAACAATTATAGACAGTTTATACCGAGCGCTGTTTGTCTATTTATAACTGTTCATTTTTTTTAGAGTTCATATTAAGCAGCTGTCTAAATTTCAAGCTTATTGCAGTATTTGTTGAAGTCCTTCAATGGAGTAGTGGACGAGTGTTTAAATTACATCTTCACACATCCATGTGGTACACGTCTCCTCAAGAGATTTCCAGACAGCACATTTCCGGCGTTACATTTTGTTCGAAATAACAACCGTACATAAAAAATGGCTCTCCTATAGGACATCTAGTACTTTGTAATGGATATTGTAGGAGATTACTCCACTACCCCGCAATACCAAGAGAGGTTCTTTAGGTCTAAGATCAAACAACTTTCAGGTAAGTTGTGACATATGTACAGTGGGATGTGGTAGCCGATACAAGGTTATGAGAATGTGGTGGCTAGTATATGGAATGGGGGATGTGATAGCGCGTACATGGAATGGGGATGTGGTACCCATAGACTTAACAGATCGACTTATGGTACGTGTATTGGTGAATTCACAATAACCTGCATCGTTTTTTTTTTCGTTTAGCTCTAACAGAAATATTAATCTGTTGTTGTTTTTTTTAATGAATTTATAATATTGAACTTTCGTGGTGTGCATATAAATTGTAACCGGAGAAGGGAGTTGATCTAAATAAATCATTGACTTGATTCAATAGCTAAAAGTGCCCTATGGCAAGGTTGAGAAGCCTGTGCTCAAGCCTATTAGAACCACGCCGTGTGCATACTTCATAACGCCATGTTTGTTCTGTGTAAGCACACCAAAAACAGCCCCATTAACCGGCCATTTGTAACTGCTTGCCAGCCAACTGATTTAAGTTAAGGTTTGTGGCCGTGTAATAAGTCGTGTTATCTACTGTGGTACCCTGAAAGTCGTACACCAGTCCATTGAAGGACACGAACCTCTAGATAAATTTACAGTCGGTTGTGTGGATTGTATTAGGATTAAATGATGACAGCAAGTTTATACACATGGAAGTTTGATAAGACATTATGAACTTTGTAGCCTATCACTTCTTTGTATATTTTTTTGTATTTCATATATTGTTTCTACACCTATTACTATTAATTTTATCCGGGGGGGGGGGGGGGGGGGTCGTCGGGGTCAGCATTTTGCTTATATTTATGGGTAGTGGTGATTTTTACTACTAACAATCCACTTCCGACACTGTAAGTTCTGGTCATCTAAAAAAAAAAAAGGCTACGTAGCTTTGGCGCTCTATTTTGTTAAAGCTTACTACAGTTTTAAATAGAATTGCTGAGACTGATATCATTATTGGGAAATTGTTTGCTTATATTCGCCATCTCACTGCAAAATCCATATTAGGTGGTAGGAGTTCTTGATTTAGTTGTTTGTTGATAACTCTACCCTAACGCGTGTGACATTGACTCCCATACTGCTACATAGATATCCGGTGTATGAGTCATATACTTTTGTCCCCATATAACAAATGAATAATAAGTTCAGCCTGGAATAATCCGGTGTCAATGCCCCCCCCCCCCCCCCCCCCACATTTTTTTGGTCATTGGAAACATTGGTGGGGGTAGTCTTTCCCATGAAAAGAGTATTTGCGTCACCCATTAGTGCGTCACTCGATTGTGTACTTGTGTATGGATATCGCAACCCCTTCAATGGGATGTTGTCCTTTTATAACTTGGGATTTTGTACATATTTTCATTTGAATTATTTGATGTAAGAATAACTAAAAAATCATATATGCGATACCTTTATATCTTCATTAAATATGTGATATATGCACACATATAGTTAAAACTGCTATTGAGCGTTGAACCCAACTCGTATGGCCCAGTCTCTTTTGTGCTGCAGCCCAACACATTCGCCTTGTAGCCCATCATCCAGTGAATGACTGATGAGGAACACGTCTCCAGTACAACACAGTATCTGGTTAGATCAAGGGTAGATTGGACACTGAGCTCGGGGTAAAGAGAAAATCCATTTTGCCATCATAAGCTGTAGATCAGCGTGCCAAGGTCGCTGTTAATGTTGCATTGGGTGACCGATGGGACTCGCACCGTAGGAGAGACGTTGTCTCGGGTAGTATTGTAATGTTATTGGTTTGTGTAGGCAAACACACTTATAGTTTAGATCCGACATATTTGTATCAGGTTGCATTTGGTGTGCCGGTACATTTCCGCGACTAGCTTTAAAGAAATATCCTATTAAATGATGGTATATTTACACTTGAGTGGTTGAGGGGAATTCGTTTAGAATACCTTATTTGTCACTTAATTGAGATTGAAGGAAAGAAGTCAGAAGGAATACATGAACAATTTTTTGTTACATAAATCAAATTCGATAATATTATTGTGCACCTGTTGTTTTTTAAATTCTATTTAGTGAAAAAAAAAACACTCGAAAAATTTCAAAACGAAAGGTGAAGTCTGAGTACTGCCTCAGTGAAGTCTGAGTACTGCCTCGGTGAATTCTGAGTACTGTCTCAGGGGGGCTTAAAGTTTTATATGATGTAGCCCATTAAAAGAACATCGACATATCTCAGAAATATATGAATGTTAATGACACTATTCCTGGAAACACAAACATGATAAGATCAGAGAGTTTATGATTTAGAGTATATTACTAATTTGTTAGGTTTTGCATAACGTTTTTGGTGACTTTCAGCCACCTGAAGGACAAATTGCTCACTGAATTTCAGTGAAAGAAGTTACTACTCTCGCAGCTGTCTTTGCTTGTACACGATAGTCTGATTTTCTCCATGCACCAATGTCTTCATGTATAGGAAGGTGGTATCCATGTTTAAAATTTCCAAGAAAAGCAGATGATGGGCCAAATATTATATATTTCATTATTCTTCTTTCGCCTTTTCGTCCTCTCTTTTGGAACAGCAGCCGATCTTCATCGACATCTGTGGTTAGGACATAGGCCGCCTACAAGAGCCCTCCAGGCATCACGATCCTGAGTTAATCTCTCCAGCCTCCCCCAAGTAATGGCGGTGGTGGTCCTGGTGGAGATGATGGTCGTCGGTCTAGTAGTTTCCAAAATATGGCTTTCACTACTTGGCGTCATGCATTCCGCGGCTGGGAATCTATCTTCTCCCAGGACCGTTAAGTCTTTTGTTGCTCTTGTCTGCATTTTTGTAACAAAGAGTTTTTACGCAGCAGAGTTGTTAGCCCTGCGCACAACCGTCCGGGGGGATGCCCCTCGCAACTCTCCGGAGAGCTGCCCTTAATTTTGGGAAGGGTACCCTAGCCTTTGTGGTTTCGTCCACTCTCTGCGAGGCAGCAGGCTCTGATTTTGGTCCACCCTGGGTATTTGATTTCCCCAGTACCTGCCATATCTGGTAGGCATTCCCCTATCTGCCACCTGGGGAGGCGCTCGATGGGAGATCAGAAACTCCACACGAGGTGTCATTATTAGGTGTACGCATAATCTTAACAACTGGAGCCAAGTTTAAAGAATTTAATAATTGTAATATTAATATGACACCTGCATATCGGCGGGTTTGGAATTTCCGATTCTAAAAACATGGAAGCAGGGGGTAGCTTCCTCTTGATATAAAATAGCTGATTATTTCTAAGTGAAATTTCGACAAAATTGATATAAAAAACATAAATTTGTCAACCTTTCATTGGGTATCAAGAAATATGATTTATTTGATAGCCGATTTATGCGCCATTTTTTTTTTGAAAAAATGGGTTATGCGCTATAGTAATATTATTATAACCGGAAGTAAGCAGTCACATATTCTGGGAAAAAAAACTTTTTGATTTCCAATTCTAGAAATAGGGAAACGGGTGGATTTTTCCAATAGCCTAGAAAACGCTTTAACATCAATACATTAGGGTCTGATGACGAACCAAGTCAGGATATGAATATTTATCTCCACAAATAACCCCTGAATATGATGTCTGCATGGCAACCATAGTAAAATCTTGTTCAGAGTTCGGCGAACCGTGGCTTTTATTGACCTGAGTGAGGCTCGGCCAGTCGACCACAAATCGGTTTTGACTCCGAAAAACATGGCTCTTGAAAAGAAATGTGGCTCTCAACATTTTTAAAACCGCCCTGCTGCTGATTTCTGGCTCTTTTGACTAATGAGTTTTCCTGTATTGTCAGTTGGTGTGTCGGATGATTGAAATGACATTGCGACCATTTTATTCTGAAGTTCCCTCAGACTGGGATCACTTAGCTCTATTCGGGTGATTTACAATATGCTGTGGGTCAGTTGTGAAACTTGCATTCGATTTATTGATAGTCATATTTCTTACTGAAAATGTACACGTCAATTAATGTTTTTATATCAATTTATTTTAACAATAAAAGTTATGGGGAAAACACTTAATTTACATTTACGAGAATATTGCTAATCTTGGGGGGCTGTGAGGCAGTACTAAATGAATTGCATTTTAGCTGCTACTCTGTCCAGGAACTATTTACATGAAAAGAAGAAGGTAAATTAAAGTGCGTTTGTATTTCATTATTTTCTATCCTTTTCACGTTATGTTGTGAACCACCATAATGAACCGCCGAGTAAACCTACACATGAACTTGTTGAAGGCGTCACGACACGGCTTAATCAGGTCACAGCACAACTGTAATCAGGTCACAGCGACCTGTCAAGTTAGCTTGACACACCCATTTAGTTTTTGCTGACAATCCGAGTCTGGTATGTTTATTGTATGTGTTCTCACACGGTCCGCCAAGTTTTTTAAGCGACCTTCGTAAATCATAAGCATGTGCACATACAACGAATAAATGATGTCCAATCACATAGATCTCATTTACAATCAGTTTTTTCTTAAACTATGTCATTTAATCAGTTAAAGTTAAATTGAACTCGTATCTGGAAATTTGATCGAAAGAAATTTCGTCGACGGAAAATTGACCGACGGAAATTTGATCGAACGGAAATTTGGTCGAATCTTTTTTTTAGTTTACACGTTAAAATTTTGCATCAAATTTCTTTTTGAACGCATCATTTTGTTTTAATGTAGAGCATAGTGCGTTCAAAAAGAAATTTGACGAAAATTTTAATGTGTGAACTGAAAAAAAGATTCGACCAAATTTCCGTTCGATCAAATTTCCGTCGATCAATTTTCTGTCGACGAAATTTCTTTCGATCAAATTTCCGGTAACCGTTAAAGTTAAATTGAACTAGATCATTTTACCAACTGGTGTTTAGAATGATCAGATGTGAATTTGATAAATTTAAGACGTTAAAGAACTCAGTACTTGCTAATAGATTATAATTGTTGAACATCGTTTGCAAGATCATCTAGCGTAGTGTGTACCTTTTTTCTTCTTTTTCTATACTACTCCCGCTTCCCTACAAATTATTCTACTAAGTGTCACACCCCTACAAAAGCAACAATGGATTTTTAATTTTCAACTATAAGACTTCTAATTTTGCAAATAGAACTTTTGAACTTAAAAAAAAAATATCGCGTGACTTACTACATAAAGGAATATCTGAATGCAGAAGCTTTTAAAATATATGTTAACATTTTTATTATAATTTAATAGCTAATGTCTCCTCTTTTTATAATAGTTCTCCTGCATTCCTTAATATGTTTTCCCAGGTAGGTTAGGAAACCTTGATCTAGCTTTGAGTATATACCATATCTTAAAGGTATTTTTATCGGTGGTTTGAAATTTAGTATTCGGTATTGACTGCACTTGACTGTTTTAAATTGTATGCCTTGATGTTTTCTCTGCGGTTATCGTGTAGGGTGTGAACTATTGTGTAGTTGATGGATGAGTGTGCTGGTTGATTTATCTAATCGCGGTAAAGCTCTTGTGATAAGTCGGTTTTTAAGCGTGTCGCCAAAGTTTGAAGAATAATCACAAAAGTGTACACCCCAATTTAGACACCAATGTATAGCTTACTAGATTTGTGTGCTTTCTCAAGAACTTGTCACTTGATATCAGACGTTTTTAAAGTCACTATCACTAACATTTCCACGCGCATCTTTTCTGTCCATGTTTTTTTTTTTGTTTCCCCTTGCCGTGTTGCATTATGAAGTTGGGGAGGTAATGTGTAGTAATGGGTAACGATTTAGTGCCGGCGCTTCAGCTTACGTGCCTCACTAATCCACGGGTTCTATTCTATGGGGATTGGCACGGTGTCAAGCTCCCCATCCAGCCTAATATGTGACGCCATGGTAGAAAGGTCACCCGCTCAACTCTCGTGTGGTTAGGGTCGTGTGTTGTAAAGGGGGATTACTTTTGGATACTCCTTATATAATTTAGCAATTTAGCCTATGATATAAGCAAACTGCTGACTTCATTCATAACATCGCGGGAAATACCGGTACGGTGTTATGGATGTAAAGTGCGTTAACATCGCTTTCTAAACGGTTTAAAGCAATAGTATCGGGTTCTCAAAATTAAATAGACACCTTCATTACAAAAAGATATGGGGATGCCCCCTCCCCCAACCAAATAAAATTGTTACATATATATATATTAAAATCAATTTAAATCAACATTAGCATTATTTAGATTTTTAACTTATCCATATATGTCAGACCAAATTTATTACATGGTAGTCATATATCATATATCTATTTGAATTTAGAACCAAGTCTCCCACCGTTTTCTTTTTGCATGCATATCTACTCACGACTGTGGGGTGGGGTGAAACTAGATTATGAAAAAATAACATAATACAGATGTTTTATTTTAAGTCTTAATGGCTACTCACATAGTTTTTATGAATTATGCAAGCGTGTTAGGAGTGGGATCAATTATGAAATATTTTCAACATATGAATTTTTAACAGCTTTATAAGGTTTCCCCTTTCTCATATGAACTCAAGTAAATTATTTAATTTAACATATGGCAAGCTTACTCTTGTGTCCATCATATGTTGGATTTGAATCAAAAGTAAGGCACTGAAGCAAAAAACTGGCACTGCTATAAAAACTGGCACTGGGAACAAATCAAATCAAATGTTGTAGTATAAATCCAGCCTTTGTCAGTGTAGTCATCCCTGTAATATCATTAATTGATTACCTCTCAAAGTAACCACTGTATCGTCAATGATGTGTTAAATGTATATATGCCTATTTAAATTGTAGTGAATGCTCCAGAACATAGTCTCCTGACTGCAGTTGTTTATGAGCAAGTAAAATAACATCCCTTGCTGTTATACCACTTGGAATTATTCAGCCAAGTGACTTAAAACCCTCTTTAGTCTGTCTTCTATGTAATTTACTGGTAGGTAAGGGCAAGGGAGGCCTTCCACTTAGATACTTGAAAGAAGGCTTTAGATTAGACAAGCGTTTCAATGGCCTAGGGGCACAGTGGGAGAGTTCGCAAGGCTAAGGTAACTCTGAGAAATGGGACATAACTTAGTGTAAATGAGGATGATGTTTTAAAATTTCTATAGATGCCAGTTCAAATTTATTTTATAAATAACTATTCAAAATTAAAGAATTGAATCATGCTTGGTTTAATTTTCTAAAACTATACTGACTAAACATTAATTTTGTACATTTGATTGATAACATTTTACTCAAATTCTCTGGAGAAGTAGGAATGAACTTCTAAACATTAAGGAATTTAATGTTATTGTAAGAGTAATAGTAGAATATGACTGTGTGTCAGAGAGAGGTGCAGGATTAGCTGACTTAGCAATATTATTAGATTGTTTTTGAGCTACATTTGTAAATACATGTGAAATTATTATTTTTAAATTGTAGGATTTGGCTAACAGATAGATAGTGTGTAACCCCATCACCATATCTATTATTATTTTTCTTTCAATTAAAATTTAAATACGGAACTTAATATTTATTTTTTTTAAAGGGCAGAGTAGTATCACAACTGAGCAATTTTTTCAACAACTATTTAGGAGTGAAGCCATCCAGATTTATTTAGCCCTGCACATCTTCTTAAACAATTGAGCTCTCTTTTAGGCTTCTGCTTTTCCCATTTGTATCATCAATAAAGTCCTACAGACTTCATAAATTGCACATATGATAAAATTGCTATTAAAAAAATTAAATTGAATTGTAAACTAAACTAAGCTTAAAAAACTGAAATGACATAAAGAAATGACACTGAAATTGAATTTGTGAGTCATGTTGATAGTAAAATGGGAAGCTGCTATGGTTCAGGATTAATTAACATAATAGAATTTTTTAATGTGATGGATGATTTCAAGGCATGTGAAGATGGGGTGAATGGAATTCATTTGTTACATCCTTTCATGTCTTCATGTTGTGATCCTCAGTAGAACTATAGGTGAGGGAGAGCTACTTATTAATCTAATTATTTTATTATCTTATATACCAAGAATATATACCACCTGGCACAGTCCACTGACAAGCGGCATAACAATTTTCATTGTGAACTTTGATTAGTTGGACAGCACTTTTAAATGGTGTAATGTTACTTGGCTTATTTCATTTCTATCATATAGCCTTTTTCTATGGTAAAAATATATTTTTATTTTGCAGATGAGCGTGAGCTTGTTCAGAAAAAAACCTTTCAAAAATGGGTCAACTCACATCTGATTCGTGTCAATCACAAAATAGCAGATTTGTATGTGGATCTGCGGGATGGCAAAATGCTCATCAAGCTGCTGGAGGTTTTGTCAGGAGAAAGACTGGTAAGAAAGCATAGCTGTATATCAAACTAAATATACATGATTGCTGACTTCTTAAAGTTACTTTTCTGGTGTAAAATTTCATGTCTGGGTATCACTTGTTTCTTAATGAAAAAAAAACCTGATAACTTGTCTGTAGTCACTGATTTGATATACTTATGAAGTCTTTTTTTCAAAGGCTATTGAAAAGAAGTGTGACATAATTGTAAATTAATTAAATAACTTGTTTTATTTATTTTTCTAAAGCCTCGACCTACCAAGGGGAAAATGAGAATCCATTGTTTGGAAAATGTGGACAAAGCCCTGACATTTCTACACGAGCAGAGAGTGCACCTGGAAAACATGGGTGCACATGACATTGTAGATGGCAGCTCCCGTTTGACTCTGGGTCTCATCTGGACCATTATTTTAAGATTCCAAGTAATTTTTTTAACAAATTTTCACAAAGTCCTTTTTATTAATATTTATGCTCCTTGACAAGGGATATTTAAACATGTATTACTAATGTGTTAATATTAATTTTATGTATTTAAGAGTTTTATTTATAAGTTCAGATAATTATTTTGTAAAGAAGATCTTTTTTTTTTTAATGCAAAATATAATTTATAAATACCATTGACCAGATCTTGCTTACTACCTATTAGTCACTTGATACAATCCATTACTGGCTTTAAAAGGTAATTTATTTCCTTGAATTCAACACCTCTAGATCCAAGACATTACCATAGAAGAAATAGACAATAATGAGACCAAATCAGCCAAGGATGCATTGCTTTTGTGGTGCCAAATGAAGACTGCGGGATACCCTAATGTCAATGTTCGGAACTTTACCACAAGTTGGCGAGATGGTCTTGCATTCAATGCCCTCATTCACAAACACAGGTACATACTACTTGACAGCGTTAACATTTGATTGTTTGTGATCTGAAAAATGTCAATAAGCACTGTTGATTAACTTGTAATGGTTGAAACTGGTGTTGGTTCCCATCATCCACTAAATTTTCCAATTATTATTGTTTTTTGTTTTTTTGACAGTCTGCAATTTATATTAAATACAGGAAATATGTTTGATTTGATTGCTTTAATAGAAATTCATGCAACTTTACTAAGTAGGGTAATCATTTAAATCTATGCCTGAAATGTGGCTTGTAAACATTTATGGGCTTGTAAGACTGGCTGTTGATTAAATTGTTATAGGCACCTGAAAGTTCACTTACACTTTATGTTAAATTCAGAACTTTTATCTGTGAAATACTTTGTATTGATTAACAATTTCCAACACCAGAATAGCCTCTCCAAGATTTGATTAATTTTTTTTTTAAAGTCATTATCTTAAATGGTTTATAGTGCATTTTGGATGGCAAAATGTTATATAGTTTTAATAAACATGGAAGTTTACAAAGTGTATGAGGAGTAAAAAAAACATAGGAGCAAAAAAAGAATAAATGAAAACAAAGGGTTCCTCTTGGCATAGTTTAAAAAAAAGTGTAATTTGAGTCATTTACTAGAAATATTTGTTGTTTTAGTAATAGTTGTTGCATCTCTGATAGTATTTTAATTAAAGTCTGTGAGCTTTCAAATGCCATCAAAATATATTACTTGTCAACACTTGAGGGGTGCTTATCTTTGACTTTATGCATGGGCATGTACAAGCAATCTTCATGTCCCATCGGAGATGGCTGGTCATATATATATATATATATATATATAAAAATAGGTTGGCCTGTAACAGCTCAACTAAATGTCAATAACTCAGGCTGAGCAATTTGTCAGCTTATGATGCTATTACATCATAACCACCATACCTTGTCAGTTGCTATTTGGCTCTCTTTTAAAAATAGGTTTTTACTAATAATGATATTTTTAAATAATGATGGGGCCTACAGCATTATCTTTTTATCCGTCATCAACACAGAAAAGAAATATCACACTTCTACTAATTGTAGTTTATGAGCACACAGAGACAACAATGGTGTAAAATTACCTCATTTGGAATTGTCAGAATTCTTCCGCTGTTGTCTTGTGATGTGCAAATTCATCTAAGATTAAGTTTTCCAAAGTATTTTAATTCCCAAAAGTTTCTTAACAGATCATTTTGTTCTTTATAATCTAATGTCACACCATTCATCACTATTTGACCTGAGTTGGAATTAAATATCAAAATAAAATATGTAGTTTACACCAAGATGTCTAAAACTTTATAATTTTCAATCTTACAGACTGTGATTCATAGATTGTAGCTTTAAATGCAATTTTGAACATTTCTAGCTTTAAATGCATTGTTGAACATTTCTACGATGCAATTATGACATTAACACTTTCATCGAGTCGCCTTTTTTTAAAATTTCAAAGCATCAATCAGTGCAATCTACCACAAAAAAATTGTCAAAATAAAGTTTTCAAAATTCATTGTTACACGTCAGCAAAGTTACAACTGTGACCTAATTGGACTTAAAATCTTAGCCCCTGTGAACATCTGCACTTTGCTGATGCATTTTTTTCCTACCAAATTTGGTCTCGTAGGTGTGTTTAAAATTTCAGTGTAATATGGATCAAATATTGTTGTAGCCTTATTGATGGCCTAGAACCCAAAAAGAGTAAATGATGAATAAACAAGTTGGTTTTAGGTGTATGTTTAGGTTTTTATTGCAATATCACATTTAGCAAAAGGAAGAGAATAAGACCTTGAATAGCTTTTTTTTCATTTTATGGTGTATGATCTAATAAAATTACAAACAGTTTTAAGTTTATTAATAATGCAACCAAAGATAAAAATGTAATTTCTTCTCCAAATAGACCCGACCTGATTCAGTATGACAAGCTTCAGAAATCCAATGCAATGCACAATCTCAACAATGCTTTTACAGTGGCAGAGGATAAACTGGGGCTTACCAGTTTGCTTGATCCAGAAGGTAAAGTATTGTACAAGGCAAAGTGGCTTTCAAGTTTGAATATTTTGGCCTGTTTCTTAAATAGTAAATGATTGTTTTACTTTGATTTGAATTTGTATTTAAAAATGTTATTATTTGAAATAGATGTGAACGTGGAGTTTCCTGATGAAAAGTCAATCATCACTTATGTGGTCACATACTACCATTACTTCTCCAAGATGAAGGCTGACTCTGTTCAAGGCAAACGTATTGGAAAAGTAAGCTAAAATTTATTTAGAGATAAGGGTTGGGGGCAAGGGGTTCTATCTTAAAATTCATACATTTCTTAGCTTCTCTTGTACTATCCTGTGCCGAAGCTGATTTCCCAATTCTCTGACATTTATTTATTTGTCTGTTAGCTTTTTAAATTAAAAAACCCAACTTTTTTACAAATCGATAAAACTATTTTCTTTATCGAAAGTAGTTTTAAAATGCTTTCTTTCCATCAAACAATAATTTTTGAAATATCTGTCAGGTCATTGACAACGCCGTTAACACAGAGAACATGATTGAGCAGTATGAGAACATGACCTCTGACCTCCTCGAGTGGATTGAGCAGACTATTGTTATACTGAATGACCGTCAGTTTGCAAATTCCCTTACTGGGGTACAGCAGCAGCTTGCAGCTTTCAGCACCTATCGAATTGTAGAGAAACCACCTAAGTATGCAATGGAATTATATGTATAATTTTAATTGTAATTTAATTAACATACAGTGAGTTAAATAGTTTTTTTTTTTAATGTGGAGCTAAAGTTGACCAAAACAATTATCCAAGAGGAAACTAGTTTTGTTGGCTTGTTCTTAAGCACAAATAATTATTACTAGACACTCCAAGCTTGCAAGACCAAATAATACCTTGAAAGTTTGGAACATTAAAAAAAATTGTCCTGTTCTTTAAATGGCTTCCCTAAAGTTCTAAAATGAAAAACTTTTCTTTCAGGTTTGATGAGAAGGGCAATCTGGAAATCCTGCTCTTCACAATTCAGAGCAAGATGCGTGCCAACAATCAGCGACCATACCTGCCCAAAGAGGGTAAACTTCTCTCAGATATCAACAAAGCATGGGAGAGACTTGACAAAGCAGAACATGAAAGAGAACTTTCTCTCAGAGAAGAACTGATTAGGTTGGTTTTTTAACACCTGAACTCTTTTTCAATCATATATATATATATAATTAAATTCAATTTTGTAGAGAATTTTATATGTACTCCAATAAGTTTTCAAGTTATATGTGATAATTAAAAATTACTAATAGAGCATATATCTAGTTTTTAGATCTTACTCTATTTTTCAAAATCATTAGAAACTTCATAACTTCAAGAAAATAATTTTGTTATCAGGCAAGAGAAACTGGAACAGCTGGCAGCTCGTTTTGGACGCAAGGCTGGTATGCGTGAAGAATGGCTGAGTGAGAACCAGCGCCTTGTAGCCCAGGACAATTTCGGGAATGATTTGGCTGCAGTGGAGGCTGCCACCAAGAAACATGAAGCTATTGAGACAGACATCAATGCCTATGAAGAAAGAGTTTCTGCTGTTGTGGCTGTTGCCAATGAGCTGGAGCAGGAGAACTACCATGACATCGATCGCATCAATGCCCGGTAAATATACAATTTAACTTTAAAATAACTCCTTAGTGGCTAAATTATACAACTTGGAGCTAACAATTTAGACAGGCTGCTTGAATGAAGTGTAGTCTTTTTTAAGAACTAGGTAATACATTTTTTTACATGATAATGGGCTAGGTTACTAGAATCAGCAAGTTTTCAAAATATTCTCTATAGATCTTCTGTCAAAGGCATTCTAGACCTCTACGAAAATTAAGCAAAGCACTCTTTGTATTCATGTTAAACTAATTTTGTTTTCAGAAAAGACAATGTCTTGCGTCTCTGGAACTACCTGCTGGAACTTCTCCAAGCTAGACGAATGCGTTTGGAGCTTACCCTCAGCCTGTACAAAGTCTTCAAGGAGATGTTGTATATTCTTGACTGGATGGAAGAAATCAAGGTAATTAGTTGAATTCTTTCTCTACGGTATTTATATTTGAACTGTTGGCATCAAAGTAAAGTACCACTTCTATTTTGCTTATCAATCAAGTTAAAGTGTTTTCTGAAAATGTTTACGACATTTTTCTTTATAGGCCAGACTGATGTCAGAAGATTATGGCAAGCATCTTATGGGTGTGGAAGACTTGTTGCAAAAACATAGTCTTCTGGAAGCTGATGTGAATGTTGTTGGTGAGAGGGTTTCCACAGTCAACTCACAAGCTCAGAGATTCATTGATGATGACTTTTCGGAAATAGGAGGTGAATTATTGACTGCTGTTATTTTTTTAAATTATTGCTAGGCCACAGAACTTTATAATTATTTGTTTTCATAAGTGTGTCTTAATTGCTCTGTAAATGCTATAATGGCATTTCTGCACATTGACCCAACTTTCAGTTGATATCCTTGATATATCTATACTCTATAAACATGTTATGTTGGGATATTTTTAATTTATTTTTGTGATGCTAATGTTATTGCAGAAGCAAAACTTCCTTTTATTGTTATTAATATTACTTAAATGTCTACGTCACTTTTTAAATATAAAGCGCAAGTTAAAAGAAATTTTATAAGTACAAATTTGTAAATTTGTGTCTTAAATCTTAAGGCTACCGGCCTTGCAACCCAGATATGATCAAGGAGAGGATGACCATGCTCGATAGTGCATATGAAGAGTTGCGCCAACTTGCTGCAGACCGCCGTCGGCGCCTTGAGGAATCTCGCAAGCTATGGCAGTTCTACTGGGACATGGCTGATGAGGAAGGCTGGATTAGGGAGAAGGAACAGCTGATGTCATCTCCAGACCTTGGGCATGATTTGACAAGTGTCAATCTGTTACTGAACAAGCACAAGGTAGTGTTGATACATTGAAAATATTTATCTTACAAATTTCAACCTGTAAAGCTAAAAATATGTTTATATATTTGTAATTCTCGAAAACTTCTCCCTTATTATTTGTTTGGTTTTTATTACTAATTCTAGGCCATGGAAGATGAGATGACTCATCGCCACACTCACCTGCAAGAGGTCCAGGCTTCCAGCAATGAACTCATTGAAGCTGGCAATTTTGGTGCTGACCAGATTGAACAAAGAAACAATGAAATTTCGTCACAATGGGAGAGCCTTATTGACCTTGCAACTTACCGGAAAAAGAGGCTCAATGAAGCTGTTGACTTTTACCAAGTGAGTAAAACTAACATTGCTCTAGAATTAAACAAGGATACTAACTATAGTTGTGCTGTAAATACTTCTAATCAAACACTTTCTTATTGCATCACGCCTTCTGTGGTTGAATAAAAACTTTCTTCCACTTTATATTATTGACTATAATATATACTTATACATTGTAAATTTGTTAAAATTGTTTACTTCAGTTTTTCGCTGATGCTGATGATGTGGATACCTGGCTTATGGACACCCTTCGTATTGTGTCAAGTGAAGATGTTGGCAAAGATGAAGCCAGTGTACAGTCATTGCTTAAGAAACACAAGGTAAATGATGTTCAAGTGTAATACATTAATCGCCTCAAGTTAAAAAAAAATCCGTTATAAATTAATCAAATTTCCCATTTTAAATATGAATGACTTTAAGTCCAAGTCATTGGTGACTTTGTAGTGGAATTTTCTTGCGATTACAAATAACAAATATATCTTTAACATAACAATTTTTTAAAATCAAATATTCGAAACATTATTTTAACACTCATTTTATAATTATTTTTTAACAGGAAGTAACAGAAGAACTCAAGAGCTACCAAAGTGTTATTGAAGGTCTTCACGAACAAGCTGCCAGTCTTGGAGAACAGGTGAATAATACAACTTTTCTCAGTTTCCTTTTATTGAACAGTTCATTATTGAGTTATTGCTTTTCCTAGAATTTTAAAATAAATGCTTGCTTTTCTTTTTGTCAGCTGACAGTCCCTTTACTTTTGTCTATTAATTATTTATAGAGAAGAATTAAATACGCTCTATAGTTTGCATAAAATTGTGTCATCCATATTTGATGCTTAACTCCTACTTAATTTAACAGGACCGTGAGTCACCCGATGTACAAACCCGACTTAGTTCAATTGACAGACGTTACCAAGAACTTCTGGAGTTTTCCAAACTGCGCAAACAACGACTCATTGATGCACTTTCGCTTTATAAACTTTTCAATGAGTCAGATGGTGTGGAGACGTGGATTGATGAAAAGGTTTGTGTTAACAATTTTTACTAAATTTTTACATAATACAATAAAACTCAAACTCTGACTGTGCTGTTTTAATTCAATGTTCAATATTTTTATCACAACACTAAACAACACTTGTACATTATCATTTACAGGAGAAATTCCTTACAACTATCATTGTGACTGATGATGTTGAAGAGCTGGCTATCATGAAGCATCGTTTCGATAGTTTCGAACATGAGATGAATGCTACAGCATCCAAGGTTGCTGTGGTGAACCAGCTAGCTCGTCAGCTCATGCAAGCTGAGCACCCGAACGCTGCAGAAGTTGTGGAACGTCAGAACCAACTTAATTCCACGTGAGGACACATCTTTTGTTGATTTTTTACTTTAAAATTATTAATTAATGAAACCTTTTTTTTTTCTGTAACACTTAAGAAGAACTATTTTAATTAGAGTCTTGCTAAGTTCCTACAAATGTTCTGTTCATTTTAGATGGAATAATCTCCGTGAAATGGTGGATCAGAAGAGAGATGACATTAATGTGGCTCATGACTTCCAGAACTTCAACATTGAGTGCAATGAAACCATTGTAAGTTGGAAACAAGAATTACACCTTTTTTTTGGTTTTATTTTTTACTTCTTGAATTTCTTGAAATATTTCAGTTGGGAATTATTCACTAAAAAAATGGACAAAGTTAAAGTATTTTCCTCTTTTATAAAAAAGAATGTACTATTCTGAGAACTTGTTCTCTGAGTACTAATTTGGGATTGCAAGGGTAACCAGGTCTGCTGTTACTTGAATTTTGGCATTCAAGCTGTCACTGTTTGATTGATTTTTTTCTTTCTTCTAATACAGAGTTGGATTCATGAGAAGGCTAAGTTGATTGAGTCCACAGATGAATTGGGCAATGACCTTAGTGGTGTAATGACACTCCAGAGAAGATTGAGCACAATGGAAAGAGATTTAGCTGCAATTCAAGCCAAGGTGAATCAATCATTCAATAATTTTTAACAAATTAAGTTTGAATTTAAAAATTTATTTTAAAATATGTAAAACAAGTTTAAAAATATTTTAGGAAATTATTGCTTTTTGAGAGCTAAAAACATTTGTTTGTGTTTATTTAAATAGCTCGAGTCGCTACAGAACGAGGCTGAAAAACTAGAAGAGCAGAAACCTGAAGAAGCTCAAGCCATTAGGGAAAAGATTGCAGAGATCAACAATGTCTGGATGGACCTCAAGGACATGGTAATCTTATTGAAGCATTTATCTTATTTCCGATTTAGAATCTAATTAACACTCTGGAACATTTTTACACAAAAAATTTCAAATAAAATTGTGCCCATCCAAAATTTGGAAGATGGTTTTTGGAATCAGTAGTATACTTCAGCCTTTCCAAAACTTTTAAGTTTGGGACTGTCTGACAAGATTCAAAATTGCACCAGGGGCCGGTGACAGATTTATTAATTAAATTTTCTTTTCGTATGACCATAAATTCATGTTGTACTATCATTTGCGGTATGCAGGTATACACCATAAAATTATTATCAATTAAATCAATTTATTTAAAATACTTTGAAAAAATAAAATGCAACCCAAATTTTTGACGATCTAGAGCAATTTCTAAAATTATAATTGACTTTTAATGAAGCAAATTATAATTAAATTTTTGGGGATATGAAACTTTTTAAATGGGCTACCCAATTTATTTCATCTTTCTTAGCTCAAAGAGCGTGATGAGAAACTTGGTGAGGCTGGAGAATTGCAGCGTTTCCTTGGCAGCCTGGACCACTTCCAGTCCTGGCTGTCACGTACTCAGATGACCGTAGCCTCTGAGGACATCCCCAACTCACTGGCAGATGCAGAGAAACTCCTCAGCCAGCATCAACAACTCCGTGATGAGATCGATACCTATGCCCCAGAGTATGCCAAGATTAAAGAGTTTGGAGATAAAGTTACTGAAGGAGAGGAAGATCCACAATATATGTTCCTCAGACAGGTCATTTGGAAATTTTTTTAAAATTGGTTTTCATTTTAGCTGATGAACTGGGAATTTTATAGCTAACGGAGAGTTTAAGAAATTCAGGTGATGCTAGGTTTCCTCTGGAAATGTATTCCAATATTGATAAAACATTTTAGAAATTAGAAATTTTAAAACTTGTTATTTTTTTTAAATTGTCAGTTTCATCATTAATCATTCTTGTCTATTGTAGAGACTTCAAGCTCTTGATGATGGTTGGCATGAGTTATTACAGATGTGGGAGAACAGACAACAGCTGCTTTCCCAGTCTCTCAGTTTACAAGTACGTATTGAGTTAATATCTACTGATGCAACTGCAAAGATTATCATATTTCTAGTTTTAATATCATTTGAGGAGATTACTTTTTTTTTTGTTGATTACACTCAAATTTAGCCTTACAGTACGGTATATACATAGACAGAACTTTACCAATTACCTTTTTTTTTTTACCAACTTATTTTTGTTGCTATCTTCTTGTTCCTACAATGAGGTCCATCCAAATATTACTTAATGTAAAATAAATCTTCCTTTCAATGCATTTTATATTTAAAATCGCATCAAATAAAAAAAATTCCAAAAATTTTATCACTGCAAATCCTGTAAATGGATGGCCACAAATGGTAATTCCGTACCCAGACTAAAATATGAGTCAGGCAATTTTTAGTTTGTAATATTCTATTTCTAGATGTTCCTGCGTGATGCCAAGCAGGCTGAGGTCCTGCTCAACCAACAAGACAACTTCCTATCTAAGGAAGATGTGCCTGTAAGTCATTTTCAATATTCATATTTCTTAAAACCAGATTTTCAACATCCTTCATATTTTTTTAATTGAAATTTAAAGGGTTGAATTTTCATTCTTTCACTGAACACATTTGTCTTCGCTGCAATTGAAAAGTAAGAATAATGATTTATTTTAATTAAGACGGATTTGTTCATTTGTTTAAAAGAAAACTTATTAAATGGACTTCATGGATTTCCTAGAAACAATTTTACTTCAAGATTCTAGAGTTTTTTCAGAGTTTAATAAAGAAATCTTGGCATTTTGTACACAGTAGTTTATAATTTAATCTAGCTTTAGTTTCGCAGTACTAAAACTACTAATGACCTGATTGATTGTTACCCTTCAATACTGGCGTTGTCTATGTTTGACCTTGGTCATTGTTGATAGATGTTCTAGTGTGGGCAATAACACTTGCATCAACTAATTTTCTAGCTAAGACTTGATATCTAGGCACACCACACCAGCATGTAGAATGAGATCATGTGAATATGTTTGTCAAAGTCATTGTATTGTGGTGCATGGTTTAATTTATTAATGTTAGCTACCATTAATAAACAGGAGTAAACAAAAAATATAGACTTGAGGCTCAGACACAATGAATGGTAACTTGAAGTGAGAGGCTTACTAGATTTGAACAATCTTTCCCCAAAATCAACCAAGACGATAAAATAGATTTTCTAAAAATCAACTTAAAAGTTTATATTATCTGCTTGAGTCATGGCAACTGATTTTTTAAAAAATATTTATTTTGCATTATGCTAATATGCTCATTACTTATATCAAATACATTTTTCACACGGAAAGTCTGTATTGATGTGATTCAACCTCATAATGCTTCTGCAACCTTTAGCAGAAGTCCCAACAGTTTTAAAAGAAATATTTGTTATATTTCCAGGGAGCTAATCGCATGTTGCTCGCACATTTGCAAGCTCTAAGTCCATTATCTGGTCCCCAAACTGACAATATGTGGACCAAAGTAACTCATTTTAAAAATTCCTGCATTTAGCCATAGCTCTATAATTAGTATGCCTATATCAGCAGCTGAGTAGATGCAGCCCTAAACATATTTATGAATATATCATTTGAAATACATAGCAAGTTCACTGCACATTTGTACCGTATCCTAAAACAGTTTCTTATTTTTTGTAATCTGGATCTGTTTATAGAAAACTCATTTCTTACACTCTTCATAAATTAAATAGTTTCCTTTTTTTTTAAATGGTTATATATTTATGCAAGTGCATTTAAAAGAAAGATATTTTGCTCTTTATGCTTACTATAACTATATCATTTTGATCCAACTTTTAATGTCCAGCAATTCATTATAAAATTAAATATGCTTTACTGGATAACTTAAACCAAACTTTAATTCAACCTCTTAAAAATGCAACATGATATTTTTCCCCACTTTATTATCAGGCACGAAACCCCTGGATGGTTGGGATTTTTTTAATGGGCTTTTTTAATAGTCAAATGCACTTTTCATCAAATCTTTTAAATGTATAGTTTTTTTCTTTTATTAATTTTTCTCAATCATATCTGTTTCAAATTTTGCGCCATCTTTATATCTTGTGGTCTACTTTGACAGATTGCACCGCTAGATAAGCAGGTAACATTAAAGCTGATGTATCTTATAATGATTTCACTCCTATTTAGTGACTGTTGCTTGTTGTGCCACCATTATCAAGCTAACTCAAGAAAAACTGTAGATGATTGTAGATTCCTTGAAAAGAATGTCTTTGAGCCCTATTTTTTAAATTTATTAATCAAATGCATTTATTTTTTGCTGTCAAATGAAAGTTTAAATTCCATCTCTTGACCTTATCTTCAATGAATATATAATTGGTGATTTTCAGAAACTATCATCTATATGTTGCCAACCACTTTACACCATATTATGATACTGACCCATCAGTTTTTAACATTCTTTGACTCATCATTCCAATACATTTGTTCCACACAGATATTGATCTAAATTGCTAATTCATACTTTATTATGGCGGTACAACAATTCTAATGATAATATTATAATGCACAAAGTTTGATGCACTAATTTCTTATGAAATAAAAAGGAGATATACATATTTCAAAAGATGTGCATATAAGAACATAATTTAATGTTGGCATAGTTTGTGAAATGGCTAGCACATCAAAGATTCTTAGATATAAGAGCAATATTAAACATATTATCCCTTAGTACAGTGAGTTTAACCATGTGCAAAGTTTGGTGTAAAATTATTTGTATATTGTTGCTCCAATCAGTTGGCTTAATATGACTATTAATATATTTGTTAAAGATGTTGACAATTTACAGCTAAATGACTATGTTTGGGCCGACTGGTTAAAATGTATATAGAAACCCATTTATACACTAGCTCAAACATAAACCTATTCATGTATTTTTTACCAGCATAGCAAATTTTTAGTTCCTTCCCTTTATAATAACAGTGCATATTTGATATAACTCTTTTATTTTATGCATGCATGCATGTTGTTACACTTACCTCAATCAGCACTTATCTATTTAAAAAGGTATGCAGGAGGTAATGGTACTTCTTCCTTAACCTACTAGAAATGACAGAATGTTAGTCTGTCTGAAAGTCACCCTTACTGCTTAGAAGTGTTTTTAAGTAAAGTGTGTTAGGCACAGTGGAATCGCACTATAATGTGATTATTGGGGTCCATAAAAATCGGATCATGTTAATAGCAGGGTTTTACAATATTTAATGAGAATAGATTTTTTTAAAGAAGGAAGAATAGCTTTTTCTTTTTTCTCAATATTTTTTAATCTTATGTGGTAATGAGCTATGTGACGTTGAAATTGGACTAGTCTTAGTGAATTGGTGACTGTTTTATGAGAATATATTTTATTCTTGGAAACAAAATTTTCATATGAGAATTAATATTCCAAATTTTGGGAGCTATAGCGTGACAGCATAAAATCTGACTATACTATAGAAGGTCGTGTTATACCGGGGTTTCACTGTAAACAGTATTTCATCACCATTATTTCATGTTTAGAAATGTTTATACCTAGTTGGGTTCACAAGGTTTAAAATTGAAAGCTTTTATGATCATTATATTAAATGTGTTATTTTTGTTTATAATGCTTTAGAATTGATGTTGACCCCATTTATCTAGACATTACTTGTTTATCTTTGATTTCTTGACAGTTTCAATGGAAGAACAATTAGTTCTCCTATTTACAGTTCTCTCTAGAATGGATTGCTTGAGTCCTCTGCTTTAAATTTGTTTTCAAAGATTTCTAATTCGTATTACCATTTCTTTAAACTAATTCATTTCTATAATTCAGCGGTTCCCAAACTGTTGTCTCCACATTTAATTTTTTTAAAATTATTAAATTGACTCAATAGGACAATTATTTAATGGCAGCTACAGAGGAATAACCAATATAAAACACAACTGCCATGAATAATGAACAACGTATTGATGTTCAAGAAGTTAATGTACCAGTTTGGACTGATAGACTTATAGGCCTACTGGACTATATAATGACTAATTAAGTTTTCTTACCCTTTGTCTCCACCACAAATTAATACCAATAAGTCTTTTTAGCTGTGCTTACCCAAAAATTTTTAAAAAAATCAGGTGTTATGTGAATGAAGCGCTGTTATTTTGCTTATTGAGCTGTTGGACTTGAGCTTAATTTAAAAAAAGTAAGAGTCTTTTGAAGAGTTCCTTGATTGGCTGAAAAGTTTGGGAACTGCTGGTATAAAGTAATATAAATTGTATTAAATGGGCTTTATATAAAGCAAGCCTTCTCATATTTTCAATAAATATGTTATTTATTTGTCTTGAGATCACTGTGACACTAAATTATCACACGTACCAAAATAAGCTTCAACTACTATCATATAAATGTATTGTCATTTACTAGATATAAATCATGAATACAAAACAACTTTAAATAATACTATTTATTTAACATGATTACATTCTGCATGCATGACATTCCCCATGACAAGTGATGCTTTATTTTAACCCAAGGCATCAAAAACACTATTGCCAATTACATAGAAGGTGTTATTTCTAGTTTATATTGCTCCATTTTTGGCTAGGTACATATATATGTGTGTATATTTAAAAAATATAAGAACTAAATTGAGTACCTATTAATGAAACAGCTTAGGACTCAAAGGTTAGCATTTTTAAAACTGGTAGTTGCCGGCACCTTTTGTACATTATTTTCTTGTAGGTTGAAGATGGTGGATAGCAAAATATAATGTATAAATTAGTATTCTTTGGTTACACATTTGGTTGAGACATTACTATTGGAATTCTAAGTAAAACCAATTCTTCTATTTAGAAATTGTACAAAATTAATGGTTCAATACTGTCTTTTTCAATGATCTGTTGTACAAATAATTGCCAATAGAATATACTAATTTTTTTTAGTTATTTAGCTCATCTAAATTTTTATGTTTAATGTATTTTAATCTTCATTTTTTTTAGACTTCAGTCCAAGCAGCAGAAAACCTCATCAAACGTCATGAAGCATTTATTACAACTATGGATGCCAATGATGAGAAGATTAATGCAGTCTTGCAATTTGCCAACAGACTTATTGATGAGAACCACTATGATCGGGAAAAAATTCACAAAAAGGCAGAGGCCATTAATGAAAGGTTTGAAACAATTTTTATTTAGCATCTATTTTTAACGCATCAAAAATTTTACAAATCATTTTATGCCTCTTCTAAAAACTATTCTTTATTGTATTTTGTAAACTTTTGAATATATTTGTAATACTTTTTTATTTTAAAAAAATATCTTAAGTTTAAAAAACAAATAGTATTTACTTGACAAATTAAGTCCCAAAATCCACTTATGAGAATGGCATTTGATATTAGTTTTAAAACTCGTTTTGGTTATTTAGATTTATTGTAATAAAATTTGGATATTCAAGAATATTTTTTCATTAAAACAGGAGAGATCAAAACAGACAAAGAGCTGATGAGCAGCTTGAGCGACTCAAAGACCAACTTACCCTTCAGCAGTTCTTACAAGAATGTGATGAGGTGACTGATTTTATAGTCTTGAATAGGATAGATAGCTATGGAATTATACCACTCTTACGCATGCAATCTACAAGGAGATATTGAATCTTATTTGATAAATACAGTTATTTTAAAGTTTAAAGCTATTCTTTCCATGTTTTTTTTAGCTTCGAGATTGGCTACAAGATAAGATGGCTGCAGCTCAAGATGAAACGTACAGAGATGCTAAGAACCTTCACAGTAAATATGTTAGACATCAGGCTTTTGAGTCTGAAATAGCTGCTAACAAGGACAGACTCAATAGAGTTGTTGAGGTTAGTCACCAAGCTCAAAGTGTTGTTAAAGTTGACATTCATTATTTTGATATATTTATCCAATTTTCATTTAAGCCAAAAGTGACTGAGTTTTTTTAAAACCTGATTTAAAATTAAGATAAGATTCTTTATTGATCCAAATAAATGGAATTGTTTTTTTTTTATTACATTGTACGTATTCATTTAAGCACTTAAATAAATACATATTTAAACCATGAAAGTTTACAACTATAACAATTTAAAGTCAAAACATCTAAAGTATTTCTCTTTTTAAAAAAACATGGCTATTATTAGATGTGGTTTAAAATTTATTTTTAATTGAAAGCTCTTGTTTTAAAAAGGCTTAGGATGATCAGACATTTTTACTATTCATTTTGAAAAATTTGATATAACTTTACCATATCAGTAATATTTAATTTTGTTCCTAGGAAGGAGAGGCCATCATGCAAGCTAAGCCAGAGACTCGTGAACAGATAGAGCCTATGATTTCAGATCTATCTAACCAGTGGGAGGATCTTGAGGTTACAACCAAGGAGAAGGGTGAGCGCCTGTTTGATGCCAATCGCTCAACTCTGTATCAACAAAGCTGTGATGATGTTGATGGTTGGGTTACAGCTCTTGAGTCCCAGATTGTTACCTCTGAGGACTTTGGTAAAGATCTAACAACTGTCAATCTTCAAGTCCAGAAGCAACATGTAAGCCACAAAAGGAAACTCTCCTACCTTGTATACTTTTCTAGCTCCAGTTTACAAGTGCCTAAATTAGTCTATTAACTGTCACCTGTTGAAGTTACTTTAAATTATTTGTTCATTCTTATGACTTTTATATATATATTTAACCAACAACATTTCATTTACTTAATGCACAGCATTTAGAGAACCAAATGAAGATGAAAGAACAACAAATCCAGGAACTGGAATCCCAGAGCGAACACTTGCGCAAACTAGAGCCTGACAAAGAGGAGGAGATTGAGGCTAGAAGAGCTCTTGTGGCAGAAAGGTACTTTATTGAATATGATTTTCTTCATTTGAAGTGAATTTTTTTAATATATTGGGCTGCATTTTAATGAAGTAATTATATTTTAAGAATTGTATTACATATGTTATTTTCTTTGACAATGATAATTTTCTGTAAAAATATTTAAATGTTATGTAAATTCCTGATCAGATTCTCTAAGATTCAAGGGCCACTAATGATGCGTCGTGCTAATCTAGAGAAGGTAAAACGTATCCATCAATTCATGAGAGATGTTGAGGATGAGAAACTCTGGATTCAGGAGATGATGCCTCGAGCAACCAACCAAGATTATGGCAATAGTCTGTTGTCAGTACAGCTGTTAATTAAAAAAAACCATGTGAGTACCGGACTCTTCTCTTTTAATTCATAAACGTTGCATTGCTTTGGTGGACTTTTTTTGTTTTTTTTATAATAAAGTTCTCTAGCTTTTCAGGGCAAACATATTTTTCATGCAAGGATATTCAAAAAGTGTCATTATTATAAATAAAAGTTACTGATTTGTAAACAGAATGGAATAGCATTCATACTTGGGTTTACACTTGGTCTTTAAGGCAGCACCTCCGGTTGAAAATTTCCCCCTGGTAATACCAAAGTATTTAAATAATATACTTTATTGAATCGTGATGTAGTTAGTTTATAAATGATATTTTGATGTTTTTCTATTTTTACAGTCATTGCAAGTTGAAATTGACAACCATGAGCCTCGCATCATGTCTGTGGTTCAAGTTGGCGCAGAGCTGATTGAGTCTGGCCACTCTCAGTCTGAGGAGTTCAGAGCTTTAATTGAAGACTTGTTAAGACGCTGGCAAGAGTTGAAAGATGCAGTTGATGCTCGCAACCAAAGACTCAAATTATCAGAGATTGCCCAGCAGGTAGCTGACACATAACAAAGCCAGTGCAATTAAAGCATGTTTTAAAGTTGTGTTCCTCCAAAGTTACTAAAAGAACAATAATATTTAAGAAAAACAATTTTGAGAGCAAAGCTTTTGGTTGAACAGAATGCTTACAGCCGTTTATATCTGTGAATAGACTAATGATAAATTTGTGCCAATTAATCTAATGGAGATGACTACCCAAGAAAGCAAGAAAATTCTTTGAAATCGCATAATTGGAAATAAGGAACTGTATTACTTCCACCGTCATTTATAATAACCGAAAGCACTTTATTTTATGTAGCATATAAACCACCATATATTTATATTTCAAGTTTGATCAAAATTCATTAAATTTTTTTTTAAAGTATCTAAATATAATTCATTTTTAAAATCAACAGTACTACTTTGATGCTTCTGAAGCAGAAGCCTGGATGAGTGAACAGGAGCTGTACATGATGGGTGAAGAGAGAGCTAAGGATGAAATTGGGGCTCAGAATATGATGAAGAAACACCAGATATTAGAAAATAATGTGGAGGATTATGCTGAGGTGGTTCGACAGCTGGGAGAGAGAAGTAGGGAACTTATGGAGGAAGAACATCCTGAAAGGTTGGCTACTATAATAAAATTTGAAAAAATGTTGGAAATACTGGATTTTCTGAATAACTTGTGGTCTTTTGTGTCATTCAGCAATGTAGTTATATAATACTTTGGCCATCTGACCATTAATTTATATTTCATCTGATCTCACACAAAAAAATCATCCACAAATAACATCTGTTTTATTTTCAGTGACCAAATAGCAGTAAGACAGTCCCAGGTTGACAAGCTATATGCAGGCTTGAAAGACCTCGCAGGTGAGAGGAGAGGCAAGCTGGAGGAAGTCTTTAAACTTTACACACTGCATAGAGAGATAGATGATTTGCTGGAATGGATTGCAGACAAATCCATTGTTGCAGGCTCCAATGAACCTGGGCAAGACTATGAACACGTTTCAGTAAGTTTTTTTAAATGGGCATAAGGCTACTTCATAATTCATGAAGCAAAGAAGTTTTCTACATGTATAGTCTTTAATTTATTTTAACCCCATTTTCTTTTTTGAAAATAAATTTCAGCTTCTTAAAGAACGCTTCAAGGAGTTTGCCCGTGATACTGAAAATATTGGTCAGGAGCGTGTTGCTTCAGCCAATGAAATCTGTGATGCCCTCATTGCATCTGAACACTCAGATGCAGCAACTATTGCTGAATGGAAGGATAATGTTAATGATGCCTGGGCTGATCTCCTGGAGTTGATAGACACCAGAACAGAGTTGTTGCAGACTTCTTGGGAACTTCACAAGTTTTTCTATGATTGCAAAGATACACTTGAAAGAATTGTCGTAAGTTATTTTGTTGAAAATTCACATACACATCTGGAAATAATACATACCACTAATTAAAATGACTTAAATGGAGCTAGTTCTTTGTATGGATATATTTTCTTTTTAATGAAATATATACTGCCAAATAATTATCAATAGCCAGTTAGCCATAGAAGTTTTATCTAGGTAAATCATTTTACATATGTGAGGTCACATAAATACCATAGCTTTTAAAAGGCCAAAAATTAGTAGTATGCTATCTGACACAGCGGCACTTTGATTCTGTGTTAAGTGAAACACATTGATTTATATTTTAATGCATAGGCTTCAAAGGGCTGTTGTTATAAAATAAAAAATTGTTCACTTTAAAAAATAAGTTTGTTTTATTATTTTCATGCAGCCTTTTGAATGACTTTTTAATTTAATGACAAATTGCTGTTCGGGTTTCTGAAACTTATTGCCATTATCAAAAACGAAAATAAGGATCATTGCACCTCTGTTCCTTACAAAATTATTTATTATCCACTATATATTGTTTGAAAAATAGGCTTTGGTTAATTTCTATTGAAAAAAAACCTTTACGCTAAATGCCCCTATAAAAAAACAACTTTCTATTTAAATTTTTAAAATTGTATTTGTCAGTTTGATTTTATTTTATTTTATGTCACAACCTTACAGGAGAAACAGAACTACATCCCTGAAGAACTTGGCCGTGATGCTCAGAGTGTAGCTGCTTTACAGAGAAAGCATGCCAACTTTGAACATGATTTAGTCACTCTTGGAACACAGGTTGGTAGTTATTCAATGGGGACAAACTTAAAACCTATAAGCACTTGGTTTCTAAAAACAAAAGTTTAAAAAAACAAAAACTGGATTTTAAAAGAATAAAAAAGATTTAATTAAATGACTTATAGCCTGTCATGTAATACAACTATTTTGCTTCTAGGTGGAGGCCATTCAAACAGAATCTGTGAGACTTCAAGCAGGCTATGCTGGAGAAAATGCCCAGACTATAATTGACCGTGAGAGAGAAGTTCTTGATGCTTGGAAGAATTTGCACATATTGGTTGAGAGGAGGAGACTTACTCTAGCTGATGCTTCAGATTATTACAGGTTCATGCTCATGGCAAAGGACTTGTTGTTGTGGATTGATGACATCAGTCGACAGATGAACACACAAGAAAAACCAAGGTAGCCTCACAACCTTTGAAAGTTTTCTATATTTGTCATTGCACTAAATTAAAAATAGCTCTGGATGAGAAGATTCATCTTTAGTGTCTAAAGAAACAATGGGGATTAGATTGTTTTAAGTAATGTTTAAGAAATTCAGAATGTTAGATTGTTTTAAGTAATGTTTAAGAAATTCAGAATGTTAAATTATGAATTTTATAATGAAATTGTTTTCAACATTTTTATTTTCCAGAGATGTTTCTGGTGTGGAGCTGTTGATGAACAACCACCAGAGTCTGAAGGCTGAAATAGATGCTAGAGAAGAGAATTTTGCCATATGTATAAACTTAGGTAGAGATCTATTAAACAGACAACATTACAAGCAAGAACAGGTCAGTCAGTGTTTGAAGTTCACATAATTTTTGGAAACTGGCCAAGTAATGGCCTAATGAACATCATAAAATAAAAGATATTATTGTATATTCCTTTCCTGGGTGTGCCAAAATATGTTTTGTTATTGAATAATCTGATCATCATTATGTTTGTCTATACATTGAGACGTATTGTGAAAGAAATGAATTTTTATTTTGTCTTGTCTATTTTTCATTTAGGTGAGGGAAAAGCTGATCCAGTTGACACTCCAGAGATTAGACTTGACTGATTTATGGAAGGAAAGATGGGAACATTTACAACTTAGTAAGCTTTTTACAAACAAAAATGTAGAGTTTGTACTAAAAAAATAATTCATGAAATAAAATTTAAGACTTGTGTTTTGTTCCAGTCATGTTTTTGTGTAAAACAATATGTAATTTATTACATAAATATAATTAATTGCATTTTCAATCTTCACTGAGTAACGTTTGTTAAAAATATAAATTTCTAATCATAATGTTTATAAAATGTTAACTATTTCTTATATTTTACCATTATCCTAAGTCTTGGAAGTCTATCAGTTTGCCAGAGATGCAGCCGTGGCTGAGGCCTGGTTGATTGCACAAGAGCCATACCTGTCTAACCAGGACTTGGGTGTATGTAATTTTATTTGAAGTATATTCATAAAATATTTCTATTTCAATAATCTAACTCAATATTAAAAATCATTTTTGTATAGATCTGATGGTATTGCAGTAAAATCTGAAGACATTAAAAAAATTAAGGACTTTGTTAATAAATTAATATTATTGTATGCTTTTTTAACATATGTATTTAATTTTTCTTCCTATTTTTAATGCAGGATACACTGGATGCTGTGGAAAATCTTCTGAAGAAACATGAAGCATTTGAGAAATCAGCTGCCACACAAGAGGAGAGATTTGCTGCTTTAGAAAAACCAACAACTGTAAGAATCTTAAGTAACTTTTTTATATATATTTTAATGTTAACTCTGCACTAGTCTAATGAGTTATGTGAAACTATTTGTCTTAACAAATTATCCACATAAAACATTTATATATTATTTACTCTCTCCATAGTTTGAGATTAAAGACAGAGAAAAGAGACAAGCAGAAGAATATGGCAGAAGTCATCCTGATGAGATTGCACGTAGAAAGGAGGATAGAAGACGGCATTACATTCAAGAATTCCTACCTCCCCCACCCCCACCTAAGTAGGTTTTTAATTAATTTGTTTAAATACATATAATTTATATATATGAATAGAATGTCTAATAATTTTTTTTAAATATCAACTGTAGACATTGTTAGATTTTTATGCATTAGGTATCCACTTCTTTGAAGTTATTACACTGTCTAATTCAGGCCAGAACCTGTTGTGGAACCAGAGATCCCAGTCCAGGCAGTAGCAGTGAGCCACTCAGCCCCCGACAGCACAGAGGAACCAGCTGGCCAGCCCAGCAACATTGATGAGAGATCAGAGTCTGAACAAGGTAAAACATTGATATATTCTTCACTAGTGTATTACTGCATGTTGTTTGTTGCTAGACTCTCCATACTCAATGTGCTTGTGTCATCTAGTCCGTAGATCAACACCTCACAGCTCTAAATACTTGAAATCATTTAAAACTAATATTTAAAGATACCTTATATAAATAATTAAAGTTTAAAGTAAAAATAGAAGTCGAATTTCTGAATAAAAATGGATTTTCCAAATTTAAGGGAATAGTCCCTTTTTATCTAAATAAGTTTAGATAAACACTTTTTGTCTTTCATGAAAGAATCATGATTAGGTTCCTCTGTGGTTTTTGCTAATTTTAAAAGTCTGACATGTGTAATTTTTCCTTTAAAATAATTGTTTCACAGGTTAATTTGTAACTTTTCAATTGTCTCTAAAATATGTTTTGTAAAACCAGAATAATCTTCTAAAACTCATGTTTCAGCTATTTTGCATGTTGATATTGTGAAATAATCTGTTTTAAGTGTTCCAGCCTTTTTAAATATTTTTTTGTGTGCCAGCTTTATAAATGTGTCTTTCATAGCTGTTGAGTCATTTACTGATCTGTTCTAGTGGATGCGCATGCTTGAGAGTGCTTTGTCAACTCAGATGTAGTTTCCACAGTTATTATAGAATATTACACAGTTAGATCAGAAGGGAAATTTCCATTCCTTATATTTTTTTATTATTCTGCAAGATTATTTTAATGGAATTTTCCCCTCTTACACTGTTTGTTTTAAGATTTAATTCTGCATGTAATACAAGTTTTTCAAAGCATTGAATTAAGTTTCTGAACATCTTTAAGTTTCATATTTAATGTAATCTCAAACTTGAGGCTTCGTTAAGATAAAGAATTCATTAAATCTCCAACAATAACAGCAACAATGTTTTTTTTCCAGTGGAAGTTCAGAAACTTGTCCCCAAATTAACTTTAATACATTATTTTAACTTAACATTGCATGCTTAATGTTGTTAAGAAACTTTGTGCATGCCTTCAGAGCGTCAAGCTCATCGAGAGCAGTTGGCGGCAGCTGATGCTGGTGGTGGAGGTGACTCAGCTCACCGCCGCTCCCATGCTCGAATTGAAGCTGAGTCTCCTAGGGTCATTGAGCAAAGAGCATCTGCAGATGTTTCATCACCCAAGAAGGCACCGCGAGGAAGTAGGTTTGAGTATATTCAAATTAACCTAGACTCAGAAAAGATGTGGACTCATTTTAAAATGTCTTGTTAAATTAAATGACAGAATACATTTAATGCAAAACCAAAAATACATTACAGAGTTTCCTTTATAACCATCATTAAAGAGAGTAAGAAATCTTAAAATTCATGAAAAAGATTAAAGAATACACTTATCTAAAAGAAAATAAAATTATTTTAATGAAATACTGTGTCCTCTAATGAATTGTATTTTTTACATCAATTTTAATTGAATTTTTAAAATCCGTTTCACATTTAATTTTTAAAAAAGAATGAGTAATTTAATAACTTTAAGGCAAAGATAGGTAAAAATATAGTTTTACTCTGGCTCCGTTAATCAGCATAATTCTTGCTTAGATATCAGTCAGCGATATTTATGGAAAATTCATGTCAATTTTATGTATGAATAATGAATAGTTAGATGACAGAAATTGGAAACTTTAGCTTGCATGAATGCCTGCCTGCTCATGCTCACAACTAATAGATGTTTTTAACAATCTTTTTCTTCAAAATTATGTTACTTTCATATTTAAAAACTTTAATTTTTTTCTTCTTATTGTTGTTGTAATTTCTAAATACACATGAGAAAAAATGAGTATATGGGATCCTTGGAGAGGTCAGAGTTTAATAACACAATTTTTGGCATCAAATCATTGTCAATGACAGGTTTATTATTCCCCTCTTTGACCCATATATTTTGAATAGTTTTTTTTTTGTTTTTTTAACATGTAGTCTAGCTTGCTTTGTAACTTCAGTTTTACTATTACTAACTTGTTAACACTTACTTCAACTGTTTGAAATTTAATTTTAAAAATTTCTCTACATTTTTCTCAAAATAACATTTGAAAGTTGATGTAATTTCTTGTGCTCTTAGCAGTAAGAGAATAACATGAAAGATGACTCTGTATATAATCCAATTAACTTTCTTTAAATAGAAACATGCCATTGCGGTCTTTTGCCAGCTCTAATAATTTTGTCTTTACTTTTATCTCTTGTTTATTGGAGATTTGAAAAGGTTTTTAGAGCACATTTTATCAAAGTAGTAAATATTCAAGTTTTAAATTTTATTTTAAGACAAGCAGTTTGTCTTACCAGTTTTGGGACTTTTTGTGATTAATTTTTTTAGCAAGCTGTATCTAAGTCATTTTTGTATTCTCATTTTATTACTTTTAACATTTTTTATTTAAAGCTTAATCTTGGACTAATGGACAATGGAAAGATAGTAGTTATAATGGTCCATGCACACATTTACTGTGTCATTGTCCACTTCTCCTGACAGTCAACCTGATAGGCTGCAGATTATTTTGATTAACAGTTTTGAAAGACTTCCAATTTTTACTTTTGAAATATTTTTCTATTGCCTATTTTTTTATTTGATCAATGTTAAATAGATTCTCATCTACTGGTTTTATTACAAGTGTTAAAAATCTGTTTTGACATGAATATTTCATTGTGTTTTGTTTAGTATTCATTAGTTTTATACATCTTTTGAAGTTCAGTTTTTTGCTTTTGTAGCTTTGGATTGTGACCCATATACATGCTTTAGCCTAATAATTTTTTTTATTTTTAGGCACGCTTCCTTTATTTGATGTACTTATAACATTGTGCACTAATTTAGGGTTTTTTTTGTTTTGTTTTGGGAATGTACAGCAGGGGAAAAAACCTGTGAAATTAAAAAATTTTAATACTGCTTTTATTTTTTAATTAACACATATTTCATGTGGAGGTGGCTTTGTTTTCTTATAAATTTTATTTGTGGGGCCTTTGAGACAGGCATGCTTCATCATATCGGCTTATCTAACACTGGTGGATGAACGTGGATGGATGATGGCTTCAGAAATCTAAAGAAAAGCTTATCATTGTACTAAAACAATTGACACAACCTTGATATCTGATTAGGCGACAAGAAAGACAAAGGAAACCTTAGTCCAGAGGTTATTGAAGGGGGTGAACTCAAGAGAAAGCGCTCTCGCTCCCCTTTTGCCAAACTGTTTGGTAGCAAGAGAGAGGGAAAGAGTAAAAAAGGTGGTGCCTCCCCGCCAACAACCCCAGAACCACCTATTCTTCAAAGATCCAGGACGCTTGGTTGGTCTTGTTGCCTCTATATAACCTACATATGTTATCAGCAAGTGTTCCTTTGTGGTATTGGGATGTTCTAGTCTGATGAGATTTGGTGACCCCTGTTGACAGTAATATAGCATACAAAATGATGCATGATACTAATAAAAATAAATCCATTGTCTGGCTTTGTAATGGCACTGGCATGAGGAAATATTTTAAAATATTGATGAGTTAGTCGTTAAAAAAATAGATCAAAATGATAGTGAATAATTTAAAATGAATGATCTTAAAGAGCTATTTTTACTTGCTGGGTTTTGTAAATGTACATAATGAAATAATTATAAAAATTGTTTCTTTTAAAATATTATTTGTCTATTTTTTTTCAAATATCCCTTTACTTTATTTCATGTACAAGTTTGACGCTGTGCTGTTTCTCCTTTGTTATTAGAATATGAACAATGCTAGTCATGACACAAACTTTGCATTTAGATAAAAATCTACATATTTATGTTTGGTAGCTATGTATTTTTAAAAATGCTCTATTTGTTGTTATTGTTAAATATAATTGCTCTATTTAATGTGCAAGGTATTTTCTAGTAGCTCACATAAATGTTTTTATTTATTTGCATTTTTCCTTTTTGTGTTATCATAACATGTAACATTTTCAATTACCCTGTCTTTTATTTTTAAAATCGCTTTATGCTCATTAGAAACTTCAGCTCCATCAGAATCTATTCATGAGGAAGGCCATCTGTCAAGAAAACATGAACTAGACACAGGAGAAAAGAAAGCTAGCAACAGGTATGATTTGGAATATTTGACTAAATTTTCATCAGACATTGTAAGGTTTATTTTTAACATTTTCTTTTTTAGATTACACTAATTATGAGGTTTAGTTATTATATTAATGATACCACAAAAGAAATACATATCTAGACTTGTACAAACTAAAATGTAGACATTCATTATTTGCATAATTATTAGCCGAGAACATTCTGCAAGTTATCACTTCCGAATTTTTTTGAAATTTGTATGTTTGTTATTTGCATTTAATGATATTCATCCAAATCATTGACAATTTTAACTGCAGAATTCATTTGTTACATTTTACAAATCCATATCTTTTAGATAAAAAAAATATATTTAAAATTTAACCCTTCATTTATTTAATTTTTTATCACTGTTTTTTACAAAATCTTTTTATTTGCAGATCTTGGGATAAACTGTTTATTGTACTACATGGAGCATCTTTGTCTTGTTATAAAGATCAGAAACATGCAAAGACAGTGAGTTGAAGTTCTTTATTTTTTCAATAAGTTTCTTCTTTGTTTTAAATAAGCAATTATCCAACTCTTAGGTATTTAGAGTGAAGATATTCATATATTGTAGTATCAAACACAAAGTTGTCCTACTTTTTGAATAAGTGGGTTTACTTTTAAAGTTCTAATTAAAGAGATTTGTTATCAAAATACTTAAAGCGACGGGGTTAACTGTTCATTTTGTTATTTTTATTAAAAAAGATCGTCATGATTGTGAGCTATGCCATTCTTTTCTTGATCTTTAAAATATACATATCTCCTCAGGATCCCAACAACAGGGTTCACCATGAGAATGTCATGGATTTAGCTGGAGCTGTTTGCCAAGTGGCTTCAGACTATGTTAAGAGACCATTTGTCTTGAGACTCAAACTTGCAGATGGTGCTGAGTACCTTTTCCAAGCTAAAGATGAGGTATGTAAACATTAAATATGCTTTCTAATACAAATTTTGTTTTTGTTAAACGGAGAATATCATTCAATAAGTTGTTTGGCAATTGGCTAGTTTATAATAATAAAATAATGTACGGAAAACAAATATTGGATATTTTGTCACCAAAAAAAATCATGTAAAAAGTTGGAGACATTGGTTAGAAAATTTAAATATTCACATTTGAATTTAAAGTAAAAAATTATATTGCACAGAGACATTTTGTGCCATTTTTCTCTGAAGCGTTCACTAAGGACTAATTTTTAAAAAATTCCAGTCTGAAAGAGAGCATTGGATCAGCCGTATCAGTGCTGCCAGTGGAAGGGAGGGAGGTGCTGCCAGCTTACCAACTAGGTCACAGACTTTGCCAGCCACCCGCTCAGAGAAAGAGGAGCCCAAGAAACGTGGTTTCTTTACACTCAAGAAGAAGTAGTCTACGCTATTCTGCTAGGCTTTACTCTAGAATAATTATTATAACATTATGGATGCTGATAATAACAGTAGTTTTTCCCTGATGTTCTACATCGTAAGAGACAGTTTTACTCGTACATTTTTTAAAATAAACACTTTTAATGGATGTAGCTATTCATCATCACTCATGAGAGGAAGAGTGTTAGCGTCAAGTTTTTGTAGCAGAATCTCATGAATCTTCCTAGTTTTCCCAGCTTCTGCTTAGCATCACTGTTGTCATTCAATCATGGCTTCATGTATATCTGAGTTTGATGATGATGAAACGTTGTACAAACCTTCTTTATGCATGCCTGTGTGGAATGGGGAACTTTGAGAAAAAATGTGGAATAGTTTCACAGATTCTGTTCTCGCTTTTTTACAAATAGGTTTTTTTCCATTGAGTTAATCACATGCAATAATTAATATGAAAAAAAAAAAAATGAAAAGAAAAAATAGTTAAAATTGCACTGTAAATAAAGTGCACAGAGCCTGTTGTACATTCTAATCAAGCACATTGTCATGGAGGCAGTGTGTACTGTTACAAGCACTGGGAGAAGTAGTGTAGTGGTATGACTTCTTGAGCATAGAAACTGTGATTAGACTTACCTTTCTGTTGTCCCAGAAGCATGATTCTTGTGTGGTCATGGACTGACCATCAGTCGGTTGCTCTCATTGTGCAGATGCCGCCACTGACCATCATTTGGTTGCTCTCATTGTGCAGATGCCGCCACTGACCATCGGTCGGTTGCTCTCATTGTGTAGATGCCGCCACCACACTTACACTGGGACTGTTTCTATTATTTTAAAGACTTATATCACATGTTGGTCATTTTTTAAAATGGTCTACTTGTTGATGGAAACTTGACATGCTCTATTATTGGTAACTGAATGGACTGGTCAATCTGTGGACATGTCCTAAGTATAGTTGCTGTGCATATTAATGATTGAAATTCTTCTGTCGGTTTTCTTTTATCAACTTGCCACTTGTTTGGTTTGGGGCAGTGGTCTAGTCATGTGATCATGCCCTTGGTTGTTTACAAATGTTGGTAGAGAGAGAGAGCGGGGCTGTGTATTGTTTTAATCATTTCCATGAAAATTGTGTTGTGCTGGTGTTGAGGATAGATGTTTCATCCCTTTACACAAAACTTTTTTTGTTCATTTAATGATTCTTTGTGACTATGAATATTCTTGCCCTTTTCATGAGGTATGCTTCCCATTAGCTCCCCACGTCCACTGTATTTTGAGTTCTGAATCACTGGAGGATAACATTCCCTGAAACATGAGGAAAACAACATCACAAAACGGCAGTTTTCTGTAACGGCGCATTTCTTATGGAATATTGCGTATGATGGGCAATTAAGTAATATTTTCAACAACTCTGCAGTGGTGTAAGAAACAAGAGGACCAATCATTTCTAGATCATGTTTGCATCACGTAATCCACCTGCAATCTTGACCAACAGACCTGACCAAAGAAACAAACCCAGAGGCAAGCTGACATTAAACTCTGTAGAGTTCTGGAGAAGATTCTTGCTAACTTAATTCAGGGGAATGTATTGAGGGTCTGTGTCATGTTGAAAGCAGTGATGGCTCTATGCAAGACTTACACTAACATTTTCACACATTGTACATGTCATCCAATGGTTTGATCCTCCTCACGCTGTTATCATTGTGTGTTCATCAGTCTCAAGGGAACTTTCCTTTTACCTATACAGTCAGGCATCCACACTTAAGTTCATTTTTTTTATGAGGTTTGTGAGAACTAGTGGTCAGTTTCAAATCATGATACCATTTATCATTTTTTTTTAAAGAATTTTTACGTATGGCTATAATCACAGGATTAAGTGTTCATTCTCCTGTAACATTAATCACCAATTCAAGGAAATGAATGTCGATGCAGTTTTTCTTAATAACCTTTTTTTTTAATGACATAAAAGAGGAAGTTAATTTCAGTGAATTATTATTTTTTGATCTGTCTGTCCCTTTGTGATTGTAAGCTTCGAGACAGCAATTAAAAACTACAATTTGATTGACATGAAAATATGTATGAACATGTGAAATAAGTATTCTTTGTGCTAGATGTTAACTGTATCGTATATAATTATTTCTTGATGTTATGTGTACATCTCCAAAGTTTTATTACTTTGCCTCATTTGATTTTTAACTACAGCTCTTTGGCTCTTGAAATCAAATTTTGTCATAGTTGTTATTATGTTATAGGAAGTATTTAACTCTATTATATATATATAACACTATATCTACCATTGCAAAAAAATTTTATGAAATTTTCTATTGTTTTATCTTCTGAAACTGATGAGTTAATAAAAAATCTATGATTGTTTTTCACTTTGTCATCAGTAATGTTGACTAATACTGTTAGCATCTGGTGGATAAAATCAAAGTAAGAAAAGCTCATGTAAAACAGGCAACTGAGAGCACCTTATGTTAAAGAAAGCAAACATTTTAGTTCCTTTGTTATGTCATGGAGAATAAGCACTTGTAAATAATTCATAATTTTAACAATTTTTTTTGCTTTGTGTATGTTTGTGGCTTTTAAATATTTTTTTTCTTTAAAGCAAAATAACTGGAACCATTGTTAGAGCTGTGTTCTTGTCAGTTTTTTTAAAGTAGTTTATTTTAATACTTCCTTTAGTTTGGACTTAGATTGAGCCCAATGTGACCACCATCTTTCTGTTCTTAATCAATCCATGCAGTGCAATCTAGTACTCCAGGCAGTCTTTTTGTTAAAAAATATTTTTATTCTTATGAACTTTCAACAATAAATAGTACATTTTCTAACTCTGCACCAGATAAGATTCATCACCAGTACTTTAAGTTTAAGCTCTGGAATCTTAAAATGTATGATTGTGTTTTTCTAATTGCTGTATATTTAAGATGATGATTTTAAAAGGCAGTTCTATGATTAAACTGGGGTGTTGATAAGCTGACACTTGATTAAACCACTAGGGTAACTAGTCTTTATAATTTGAAGGAAAGCCTCTTTATTGGACAGACCTTGAGAATTTCTCAATAACCAAGATTTATTCTTTCAACTTATTTATTTCATAGTGCAACTTTTGTGCAATCATTCAAGAGAAAACAATAGAAAATGTACTGTTTTCAAAAATTACGTGGACAAAAATTGACGAAAAAAAAGTGACATCAACATTATGTTGCTTTTAATTTAGTAAATGGCTAACTTTTGTTGCCTTTTGGGATTTTGATTAGAGAAAAAGTTGCTGGTTTGCCTAGCAGTAGTGACTAGTCTCTCTTGAGCTGATCTATCTTCCCTCTTTCGTCTCCCAGTCTATTTATATTGGGTGCACACAGGTTTTGTATTTGCTTAAATAAAATGAATAAAAGTGATACATATTGTCATGGCTTCATTATTGTTTCTGTTGTCTCCAAAACTGAACAGCGTGGATTCATCAGATACTGATATTGAGTCGAATATGATGACACAAAGCATGTGCCCAGTGCAGTCCTATGATGTTTCATCACAACATAATTCCCTTCCTAAGTCTGATATATGTTATGTCTGGAACTAATGTTGAGAGGTAGAGGATCTTGGGAGTTGCATTGAATTTTCAGAATCTACAGTTGCGTCACCTCAAAAACCTTTGCATAGTTTTAAATATATATATATGTATAGTAAATCTTAGTTCGTTGAGAAGCATGACTTTAATCGCTGAAATCTAAAAATACTGAATATTATTTTATTACATTACTATAGACGTTAAATTAATTTCTGGTACCCAATGAAGATCTAACGAGAATAGTGTGCTTTTTTACGTATCATAAAATGAGGTACCGGTACAAGGATGACTTTTTTTTATTTCGGGCATGCTGGATGGACTTGGTTTTTTTGGTGACGTGGATTTCGATGTAATCAAAGAAATTAAAATTAGTCGTGAAACCTCTCATGTCAATCACAAAGTGGCAAAACGCTTGATTTGATAAAACCAAAAAATAAATAAGTAGGCCTATAGTTGGGTGTTTTTTTGTTTTTTTATATTCTTTAAGCTTTTTATTCCAGATTTATGTTAAAAGATAAACCCGAAAAAAGACTGACAATTTGAAGGTTAACTAGAATGGTAGTTAAGGAGATTGGACGGGGGGAACAGGGATGAGTTCATGGCATTAAGTTGGTGGCACACAGAAAAGGCTTGAGATACACCGGAGTTGACCTAATATTTCGCCTGAAACTGACCGCTTCTGCCATCCCCCACGCAAGTTCTATTTCTGGAACATACATCGTCAGGGGCGCCTATCCCCCTCCCGCCTGAGTGGTGGAAGCTGACCTCCCTTACCCCTAGAACAAATAGTTCAGTTTAAAAAATTCCTAGAACGCTTTGACTTTTCCATAATTGTAATCTCTTTTTATGTTGTTGGGTGGATATGAGGTCAGAACGCGGCATTTCATTCTAGAGGGTAGGAGTTCAATAGCCAGCTTAAGCCAGACAATTTATATATATTTTTCCTTTCCCCTCCCCTGGAGAAATTGAAAAACGGGTTGGCGTCCCGGTGCATCGCCAAGAAATAAAGAATAATCTACACTGCTCTACACCCCGCCCCCACTCTTGTTGCAGTCATTCTTGTGCAGGGGATCTGAAATCAAACAGATTTATGTTAACTAAAACAATGGATTATATTATTGTGAGTCATATTGATGTAAATGGAACGCGAACATAGAAATCCAAATACATTTTGATGGTTAAGACTTGGGCCTAAATGTTTGCGTATAGACACACACACATATATATATATATATATATATATATATATATATATATATATATATATGAAGGGTTCAAGGGAAAAACCAATGTTGTCAATTTTTCGAAATGTGCAAGTTATCTCCCGTGTGGCTACATTCCATTCAATAGAATAATATGACACATAGGTCCAACTGAAAAAGCAGCGTAGTCAATAAATACATTTTTTTAAATTTTAATATTTTGATGCTTTTATGAGGAATTTTCAAACTTTATTATCATTTTTCTCAAAACTCTCAAAACCTGACATCACTGGTTTTTCCCTTGAGCCCCTCATATATATATATATAATGTTGTAAAGGCCCCTTATTTCCTTAGTAAATAAAAAGTATTATAAAAGAATTTACTTCTAAGATGATCACCTGTCGCAGTTCAAATTAAATAATATGTGTATTACACTTTAGATGTAGGCTTTAAAATTATTGCTAATGTTTTGAAAATCATAATGCGTACAGGCGTAGGAAAGTTAACTAAAATGAATTTGAGCTTTCTGTTGATTTATTTAACTTTTTTTTTTGTCTTAATTATTCCGTAACACAGGCCATGGCACATTCAGTATGAATTCATAGTATTTTACTTACTAAAACTTACGTATTTTTTTAAAGCAGCTTAAAATAGGGAAAGGATCGGGATCGATAACATCTCAACAGAGATAATGAGGGCACATATAGTCAACATGCTGCACCCTCTGTTTGAAAAGGTATTGAGAGTTCCAAAATATTGGAAAGAGGGATACCTCGTCAAGATACATAAGAAACGGGATCTCAGCAACTGTGCAAATTACAGAGGCATTACACTTCTGTGTATACCCGGAAAGGTCTTTAACATAACTCCATCGAAGGGAACTCCCCCCTATATATACATTTTATCGACAACGAAAATGCCTTTGATAGCTTGGACCGAAAGACCTTGTAGAAACTTGTCAGGTATTACGGAGTACCAGGAAAACTAATCAGGGTCATTCAGAATACTTATAAAGAAACGACATTCAGGGATGTACACGAAGGTAGACTCACGGATGCCTTTAAAGTGGAAACGGGAGTCAGATGAGGATGTCTCTCGTCCCTCTTTCTATTTATCCTGAAAAACTCCACAGACAATAAGGGGAACGGGATACACTGGACATCCGGAATTAGCAGATGACATTGCATTTCTGTCCCACAACCAGCAACAAATGCAGGAAAAGACCAAAGATGTAGCCACTTTTATCATTAAGGTAAACCCAGCTAACCAAGAGTATATCTCTATGTCAAGAAATGCACAGGAAGAAGTGGAGGCCTTCATGTGCTTAGGCGGCACCTTTGATATAAATGGTGGATCCGAAGCGGATGTCAGTGCTAGAATTGGAAAGGCTAGGTCAGCATTTTTGCTATTGACGAAAATATGGAAGTCAAAGGAGGTGACTCTACAAACCAAAGTCAGAATTTCCAACACAAATGTCAAAACAGTCCTTGTGCGCAGCTGAAATTCGGAGAACTGCGTGCATTAAGCAGAAAGTACAGTGGCTTAGCGAGAATATTTGGCGCCCAGGGCAAAACACCAAAATCTGCACCCCCTCATCCCCCCCAGCCCGTCGCGCAGTTATATTACAATCCTAAGTTAACATAATTATTATCAGTCATAATATAATTAGTAAATGTTACAATTTAATCGCTAACAAAAGTATAGCTTAGGCCAGTGGTCGACAAACTCTTTAGACAAGAGTCAAAAATCAGTAGCACGACAATTAACAATTTTTTGAGAGCCAAATTTCTTTTCAAGAACCTGTCAAGAACCATGTTTTTTGGCGTCAAAGCCGATTTGTGGCCCACTGGCCGAGCCGCACCCATGCCGCTATAGAGCCGTGATTTTCCGACCACTGGCTTAGGCTATAAAACAATATTTGAAGAGCTTATTTTCAAAACGTGGTATCCACCATTTTTTAAAAAAATGAAAAAAAAAACCTTGCCTTTTTGTAGAGCAAACGAGGTTCCTTTAGGACATGGTAATTTTATATACTAAACACATTATTTTCATATTTTATTCTTGTCTAAAAATGATTGAATTCTCTAAACGCGTTATTAATATTTTGTAAAAAGTTTAATAATCTCAAAACCCCCAAAATGGATATACAGCATTTTGAAAATTAGCATGCTTATAACAAAATAATATCCAAATCGTTGATTATGATTTATATCATCCGGAAATTGCACTTACATTACAAGAAGTGTTTTATTAAAGATTTATTTTCCTGGCCTTTACTGCATTGTTTTAGTGTTTCTCTCTCTCTAAACTAATGATCTCTGTTAGGTGTTTCTCTCTCTAAACTAATGATCTCTGTTAGCATCCAGCAACATCTGACAATCGCAAATCTCAGTGCACAGTTGTTCCCCGTCAACGTCAATGGCATAAATGTTTCCAAATCTAAGCACTTTTGACGGAGAACATGCTAGACAACCACATCTTCATTCCTAACTGGCGTCGAGCGGAAATCCTAATTTTTGAATTCAGATAGTTCAACCTAGTGAATCAGGTTATTGCGTCTTGATGGAGACGATCTAAAACAGATTTCATGACACGCACAATCTCTTCCTCTGCTGAAAGACCCGAGTCTTGAACCAATTCTCCCGGCATTCTTCATCTTCGTCGGATTCGTCTTTCAACTTCGATCCCCCATTCTGCACACCTTATCCTGGCATTCTCAATAGCCTCCCTGCACAGGTCTTCTCGATTTTCTTAAATGAATTTTCCAGTGATTCAATATCTAATGCTACATCTTTGAAGTTCGTGGTGAGATCCTGTAGCCACTTCTAAACACGTTCAATTTTTTTCAGAGAAAGTACTGCCAAAAGTGGAATACATCTATAAAGTTAAGGCTTAGCATGTTTCGCAGTAAAATCTCTTCATCAGTTAAGGAGTAGTTGGTCTGGCCTCTTATCATCAGATAGCTTTTTAAGCAGCTCCACTAGTTCATCGAGTACTTCATGAATTGCTTTAACAACTTCTGATCTTGAATTCCATCGAGTTTCACATTCACTGCTATAAACTGCATTCTTTATTTGTTCCCATCGAAGAGTTGAACCAGAGAAAAACATTATAAATGGTATCAATCGTATAAAAAAATGTAATGACAAGAGGTTCATGTTTGGATGAGTGAACGCCAGCCAAGTTTAATATGATTGTCACAGTTGATGAAAAAAGCTTGTAGATTTCTTGCACAAATCCTTTGTTGAAGGCCTGATATATGCCCCCTCATCACAGGCGCATTACCATAGCATTTAGATCAGAGGTCCCCAAACTTTTTTGTCTCGTAGACCATTTGCCCTGTTTTTCGGTTTTGGCTTACCTGATATTACCTGCTAGATTATAATAATTCTTAAACAGTTTCATATATCAGAAATAACTTAAATTTTAATATGATTCTTCATCACATTTCATGAACATTTATGTTTTTAAAATTTTTCTTCATAGGTACTTTTATAATTTATGTAGGAAGATATAATGTATGTCTTTATATTATAAGGTAATATTATGTAAGTAAATAGGTAATATCTGTGTATGTGGATTATTCCATTCATGGAATGCCAAAATAGAAGTCACGACCTGCTTACATGAGATCCACTACCGTTGACCCCCATTTTCATTTCGTGGAGCCCCATTTTTTTTTTCGCTGACATGGACCCCTTGCAAGTTGTCGTCCCCTTTGGGAATCACTGATTTAGATGTACAATCAGCAAGGGGGTATATTTGTCAGATTCAAGTTGTTCCCCCATGACTTGTTCAAGGGTGACCGCATCTTTGGCATGTATTTCAATATAAACCAGAGATGACTCTTTGATGACTACTTTCTTCGTCACAAAATCAACATCAACAAATCGTATGACTTCCGACAATTGTTCCCGATATCCTTGATCAGGTCTTGAATCGATTAGAAATCCACAATATTTATTCCTTTTGATACCACTCAGTGGCTTTTTTCATGACAGTAGAAGATGGAAGACATATGCATACATTTTGAATTTCCGGTGATAGATATGAAACGGATCTTGGATTTTCTCTGGAATGTTGTAGGGGGCTTGCCAAACGGGGGATCGTACTTTGCAATGACTTTGAGCAGAGCTAGAAAGTTCCCAGCACTTAGTGCTTGGTCAACAGTTAGATTTTCCTCATGACCGCTCAATACCAAGTTTTGAACTGCTAAGAACTCAATGCAAGTAAGCACTCGTTTCAAGACATCTCGCTATCCATCTTTTTTTTTTTCAGATTGTATTTGACCCTCAACTTCGGCATCAATTCCTTTTCCAAGAAGTATCCTTCTTTCTGCCTCTTTCCATTTAAAGAAATGATTTTAGGTGATTACTGCTATTTTCACAATCCTTTACTTTTCTGTGTGTCTCCAGTTATTAATCCAATAGCTGATTAAGAAGAAGATTGACAATTGGAAAATGACGAGGTGAACAGCAGGCAGAAAAAACAATATGAGGATGCATTCACTGGGGGAATACATTAGCCATGACCGATTAGCCATGACCGATTAGCCATGACCGATTAACCTCATCCCCGCTAGCAGGCCGCAGCTTGAAGCATTGCTGGGACATTGAATGACCGCCAGAGATGGCAAACTGGACGTCTTTGTTTTGAAATATGTGTGGTCCACGAATTATCATTTCTGTGCGCACCTGCTGTGATACAATTGATAACTTTGACACTTTATCAAATACTAAGTAGTCAACGTCATGAAACAGAAGTACGGCTGGAAGTGTTAGAAGTATGTCGGCATCATTATCATTTGGCTGTATCTGTAACACCTTCTGGGACATCTTCATATGCACCATCACTGCGTTGAGTCGACTCCTAATTATTGTCAGCCTCTCTATATGTTTCAATAGCAACGTCTGACTGGAAGTTGGCGTTATGTGAAATTGTTCCAACTGATCCTCTTCTTTTTCAGCTTGATCAAGTCCAACTTCAACATCCTCAGTTTCTTGCTAAACATTCGACTATGGCTGAGTGACTCATTCTTCTGATTCTAGTGTCTTGTGAGTTGGTTCAACTACAGACGTCACTTTTTAAAAAAAAGTTGTTCATTAATTAATTTGCTCGCCTTCTCTGCTCTTTTATTGTCTCTCCGTTTCTCTTCTGCCTTTGAGAACCACTTAATTTATCTGCTGGCAATGGACAAAAAAAAAAGTTTTATTTTCAATCTTGAAATTTGTATTTGTTAAATTAAATATAATAATAAATCAATAATTATTTCATTCAGTCTCAAACATATCTTATTCGTGTATCGAATTAGGATTTATGGCTTTATGGTATTCGGCCGAATACGAATTCCCGTTTGTACTAGGAAAGAAAACATTTAAGTTTACAGTGATTATAAAAACGAGAAATAGATGAATGATTTGTATAAATGGTGTTTATAAATAACAAAAACTATTTCCATTTACCATGAAGATAAACAATGAACGACGAATAGTAAATTCGTCTAAAACAAGAACTACAGGCAGGCAATAGGCTCCAAAAACGGACGATGAGAACGCTACCCATGACTAATCAGCATCGATCAAGCGGCAAACTTGGTTCGATCCGACCAATCACAGGACGACACGTCACATACGTTATCGTCACACGGCAAGTGTCGGTAAATAATCGCAATGAACAGCGACTAAGAAATATTAGGCAGCTGGTAAATACCATGCCATACGATACGCAGAGCTACAAACAGTACAGTAATAGTGGGCGGCATTCCGTGATAAAATAATTTTCACTAATGGGCTCAATATATAATCGAACAAATCCATAGTTGATACTTTGGGCCGCTTTGGGCACCCCCAGCCACCGACTCGACTGCCCCGCTACGCCCCCCCCCTCTCAATACGCCACTGAGAAAGTACAAACCTTCATAAACACTTGCCTTAGAAAGATCCTGAACATCAAATGACCAAACACCATCACCAACAATGACTTACTGGAAAGAATATACCAGGAGGTTATTGATGAAGATATCATAAGGAAAAGATGGAGGTAGATAGGGCACACTCTCCGCAAACCCACAGATACCATCACCAGACAATCCCTAACATGAAATCCACGGGGACGCGAGCTAGAGGCAGACATACAACGTATCGGATACATCTGGAAGCAACTGGAAAGGAAAGCACAGTACCGAGATGAATGGAAAATTCTTCCAGATGCCCTGTGCCCCAGACGGGGTAAAATGCATAAGTAATTAAGTAAGGCTATTTCCTTATTAAGTAAGAAGCAATATAAAAAGAATGTACTTCTAAGGCTAAGGTCATCACCTGTCGCGGTTCAAATTAATGTACATAATTATTATCATAATATGTGTATTACATTTTAAATGTAGACTGCCATATTATTTCTTTCTTTTTTGAAAATCATAATGAAAGATAATTGAATGTACTATACGTTTGTAATCTTAATTCTTCAGTTTTACTAAAATAAACTACCACAAATGAAGAATTAAGTTTACAAACGTATAGTCCATTCAATTATCTTTCATTTGATACCTCATTTGGTCTTACAAACCCAATAATAATATTTTAAATCGTTTTTTAATCCCAACTTCTGGTAACCGGGTACCAATAGGTGCAGCCTTCTTTTAAAATAAATATTAAACGGTTGTGCGTAGTTTAGTTCAAATTTATTCCCTAATTCTCCACATAAATAAATAAAAATTAAATATATATAGACTAGTATGTATATTGTATTATTTCAATAAACGCATTAAGAAGAGACAACATTTGGGTTTGAATCTGTAGTCATAGTGTAGACCATTTATAATCACCGCAAATTATACAATTATTAGTAAATATGGCATTATAATGACTAAAAAGCTTAATACCCTAAGAGAATTAAATTAAGACTAAAACTCTTACACTACGACAGGAGAGCAAATGGCGAGAGCATATTTGTATGATAATCCGTTTGGGTAATACATAAGATAACATCATTCGTACTTGAAAGCTCATTTATTTGTGTTATCATATACAGATTTTTGACAAAAGTAATTAAATTATTCTAGTTAGACTCTAGATAATGCATTTTCAAGATATTTATATTAAAAAATTGACTAGATTTGACGAAAACCTAAAAATGTTATGAGAACCCTTTAGAGACACAAATGGCTTTATTTTGGCTATATTATCACAATTTAACTCTAAGTTCATAATAAACCCAAAATACAATCTCAGTAACTTATTTTTTCAAGTTATATGTAATATTAAATTATATTTATTGCGTAGAAAGCTTGTGTTGATTAAAAAACTATGTTATGAATTCAAGATCTTTATGTTGAACGAAATTTGCAAAAACAGTGCCATGACTGGTAGCGCAAGAATATAAAAATCTAGATACAAAATCTAAAAACCACTCAACCAGTCCTTTAGTACACAAAATTATGCTTAAAGTACGTAAGATGCATTAGATTAATATAATTTATCGTATTCATTGTTTTAAATGCATTTAACACAATTTTTAAAGCAGAAATTTGAAACTATTTCTTATAGCGCTTAAAGAGCTGTGACATTGTAAGTTGGTTTTAATGCCGCTGGGGACAGCAGATAGGCATTCTCTCTCTTAAAAATTAAGTATTTCACTGGAGGTAGCAATAATTAGAAGGAAAAAACTGTATGATTCTGTTATTTCAGCATGTCAGATAAAAGTGGTGATAATTTTCGCAATGGACGTCGATCAAGAGATGCAAGTTCACAATCGGATGATAGTAGCGACGAATCCGATCAGGGTGAGCATGAATGAAGAAACGTTTTTTTTTTCGTGTTTTTTTTAAAAATTGTTTTTTTTTTTTTTTTTTTACCGGTAATACTAATAGCCAGTGAAGAGCGCATAATTTTGTACGAAATTCACTGATAACCAGTGATTTGTTGTTATATATTAATTACACATTTTAAGGTATTAATCCATTAATTTTTACCTCTAAATTATTATTTTCTAAAACATAGATAACGGAATGCGCATTGGGGAAGATTACCAAGCATTGATCCCAGAATATACTCCAGGTAAGACATGAGTTATCTCCACTGAAGTCAGTCATTAAGTTTAGTCTTTAGTTTAGCTTATGGCTATGGGGTGACATGTAACTTATAATTATAATGAAACTTAATACAAATGCTTTACTCAGGATGTCATAATGAGTCATATTATGTAGACTTCAGTTAATTATAATGAATAATTCAATCCTTTGGGCACTTTGGCCCTTTGTTTGTTACAATTCAATGGATTTTCTCATTTGGTCATTGGCATTGGTTAATAATCAATAACCAATGGATGGATGACAGATAACTAAAACTAAAAGTACTAAAATTAAAAGACAAATGAGTATAAATTTAAATAATTGCAAATTAAGAAGATCAGAGTAATAAAAAACAGACTCTTGATTTTATATATTTATAAAACTTATTAATCTATACTTAAAGGGGAAAGAAGATTGAAAATGGTATTTTTTTGCCGCAATATAAACACAGATTGCCCCTAATTGGAGAGGACATGTATTACGGGCCAACTCACAATAATCAATAGAAAAATATATAATTCATAAAAGAAGTCTTGTGTTTGGGGGGTGGGGGTGTCACACTTTTGTGAAGAGGGGGGAGGGGTTTAAGTTTAACTGGTGGGATCAGCTTGGCGTTTCTTCCGTTATGGCCACGAGTCGCTGGTAGTGCCAATGTTTGTATCATATTAAATCGAGACAAATATTTCTATTATTCCCTAATAAAAGGCTTTAAATGATTTGTAAATTAAAAATTTATACCTAAGTTGGCACATTTATATATTTTTTTGTAGTTTTTCTGTTGTAAATACTAATTTAACAATTAATAATTTCCTAACAAAACTTAACTTTACAAATATTTTATGTTAATCTTATAGACGAATTACCTACAAAATGGTTTATTAATCATTAGAATATGTTTATAATTAAGTAAACTGCCGCTGAATTTGTACACACACCTAAAATGAGACCTAGACATAATTCAGCCACAGCGGGTTTTTCAATCTGGTAGCTAATCAGTTAAGTATTATGATGTCACATTAAAAGTGGAACGTTATAGTAAAAATAAAACGCACTTATTAACATTAAATTACAGACATTTTTAACATTATTCTTTGATACAACAATTATAATTATTTTATTTTAAACTGCGAACACTGAGAGAATCAGTGCAGATATGTGATGTCTGAAAAATGGCCTCTGATCAAGTTACAGGCTGCCACAGAAGAGGATATGGGTGCAGTGACAGTATGAGAATTTATGTTAAAATGTGGAGACGGGAGTCTTAGAATTAGGACTACCACGTGAAGTGGGATGGAAAAAAAATGGAACCCTAGGGTTGGACGGTGATCTTATTAAATGCTCTAGGGCAAGGATGCTAAAAATATATTTTATAATATGACAATAATATTAAATAATTTCGTTATCGTGGCTTTATTTCTTAATTCAATTTCTATGAACAAGGGAAAAAAAACAATACAAGTAGTGTGCAAAAAAAATAATCAGAAAAGTATTGCTAATCAAAATGCATAAACAATTATTTATTTTTAAAGGCAGAAACAACTAGCAATGGCACCAAATACAATCTCTGAGTCTTTCGTCTCTCGGAGGGTGCTTTTACCCCAGGTTAAGAACCACTGTTCTAGGGAAATGTTTCTGACATAGATTCAACTCATTTGATATCCATTAGAGGTGAATTTTTAAAGAGTTTGTAAGGGACATTAGTGTACAGAGGGATTTTTTTGTAGGGTTGGATGCAGAGATTTGTGACATTATATAGTGGGGGTGGGGAGGTGTCCAACTTTTTGTGATTAATTTGTGAGAATGGAGGAGGGTCCATAAATCAGAAAAATGTGCATGACATCATGGTCCCTGGGACCATCCATAAATGCACACCCCCCAAATGCACAAATGCATGAACTTCCCTTCCCCCTATATGTGTGATATATTTTATAGATGACCCCTTCTTTGTTTAATAATGTCTAATTAAGTTTTTATACTCTTATAATTTCTTTTTGACAATTAGTGTTGAAATTTTGGTATGCAGCAGCCAATTTAATTGGGCTAAAATTGTTGAACCCAATGTATTACTCAATATTGTATTGTTTTTTTTTAGTTGAGATGAATGTGGATCCAATAATAATCATGTTTTTCATATATGTAGTTACACAATACATTTTTAGTTACTTAAAAAAAGACTAGTAATTTTTAAAAAAAATAAATTAAAAAAAAAAATCTTTCGCTCCTGGCCAAAACAAGTTTAGCCCACAACATTCAGTTTTAAGTAAATGGGGATTACTCCATTGGGAATAATAAATACCCTGTATAAAAAAAAATGAAAAAAATGTGAAAAGTCAGTGGTTTTTTTTAAATTACAAAAATTAATGAAATTTCATAAGCAAAATACAAATTATATCTGAAATTGTGTATCGGTTCATTTTCACAAGTTGACACTCATCACCATGGCCACAAATTCTCCGGCTGCTAACATCAACTACCCATATACTTAACTAATTTCATCATCTAACCTTGCTAATAGACCTCTCAAGAGCTTGGAAAGCCATTCTGAACTTCTGTTGTTACTTAGTAACGAAAGAAGCTAAAAACAGTCACATTTTCTATGGAGAGAGTACAAATTAATTTTAAGACTTAACATACAGTTACGGCACATATCAGTGGATTTAAAATTTAATTTAATACTTTTATTTTTAGATGCAAAATACGATGGAAAACCAGAGGCTATGCTGGTCTGGGCCCCCTCACCAAACTTATCTGATGCTAAAGGTATTGGAAGCTGATTTATTCCTATTTCAACAGGATCTAGATGTTTAAGACTACTAACAGAATTCATTGCATTCTTGAAATATGTATTGCTAACTAAATCCTTGGCAAATGGTTTAGAGACTTTCCCCTTAAATCATAAATGGCTAATTATGTAAATTATTGCTTTTGCTCATTAAAACAAACCAGGCATATAAAAAAAATCAATGTGGTTATTAAATGGTTTTATCTATATAAAATGCAATTTCTTCAACTTTTTCAGTAGATGAGTATATACGCATAGCTAAAGATCTGCATGACTATAACATGGAACAGGTGAGTTACATCTGAACTTAATCAGCGTAAAGATTTAAAGCAATATTTAAAAAAAATATATATTGTTACCTGAAATATGAAAATTGCATTTCTATTTTCTAGACTCTAAAATAAAGTGGGGTTTGATTGTTTTTATAGAGGTGTGTTTGCTCCAATCATTTCAAGCTTAATGATGTATTGTTAATAAATAGACCTTGTTTTTCATCTGGAAAGGCTTTAGGGATGCTTTTCTGGCATAAACACAATATTGAGAGAGCTCTGTCAGACTTACCCAATTTCACCCCTTTTCCTGATGAATGGTCAGTAGAAGACAAAGTTCTCTTTGAGCAAGCTTTTGGATTTCATGGCAAGAGTTTCCATCGAATAAAACAAATGGTGAGGTTTTTTTAATATTGTATAAAAAATTGATCATCCTAGATTTTATTGTCTGCCCTGGTGTGGCAGTATTGGTTATATTTAAAAAAGGAAATGTGTAAAACAAAGTAAGGTCAAACCTGAAAAAAGGAATGCAACAAAATAAAAGTTACAGCAGCATTAATTATACCCTAGAATTAATCCTGTCAAGTACCTTTAAATTTTGGTAAAAAAGAGTGGCAACCTTATGTCGAAGGTTGGAAACATTCTATCAGAAATTTTTTATCATGTCAGTAATTCCATCTTTTCAACTTAGTAGTTGACTAAAATAGAAAAAAAAAATCCACTTATAATAAAGTGGTAGCAATAATCTGGTTTAAAAACTAATTAATTGGTTTCTTAAATGATTGTGAAAATTCTTTGTAGTTCAATGAACTTAAAAAAATAACTGTTCTGTCTCTCACTTAATAGGTGTACTTTAAAACTGTGTGTTTTGTATGATTATATAGCTGCCAGACAAGCCCATTTCAGCTCTAGTTAAATATTTTTACTCTTGGAAAAGAACTCGGTCACGATCCAGTGTAATGGATAGGCAGGCAAAGAGGCTTGGCAATGGTGGTGAAAGGTATTTAATTATTGTACAATGATCAGGCCTTATTATATTATACTCTAAATTCTTTTGCAGCTTTTTTAAAAACCTTGCCAGTTTATCAGTTCTAATTAGTTATCTATATCTGGACAGTTTGTATTTATAGAATTTGATTCTTTAATAATTGATAATATAGTCTTCTTTATGTCATTAGAATGACTTTTTCTTTAAAAAAAATAAAAATAAAATGGACCTCATTACATAATTCTCAGCTTTTAGAAGGAAAAGAGGTGTTTTTTTTATATCGATAATATAAAGTCCATTGTACATAAAAATTGTGCATTCTAAGTTAACATGAGTTTGCAACTAGGCAACACTTCTAAAGTAGCTGTCTCCTAATAAACAGTGAAATGTGAGAATCCCTCTTTAAAAATTGCTAACATTGTGTTTAAGAATTTGTTACATGGCAGAATTATTGATTTATCATGTTGAGTTCCACAGATAAGTCTTAGTATTGCTATTTGTGATAAATCTATCTAAAATTCAAGTTATCCCACTAATTATAAAATTAAACCTGAAATATAGATTGCATAAAAAAGGAAAGAGTCCAGTTAAAAAAAATTTATTCTTATGTTGTTTTTTCCTAAAATTTCTCTTTCAATTAAAAGAGGATACATTTAAAATATTTATGTATTAACTTGTATTTTACAGTGATGAAGGTTCAGAGAATACTTCAAATTCTGATGAAGAGGAGAAAAGTAAAGAAAATGTTAGTAATGTCTTTATAATATTTCCACATTACATTACTAGGACTATGAAGTAATTTGTACACTAATAACATAAGCTTATACAGTAATAATGTGAACTAAATATAACTACTTATTATGGGTATAATTAGAAAACCCCAAATAAATATGTATATGAAAAATAAATTCTCCAGAAAGACAAAAATAGATGTGTGAATTGTGGCGTAGTTACATCACAGCTTCATGTCACGCCTAAAGGATCATTGTGTCATAGCTGTTATCAGTACTGGAGGTAAGCTCATAGAAGTGGAGCATATAAGAGGTAGTCATATGATTATAAAAAAAAAAAAAATTTGTTCAGTCTTTAAACAATTGCTTTTTAACACTCACAGTTAAAAAGAACTAGAACTTTTTATTTCAACTTTGAACCAAGAATATTGGCAGTTAACTAAAAGTAATCATCTTCTTTTGTTTTAATCACCTATTTTCCCCCATGTTAGGTAACAGGAATGTGTACTTAAGTCCTATTTATATGTTATGTTATTATTTTAAATTTTTTTTTTAGGAGAACTGGTGTGATGCGATCAGCAGGTCCGAAACGTCATGACTCTCAAAGTACAGGAAGACATAACCCTATTAAACATAAACGCAAACCGCCTAAAGGAATGTATCTTGATCAAAATGATCTCTTAGCTATGGTTTCTGGTCCACCAAACCAGCCTGAGGCAATTTTAAAATCACTTGACTCAGAGCTTATATCCCTTAAACGAATGGTCCAAAACAACAAACAGATGCTCAGTCAACAAAAGCACAAGTTAGGCGCAGGTGTGGATGACATGAAACCACCAGAGGTATTTTAAGCAATATTTTGTTCGAACACTGAACATATGTTTTAGCTTCTTAAATTCCTTCACTATATCAGTAGGTAGCCCAAACTGAAATTAACTTTAGATAACAGACATTTGTGGTGAGTTTCACCTGCTGGAACTTTTTTTTTTTAAGATATTCAACACTATGTTATAGAAATATCTCAATAAACAAAACAAATTTGCTGAAAAACAACAAAAAGGGCAAGTTTTAAAGACCTATATTTCCTAATATAACCAACAGAGAAGTCCAGAAATTGGTTCTTTGGTGTATTTGCTCCAAAGTTTATAATATTTAATTGATATCTATTATCTATAGCTGATACAAGTCTGCAATATTAACTGCAAATTTCAATATAAACGTCATCTACTTTTAGAAGTAACCTTATGATGCCAGCTTCGAAAAACAACGGGTTGTAATTTTTTTTAAAGCTTAGACCATCCTTCATTGTATTGTGTACACACCGATGGGAAGGTGGGGGTTGTTGAAGAAATTTGTGGCTTACGAGTCACATGGGTAGGGGGATTGGTGGGAGTGTCAAAGGATAAAAAAATATCACTGCAAATATCGTATTGATGGTGATGGTCATATTGTTGCTTTGTGTGTCGCAGTGAACTAGCTATCTGCGTCAACAGTAATATTTAACCCTTTACAGTCCGATGCGCCCGAAATGCGCCGATTTTTTCCTTAAGCCTACAGTCCGTTGCGGCCAAACCCGCCCGATTCGCCCCGCTGCGAGGTTGTTTACTTTCGTTCTTAGCACAGCGGAAATCCATTGCGCATTACTATTTATAGTTCTACCGGAAGAAAGCCTCGTTGTCGGCATTTATTTTGATACTAGTTTGACCGCTGTGTCTTTAGGGGCTGATTTTCTACGATTTTTTTAAAAGTTGCGATTTTTTCGGTGTAAAAAATGGCTCTCAAAGCCTTGGATACAATTTTGAAAGAACTTAGGACTAATGAAGCTTCACTATTTCATAAATCTAGGGTCCCTGAAACTGTTTTTTGGTGCAACTTTTGCTTTAATCATTTCTTTGTATTTAGGTATTTTTTATTTTATTTTCTTGCTTATAGTTTATTTTCTGTAAATTAATTAGATAAAGAACCTTCATTTAGAATGGAGTTATGACCCTTTGCTTGGTCGCTGGGATTAGACAAGGCTGAATAGGCTTGGACTGTAAAGGGTTAAACTAGTCGCCCCACTTGTCGCCCCATCCCCTTTGACTGCTACCAAGCCTGTGACATAATTTTGTTACATAATTATTTTGTTCGTCTGAACTCTGGCGATTGTGAAAAAAGAGAAAACTAGAGATGGGTTTTAAACTAAAATACATTATACAACTTTTTTGCACTAGAACTTTTGATTTGGACATATTTTATAAGATCTAGTTGGCAACATTTAAAAAATATTTTTAGAACTCACAAAACAGCACTATACCTCATTGTCCAAACAGCTCTGGCGTTCCAATTTGTCTAAACTTACGGATGTGCACTTTGCAGGATTTTAATGTTACCATTAAGTAGTAGAGAAATTACTGTAATGTTTAGTATATTTCGTTGGGCTATGCCAGTGGTTCTAAAATTTACGTTTGCCAGCGCCTATGCCATATTAGGATTTCAGCAGGCTCCCTGTGTTACATTCTAAAAAGTACACTTCGAAACAGTGAATACACAAACAAAATAAAAGGTGGGATAAACATAAATATAACACGTATATATAGCTAATATATATGTGGCCAGAGTTGCATTAACACGCTTCAAAGACCAGTTCTATAAATATAGCTCATCTAGGAGAGGGAAACTCTGACTCCAAACCTCCGCTGCCTTGTGGATATACCCAGATGGGAAAGGCTAAGGGAGTAAACCCCGACAGAAAATCAGTTATTGGAGCTCCTTAGTCGGTCTGTTTTTGAAATCATTTACATTCTGGCAGCTCCTGCGACGCCAATGGTGCCAAGCCGTATTGACACTACTCGATCCCTTGGATCCACCAATGGCGTGGAGAGGGGGATCTGCTGGTTGGGCAGCAGCTGGTTCTCCATACTACTTCGCCCAGGCTTTATCTTCACTTGAGAGGACACTCCAGCGATCGCCGAAAGGTGTGAGCACAACACGGGAAGCAGCAATTTGCGTGGAGCTCAATCTCAACAAGCAGGCCACAAAAACACGCACCTAGAAATAAAAAAACAAAAGAAAAGAAGACACCAGCTCTTCGACTAGCAAGCTGGAACGTAAGGACTATGTGTCCGGGCATTACTGCCGACCTGCAGCTCATTGACGACGCAAGGAAGACAGCTATCATTGATAGAGAGCTTCGCAGACTAAACATTGATATTGCGGGCCTCCAGGAGACCAGGCTCCCGGAATGTGGTACCATAAAAGAACAAAACTACACTTTCTTCTGGCATGGTGGACCAATAGACGCACCAAGACAACATGGGATTGGTTTTGCTATAAAAAAAGTACTCTGCTCATCCATAGAACCCCCGACAAAGGGCACAAATAGAATACGTCTATCAACATCTTCTGGATTTGCAAACATCATCAGTGCTTATGCTCCAACACTTTCCTCCAGTTCAGAAGCGAAAGATCAGTTCTATGAAGATCTACATCAAACAATAGCCAGCATACCCAACAACGAAGCAATCTACCTCTTGGGTGACTTCAATGCAAGAGTGGAAAGTGATCATATGGCCTGGCCTACTTGCCTTGGTCATTTCGGAAGAGGCAGGCTAAATGAAAATGGGCAGAGGTTACTGGAACTCTGCTGCTTACATGGACTATGTGTAACAAATACCTACTTCAACTGTAAGGCTATTCACCAAGTGTCATGGAGGCATCCCCGCTCCCAACACTGGCACCAATTAGATCTCATAATCACAAGACGCACACAACTGGCCAGTGTCCTCCTCACACGCAGCTACCATAGCGCAGACTGCGACACAGATCATTCCTTAGTGGCTAGCAAGATAAGGTTACTGCCAAAGAAACTATATCACACCAAAAACAAGGGCAAACCACGCATAAGCATCTACTCCACCAAAAACTCAGAGAGAACGGAAGAATACAACCATAGACTTCAAGAAGCTCTTGAACAAATGCCACCTATTGACACTATTGAGTCCAAATGGTCACATCTGCGGGACACTATCTCGGCTCAGCTATCACAGCATTTGGCAAGAGAGAATGCAAAAGTGCAGATTGGTTCGAGGCTCACTGGCAGGAAATGAAGCATGTCACTGATGCAAAAATAAAGGCTCTCTTAGCTTATAAAAACAGGCCTTGCCCAGCCACTCTACAAACTCTTAAAAGTGCCAAGAAAAACACCCAGCAGGCAGCTCGCCACTACGCTAACACATATTGGCTCAATCTAAGCTCCAGCATACAGTAAGCTGCTGATAGAGGAGATGCAAAGGCTATGTACGAGAATATAAAACAAGCAACAGGGCCTCTGATCTCCAAGACTGCGCCCTTAATGTCAAAAACGGGAACTTATTACTGATCGGGATAAACAACTCAAAGGATGGATTGAGCACTACTTGGAACTATACTCAACAATGAACCATGTCTCAACCGCTGCCCTGGACGATATCCCAGACCTGCCGGTCATGGATGAGCTTGATACCCTACCCACCCTAGAAGAGCTACGTAGAGCCATCGATTGTCTCGCCTGTGGGAAAGCCCCTGGCAATGATGGAATTCCACCAGAAGTTCTCAAATGTGGAAAAGAAGTTCTATTACGGCACTTGCACGATCTCCTTACTATGTGCTGGGAACAGGGACAGTTACCACAAGAGTTGAAAGATGCAAACATTGTTACATTGTACAAGAACAAAGGAGACAAGAGTGACTGCAATAACTATCGTGGAATCTCCCTTCTTAGCATAGTTGGAAAGGCCTTAGCCCGAGTTGCATTAACACGCTTGCAGACCCTAGCATCTCGTGTACTCCCAGAATCGCAATGTGGCTTTCGAGCCGGTAGGTCAACCATAGACATGATCTTCTCTCTGCGCCAGCTGCAGGAGAAATGCAGGGAGCAGCATATGCCTCTATACATCACGTTTGTCGACCTCACTAACTAACATAACTAACATACTTAAGAAAATCAGCAGACCATCGAGCCAAGGCTCATAAGGTCTTCCCCAACAATTCTCCACCGCCCCCAACTGGCATTCAACCACTCCCCCCGTGGTCTTTATTCCAGTCAGGCCGCGAAGCGGCATGCCGAGGGCTCCCCGCCCCTGAGACAGCCCCACCCACCCTTCCACTCGATTGACTATGCGAGTGAGGCCGCATCAGAGAAGGGACGCCTGGCCAGCCGGGTTGATGCTTACACAGCAACCGGGCCGGACTTCCTTGGGCTGGGGTGGATATAATTTACGTCTCTAAAGACCCCCCTTCCCACCCCGGGGGGACTCGTAGGTGTTAACAGACGCCCTCTAATAGGGTTTATGTGGTTTTCTGCGGCGTGACTAATTCACACCGCAGCTGGGAAATGACAAAAAGAGAACGTTGCCTAGGAGCAGTACCCTCACGTCTGCATATTTGGAATCATCGGCTAGGGTCGCCACACGCCTCACTAAAGCTTTTGATCTTGTCAGCAGAAGCGGCCTCTTCCAGATCCTAAAAAAAATAGGCTGCCCTGCACGTCTGCTTAACATGATCGAGCAGTTCCACCATAACATGCAGGGCACAGTATGCTATGACGGTGCCACCTCAGAAGCTTTTCCAGTAAATAGTGGAGTAAAGCAAGGCTGCGTGCTAGCTCCTACTTTATTTGCAATCTTCTTCTCCATCTTACTCCAGTATGCCTTCAAGAACAACAGCGAGGGGATATACATCCACACTAGAGCTGACGGGAGATTATTCAACATTGCGCGCCTTAGAGCTAAGACCAAAATAAGAAAGGTCATACTACGCGAGCTCTTATTTGCAGATGACGCCGCTTTAGTATCTCACTCAGCAGACGGCCTGCAGAGCCTTGTATCCAGTTTATCCGCTGCCTGCAAAGAGTTTGGCCTGATCATCAGCTTAAAGAAAACCAACATTATGGCTCAGGACGCTGACTCTCTCCCCACTATTTCCATCGACGACTGCGACTTGGATGCTGTTAACAGATTCACATATCTAGGGTCGAACATTTCGAGCACCCTCTCAATGGAGGATGAGATAAGTGGTAGGATAGGGAAGGCCGCAATTGTCATGGTGAGATTGAAGAAAAGAGTCTGGTCCAATGCCAAACTCACAACAAGAACTAAGCTGCAGGTATACCAGGCCTGCCAACTGAGCACACTCCTCTATGGAAGTGAGTCATGGACCACATACACCAGACACGAAAAAAGGCTCAATGGCTTCCACCTCAGATGCCTGCGCCGCATCCTTGACATCAAATGGCAGGAAAAAGTCCCCAACATGGATGTCCTGTCTCAAACAAATATGTGCAGCGTCCCAGCCATTTTAATCCAAAGACGCCTCCGCTGGCTTGGGCACGTCAAGCGAATGCAACCTGGTCGCATACCTAAGGACGTGTTGTACAGCGAGCTGGCGACAGGGAAAAGGTCAGTTGGACGGCCTCGTCTCCGATACATAGACATATGCAAAAGAGACATGAAGGCGGCCAACATCAACATCTCAAATTGGGAGGACCTGGTGGAGGATCGATCCACATGGCGGGGCATCGTGAAGGCAGGATCACTACGTGCAGAGGAGCTCTACAGGGCGGAAGCAGCTGTAAAGAGAGCGCAGAGAAAGGCCAGAAAACACTGCTTCACCGCATTCGTGTGTGGGACTTGCAAAAGAGACTGCCACTCGAGGATCGGCCTCACTAGCCACACCAAGAGCTGCAATCAAAGATAAATCTATCATCTCTTGTAGACGGAAAGATGCCATACAACACGTATATAGGTCACTGAGCGCCATCTGTAACTGCAAACAGTAGTTACTCAAGTTTGCACCACGACCGAAAGTTGTCACATTGGATTAAAAGTGATAATAAAATTATGAAAATGTTATAATATTTCGCAACTCCCCTGTGAGGAAGCCACCGCAACCCATTTGGAAAAATGTGCACCCTCAACCTGGGCGGACTAGTAAAAGTACAATTTACTGCGCCCCTTGTCTTTGTGAAATAAATGGTATTTTAAAGTTAAAGTCACTGTTAAATTCATTTCTAAAGACGATTCTGCCTGTTGCTCTTCGTCACATTCTCATGACCCTGCCCAAGGGCAACGGGCGATGAGGTGTATATTTTGGGAACCACTGGGCTGGCCGAATCACCAGTGGTGAAAACCTGTATCACATTTTCTTTACTGTATCATCATAATATATAGGATTTTGTTAATTTTTTATTATTGTAATGGTGGGGGGGGGGGGTCGTTAAAAAAAAGGTACACATTCAACCTTGAGTGGGTTACATAATTTGACTTTTATGGGTACCCATTCGTGCTTTATAGATGGCATCTCCTCGCGTTTGTGTGCTTTGTATGACCTAATTTTATGACATAATTATTTCAGCAACAAGATGGCTGACACGCAAAATTTACGAATACCGAAATTTTAAAAAAATTGGGAAAATGATGAATATTTACTGATATAAATCTTCAAATTAAATGCGGGAAGTTATGGTAAGGATACGGGAGTAAACCTAAACTGTAAAATCCGGAGATGGAGTCCCGAAGTCGATCTGACGCCGATAACAATGTCATTTCGTCAACTCCTGCGACGCAGTCAGTGCCAAGCTGTATTGACAATTGTCATTCCCTTGGATCCACTGGTTACGTGGAGAGTGGGGATCTGCTGCATTGGGCAACAGCTGGTCTCCATAAATCACCGCCCAGGCCAAGTAGCTGTACTGGTGACGTCACGTCACGAGGAGCAGAGTTTTTTTATAAGGCAAAGAAAGTAAAGAGAAGGAAGACTCAACCACTTCGATTTGCAACATGGAATGTAAGGACGCTGTGTCCTGGCTTTGAAACCGACATTCAAAAGGTTGACAACGCAAGGAAAACTGATGTAAGTGACAAGGAGCTCGCCAGACTAAACATTGATATTGCCTGCCTTCAAGAGACCCGACTAGGGGATAGTGGTACCATAAAGGAAGCCAGCTACACATTCTACTGGCAGGGGAAACCCGCAGATGAACCTAGGCGGCATGATGTTGGATTTGCCGTAAAAACCACATTATTGGCCTGTATTGAACCTCCTACATTGGGATCGGAGAGGATTCTGCGACTGCGTATGTCATCATCTGCAGGCAAGGCCAATGTATTCAGTGTGTATGCTCCAACTCTTTATTCGTCTCCAGGTGAGAAAGATCAGTTTTATGAGGCTCTGGACCAAGAATTATCATGTGTTCCCAAAACCGAAGCATTGTACATTCTGGGCGACTTTAATGCTAGGGTAGGAGCTGATCAGGAAGCCTGGCCTTCATGTCTTGGTTATCACGGGTTAGGAAGGATTAATGATAACGGACAACGTCTGTTGGAGTTGTGCTGCTCCCATGGTCTCTGTGTTACCAACATCTTCTTCAAATGTAAACAAATCCAAAAAGTGTCATGGCGACACCCACGTTCCCGCCACTGGCACCAGCTAGACGTCGTCATCACCAGGCATGTGGAACTAGCCAGTGTACTTCACACACGCAGTTACCACAGTGCCGACTGTGACACGGACCATTCTCTTGTAGCAAGCAAGATACCACTAATGCCAAAAAAATTGCATAATGCAAAAAATAAGTGTCACGAATCATCCACTGCTCAAACAATCTAGAAAAAATTCAGCAATTCTCAAAAGTGTTGCCAAAGGGTCACCCGATAGCACTATTGACTCTAAGTGGACTCATTTACGAGATGCTATGTACGATTCAGCCATGTCCGCCTACGATAAAATGGAGCATAAAAATAATGACTGGTACGAGGCGCATTGGAATGTGATGGAACCCGTAACCGACATGAAGAGAAGAGCCCTACTTGCCTATAGGGATGCACCTTGTGCTCGTACACTACAGGCTCTCCAAAATGCAAAAAAAATATCCCAGCAGACTGCCCGTCATTGTGCCAACACTTACTGGCTGGAAATTTGCAACTGCATCCAATCAGCTTCTGACAATGGGGATGCAAGAAACATATACGAGGGCATCAAGAGGGCATTAGGTCCACATACCTCAAAAATAGCACCGCTCAAGTCCAAGACTGGTCAAATTATTCAGAACCCAAACGAACAACTCCAGCGTTGGGTTGAGCATTATCTTGAGCTATATGCAACAGTGAATGTAGTCACTGAGACCGCTCTGAATAACATTCCAGCCTTGACAATAATGGGAGAACTAGATGAAGAGCCAACAATGCAGGAGCTCGAAAAAGCAATAGATTACCTTGCTGTTGGGAAGGCACCAGGGATTGACGGCATTCCCCCGGAAGTCCTCAAAAATGGAAAAACAATACTAATTCAGCCCTTACATGAGCTCCTATGTCTGTGTTGGGAAAAAGGTCACATTCCCCAGGACATGAGGGACGCTAACATTGTAACATTGTACAAAAATAAAGGGGACCAAAGTGATTGTAATAACCACCGAGGAATTTCTCTCCTTGGTTTAGTTGGAAAGACCTTTGCCGGTGTTGCCTTAAAACAATTGCAGAGTCTGGCTAACCGCATCTATCCAGAGTCCCAGTGTGGCTTCCGGAGTGGGCGCTCAACTATAGACATGATATTCTCGTTACGCCAAATGCAGGAGAAGTGTCGTGAACAGCATATGCCTCTTTATATCGCTTTCATAGATCTGACAAAGGCATTTGAAGTCGGAATGGCCTGTTCAGTATCTTACAAAGAATAGGTTGTCCCCCACGACTGCTCACAATCATTTCACAAAAACATGCACAGCACAGTCACATTCAATGGCGCTGTCTCTGAGGCATTCCCAGTCAGCAGCGGAGTAAAACAGGGTTGTGTACTGGCACCAACTCTCTTCTCCATTTTCTTCTCGATGCTCCTTCAATTTGCTTTCAAGGACTGTGAAGATGGAGTGTACATACATACCAGATCTGATGGTAGGCTGTTCAATATCGCTCGCTTCGTGCAAAGACCAAAGTAAAAAGGGTACTAATTCATGAACTACTGTTCGCTGACGATGCCGCCTTAACATCTCACACAGAAGAAGGTCTTCAGCGGCTAGTTAATCATCTATCACACGCTTGTAAAGAGTTTGGATTGTTAATTAGTCTACAGAAAACTCATGTCATGATGCAAGAAGCGCCGTCCCCTCCAATTATAACTATTGAGGGCCATAATCTGTCAGTTGTTGAGCATTTCACATACCTTGGATCCAATATATCTAGTTCTCTCTCCATTGATGAAGAGATAAACATCAGGATCGCAAAAGCAGCAGCAACTATGGCTAAACTGAATAAGCGGGTGTGGAATAATCTCAATCTAACTGACAAAACAAAGCTAAGTGTCTATCAGGCATGCGTGCTTGGTACGCTCCTATATGGCAGTGAAGTGTGGACCACATATACCAGTCACGAGCGGAAACTCAACAGCTTCCATCAACGATGTCTGCGTCGCATTCTACGCATCCGATGGCAGGACAAGGTGACTAACACAGAGGTCTTGGAACGTTCCAAAATGTGTAGCATATTCTCCGCTCTTAAGAAGCGCCTTCGCTGCTTAGGCCATGTAAGGAGAATGGAGGAAGGCCGTATTCCAAAGATGCTGTTGTATGGAGAGTTGGCAGAAGGGACAAGACTTATTGGACGGCCTCGTCTGAGATATATGGACGTTTGCTAAAAGAGCATGAAGGAAGCGAACATTGAAGTCAACAAATGGGAGATCATTGCCGAACAACGTTCCAGCTGGCGAACGGCAGTGTACGAAGGAGTGAAAAAGGCAGAAGATGTGCGGAACGAAGCCCTTTCAAGAAAAAGAACAGCACGGAAGGCCAACATTAACCAGGAATCATCATTCTCCTGCGTGAAATGCAGACGAGATTGTCATTCCAGGATTGGCCTAGTGAGCCACTCCGTCGAAGTGTAGGACTACAATATAGCTACTCCATCGTCTCGTGAAGACGGAAGGATGTCATACTAATTATTTCTTATGGCGCGTTCCACCAGCTTCACTCGATTCCACTGAGCTCAAGTAGTTATTATATACATAATGTATACTAAAATACTGTATTTTTATTTATTTACTATTAAGATACTGTATTGTACTATTTTGAGACTATATTGTACGATTTTAGGAGTTTGCGGGTAAACAGGTCTGATATTTTACGATTTTTGAGATGATGTATGAATTTAGGAGTGCTAGGGTAAACAGGTCTGCATTAAGTCCGATTGACAATTTGTATCCCAGCCTAGTTCACAATGGCTCCAATATGCTCAATACCGGTATTGTTTAAATATACCTAATTTCTGACACAAATTAAGCTAAACTCACATCTAATCGACATGTTCAGTTACTCATACGTTAACTGAAACTTTAATTCTACCGCTTTCTTGTTGATTAAAGACGCAAACACAGACATTAAAAAGCTAATGTTATGCCACTGGTTGCAGTGGCCACACAGGTGTCTGCCTTCTAATGAAAGGGTTGAAGGACTGGAAATAGTGGTGTTTTTGTAAACATCGTGGCTTCGTGCCTATCGTGCCCACTAATTTAATCTTATGAAATTAAATATTTAAAAACCTGAACTTACCAATGGTGTAAAAAATTTACTAAAACCTTTGTGTTTCACCCATTTTTCACTTACAAAGTTTTCAACTGTTTTCTTTTTCAAAATAAAATATGTGAGATAGATATACTTTCTATACATCAAACAAGAGATCAGTATCAGTTCTTTCTAATGGTGGTAGAATTATTCCGATAACTTAGCATGAAACACCATGGGGTAATTTGGCACTCATGAAAATGGCTTAAAAATTATCAAAACTTATTATTTTTAAAAATACAAAATACACTCACAAACACATGTTACATATTTCTTAAGTAAAGTCTTAAACTTTTTTCACATATACATTTTATTACTGTAACATTACTAGAAGTGGGTTAATTATTTTTAAATGACCCTAAAATGCATTTTTCACCAGTTTGGACTACCTATTATCAATATTAATTATATATATAAGCAATTTTAATAAGATTACTTTAAAAAAAGACACCTATCACTAAAAATTTAATTTTCTGATTAGGTTAATCGTTAAATCAATTGTTGCTTCCAAAATGTCCATTTACAGCAGCGTTTCCCAAACTCTTAAGAATGGCGGACCAGTGGACAATTTTCTAAATTACACCAGGGACCGATTTCAGATTATTTAATTATAGTTTCTTTTAATTTGACCATAAATATTCATTTTGTACAGATCAGCCATGTAAATCTGGTGGAAACTCGCCACTTTTTGGGGAACGCTGATTTACAGGACACTATATTTGCACTTTAAATATTTTTTATTTAACTTAAGTTTCTTTTTAATATTCCAAAATTAACAGTCTGGCTTTCGAATTAATGCAAGATGGACAAATGAAGAGTTACTTCTTGCAGTTCAAGGTAACATCAATGCAAATTTCTTATTGAGCTTAATTAATTTATTTGATGCTTACATATAGAATTACATTTTGATTAAAATATTAATTATTGAAAAAAATGTTCCTGAATCATTTCAGGTGTGAGAAAATATGGAAAAGACTTCAAAGCTATAGCGGAGGTGATTGGCAACAAAACCGAAGCTCATGTTAGAAGTTTCTTTGTTAACTTTCGTCGCCGTTATAATTTGGATGAAGTCTTGGGAGAGTATGAAGCAGAACATGGCAAGTCTGAGTGGTCCAAGTCTGACAGTGGGAAAGAGGAAGAAGATGATGTTAAAGAAGCAGAAATTAAGGTCTGTAACAAATTTATATTGACAGACAATTGTCAGTATGGATAAATGACATGTATTTATATGATTTGCATTTAAAAGTTATGCATTTCATAAACTTAATTTAGATATAATTTTTATTTCCATTTATCAGTCTTTAGTTCATTTTTACTTTTGTGTACATTCATCTAATTTTTATGTATGTTGTCCAGATGGATGTGGATTCAAGTGAGTCTACCGTCAATGGCAAGGCCAATACCCCACCAGACAGCACAGTTTCTGTGGAAAGTCCAAACATTCTTAAACCTATAAATGCTGCAAACAAAGACTCAGGAGATGGAAATGAGGCTACATCTACCTCAAAGTAAGCAGTCTATGGTGGATAGGAGCGTTCCTCTGCTACTGGCAGGTGCTTATAAGTCAGGTGCTAGATTAAGTATCTTCTCTGGTAATTCTTTTATGAAGATGATGGCTTTCATGGGTGAAATTTCATCATGATGTAGATATGATTCTGCTGTTGTAGAGATGAAAAGGTAGCGGCAAGGTAGTATTGTCCATTATTTAGTTACATATTAGCATTTTGTATGAGATTTGTAAAATATGGCATTTATTTATCTTTTTTATTGGAAATAACATTTTAAAGGGTGCATTAAAATGTACTTACTCCAATTCAAATTTTTGTATTTTGCAAGCAACAATAAATTAACATACATTTAATCTCTCTACAGAATGACACCAGATCAGACAGCAAATAAGGAAGATGCTACCGTCTTACCATTGTTACCTGTATCTGATGTATTAGTGACACCAGCCCAGGCAGTGACTGTTGCTAGTGGAGCTGGGCATTAACCATGCTTTTTAGAAAACTCCATACTATAGCTGTATGGGAATATGCATTTATGAGTTTCATTTCCTCCTGGTCATATTTAAAGAAACGTACACTAAAGGCAACAATTTTACAATATTGTTGTAGAAATTTGCTCAAAAATTTTACAAATGTAAGCTTTGTAAAACCTTTGATATTTTAATAGGAATGTGAAAAAGTTTTTGACCATGTTAAATAAATATTTACTAAAGAATTGTTCATGGACATTAATACATGAAAAGTTTTAAAAGACCAGACTAGAGTTTTAGAATTTTATATAATAGAACTTTCATGCTTATTTTCAAAAATTACTTTTTCTACATAGATAATGACATGCATTAGTGGAGGATCTATCAAAGCCAATTTTTTAGACTTGGCAGCCAAAGAAGGGTGTTTTTTAGGCTGTATAAAATTCTAGAGATTCAATTGCTTTGATGGTAGGATTATGGAATGTAAATACATAGATATGCTTTATGACCTTTAAATAATGTAATATATAAATATAAAGAATATTTTTTTTTGTGTGTATAAATTTGCTTTGGTCAACAGCATCACAAGATGTAATTATTATGAGCAATTATTTTATTGAAAACGGTACAAGAAGTAATCTGTATAATGCAAAGAATAGTTAAAAATTGTTACTTTATCCAACAGTTGACAGTTTAAAAAAATGTTCATTCTATCACTTTATGTCCACATGAAGCCCATGAATACTCTCCTTCACTGCGTACTCAGCACACATTCTAACATGTTAAATCTTTCACAAAGATATAAATTATAAACCACAATTTTTAAATGAAAATAGTTTATTTACAGTCAAATTTTCAGTTCCTTTGACACTGAAATTGCAATTTTGTCCACCGTGGACTATTCAGATAAATTTGGAAGTATTTCAGTTGTAATTAGTGATAATTCATCAGTTTATTATGTTAGCTTTAGTAATACAAATTTCTGTATGGAAATGAAATAGTCTTTCTTGACATTTACTATCGAATAATATGTTTCAATTTTCTGGGAAAAAACACTTTAATATAAGGGTTTTTACTAAATACTCTAACTCTATGTGGATATAAAGTGTAAAAAAAAAAAAGAAATATATGCATCAATCAAATATTTTGACATTTACGTTAAAATCAATTTTAATAAAAATCTTATGGTTTTTGTTAACTCACATCTGCCTATCCTCCAGTTCAGCAGTATCAAAAATCCCCCCCCCCCACACACACACCTGCCTGTCCATTATGCATATGGTCTTTTGCTGCATTGTTTTTTCAGGGCTTCTAGCAACCTAACTCTCATACTTCATACTGTTTTATAATACCGGTAACAGTAAAATTCTTGTGAGAACATTTCTCTTCTTTATGAAGAAATACAAATGTTTCAAATTGTATTTTTAAACTTTCTTTGCTAAGTTTTCAGTTAGATAACATGGATTTCCAAGATTTCACAAAATGGTTTAAGATGATTTAGAATCAGACTTAAAAATTATTACTATCACTAGCACAGGGTACATCATTAGTTGAGCAGCTAACCGTGACCATGTAAACTTGACAAAAATGTACCAGAGTTGCACGGATAAATCATCAAATAATCATTATCCCCCCCCCCCCCCCTTTGATAAATCCTTTATATTATCTTTCCTTTTGTTTGTGGCTAGACGTCTATTTGACCCACTTCCCCTCAACCTATCGAGCTGAAACTTGGCAATTACACAGACTTGTTGCAGATGACAACACATTCTGTTAAATTTCCAGCCCCACAAATCATGAAAGAAATATGTTGACACTAATTTCATGAAAAAAATGCCCATTAACTGAGCTAAATGAAATTCTTTAAAATAATATATATCACAAGTGCGTAATATTTTCTTCTTTTTCTCTGAAATAAATCGTGGGTCATTTGAATATTAATATAGTTCAGGGGCATGAAAAAAACTTTTGGTTGCGAGCCTTGGAGCGAGCACTAATTGGGATTCTTATAAAGTACGTTACTTGTATGCATGTTTTGTCAACGTTTCAGCTCCACCCCTCGTTGCTCAATATTACATTTTATAAAGGATTTATATGAAAAACTTTGTTTTAAGGGGGTGTTTAATTTGACAGGTGAATAGATTTGCAGAAAATTCGTTTTATATGTTTGGTACCGGTAAATTTAGATCATTTTAAATTGGAAAGGCAAGAGTTAGCTTTAGACTCTTGGGATAAATTTTATTATGCTGTCATCTGTCACAGTATTATTAATCAAGTCTAACTGCACAAGATATCAAAAACATTTCGTGCCAGAATCGGCCTCATCAGCCACTGCAAAGTTCACATTTAGCATGTATGATGATTAAGGTGGTCATAGTCAATTTTGACCGACAAACTATATACAAATATAATCAAGTCTTAAAGGTTTTTAAGCAATGAATTTTATGATATGGCGTTCTAATTTTTTTTAATGAAAGTTTTTCGAGGCCCTTAAAATTTTATACTGTATAAATCTGTGATGTAAGAAAGTATTTATAGTATTTTTTATATTCCAATTGTAGGTGTGTGGGTAAAGTCATGTCATCTCGTTGCTGGAAAGTAGAGAATGGGTTAATAAAAGTGATAAGCATTTCTTATTGTTTTTTAACTTATGTTTTCATTATTCCATTTTAAATGTCTCTACATATAAAATCTAAATGTCTATTAAGAATTATTGATTGTAAATAATAACACTTTATTCTGTATTGGTACTTAATTGAAATGATGAAAAATAAAATCTTTATGCTATACATTTAAACTAATACATTTCATAACTAGTTTTAAGGTTAAAAAAAATTCCATATATTAAACCTACATAAAAAATCTCAACCCGATTTCAACTTAAAATTCAAACTATTGGATGCATACATTCTTTTGTAAAAAGTAACTTTATTCTCACATAAATAGCTTGAGTGGTTCCTGAACACTGAAAGTTTTCCTTGAAATTTGATTCTTTGCTGTTTAAGATATAGTCTAGTGTAATCAAGTTAATAATTATTGCCTCTATTGCAAGAATATAATAAATAAAAATATAAATTCAGGCTCAGGATCTTGTTAATCACATTGAAAGCAGAAGAGACAGCTATTTTCAGTGATTAATATGTGATTGTGAAGATATTTAGTATCAATCTCTTGTAATCTTAAGAAGGGTCAATATCGTTAAACAGTGATCTAACTTGACAATAAAAGTGATCCAATTAACCATAAAAAAGTCATTGCAAATATACAAGTACAAGAAATTGACATGTTGAACTAATTATAAGATGTATTGATTTTGAAGGTGTTTTCATGTATTATAGTTAAGTGATTTAAGAAAGGAAGAATTCTTTTGTTGAAACTATAACTTGTCTTAATTCTAAATCTGTCTCATTTTTCATGTCTACCATTTAATTCCTAAAGATTGGAATGTACTTCTAATGTGACTACATGAGTAAAATTATGGGTCACATCATTTTTAACATTCCTTGATGTAGTTGGAGGTTTTGAGAAATCTCTGGCTAAATTCTTTTGAAAATTGGTTCAACTACTACTGATCATTAAAGTTGTGACATATAAATGAAGATTTTTTTTCCATGGCCAGTAATTTTGATCAAGGGAAAATAACAAAGGAGAAAGACTACATTTTTAGTACCGATACAAAAATTCAAATTCTTTGAATTGTATGATTATTGTTAAAAAATAATGTGCATCATGTTTCGCGAACAAAATTATGTTCATATTAAAATCTCTCTGCAAGCTTGTCTGCAGTCACAGCTTATCTTAAATACATTTAATTTATATTAATTGACTTTTAAAAGTAGATACATTAACAAACTATCAGGTAATTTGAAAGAAAATTTCATTCAATCTTCATAATGACTAGTGTATTATTTAATGATAAACTTACTTTTTGTGTGCCTTGTGCTGTAAAAATATGCATTTTGAAGCACAAATGACCTGACACATTAACAGGTAATTTCACAAAGTTCTCAAACCAAGAACATTTTGACGCTATGGTACTCATACGTAAATACAAATAGTGGTGTTTTTTTCTTGTTGTATGTGACATATTTTATATCTGTACAATACAGAAAGGTGCCATATTTGTGAACAAAAGTTTCTTTTAAATGCATATCTTGAATTAAGTTGCGTGAGAATTCAAATAACTTTTTTCTTTTAAATATGATGACATGGTTAACTTCATTGTTACTAAATTACTATGTGTGAACCACAGCGCTCTGTAGCAGATTTATTATTGATAGAACACTATTCTTTCTTATGGTTGATTTTCTGCCTGTTAACTGAATTAATGAATATCAAAATACATGATGTTGAAATATGATACAAGTATTTATATTATATTAAACAAATTAGTTTTTTTAGCTACCATAATATAATAAAGTTTACCATAAATGTAGGATCAATTATCGTTAAGGACTTTGCATATAAGACCCTTGCTACACTACAATGTATTTTGTTCACTAATTTGTATTTTCATTTATGGCTAAGTGCCAAATTTGATAGTGATTTAAATTAAAATAGTATTCCAAAATGCTTGTGCAAATCTGACATTAGGTTTAACTTATTAAAATCTTTTTACACTGAATTAATGTCTCTTATTTCAAATCTTTCCTTAATTCCCCATTATTTTATGTCATTACTTTTAAATTTAAACTATCTATTGCTCCAGTTTCTTTTCAATACATATATTCATATATAGAATTTTTTAATTCATACCTTAACACAAATTTATGTTTTATAATCATATATTTCTTTCTACTGGAATTAGTACTGTACAAACAATTTCTGGATAAAACACTAAGATTTAGATAAATTTCATAAATAGTAATACCAGTAGTATAGAATATTTAATTAAAATTCTTTTACCGGTACATTTTTTAAGCCATGACAACCATGTGCAAAACCTTGAATATTAAAATGACCTTCAAGTCAAGCTCAATTTGAACAGTTAGATGTCATGTCTGGTGAATCAAACTGTTACAATTTTGCTATGCTTAATAAATTAAATAAAATTCATTTCTGTACACACAAAAAGGCACAAATTTGTTATTTTGTAAGTCATGCCTAAAAGCAGCTTTTATTTTTGCAACATGGAATTCATAAAAAAAAAGTCTATAAATGTTTTTTTTCTGCTATAAAGTCACAGAAATTTCACTTATTTACAAGACAAAACTGCAATTAACAGAGGTAAAACAAATGCCTGTGGAGAGAACAGGTAAAAATGTAACAAGAGCAACAAAGAGAACCCACATCTAAACAAGTATCTGGAGATACTGAAATACTTTTCACAAGTTGAAGATGTTCAATTGTAATTGTATAATAATAATTATATTTTTGCTAACGTCTATCTACTAAAACATGACTGTAAGTTACTGTAAACTATAAGGTATAATAAGTAAAAGTGATGAATAGTATTTTAAAAAGCTATTTATGAAACATAAATATCTGGACAGCAATCATTGTTTATATTACAATATAATATAATAAAACATTTCTATGACTGAACTGCATAAATAACTTTGCAGTGGAAACAAATTAATAATATAATACAATATAAGGGTGTAAGCGTGACAACAGATTTGTCCCATCTATTTTACAGCAAATATTATTGTACAAATATTTACAAACTTTTAACAATCTATGTCAGTGCTTCTCACTATGGTCATTGTGGTCCAGGAGCTCTGAAAAACTTAAGATGAAAAAAAAAAACCAGCACACCAAAGCAATCAATAATTTGGGCATAGGTCCCGTTGCAATGTGGTTACTTTTCAGAAGCACTGATATATTCAAAATTAATAGATTACACGATTAGCCTAGATACAAGAAGAAATAAATTATTTGTACAGGGGTTAAGAACTAAGTAGGACTACATTTTATTACCTTGGGCAACAACTTAATTTTCGCTTTGTCTTTTTAGCACTAGATTGCAATGACCCAGTACGGAATGGCCCAAAATACTGTAGGCTACATTAATAATCAAGAACGCTGCAATTACGATAATACCAATGAAAATACAAAAAATTGAAATATGTGAATATGTTGGGGGATTGACACTCTTCTTAAATTGCTCTTATGTACATCTTCATTCTTATGGAACTTCTGTTCATTCCATAAAAAGTAACAAACAATAATAAATGAAATTTTCAACAACGGTAGAACTACAATTACAACAAATTTTAAAAGTGAACAGTAATTCTTAGAGAAAGAACATTAACCCTATTAACTGATGTTGCAAAACATATATATATTATATTTTAAATATCTCAAATTTCATTATTCTGGATTTAAAGTCACGTGAAACCTAGTATTAGTAAATAATTTTAACTGATTAGTACTTAAATTATTGTTTTATTAAAAAATAAATAAGTCATTATTTAAAAAAAATATATTTGTAGCCATCCCCATCCCACTAATTTTCCATCATTTTCTTATTTTTATGTGTTAAAGTATGACACTAAAAATTATCAAAATAAATTTTACTACTGCTAGTAGTAGTGTTAGTCAAACAAGTCAGGCACAACATGATCGAATGAAAGTTGTGAAAACTGATGTGAAGTCACCAACATCGGCATGTTCCCTCTTCCATTAGGAAACACATAGTTTGAGTGAGACGTAGAAGATATCTCATATGTGGCTGTCATATCTAACTCAATGTTGTCCATGTTTGGGACAGTATGGTCACTTGGACTCATAGGGACAGGTGGTGTCAGAGAATCCCAGTCCACATCAGATCCCAAAGAATCAGAATCAGCATTTGACATGTTTTCATCTTTGACAATGAGGATATCAGGACTCAACATTGGAACTTCACTCTCTGTTGAGTATGTTGATTTACTAAAGCTTATGAGACGGCCAGGATCAGAAACTTTAATGTCACCGTCAGGTCTTGAGTCCTCGCAAAGATGTGATGATGCTATTGAGTCAGACATTGTAAATTCATTCAAAAGTGCCATCGTATATTCATCCTGCGACTGATCTGCCCATTCTTCTTGATCATCAGGATTTGTTATTACTGTGATTTTTTGTCTAGTTAATGTTTGTGGTGTGTAATCCGTAGCACCAAGCTTGAATGATCTACTATGAGTATGTGCATCATTGGTGTCGATGATTTCAGAGTCCTTTGTGAGTTCATCCAAAGACTGGTATATGCACAAATCTAAATCCTCATTTGCATTTTTCTGTCTAGTCACAGTATATGGTGCACTCAAATTACTCCATTTTGCATCAAAGGTTAATGACCTTGTGACATCTTTTTGAGTGCTTGGATCTGTTGTGTTCGATTTTGGAGAGTCCCATATCTTGTCTAAATCTGCCAAGGTTTCTTGACAATATAAGCTAACTCGCCTTTTTTTAATTTTGGGCACCTTAAATACACACTCTTCTTGCATCTGTGTTTTAAAGAAAAAACAAAACATTTTGAAATAATACAGTACTGGAAATGATTAACTTTTAATAAGTATAAGTATTCAAATTCAATACTACTAATAATAATACTGTAACCCGTGCCTAGTGTAAGTAGGTCTATACCAAGCTATACTAATAATATACTTTTCTTATTAGAAAGAACTATATCTGACAGATGTTGAGAGTGAGTATATAAAAAAAAATAATGAAATATTGAATCAAGGTATGAGAATAGATGATTACGTTATTTTTAAAGCCAATGCTGTTGAATGCTGATACTTATATTATATAGGCCTACAATATTATAACTATCAGAATGAAAGCAGGATAATAACAGTAAAAAGACTACTGCAAGTACCATAATTGAAATGTCTAATTACTATTATTAATTAATTATAATTATGGTGTAAACAGTAGTCCGAGTAGTTGGCCCCAATTAACTAAAATAAAATAAGGCTGCACCGTCACCTATTGACCGGGTACCAGAATTGAGAGCTTGGGATAAAAAAACGATTAAAAATATTATTGTTGTGTTTGCAAGACCAAATGAGGTATCAAATGAAAGATAATTGAATGTACTATACGTTTGTAATCTTAATTCTTCAGTTTTACTAAAATAAACTACTACAAATGACATCCGAATAGCATTGAGTCTAATGGTACCCAGGTGCGAATGGCGGCGCTGCGTGTCTGGGTCCATTTTGACACATACTAATGCTATATGATGTCATTTGTAGTAGCTTATTTTAGTTAAAAGGAAGAATTACGTTTACAAACGTATAGTACATTCAATTATCTTTCATTTGATACCTCATTTGATCTTACAAACCCAACAATAATATTTTAAATCGTTTTTAATCCTAACCTCTCAATTCTGGTACCCGGGTACCAATAGCCACTTCGATAAAATAATAATAATAAGTAGGACTTACTAGGACATGACAATGAAAATGACAACGCAATTCGATTTATTATTATAATTATTTAATGAAATGACAAACAATAAATAATATTTTATATTTTTTGGTTATTTTAAGTTATTAAATTAAATAATCAAACAATTTCAAATCGCTTTGAGTTTAATATAATAGTAATAGAACATTAAAATTAAAAGTGTAGTCGATCTTAATAATCTTATCAATTGTTATAATATTAATTATTAATAATTAAAATATAGGCTAAAACTAAAACATTACTATTGACAACATTGACTTGGACTAGTAAAATGACTTTCTTCTTCTATAATTATATTAAGAGCCCACGATCAATTTATTGATCATTATGGCTCCTATGAATGTAGATGGGATTGCAATGTTTATGTGCCTGGTGTTGATGAGGATATTTCACTAGTAACAAGAGTAACTGCGTGGGGGTATCATTTTCATGCCCATGCACTGGAGGTTGGAAGGCCTGAGGCAATAGACGCAAATGAGTCAAGTGTTGTCGCCTCAACTGTTCCTTTTGAAAGTTATATTTCTAACACCAACACGTCATCATCACTGTGGCCGTCGTGAGATTGTCTCACGTAGTGTGGCATTGACGTAGCTTACGACACCGAGTATGACTGTGACACAATGAAAATGTCAATGACTCAAAATAAAATATTGACAGCTGCTTATTAATTTACCAATCAGTATGAACTATGAGTATGATTATGATGAGTAAGTAGGCCTATTACTACACTGTATAATATAGTATAATACATAATATTAATAAAATAATAGTTAAATAATTTTGAGATAGACTATGACTATATAGTCAACTATGACTATATTATATTTATATCGTATATAGTCAGTATAGACTACTATACAGACTTACCTTTCTAGGAGATATATTAATATTGCCAAAGGCCTAAGTCACAAGCTGCTAAATGTATATTTCTTTTGCTTGCTGCTTTTCGGCACCTATGCTTTATAGTTTATTTAAAACTTGTTAATCCATACTCGTACACATCTTTTACAAACACACTTTCCTGTTTTACGGGTAGCCTACCCAAAGCTAACAACGTGGACGTATTCATTATTTGCCAAATTTTGTCAATTGAATTATCGATACCATTCATTAATTTAAAAATCAAATAGATACTGAATCACATAGTGAGAGAAAATTTTATTTTAATCTTTAAAACAATTATTTTAAAAATCATAAATTAAAAAACAACATTTTTTTGCCGATTTATTTTCGTGCCCACATTGCCTTATGTTTAACAACTGACATCCACATTATATTCAATAACAATCAAATAACACCCAAAACGCTTAATTTACGAACAATTGTATATATATTATTTGTATATATTATATAGAATTTTATGAATGTATTTATATAAATTCTATTAACATCTTGTTTAAGATGAATTATGCCATTACTTTAAATTATATTATTATGATAATTTTATTTCCCTTCGTCCCGTCAACAGGTTGTCTATAAAATGTAGGGATCGTAAGTTCATTACTGTAGTAGCAATTTTACTCAATATTATCCAAATTCGCCCATGTTTCGCCGCAAACACCAAAAAACAGCGGTACATTTTAATTCTTGAATTTGGCGCCAGATAAACTTTTTGCAAAAAATAAATAAATAAATAATTTGTTAGCAATTTTATACGGTATACGATTGGTTCGAGTGAATGTAATAAAGGCCAGTTTGAAAATATGTTGTTAAAATTTCTTTAAAAAAAAGCTTTCTTTCAATAATTCAACGTCAGATCTTTGGAAACAATTAAATAATGTAAAGATGTTACAATTCTGACCAAACGCATAGGTATCAGTTAAAGATTATTGGATTTTTTAAAAGTAAGCACTAAACGTTGTATATAAATAATACCTTATATTGTTTATTGTGCCTGGAAATTTAAAAAAAAAACAAGATGGCTGAACCTGAGACACAAAAATCTCATTTTGCATCAAAATCTTTTTCATGTATCACTGCAATAGCTAATTTATCTTAGTAGGTAAATTGTAAAATAATATTTTCTCTGGATTTTCGATTCATCTTTTTGAAAAGGTAGATGTCTTTGCTGGAAATTATCTCTAATTATAGGCCGACATGTTGAAACTGACAGTTGTGGATTTCGACGACTCAGACTGTCAGTGTCAAAGGGAAGAACTCGTATTACTAATTAAGTCTTGTCTTATACTTATAACTCATAATTAAATGTCATTTACCGATGCGAATAATAATTCAATCAATAATCAATTCATTTCTTATATTTATATGGTAGCATGTGTTGAGACCTGTTTAAACAATTTTTTTAATGATTATCATGAGTGTATAAGTTAATCATAATTATTCATAATAAGTTTAAGGCACTTTAAGGGAAGCGTTATCCACACGGTTTTGGACGTGAGAATAATGCCGAGCATTATCCGCACGATTTTGGCCAGAAATGTGTGATGTATACTTATATTAACTAAAATTATGCATTTTTAAAATTTAGCCTTTATTTCCGGAATTAAAAATCTTAAACTGATAATTAAACGTAGTGTAAGTTTAACTTAGTTTAAGGCCAGTTTAAGGCGACACTTGTCGTAGGCTAATTAGCTAAACGAACGCAAATTACAGTGTGGAATGAATCGTAAATGTGTGAAAGCCAGCCTGTCTTAGGTCTAGGCCTCTATAATGTAGGTATAGTAGGGATAATGAAACCCACTCGCGCATCCGTTCTGCGCATATCAAAAATGACACAAAAACTTGTGAACCGGCTTTGGACACCGCTATATATATATTTTGGTTTTTTGCTGTTTGGTCATTGTTTTCGGTAATTACATTGATACCTCATCGGTGACATATTTTGGGAAAGTCTTCCGGTGACGCTAGTGTTAATAAGACCACAAGCTTGTTTTTGTGTTAGGTACAGCTATTCAGCAATCAACCGGTAAGTGCTAGAACGCAAAATACTTTTTTATGCTTACAACTAACAAGTGTTGCATATTTTGTAATACTAAACTAATTTTACTACAATAGTCAATAGTAAATTTCATTTGATAAGCATTCCTATTTAAAAAAAGGAGATATCGCATCCGCAAGTTGAAGTTTCCACGGTCATGATGAGAAAAAAAATGGCCACTTTTCAGCCCTATAAATAACTTTCCGGAAATGGCTCTAATTGAAAATATTGAATACTTTTAATAAGAATAGAGTCTTTTTAACAGACTGATTATTATATTAATTATTAAATCTATTTAAAGACATAATACTTTTATAATTAAACCATAATTAACCACAACTTGAGTCTTTAACTTTAGTATTAGGGTTACCCCAAAATAATTTTATGAAAGTGAAAGGCCTACTATATATTAAGGCCTAAGACTAATAAGAATATTATTTTCCTATGAGTGCCTAGTCCTAATCTGATAAGTCTGCTTACACAACTTACTCCTACTTATACTAGCAATATATAATTAGTCTATTTAGGCCTAAGCCTAGCCTAATATTATATACAACACACTTGCAGGCCTAATTAAAGTTTGTAATTTTTAAATTTAATTAAGTTTTTAAATATAAATTTGAAATAATTGTTAAGTTAATATAACATTCTAATACTTATCCTGCTTACTGTGTGTTTACTTTTAGTGTTAGATTTGGTTATAGTGCTATTATATTTATATAGGCTATAAACTCAAAATAATTGTAAAATGATTGAAACAAGTCTTGTTTGAATTTAGGTAATAGATAAATTAGCCGTTAAAACTTGTATTAAAAGACATCAAATAAATAAATAAGACTCAAACAACATCATCATAGTAATTATATTTTTATTAGGACATAGAAAAGCAGTTTACATAGACAATTATTTAACATATCAAATAACATTACATTAAATATTAAAAATAAAAAATGAGTTTAAATCAGCACATAAATTGAATATTATTAAATAGAAACAAGAAATTGAGTAGATTCATGATTATGATTAGATGTTATTCCTAGGCCTCTTTCAGGTACAAGGGAAAATGTTAATTTTCTATTGAAGATCTTTGTGAAATTTATTCCACTTCCATCAACAGTAAGGCAAAGATTATGAAGGAGAGATTTTGTGATTCAAGACCAAGAAGAGGAGTCTACATAGAAAATGACAAGGAGAAGATCCAGATTCCCTTTTAACATTTAATCACATAAAGGTATGCTCATATTATCAGTCTTATGATGGGTGATTTGAGTAGTTTTTATAATTTCATGCATTTTATTTTTGTATTAACAAAAACCTTCAACTTACCTTTTATAATTCTAAGAATTTATTTACAAGATATCAAATTATACATTCAGTTAAAATACAATAAACATGTTATTTGTTTGTTTTTGCCTTTACAAATATTAATTTTTTCTATTTTTCTGTACATGATGTTTTTAACATACCTGCAAAGAAAATTATCCAAAATAAAAAGTCTTGATATAATGTAAAAGATTTGTTGTGCTTTGTGTTGTATATTAGATTGGGAATGTCTCCTGAAAATTTGGTGCAATTATCTTTAAAAATAAAAATGTTGTGGGCAAAATAATGCAGAAATTTGAAATTTGGGTCAAACGTTTTGGGAGTAAAATATACAGACCATATTAGGGGCATTAAAAATTTGACAAAAAAAATCATAACTCCAGTTCTATAAAAGATAGAAAGATGAAATTGGTGTTGTTTTAAACCTGATAGCTAGCCCTTTAAAATTCATTCATGGCAAATGGACAATATTTAAATTTTGTGTCAAAGTACCTAGGTATAGGCCTATAATCTTGTAGACTAGTAGCATTAAGATGCGTTTTATTTAGGACATATGGCCTCGAGGCTATACAGTCTACTACTAGACCTAATAAGGCAGAGTTTAGCATTCCGAGAAAACCGCGCCATGTCTAAGCAATGTTTCCAAAACTACGATCGGCCGATCGACACATTTCATGAAATTTCTGAAAAATTCTGTACTCAACATTTTTTTTTCTTCAAATATAGATCTAAAAATAATGCATGAAATGTCAATAGTGTGTTTTATTTTTCATTAATTGCATGTAAGAGTTGAAAATAAAACACAGCTTATTGTCGAACGTGCAGTCGTGCTTGAAATCATTAAGCGCTTTTCTTCAATGTCACTTGACCAGCCGCTATAATGCGCATGCGCAGAGGAGCAGTGCGGATATTGCCCGGCGTTATCCTCACGACCAAAACTGTGCTGCGTTATCCTCACGACCAAAACCGTGCGGATAACCACTCCGTAAGTTTAAATAAGTCAATGCAAAGTTTTATTTTATATAATTTCTTTATAGCGTAGTACTAGGGCAGGGCTCACCACGCTGTACTTACAGTTTAACAAACATAATCATGAAAAATTAACACATACATTCATACATTAATTAAATAAAACAAAATAAATGTGTATTCGCCCAACCACTCCACAACTTTTTAAATGTCAAGCCATGGACGGCACCCAGCAGTATCGTCTATCAGTCAGAGGGGGGAATCAGTCAGGATAGTAGCGTTTTAAGTTAAAGAGATGTGTTTTGAGTGCAGTTTTGAAGGCTGTGATGGTTGGTATATTGCGGATATGTAGTGGAAGAAAATTCCATTGTTTGGGGGCACAGAAAGAGAAAGATCTTTCACCGTATGTTATAAAATTAATAATTTTAAGAATAATTAGTGTCTTTAAAAGTTTAATCATGTACTAGACCAGTGGTCGGCAAATCGCGAATAGCGAGCTCAGCTCTTTAACGACCTGAGTGCAGCTCCGCCAGTCGGCCACAAATCTGTTTTGTCTCCCAAAAACTTGGTTCTTGACAGGTAATTGAAAAGAAATTTGGCTCTCAAAATTTTTTTAATTGTCCTGCTGCTGATTTTTGGCTCTTGTGACTAATGAGTTTGCTGACCACTGTACTAGACAAATAAACTAATAACTTATACTAATATAAATATATACTATAAAAATATAGGTAAGTGAAATAAGTGGTAAATTTTTGGCATTTTGGTTAATGGTATGGGTTTTGTCAAGAGTTGTCTCACCCTGAGCACAGGGACATCACTTTGGGGAATCCAAACACTCTAAGAGTGAATAGACCAATTGATGGACCAAAACAATGTTTGAATTATTTGTGATAACCTTCCTGTTCTACACAGCATTACTCGTGTTATAAACTAAATCTGATGATCGATACAGTTAATATGAATTGTATTTTAAAATTTTTTCCATAAATTTAACAAAACTCTAACTTACAAATTTCAAAAGAAAAGAAAAAATCACATCCTTGCTGACATCCCAAGACCCAACACTGAGGGAAAAAAGAGACACCCAATAAAGGTGCTGTCTTTTAAGAAGTTGAGAATCGAAGTACCCGTTTGCTAAAACTATGGTACCAAAAAGGAGACTATGACTTAAATTGTATTGGAAACTAGGATGCTATAAATTATGAAAGCATTACATATACATAGTTATATTGCTGGTAGTGGAGATTGGACATGTGCAAATGTCCTTAGAACTAATTTTAAATAAATTAATATGTTAAGGTAATCAAAGGGGAGGGGCCATTAATCAGTAGTCCTAAAATGCCAGAATATTACTTTCTCAATATATTAACTAAACGTACACAATTGAAAAAGTCAAAGTATTATCTAGATATAACAAATAATATGTCTATATTTTTTCACCACAGGATTTAACATTTATTATATTTTTACGAGAATTAGACAAGATGTGGCATGAGGCAAGACGCCAGGAGAAGAAGATTCGAGGAATCATGGTTGATTATAAGAGGAGGGCTGATAGAAGGAGAGAATTTTATGAGAAAATAGTAAGTAATTTTTGAATAGTTTGTTTGCCAATGTTCCATTTCTTTGCTTTTCATTATATGCTGAAAATAGTTTTATGCAGCAGTTCCAAATTCACAACAATTTGTATAAGAAAGTATACCAAAAGAATGTGTTAATTTAATGGAAGGAGATTTTGTATTTTATCTCTCCATTTAAAAATATTCCAGAACAAATAATTGAACGTAAGACAGCATCACTTACATTATTATATTTTATTTTAGATATAAGGAGATTATTGTTATTGCCTCTAATTTCATAAAAATACCTTTTACTATAACTCCGTCTCCTACACATGGAAAACAGCAGCCTGGGCTGGATATTTTCTTAAGCCCTTGTAATGTGCCACTCACAAAAATCAGCACTCCAGCTTGAGATGCAACCCAGCTATTCGCTCACCTTCCAAGGATTTGGTGTGGAGATGATTTATTTATTATTTTTTCCCTCTTCCAGCCGGGGATGTTTAACTGTTGCTAGAATTTTTTGTCCTGTTGATGTAATGTTGCTCACTTATAACATAAAAATATTAGGGCCATTTAAAAAAATTTCCAATCGATAACATCATCAGTCGTAAGAAAGATATTCAAATATGTATACTTTTTAAATAAAAATTTGTTTTAATGTTCTAGAAACAAGATCCTGCTCAATTTCTTCGCATGTATGGACGGCCTGTTAAAATACATCTGGATCCTGCAGTATCAATGGCTGCTGAAGGTCCTCAGAGCATGTGAGTCTTTTAATTTAGTATTGTCTTTTGCTTTTAGCTGTAATCGTGCATTGTTATACCTAAAAAAATCAGTGTACAAACAAAGCAATAAAAGTTAGAATATATATGTCCTCAAAGACTGGAAGTATGAAGTTATGTAAATTCCTAATTACCAAAGACTATGTGGTCATGAGGAACAGGAGTAGGTGATTGTTGTTAAATATTTGATGACCAGTGGTGTGGGTTTTTGCCCTTGGATTGTATTGTGGAAATCAGGAACAAGAAAGAAATAGATATTATGCAAATTTAGATATAATAGTAATTTATATCTTTTGTATGGTCATTGTGGCTGCACATTTTGGGTGGGTTTTGGGGCCTCCTAACAGAGATGCAGTGGGACCTTATACAGTGAATGCCGCTCATAATGAATTTTGGGAAATAGTTTTCATGGATTGGAACAAACTTTTCAACCACAAATTGATAAGTGGAAGGAATAAGTTTGTGGTACGACGCTTCATTGAATTATAACTTAGGAGTGATAATTTTTTGCCCGGAGATATCATTAAGTTGACCATTCTCTTTCTGAATATAACAAGATGGCAACTTATTGGGTTCCGGAGATGTTCTTAGAGTTAACTGAGGTAGAGCTTGAATGTGACTAAATTAGAGTCTGAGTCAATGTAAAAGGACTTAAACAAGGGGTCTGTATTATTTGTTCAGTCAGATTAGAATATATTTTTTGTATATTTATTCTGCTTTTCACATATCAATATGGGATCTTATTTTCTCACATCCACTTCTCATTTTCATTAAAAATCCTTTTCCCCCTATTTGAAATAAAGTTATCTAATGAATAATTATTAACTTCTGTGAGAAATAAGTCACTTCTACTACACACATCTGATTACAAAATTCCATATGAAATATTTTATAATTTGGCCTCCCTGAGTTCTTAAGATGTGCTTTTTTTGACAGGATGCCATGGCAAGGTGATGTTAACAATATGATTGATCGCTTTGATGTTAGAGCTAATCTAGATATTATCCCAGAACATTACACAAGCCAAACCTCAAGGTAACCATTTTTTAGAAGAATTGGGAAAAATTAGTTGCAATAAAGTTTTTGATTGAAGTTGTGAAACCATGAGTCTGTTTTCTCTAGTAATTAAATTAGCATCTTTTATTACACTAAACCTGTGGTTCTCAAAGTGGGCGCTACCACCCTTAGCTGGTATAGCGCGGTGGAGAGGGATAAGAGGTTTTGTGGGGCACCGCGAAATATATCAAGAATATAATTTTAATTACAATTATATATTTAAAAGAAAGATGACATACTTTTTGAAAACTGGAATAAAAAAATTACTGCAGAAAGATAAACATCAGATTAGCATGATAATATAATGTTTTCACAGATTACCAGAAAAGAAAAAAATCTTTGATCTACCTTTCTAACGGAAAAACCCAGCCACTAATAACCAATAATACATGTAGGCCTATACTTTGTTAGGTGCTGTGAGTTGACATAATTTGTTTATTCAAATGGACTTAAAAGTTGCGGTGAATATTGTCAAGTATGTTTCGCTTTGCCTCACATCAAACACTGATGGATTCTTTGGGTCATACATTGCATTTATATATTGCTAAATCTGGAGGGACACATACAAAAGACGAATAACTCAACGTAGCAGTAGTAAGGGAGTCTCATTTCATAGATACATGGATGAGATATATGGGAAATGATGTTCATGTTTGTTATTCCTGAGCAGTTTTTTCTAAGAAATTCCCGGGAAATAACATGCTATTTCAAATGAATGAACAGGATCAGTGACTAGTTGCAACAATGTGGTTCTAACCAGTTTTCAAGAAAAAATTGTACCATCTTTTAAATATTCATTGTGCAATTTATAGCAAAACTCAGTGATCATCTGATCAACACTGCAATAACTGCAAAAGAATTAAGTTTAAGCCTATGGACACTGTTATTGCTTAATCATTCTTGACCCTCTGAAGTTTTTTGTCTTCAACTTGAACATGTTATTTAACAGACGGGTATATCTTTCTTTTGTATGAAAATTATTTCCAATCAAGTGCAATCCAGTTTGAGCAAGAAGAGAAATTTTGGATGCAATAAGATTATCTGCAACACAATTTAAATGTTTGGAATTGCAACATAAGATAATCTGAGCTATTTTTTTGTTTTCTTTTGAAATAAATCACAGACTGTGTGATAAATCTGTTTTCACAATTAAGGATGTTACTAAACTAGAAGAGAGGCAAATCCAAAAATGACATAAAATGTAAGAAATGGCACAATGAATTTGAATTCACATGGATAATTTCTAGATGTATCCTATAAATTGGACAATGATTGAGAAGCTTGTTGTTTCAGATCGAACATTGAATTAATGACTTTGGTTGAGGGTGGTTTCACAAGGTTATTCAAACTTTATTCCATTGCAAGAAGTAGAAAAGTAATAAGAACAGTGAATTAATTTTCTGCTTAAAGACTGGTAAACATTTAAAAACTTTCATCAGTTTACCAAGCACATCCATTGCATTAAGAATAGCTGACTAGTTAAGTTCTGAAAATAATAATTATTATGTAAATATTTATTATGAGGGTTACTAAGAAGGATTTTATGTCCCGAAGGGGGTGGCGGCCAAAATAAGTTTGAGAACCACTAAACTCACGACAGCTTCATTTTTAAAAATTAATTGAAAATTAATAGAAAGTATTATATTCTGTGCGAGAGTAATTTATATTAAGAGTCAAAATCTTTTAAAAAGCAATAAAAATCTTTTCCTTTAGTTATTCTAGGCTAAATCCATTATTTAACTCTTGGGACAAAATGTAATCCATTCAATTTATTTAAAATAATAGATCTGAGAATGATGATGAAGATGAAAGACTGGCCAATTATGAGCGATACAGAACATTGGTCGAAAATGAAGCAGCTGGTTGTAAGTACTGTTATTTGGTATATGACATTCAAGTGAATAGACCAGTGGTTTTCAATTAGGATTCCTGGGGGTGCCACACGTGACTCAACGATAACCTAAAGATGCTGGGAAATACATTGAACTAAAGGGCATTAGCAATACAAAATCACCATAAATTGAAATTTATCATTTCTTAAATCTCCATATTGTTTCATTAGATTTCTTCCACTCTAAAGCTCAAGTACTGAGTAGCCTAGGGATGCAAGGATAAATCAATTTATTTAGGGTGCCCCCATTAGAAAAAACATTGAAAAATACTGGAATGGAAAAACAGTATATCGTTTATGCTATTGCACATGAATTGTAATTGCTTTTCTTTTTGTGCATTTATAATATAAATAATGTAGAAAAATCTGTATTTAAACTCAAAAGTTGATGGTTTTTGGAGTCAGGCTCTTGTTTAATAATTGCAAAGGTTAAATAAAAAGTAACATGAAGTCACTTTTTAAAAAAAAAAAAAATATTTTTTTATATTGCATCCTTTCAGTGAGTGAAGAACAATGCCTTCACCAGATTTATTTAGATGAACACTTTGGAACCATCAGCAAGGGCAATGAAGAAGAGAAAAAGAAGTAAGTGCCACTGGAAATTAAACATTTTTAAGTGCCAAGTATATTTATTACAATAGGTACTTCTTAGAAATTCTACTTCTACATGTCAAGACCTGTTTACTCTTACGATTTTGGCGTACAATGTACTATTTTCAGGTTTGTACATTATATTAATTATCTATACTTTATGTTTATTTTTTACTATTAAGATAATTAATTGAATGATTTTGTTATGATATTGTACGATTTTAAGAGTTCTAGGGTAAACAGGTCTGCATGTCTCATCTTATTGTTTTTTTAGCTGAAGTTTTTATCAGTGAGTAATTTTCTCAAATGTTAACCCAGGAGCTCTGACAAAAAGGCTGCAATAGGATTTGTTTATGAAGACAGCACACCAGCTGATAAAGGAATTGACAACGAGGATAGTGATGAGGAAGAAAGTGAAGATGATTTGGAAACTGCAGACCTTGGTATGGCAATTATGGATATAGTTGTCCACATTGAAAAAGTTCTTTTGAAATTTATTTGATGAGAGACACCTTTGTGACTAATAAACTTATGTTTATTATTTTGATGTATACCCAGTTTGCAAAAAAAACAACAAAAAAAACCCAAAATAAAACCATTTTTTAAATCAATGTCCCCATTTCTGTAACAATTTAAGACAGAAATTCTCAAGTTATTAACCATTCCACCTTACAGATGTTACCATAGACATAGACTCCTTGACTCCTGACCAAACAAAAGAAGTGAACTTGTGTGCAACTCAGTATGGCATGAAAGATGATGATTTTAGCAGGTAGAATTTAAACAATTTTAATTTTATTTTGAATCTTAAGATTTATATTTATAAAAAATTTAAAACAACTTTTAAATTTAACTTGTGTGTTGAAGTAAAGTTCATTAACCTCCAGACTTCTGCGCAAAGATAAAGAAGAATTAGAAGCCCTCAGGGAAGCCAAGCAATTGGAAGAAGCCAAGGCTCAATTTTCTGTAAGTATAAAATAAATTATTTTAAAAGCCTTAAAAAAGGAATGTCAGTTTCCCCCCTCTAAGTTGACTTGTTTATCTATTAAAATACTAAGATATAATTATTCATAGATGATTATGGACACATCATTACTTTTAAGATTAAAGCATGGCTTTGCTAATTGTTTTTTTTTTTTGTTTCTCTCCTTCAAAAATAAATTAAATAGGGGCGGAAATCACGCAGAGAACGCAGAGCAATCAATGAAAGGCGTCAAAATCCTCAAAGGTTCAGTAGACCAAGGTGGGTTATGATTTTTTTTAAAAATGTTTATTTTACCCCAACCAAGTTAGCTTTAAAAGAAACAGTTTATTAACCATTTGACCATTAACATGTTGACAGGAACTGAACCAATATTCTACCTTTGGCTTTCAAACATATTAATTTCAACATTTTTTTATTTATTTTAGCTTATCTTCTGATTCAGCAAAGTTTATACAGGGCATTAACAGAAGATATTTTGAATTAATTAATGTATGCTTAAACTATATTTGATAAGTTAAATTTTAAAAATGTGTCTTGTATTTTAGCTATGCTGCTAGAGAAAGTCCTAAATATGAACCCTACAAAAGGTATGACATTATTTCCTCATTTTTATACATTTAACAATTCTTTGCATTAGGTGTCAAAAGAATATTTACTTTCATCATGTTTGGGAGCTCCAAAATGTAAAAGATAATATTATAAAAGAAAAAACAGAAAAACATGATAACTTTTATATAAAGTACTTTTAACTGTACTACTTAAACAAAAGAATATATTCAATACATTAACTTTTTGGCAATTACAAAGAGTTTAAAATTTGTCTAAAAATTGAGATGAAGAGAAAAAAGATAATTTAGAACACAAAATAAGCTTTCTACAACATTGTGAAAAAAAATGGTATCTTCACTCAATAATTTTCATAGTGGATATTTTTGTTGCTAAGTACTGAAAAAACATGTAACACCAAGACAGGAAATGTGATCTCATCCAAAAAGTCAAAAAGAACCAACCAGTGAATGTTGAGGGTGGAGATTTCTGAAGTTAGATTTTAGAATAATAATACATAATTTAAATTACATAATTTAAATACTTAAATAATAATTTGAGAAAAGACATTAAATTATTCTGTTTATTACAGGGTTAAAAATAATATAAATAAATTTTGGGCAAAATAAGTATCCTATTTTAATTTTCTTTTCAGACCTGGGTCATCATCTAGGTCTCGATCCAGATCTCGTTCAAGGTCATCAGAGGTTGCACCAGTCACCTTTATTACCAGCTTTGGAGCAGAGAGTGATGATGAAACTTCTGTGGTTCAAGGACCATCCCTCCCAGCCACTCACAAGTCTGCTGTGCAGAAACGGAAAACATCACCTGAACCTTCTAAGTGTGAGACTCCATGGTCGGTGTTTGATTTAGTACCTTGCCTTTCGGGTTGCTCATTATTAAAGTTGGTGGGAGCACACATAAGCCTCGCCTGCTGCAGTTTAATGCTTAAATTTTGTATTAATATTTTGAAAATGATGGGCAGTATATCAATCATTAATTTAACACAGGCAAGGGGACTTGTATTTTGTACTGAATAATTCATAGACTCCCAAAAATCAAGCTACATAAAAAAAATAATTAAGACTTATTATGTTGTCTTATTAAAACACTTTAAAAAAAAATTCAAATTAAAAGTTTATTTTCAAATCATTACATACAATATTCTAACAATAATATGTTAATATTGAAATGAAAATATAACAGAAAACTTTTGAGAGTTAAATTGTGAGATTCTTTTATTAATACAAATTTTAAAACAAGGGACTTTTAAAGGTGAGTTCTATTATTTTCATTAAAAAAAATTGTCTGTTTCATTACACTGAGACAGGTTGTTGAGTGGTGTTTCAAGTCAGAACAAAAGCAGAAACAGATCTGGTAGATCATCATCACGCTCACGGTCTAGCTCTAGATCACGATCTGAGCGCAAACCTCGAAGCAACAGCAGTAAATCTAGTCTTTCAAGTAAATCAAGGTCACGGTCCAGATCAAGATCAAGGTCAGTATCAAAGTCAGGAAACAGAAGAAGTTCCCCAGTTCGAAAGTGTAACAATGGAAGTAACAGTTCAAATAATAACAGGAGTCGTTGTAGATCCCGCAATTCAAGCTCATCACGTTCTCGAACCCGTTCAAGATCAAGGTCTCGGGCATCTCACTCAAAATCCGGCAAGAGGTAATATAAGTTGATATAGCAAAATGTTATTAATGATACCATTAAATTTGCATCAACTTATTAAAAATTGATAAAGTAAGACTTGGCCCATATTTGTCTCTTCATATAGAAATAAAGTCTGATCATATAAATCTAGTTGTCTGAATTTTATTGGGCACAGTGATGCCGTATCCAGATTGTTATTAGTGTTTCAATGACTTCCTTTTAAATTATTACAACCTCATTTGTCATTTTAGATGCTCTTGAAAATTGTAAAATGTTTTCATGTTTACATTTTGTTGAGTATTGACCCAAAAATATGATTCAATGGCAACCATATATAGTTTTTATAACAAGCAATAGAAAGAATAGCTGAATTTAATTTTTTCCAATTTGAAGCATTATTAATAGTAATTGGCCCGATGTTGAATGAATGAGTATATTTCTTTTCTTTTAATGATTATACAGAAATTGTTAACCAGTTGCTCTTAAATTTCAAGAACTAATTTCATTTATATATTAGCTCATATAACTAGCTCATTGTTGAAAACTTGATATAATATATTTATTTTTTTGGTTGCAAAAGCATTGTAAATGAAGAATGCATATACTACATTAACAATTTAGGTCAGAAAGCCCGATGAAAAAACCAGTGATAAAACGATACAGAAGGGAAAGCCTTTCTTCCAACTCTGAGCTTAGTGGTGTTGAATCTGATGAGGATAATAAAAAAACAAACCAGATATCTTCGGGCAATGCACCAAGAATGAAAACACCTACCAGAAAGGATTCTGACACAAAGTGAGTAATAATATGAAAATGTTTTCATTAAGGTAACACCTCATAGAAGAATTTGACTAGTTTTTTTAAAGAAAGAAAGCATTTTTTAAAAAAATAGTTATTAGGTTTATCCATACATAAGGTAACTATATTCTAATTATCCAATCAGCAACCACGAAATAGAAATCTCAAAAAGCTATATTTTTACACTTTGTACCAGTCTATAGATTAAACACTTCATTAAAAAAAAATTGAAATCATGCAGAATCTCAGGATAATCTTGGTGATACAGTCATAGCTTTGCTTAAATAAAATTAAAACAAGTATGGTGTATCTCAGTACAGTCTGTAGTTTTTTAGATGAGACCTTTAAAATACATTTACACGCAAAGACAGAATAAGTTAATAGTAGTGCTGGAGAAGATTATTTTCACTTACACTTACAGTTTAAAGAGATGTACTGGTCGAATTGTTGCAGAATTGCTCAATTTTCATGAGTTTTATATATAAAAAAACCAAACTATTTAATTGAACATTTTAATTTGCTCCTTAATTACTCCAGGTTTTTGAACTGAATTGTTGATTCGTAGTTCTCTGCAACTTTCATTTTTAGGGTCATGTTTTAATTTCAAACAAAGACTTGTGAAATTTTCCACCAAACCTTTTTGCTTGTAAGCCTTGACGCTTGTATAAAAGGACCAAAAAAAATAAAAGGAACACATTTTTCTCCTTATGTAGTTTTAAGGTGCATTTTACTATTTGTAAATTATTATTGATGATGGTTTGTTACTTAAACTTTTTGACAAGGATGTTAAAACTTTGGTATTGGTCCCAGATTATAGTTTTCTCTCACTCTTTCTTCATTTATGCACATAATTGGGTTTCAAAGTATGTGTTATTAATTTTAACTTAATTTTTTCCAAAGACCAAAAACATTTTTCCTAAATCTTGGCATGAAATATACTTTAGTGCAAAATAAATAATTTAAGTGATTCTAAAAAGTCTTGGGGCCACTGCAAAGCATTTATAATCAGTATGCAAGGTGTCGGTGTCTGATAGTTAAAGAACAAAGTATAAATGGAAGATTGTGTGGAGTGCAATAACATTCTTGTAAAAGGTCATTTTCTCTGACACTAAATTATCTATCATCTGTTATTACTTTTTAACATTTTATCACACAGTCTAGTTAAAATGACATAGTAAACAATAGGTATAGTTACACAAAGGCATGTTAAATTACGTATATTGAAATAATATTATTATTATTACAGTTTTCTTATATAACGCGGTACCCCAGCAAGTGCTGGGCTCACTGCGCTGCACATAAAAATATTAGCAAAACATTAAAAAATAACATACATGTATTAATTAGAAAACAGCTGTATAAAAACAAAACAAATGTATATTCACTGAACCCATTCCAGAATCAGTCAGGATAGTAGAGTTTAAAGAGATGTGTTTTGAGTGTAGTTCAATCACACTCTAAAATGATTTAAATCCAAGTAAAAATACATTATAGAACACAGTAATGTGTAGGGCTTGTTGACATAATGAAATTGTTGAATCTCTTAAATTCCCATATTTTAATCCAGTTGTATGATGTATTAAAAAGATATCAATTAAATTATACTGTTAAATAATTGAATTTTTTCAAATCAAATTTCTTTCAGATCTGAATCAATGGGTGGTAAAATAAGCAGCAAACTTCCTCAAACTCAAGTCAGTAAGAGCCTTTTCTTTTGAACATTGCACTCTTTTTTTAAACTAGAATGTTTATAATGATGAGGTCAGCTTACTTATCAAGGGCTTTAAAACCATAACTCAAACTGGATAAGCTCTGTGATATGTATCCTGAATGGTAAAAACTACTGAGCTACATTGTAATTTTTAAGAAGGAAATTATCAAGTGGGGTTGAGAAATAAAAGAACCCGACCTTTCACCTAGTCAATGAAAAGTTAGAGTTTGTTGTTCTTTTTTTTTGATGTGACACTTAGATCATTCATGGCACAATTTTATTCAACTTGAGAAGGCTGATTTGACAAATGAGCCGTCAGAAAGTTTTAAACAAAATTGATATTGAAAATAGAACTATGCTAAATAAGCCGCTTAAAAAATGTAACAGAATAATAAATAGATTTTGTCTGTACATACCTCTGTTGGGTGGATACCTTGGTCATTGTGTCTTTAAAAATCTTTATTGGGTTGATACTGAAGAAAATGTTGAATAATTAATTTAATAAAGATTTAGTTCACATAATTTTAAAAGAAGCATGAGCATGTCATTTTTAAGAAAGATGAAACATTTCTAATAGACCATTCAATACTTTTCCATTCACAGATATTGCCTTCCTTAAGTTCAAAAGATTCCCATAAAGACACTCCTAAAGAACGTCTTAAAAGGAAAATGCAGGCTCAACTGAGCAGACAGTGTGAGTATTCTAAACAGCTCCTTTTTTACACTCAATAATAATGGGAACTATTTAACCATTTTGCCTGATGTTGGATTACTGAAAATACATGCATCACTTGCATTAACAATATGGTAAAAACAAAATCCAAAATAAAGTTGTTTGTTACATTCACTTAATACCAAGAGTTAGCAAACTTCAACAATTCTGTGTGCCAATAAGGCTCATCTATTTAGTTATTTTTATTTTACTCGGGTGTCATTGAAAAGCGCTCTGCAATTCGTGTCTCTAGGTTGTCCAGTGTGATAGTATGTATGACTGACAATTATTGTTGTGTGTATTGAGTGAACTTTGTGACCTGATTGGCCCGTGTTGTTATGTGGTTTTACTGGACATGGTGAGTTATTTTCATTCATGAATGTTTAAACTTAAAGGGGTGAATATTGGTTGGAGCAGTGGACCAAGTGATCATGTCATGTGAGGTATAAAAAGAATGTAGAATATGTAAAAAAAAGATGAGTTGTTAGACAGAACACAGAGGAGTTGGCATCATACTTTACACCCAATCCCTCAGCCCCTGTACTATAGATCACAAGTCCTTTAAATTTAGCTTATTCTTTGGGAATATTGCATTTAAAATACTACTATTTTAAGATTTTTATCATTAAAATTTGAAGTAAGAAAGAATTCAAAAGAGATGAGCCAATTTTGTATTTTGAAGAGTTTTTGCCATTGTTACACATTTTAAAGCTAAGCTATTTTCCACGGACAATCTTTTTAAAATTATTTGGAAATTGATTTGTTTCACCAGTTACAATGAAATATGTTTCAAAATATCTGTTACTATTTTCTTGTTGACAGTCAAAGCTGACAAAAAGGCTGAGATAACCAAAATTACCAAACAAGAGCAAGAAAGGCTGGTGTGTAAGATTAAATTAATAATAATTATTAATGAAAAAAAAAAGGTAACTTGTTTGATCTAAAATGTAAATGGGATTGATTTCCATTATTAAAAGCTTTACATACTTGGATATTCTGTAAGTTAGTTTGCAAATTGTTGGTTGTAAAACCTTGTTTTTCAGTTGTGGTTTTTCCTATTTTGCAATTTTTGTTTATGTATTCCTAGGATAGGGAAGAAGAAATAAGAAATTTAGCTTTTGAGATGAGGCGCAGAGAAAGAGAAAAGCGCCACAGGGAACTGGAAGAGGAAGAGAGAGAAAGACGGACAAGGAGACGAAACAGACATACAGGAAAAAGTAGTAGTAGTGGAGAAAGCAGCAGAAGTAGCAGTAAGGGAAGCAAATCTGCCAGTCACAGCCCTAGGAAAAGCCACAGTCCAAGTAAAAGCAAAAGCCCTGATAAAAAAAAAGATGAGAAAGGAAAGCCAGATGAGAAAAAAAGACCAGGAAAACCCGAGGATCGAAAAAGACCCCCTCCGGCACCATTTATTGAAGAAAGGAAAAAATCAGTCGAAAGGAGGTGGGAGGCGAAACGAGACAACAGTAGGTGGGATGGTGATGGTGGACGGTCCAGAGGAAGCAGAGGGGGGAGATGGGATGGAGGACCTGCTGATGCAAGATGGGATGCTGGTTCTTATGATGGTTGTGAATGGGATGGTGGACCTCAAGGCTGGGGTGACGCCCATTGGCAGAACAGGTTAATTTTTTCAATATTCTACAGTTACACATTGAAATAGTTATAAAAAAAAATCAATATCTAATGTTAAACAGTTATCAAACAGCCATTGTAGTTTTTAAATATGTTTATGTTATTTTTGTCCAGATATCTTTTCATTGATTACACGTTTCATTGCTATATACAGCAAACACCATTTATTGTCATCACTGGTTAAAATATATACATATATATATATAGAATCAAGTAACAAAAGACCACCTCAAAAGACATAAAACAGGTTCTTTTTACCTGCAAAATGACAGGAAATATTAAGTTGAAGCCATCAGTTACTCGCAAAACCACGTATCCCAACAAAAATGCATGGATGTTGCCATTATAAATGGAGGATTATCTAAAAAAAATATGAGGAGTTCATAAGAAAAGGGAAAACAGCACCTTAAGATTTTACAATTCCAGTACGGTAATGAAAAAAGAGACAAAATAGTTCTGATAATGTCATTGGAAATAGTGGCAGGTTGATGACAGTGATTATAGAAATATGTATAGTATTAAAAAATCTTTAGCAGACTTTTTAGTGATGATTCATGACATAACATTTTAGGAATATTTTAAATAAATTAAATTTATACTCTGGTAATTATGATGTGGATTTATTAAGTATAGTAAATTGATGTTATAAAATGTTATATATTTTTATATCATTAAAAGAAAAAATTTCATAGCAAATATACTCACTATTTTTATGTGTGTGCATGTACATTTGATCAAATCACCACGTAATAGACTCAGTATACGTTGGACAAACATGATTACAATAAATAGCTCTTCCTCAATGTTTAACTTCATCAATTTTGTGGGTACTTCTTTGTGATAGTTGCATAATTATCATCTCTAAGATGCATGGTATTCTTTCAGGAGACCACTGCCGCCCTTTAATTCAAGAGGTCGCCAACCATTACTTAAGAGACCCAGCTCACCACTCATGTCAAGACCACGTCCACCTAATGACCCAACACTTATGGAAGAACCCATGGACTTCTAAGGTTTTTACTGGGTACTGCAGAGCCATTAGTGACATCTATTTGTATTACAACTACAACAGATAAACACAAGTTCTCTAGTGCTATTGACCAGTTGGATCATTCACAAATTATAAGAGTGACTTTACATTGGAAATAGTTCCTGTGTCTTATCATGTATTGCCAGGACAGTGATGTTTATCTTTTTTTTATCATCCATTGCCAGGATTGACACTGTTTCTGTGTCTGTGTATTACCAGCATGGACACTGTTTCTGTGTCTATGTTTTACCAGCATGGACACTGTTTCTGTGTCTATGTTTTACCAGCTTGGACACTGTTTCTGTGTCTATGTATTGCCAGCATGGACACTGTTTCTGTGTCTGACTGTATTACCAGCATGGACACTGTTTCTGTGTCTGACTGTATTACCAGCATGGACACTGTTTCTGTGTCTGACTGTATTACCAGCATGGACACTGTTTCTGTGTCTGACTGCATTACCAGCATGGACACTGTTTCTGTGTCTGACTGCATTACCAGCATGGACACTGTTTCTGTGTCTATGCATTACCAGCATGGACACTGTTTCTGTGTCTATGTATTACCAGCATGGACACTGTTTCTGTGTCTATGTTTTACCAGCATGGACACTGTTTCTGTGTCTATGTTTTACCAGCATGGACACTGTTTCTGTGTCTATGTTTTACCAGCTTGGACACTGTTTCTGTGTCTGTGTATTACCAGCATGGACACTGTTTCTGTGTCTATGTTTTACCAGCTTGGACACTGTTTCTGTGTCTATGTATTGCCAGCTGGAAATTGTCTCTGTGTATTACCAGCATGGACACTGTTTCTGTGTCTATGTATTGCCAGCTGGAAATTGTCTCTGTGTATTACCAGCATGGACACTGTTTCTGTGTCTATGTATTGCCAGCTGGAAATTGTCTCTGTGTATTACCAGCATGGACACTGTTTCTGTGTCTATGTATTGCCAGCTGGAAATTGTCTCTGTGTATTACCAGCATGGACACTGTTTCTGTGTCTATGTATTGCCAGCTGGAAATTGTCTTTGTGTATTACCAGCATGGACACTGTTTCTGTGTCTATGTATTGCCAGCTGGAAATTGTCTCTGTGTATTACCAGCATGGACACTGTTTCTGTGTCTATGTATTGCCAGCTGGAAATTGTCTCTGTGTATTACCAGCATGGACACTGTTTCTGTGTCTATGTATTGCCAGCTGGAAATTGTCTCTGTGTATTACCAGCATGGACACTGTTTCTGTGTCTATGTATTGCCAGCTGGAAATTGTCTCTGTGTATTACCAGCATGGACACTGTTTCTGTGTCTATGTATTGCCAGCTGGAAATTGTCTCTGTGTATTACCAGCATGGACACTGTTTCTGTGTCTATGTATTGCCAGCTGGAAATTGTCTCTGTGTATTACCAGCATGGACACTGTTTCTGTGTCTATGTATTGCCAGCTGGAAATTGTCTCTGTGTATTACCAGCATTTACATTGTTTTGTATATTCATGATTCTATTCCTTGTTTTCTATAAACAAAACCTGTGTAAACATAAAGGGTGATTGTTAGTGGAGCACTGATCCCGCTTGTCATGACTGTGCCAAACTATAAGTCCTGTGCACATCAACATCCAGTGCTTTAAGACAGACCTATAGATGTGACTCTGTTGTAACAGTTGTCTGCCAGAAGAGCAATGCCACTTTATTGATTGGTGATGGCCATTGTTACATTGCTATTGCTAGGAATAACAAAAAATGTTACTGTTAATGACATAATACTAATAATAATATTGTAAAATTTGTATATAGACATTTTATTTTTATCACTCTGCAGTAGTATGTAGAACTTGTGTTTCAATGAATAAATTGTATTAATTCTTGTATTTAGTAGTTATGGTTTTGATTTTTCTGATTGACTCTTAAGTACATTAATATTTTGAGAAATCACTAGTGCTATTTTTAGGAATTCTTTAATGGTCAACCCCCACAAAGACTTATAGACCATGGATAGGGCAGTAAAGCATCGGTTTATGAGATGTGGTCCTGATGCCTGCAGGTTGCAGAGTCCTACCAAAGCATCAGCTATGACATGTGGTTCTGATGCCTGCAGGTGGCAGAGTCCTTCCAATCGTTTGTAATTCATCATTTTTATGATGTTTTATTTAATGTTAAAAAAAACTCTAGAAAATTCGTACAATTTTTTGGTCATTTATTAACTGTATTTTATTGTGTAAACTGTCTTAACATAAACATTTGTTGAAAGATTTTGGGTTCTCTAAGGATCTTAACTCTGCGCTTCCATTTTGATAGTAGATAGCTAAAGACTTTAGTTGTGAATGTGGTTACTATGTTGCTTTGGAATTGGCGACCTAGTTTTCTATAATTTATGTTTATTAAAATGATGAAGTGTTAAAAAATAAAAATCCATTTCGAGTATTAGTTTACCTTGTTTGAATCCATTGGTGTTGTGTCTGATCTACGTTTGGCTTTATAGAGGTGTGTCTGATCTATGTTTAGCTTTATAGAGGTGTGTCTGATCTATGTTTGGCTTTATAGAGGTGTGTGATCTATATTTGGCTTTATAGAGGTGTGTCTGATCTACCTTTGGCTTTATAGAGGTGTGTCTGATCTACCTTTGGCTTTATAGAGGTGTGTCTTATCTACGTTTGACTTTATAGAGGTGTGTCTGATCTATGTTTGGCTTTATAGAGGTGTGTGATCTATGTTTGACTTTATAGAGGTGTGTCTGATCTACCTTTGGCTTTATAGAGGTGTGTCTTATCTACGTTTGGCTTTATAGAGGTGTGTCTGATCTACCTTTGGCTTTATAGAGGTGTGTCTGATCTATGTTTGACTTTATAGAGGTGTGTCTGATCTACCTTTGGCTTTATACAGGTGTGTCTTATCTACGTTTGGCTTTATAGAGGTGTGTCTGATCTACCTTTGGCTTTATAGAGGTGTGTCTGATCTATGTTTGACTTTATAGAGGTGTGTCTGATCTATGTTTGACTTTATAGAGGTGTGTCTGATCTATGTTTTAACTTTATGGTGTTATGTCTGATCTATGTTTGACTTTATAGAGGTGTGTCTGATCTACATTCAACTTTCTAGAGGTGTGTCCGATCCAATGTCAGAGCTGTTTACTCTTACGATTTTGGCGTACAATGTACGATTTTGAGGTGTATACATTATATAAAGTATATATATTGTATGTTTGTTTTTTTACTATTAAGATAATGTATTGAGCGATTTTGTGATGATATTGTACGATTTTGAGAGCTTGAGGGTAAACAGGTCTGCAATGTTCCCTCTAAGGTTTGCTGGTTCGTGTGCAAAATCATAAAGTTGTGTGCAAAGTTTTACTTTGCAGAGTGCAGCGTATCTGTTCGAATATATTTTTATAAAAATTTGCTGCGCGGATGCTCAAAACTGCTGCGTGGTATATCTATGGGGTAGCTGCGCGGTCGTGCAGCCGCGCAGCTTAAAGTTAAAGGGAACATTGGTCTGATCTACATTTGACTTTATAGAGGGGCGTCTGATCTATGTTTTAACTTTATGGTGTTGTGTCTGATCTATGTTTGACTTTATGTATCTGCCGGTTGTTTGATTTTAATTGTCTAAAAATAGATGGGACTAGCTCCTCAAACTACCTGTTCTAAACACCTTTAAATCACTAGAGGGTTTTAGTGAACTTTCCTCACTCTTGATTCATGTCATCATTTCTACATGAACAGAAAATGATTAACTAACTTTAATACAGGAATACGTTGAACCGAATATGTAGGGTCTAATCATGTAGAATAATAATACCCATGAAGCTGCAGCATTAAAATTGTTTGAAATAAACATCAAGACCACAATACCACAGTTGGACGAAGATAGTGTAAAGAAGATGAAAAGACTCAAAAACTTGGTATACAAAAAGGGGAATGCTTTTATTCGAACTATACGAAGTATTATAAATACTGTAATTACATAATAGATTTTTATATTCTGAGATGTAACTCATTCTGTTTTCAAAGAAACTCTTCTAAAGATCTGCTATAACTTGGTCAAATTTAGTCTTACTTTGCCGAAAGGTCAACTCATTTCGTCTTGTCAATTCTCACTATGCTGAAAAGTCAAATCTCCCTTTGTAAGTCAACGCTCATTCTAAGGCCAATGCTCACTCTAATTAAGGTCAACTTTCACTTTATAGATATAGGTCAACTCTCACTTTTTCTTTAGGTCATCTCTCACTTTGGATACAGGTTAACTCTATCTCTACCTTTGTCAGAAGGTCAACCTCACTTTGTTGGAAGGTCAACTATCACTGTCTATAGGACAGCTTTAACTCTGTCTATGTGTCGGCTCTCCCTGCAACTTTCACTTTGTCTAAATATCGGCGCTAACTCTGGCGAACCCTCAGAGTTACTCACACACACACTGAGATGTCTTTAAAAAATCGGGGGCCCTGGGGCGTCTTAAGTAAGGAATGGGCACACTGAGCTGTTTCCCAGGCCCTGATGCTTCAAAGTTCTGAAATGAGGCTTGCTATGCATTCAAGTAATATTAGGAAAAGTATTTCGGGCCCAGGGTCGGCTCTGACTCCGTCAGCTCCACCATACATAGGAATTAATTCGTTGCGGTGCCCCACGAGGGTATGCATTTGGCTCTGCTTAGCTTCGCCCTGGAATCTATATAGTCCAACTATATATATATATATATATATATATAACTGAAAGAAAATCATTAACATCCAGTCGAATGCTTTTATCATGGATAAAATGGGGAACTGTCACTTTGATTGGAAAAGGAACAGAAATTGAAGGCTTTGAGAAGGGGCCTACACTTAGCGGATACTCTGAAAATTTGTCGTATCCTGAATATTCTTCTGCACTTAATCGGCGAGCAACGGCGTAGATGTTATTGCTTGTGGAAATGTAGATCCCTGTGACCTGGTTGTGTTATAACATATTTTATTTTAATTGTTTTCTAAAACAGCAAAATTTCTGTATAATTTTTAATTCGATATATTGGTAAATGCCGAGAGATCGCGCCGCGTGCCGCCATCTTGGTTGTCGCGAATTTATGTTCTAAATTTATCCCTAAACATAACCTGAACCCTAAATCTATCCCTAAACTTAACTTATCACTAACCTGGGTTTTGACCCTATCGGAACCAGGGACAAAACACGCAAATGACGTCATGGTGAAAGCCGATATATTTATTCGTTAAGTTAATTCATTAATAAAAGAAAAAAATATATTTAAAAAAACAAAAACATTTTTATTTAAAACAAAAAAAAAACATAAAACACCAACAAACATACAAACGGAATGCTAATACTAATATTTAACATCATTAGAAATTATTCATCATAAACGAAAAAGAAACGAAACTAAAATTATAATTACCTATTGCATTTATTTAAAATTTAAATATATCCAATTTTTACAAATACAAAAAATAAGTACTGTTTTGTAAATAACAATCTATAGATTTTTAAAGTTTATTTAAAGATGGTCCCTGGTCATTTTAAAAATACGTTGTATAGAAATGTCATAATTATGTAAAAAAGAAAGAATATATTTACAAACAGGCAGCATCATCAGTTAAAGCAGTATAAATTTCACGAAAATTCAAAAATTGAAAGGTTTATTTTTAATTTTAACCCACGGTACTTTCTTCATATAAATTACTAAATGATGAACGTATGGCGTTTATTGTAAAAGTTAAAGCATGTTTGATTGATTTATTTTAACATATTTCTTACCGCCTCCAACCACTCGCCAAAATCTTTGAATTAATTTGTTTCACAAAACTAACTGTAAAATAAAACAAGTCGTCTAAATGAATTGAGATTTGAAAAACAAGCTCATAAAACTTTGGAAACCTACTTCCTACTGCACTTTTAAGGCAAATTGAATGGCATAAAGATATTTCAATATTCATTTACAATATGAGCATTAGGACCCCTTGAAGTGCCAGGTCCTGGGCAACAGCTCAGTGTGCACATTATTATTATTATTATTATTATGGGTAGTTTTCTATAGCGTGGTACCCCAGCCTAGGGCTGGGCTCACCACGCTGTACATGCAAATTAAAATGAACTTTAAAAAAAATGCCTTCAGACCGCACACCAAAAGGCACGCACAAAAATAATGAGACATTTCTTTGGTTATTCCACTTTGTTAAGGGAAAAACAAAAGTTTGGGGGGTGGGGAAGCGACAGCCAGAAATGATGTTAATATATTCTGATTGTTTTTATTTTTATTTTTTTATGATGGATTTTATTTATCTTTATCTGCTTCCACTACGACAGGTGTTAAAGGATACCAGCACTGAGGAGACTGTGTTCAAGACTGATGTCGAAGTTATTTCTTATATTTGCAGACTATCATAGTAGGCGATGGGTTAAAGTGATGTCAGACTATCATAATAGGCGATGGGTTAAAGTGATGTCAGACTATAATAGTAGGCGATGGGTTAAAGTGATGTGGACCAACACCACAATTTGTCATCAACTCGTCCGGGGTCGGCAACCTTTTGATAATATAGTAGGCCTCCTATGTATGATATTTAATTAATTTGAGCATACAAGCATTTCATATGTCTATATATCTTTTAAGTTTTTTTTAATAAAAAAGTAATGGATTAATTTAATTTGTTTTTCTTCAACATGACATTGTCTGAAAATCGCTCTGCGTGCCACGTGTTTGCCGACCTCTGATTGAGTCAAATAGTCTGTTAAGGGAATACAATTAGACAAGAAAAGGACAAGAGCATCGCAATAACTTTGGTAATCACGAAGAGTAAAACTGCAGTAATCACTAACACAGCAGTCATCGACACAGCCGTAGTAAATGCCATTACAACAGTCATCGACACAGCCGCAGTAAATACCATTACAGCAGTCATCACCACAGCCGTGGTAAATGCTATTACAGCAGTCAACGCCACGCCCGTAGTAGTAAATGCCATTACGGCAGCCATCGTCCCAATAGCAGTAATCGACATAACCGAAGTAATCGCCCTAGCAAACTGCACTTTTTGCCGCAACCGCGGTAATCGCCAAGACTGCAGTAATCGTCCCAAAAAAAAACCTGCAGTAGTCGCCCAAAGCTTTAACGGGTAGCACCAACACGCCAAGACGCTTCTGCCTGCTCCACAGGAAATTACCGACGGTATAACACAGGGAGCAGCAGCATCGATCTACTGGCCGTAATGCCTGCCTGGACCATGCAGAGACCGGAGTGACGTCATCACAGGTGAGATCAGCTTGCGAAATGTGGGTCAGCAGGAGCCATCGAACGTCATGTAGTGACAGGACGTCACCTGAAAGTGGACGACTTGAATTATTGCGGGAATCGGTTGGATACGATACTTCTAAATGAAGACCTCGCTCCATGACTCCATGAGACAATCCATTTCACATCAGGAAAATATTTCATATCAATATGAGTACAACCCAATTCAGACAATCCATTTCACTTCTGATAAATTTAAATAAACTGGAGGACAAAAACATGCACTCTGAACCATAGGCGCCCGCAGAACATTTTCTGGGGGGGGGGGGGCGCAAAATATTTTCTAGAAAGGGGGGGGGCAAAATATTTTCTATTTCAAAAAAAGGGGGGGGGGAATATTTTTAGTAATATTTTAATTTAGTTTTAATTTACTGTAGCGTATTTGTACGGTGACGAACGGACAGGACACTGTAGTAATGAAGGGCATACTGTAGCAACAAATTTTTTATTATATTAACACAATATATGTATATAAAAAAAAATATTACAACATAAATTTAAAATAAAATGTATTCTTTAAACAAGAACTGGAGTCGTCTGTTATCGCTACCAAACATATCTCCAATTGTGTCCATACAGTCTTTTTTTGTTGCAGTTCACTTTATCTCTGTGTACGCTTAACATGCACAACCCAGACAGACGTTCATCTGACATTGTAGATCTAAGCCATGTTTTACACGACGTAATGTGCTGAACGATCGCTCCACCGTACATGTTGTTGCTTGTAATGTTAGCAAAACTAGTAAGGCATACCTGACAGCCGGATAAAACTTTGTAAAACTAATTATTATAGAAAATAAAAAAAATGATTACCCAGTAAAACGAGATCAGCATCAGCTTAGTTACTCTCTCTTTATTTTCTCTTTACTTTAATACATTTTTTGTCTATTTTTGTCTAATTTTTTTTAAAAATCAATCAATCCAGGGGGGGGGGGGCAAGTGCCCCACCCTGCCACTACCAGCGGGCGCCCATGCTCTGAACTCATCTTTAACTGGAGGACAAAAACATACATTGTGAACAGATCTGTAACTGCATGGAGGACAAAAACATACACTGTGAACAGATCTTTAACTGGAGGACAAAAACATACATTGTGAACAGATCTTTAACTGGAGGACAAAAACATACACTGTGAACACAGCTTTAAATACAACATTCATTAATATGTCATTTTTTTGTAATTTGGGCATCAAAATATTATTATTAAAATTAATTTCAAGCTTCGCACACTTCATTACATGAGTGAAGGACCATCACTACATTCCATGAGAGAAATACCATCACTACATTCCATTAGAGAAGTACCATCACTACATTCCACGAGAGAAGGACCATTGACTACATTCCATGAGAGAAGGTCCATCACTACATTCCATGAGAGAAGGTCCATCACTACATTCCATGAGAGAAGGTCCATCACTACATTCCATGAGAGAAGGTCCATCACTACATTCCATGAGAGAAGGACCATCACTACATTCCATGAGAGAAGGACCATCACTACATTAGAGAGAAGGACCATCACTACATTCCATGAGAGAAGGACCATCACTACATTCCATGAGAGAAGGACCATCACTACATTCCATGAGAGAAGGACCATCACTACATTAGAGAGAAGGACCATCACTACATTCCATGAGAGAAGGACAATCACTACATTCCACGAGAGAATGACCATCACTACATTCCACAAGAGAAAGACCATCACCACATTCCACGAGAGAAAGACCATCACTACATTCCATATTAAATGACATGAAACTAAATCAAAGTAGTATGCAATGCATTTTAAAAGCTACCTCCCTGCTATTAAAACACATGTGGGCACAAAAAAATCTTCATACGGAATTGATGTAACACTTGTCCCTATGTGATCGAAGTTGAGGTTATCAATTTCCCTCTGAATAAAATCAAAATTAAAGATGATTAACTTGCAAAAAGTCACAGCGTAATTTACACCATCCATTGTAAAATGTCGGGACATCCTATTTAGGGGATACAGGTCGCCGCCTTGGAGACCGTTTCAGGGGATCTCTTGTACGACATACATTAGCAAGCCCTTTGTCCCATCTCGAAACATTCAGGAGTGCTAACCACAATGTGTTATTAGACACACCAGTTACTGATACAGTTAAAGCAAATAATGCACTTTAAATAATTTATGCAGAGAACAAATTAATCCTAAGATTTGGTACGTTGACTCCATACGATATTAAGCAGATTCACATTTTTACGTAGCTCAAACGTCTCTTCCTGTAAGGTATTTACATCGTGCTTTCACCCACTTTTTCTTTTCTTTTGAGCTTTTTTTTCGTGAGGGACTTGTGCCCATTCTTTTTCATTTCTTTTGTTTGATTTTCTTAATACTAATAGGTAGGATATAAATTTCCTATTTAAATTTTAACTTGCATTAATGTTAATTGTTATGTTGTGCCGATCGTTAAAATATATATTTTGTCATATTATAATTAAAGCTTACATATACTATTTTATTTAAATTTAAACCAGTCGTTTGTGTCTCATGTAGAGTTTTATTGCAGACTAACCAAAAGCTCTACTTGGTAGGAGCGGAAGCGCAACGCCACGGTTAATTTGGGTGTGCACCCATTGAAACTCACGAGAAAAAAAAGTTTTTGCTACTAACACGGTGATATCTGATCGCACCATTGGATCGATTAACTAGTTTATTAAAAAGAGTAGATGGTGCTGGTGTAAAACCCGACCCCACCTCAAACGTGATCCGACACTGCAACAACGACGTCAGATCGGTGCAGACGGACGTGTCAGTTGTCACGCTATATCAACGCTCCTCAAACTGGGAGAGAAGGACATCCCGTGTAATGGAGCACTCGAACATCTGTACCCGTTTTTTTAAGCGTCATAATTGAAAGCCGTCATATTGAACTTCCTAACGTGACCTATGACCTACGAACTATCGTTTGATTGGACAAAGACATTGTGAAATCCCACACTAGAAACGTATGAGTTTTGTGGTGACGTATGACATCTTTGATTGTTACGGGATGGTTGAGTTTTAAGACTACGGAGTCCAATCCGTTTAAAGTAGAAGTAGGCGAGGGAAAAAAATCTAACAACTACGGGTCCAAATTTTTAAGGTCAATTTTATTTCGTCATCTTTGTTCAGATATTTTTGTCATCTCTAATGAAGAAAAATGTGTTTGTGACGTCATATATCATGCTAGTAGTCTGCTCCACAAATATAAGTTGCATACACGGAAGCACACCATTTAGCACACCAATGAAACTCAGTCTATCAGGGTGCGAGAACCACTCCCCTGTGCCGTTCGGCTACCCTTGGGTCAGTGGGCATGTTTCCAAGGTCACGCCTGTGACAAACTCACGCACGCACCGTCTGACAGACACACGTGTGGGTCCAGGCTCATTAATTAACCAGGCAACCCTTGTTAGAAATTGATTGGCTGAAGATCGATGACGCTTTCATTGGGTTAAGCATGTCCAGAAATAGTTTGGACAAGTCTTGCTTATAGCATTGCCTCACTAAATCATGAGGTGTTTTTTCATTGCCTCACTAAATCATGGAGTGTTTTTTCATTGCCTCACTAAATACTAAATCATGAGGTGTTTTTTCATTACCTCACTAAATCATAGAGTGTTTTTTCATTGCCTCACTAAATACTAAATCATGAGGTGTTTTTTCATTACCTCACTAAATCATGGAGTGTTTTTTCATTGCCTCACTAAATACTAAATCATGAGGTGTTTTTTCATTACCTCACTAAATCATAGAGTGTTTTTTCATTGCCTCACTAAATACTAAATCATGAGGTGTTTTTTCATTACCTCACTAAATCATAGAGTGTTTTTTCATTGCCTCACTAAATACTAAATCATGAGGTGTTTTTTCATTACCTCACTAAATCATGAGGTGTTTTTTCATTACCTCACTAAATCATAAGGTGTTTTTTCATTGCCTCACTAAATACTAAATCATGAGGTGTTTTTTCATTACCTCACTAAATCATGGAGTGTTTTTTCATTGCCTCACTAAATACTAAATCATGAGGTGTTTTTTCATTACCTCACTAAATCATGAGGTGTTTTTTCATTACCTCACTAAATCATAAGGTGTTTTTTCATTGCCTCACTAAATATTAAATCATGAGGTGTTTTTTCATTACCTCACTAAATCATGAGGTGTTTTTTCATTACCTCACAAAATCATGAGGTGTTTTTTCATTACCTCATTAAATCATGAGGTGTTTCTTCCATTACCTCACTAAATCATGAGTTGTTTTTCCCTTACCTCACTAAATCATGAGGTATTTTTTTCCTTGCCTCACTAAATTATGAGATGTTTCTTTATTGCCTCATTAAATTCTTAAACTAAAAGTTTCTTTATTGCCTCACTAATTTCTGAGATGTTGACCAAGATGTCGCCTATCATGACTATAGGTGACATCACGTGAATTTATCATGGTGACGTAGTTCTAAGTTATCCATTACAGCTGAAGTGATTGTTATCTCGCCATGCGCCTATAAACAAAATTCTTAATTTTTGTACAAGCTGTTCAAACCCGAGCCCATATCCCACCCCATAACCCACAATCAACCCCATTTGCCAACCAATATCCTACGCCACATCCCACCCATCCCAAACCTCACACTTTGCCATATTATTATTTTTATTGTTATTAGTGGTCTTACATAGTGCGGTATCCCAGCCGAGGGCTGGGCTCACCGCGCTGTACATAAAAATATTAGCAAACATAATCATGAACTTCAACAATAACATACATTTATTTAATTTTAAAAAAGCTATATAACAGCAACACAAAAACAAATTTATATTGTGTAGTGGGAGAGAATTCCATCGTCTGGGGGCGTAGAAAGCGAAAGATCATTCACCATATGTTTTAGTGTGTGTTCGGGGACCATAAAGAATACGCGTGTCTGTGGAGGAAGGAAGGTTTCAAAGGGGTGAATAGACAGTAAGAAGTTCAGTAAGAAGTTCAGTAAGAAGTTCAGTAAGAAGTTCAGAAAGATAGGAAGGACAGTGTCTTGGACGCGGAAAGATTAAAATGGAGTCGTCACTTATTGAACACTATAAAAAGATTAATGACGTCATCCTGAGTCAAATTTGACCAATCATCAAGGGAGATTAAAAACAAAACATCTAGATTCATTTCAAGATTGTTGTAGGTCGCCGTTCTTGGTTGAGATCCTCTGGTTCGACACATTGGATCCACTCTTTGCAGTTTAGCCCAAAGCTTGAGCTACGAAAATGTGAGTTCTAAACTGACCATTATTAACATGCCTGATTGATACAAGCGGTGATCCGAAGGAAACAAAACAAAACTCAACAAAACACAGGCGGTTAATCAACCCTGGGCTTGCAACCCCACAACGGCACAACCCATCACAACCAAAAACCCACCAATTAATTGCACACCCCACTCCCCCAACACCCACAAACCCACCAACTAATTGCACATCCCCCTCCCCGTACACCCACAAACCCACCAAATAATTGCACTTCCCACTCCTAACAGACTGTCGAAATCCTCGGAGATTCGAATCTGACTCAGTCAAGCACATTTGTACAGGAGGCTCCGCTCTCTCTCCAATCTCTCTCCCTCTCTCTTACTCTCTCACACTCTCATACACTCTCTATCCCCTCTCCTTCTCTCTCCTTAATACTCTCACCCCCTCTCCCCCTGTCCCTCCCTCTGTCTGTGTGTGTGTACGTCACATTAGCTAATGTTACTTAGCGTGACCTACATTGTGAAGGGCACTTGTCAGCATCTGATGCCCCTGCCCGCCACAAGTGCCCCGTGCAAATACCGCCTTAGAGACCAGATAAGATTATGGCACAGCGCCCATCAACCGTAGGATCGAAGCCACTTTCTTCGTTCCGCTTCCCTGCGCCGGCAACAGACTGTGATTATTTTTAATAAGCCACGACGGTCGAGGATTTAATGTCAAGGGAAGGTAACATCGAGTGAGAATTGTAATTAGCTGTGGGGGAAAAGTAGCGGGAATTACAGCCCCTTGTACACTTGCTGGGGAAATTCGAGGTGGAGCATTGTGCTGTAGCTGGTAATGTCATGTTGGTGGTGTGTCATCCACCCGTGGTGGACTGGGATATCTGCTTGATAATGGATCATGTTTAAAAAAACAAGAAAAGGGACTTTCACAGAAGAATACATGTTTGTTCTCCACATGAAACATTCAATTCACTAGGTTTATAAATAACTAACATGTTTCTAGATGGCACGTCTGGTCTATTAGCTGGACAATGTGGCATTGACATAAGTGTAAGTGTAAGTAGTTGAAATCTGGACTAAATGGGGGATAAGGGGGTAAGGGTGGTGTAAAGAAAAATGTCTTTGAATATAAATAGTGAAGGGTTGTGACGGTTGGATGGGTGTGACCGGTGGAAGAGTGTGACGGTTGGAGTAGTGTGACGGCGGAGGGGTGTGACGGTGGAGGGGTGTGACCGGTGGAGGGGTGTGACGGTTGGATGGGTGTGACCGGTGGAAGGGTGTGACGGTTGGAGGGGTGTGACCGGTGGAAGGGTGTGACGGTTGGATGGGTGTGACAGGTGGAAGGGTGTGACGGTTGGAGGGGTGTGACCGGTGGAAGGGTGTGACGGTTGGAGGGGTGTGACGGTGGAGGGGTGTGACGGTTGGAGGGGTGTGACCGGTGGATGGGTGTGACGGTTGGAGTGGAGTGACGGTTGGATGGGTGTGACCGGTGGAAGGGTGTGACAGAAGGAGGGGTGTGACAGATGGAGGGGTGTGACGGTTGGATGGGTGTGACCGGTGGAGGGTGTGACCGGTGGGGGTGTGACCGGTGGGGGGTGTGACCAGTTGGGGTGTGACCGGTGGGGGTGTGACCGGTGGAGGGTGTGACCGGTGGAGGGTGTGACCGGTGGGGGTGTGACTGGTGGGGGTGTGACCGGTGGGGTGTGACCGGTGGAGGGTGTGACGGTTTAGGGGTTGTGACGTTTGGAGGGTTGTGACGGTTGGAGGGGTTTGACCGGTGGAAGGGTCCCGTGGAGGCGTGTGATAAGTGGTGGTTGGGTGGGAGTGAGGGAGGGGGTATTGATTTGTGGAAGGGTGTAACGGGTGTAGTGTTTTGATGGTAGCATAGATTAAATCACGCTGTTCAAATATATCTTTGAAATCTTGGATCAAAGACATTTTTTTTTTAAAATATGTAAAAGCAGGTATTATTTGCATATTGGGGTCACGTGATCAATACAGCAACCGGCCTATCCAATTAAGGCTAACGATGGCCAAAACAATCATGGCGGTATTGGCACGTGACATGCACGCAATATACGCGACCCTCTTCCTGTTCTCAACTCTCACACGTGTGACGGGGTGTTAGGGCGGGTTTGTGGGATGGGGTTGTGGGTGCGGGACTTTTGGGGGCGGGATTGTTTGGGTGGGGGTGGTACTGTCGGGTTGTGAGGGTTTGGGTTGGTGGGCGGAGCTGTTCGTGTGAGGTTGTGTTATCGGGATTGTGGGGCGTAGTCTTTGGAGGCGTGGTTGATGGATGGGGCTGTGGAGGTCGCGTTGCAGGACCGGACATGTGGGGTTTGGGGTGGGGATGTAAGGGCGGGGTCAAGGAGAAGGTGGTTACAGACAGGCGTGTTTTAGTTTTGAAATTAAAATATGTGTCAATCAGATTGAATCTCTGACTACGCCCCCACCATCTTCTTGACAACTCTGGGCCCCTTATGGCGATATACTGTGTACTTTATGGACCTACTTTGTACGTTCATTGTACTGACCTATCAAGTCGAATACCGTGTCGTTTCACGCCTCAGTGAGCTCATGCCTCAACTGTTTCAAACTGTGCTCCTCCTGTCTCTAATCACACGGACCACACTCCAGGCAGTGACTGTAAGATCTGCCTCTGTCTACCTTCCTTTGTTGGATACACTATTATTTTATAGATCCCATCGCACAAGGGAGATCATTAGTGAACGACACCGAAGAGATGAGATCGGAGATTCCCGTGAATATGCCAGAGTTTGTTGTAAATAAAAGAAATGTTTGTAAAAAAAAGTATTGAAAAAAATTCAGATTTTATTTCAGAATTCATTTAAAAAGTTGAAATAATTCAATATACAGAGACATTAATTCGTTTCACGGTTTCACCCTCACGTGTTGATGTTTCACTATCACTTGTTGATGTTTCACCATCACTTGTTGATGTTTCATCCCCAAATCTAAATGTCCCAACTTAACAGTCTGTATATTGATTTGATTGGAATGCATGCGATATTCCTAAACCTTTCCAATGGACTTGAATAAATTTGAGCACGATTAACTTTCATGTTCCAAATGACATTAAAGGCGAATTAATATTCAGCCACTTGTTAGAACTTCTTAAATTAGTCTCATCTTCAAAAATTAACTATATGGCCATCCTCAAAATTAACTATATGGCCATCCTCAAAATTAACTATATGGCCATCCTCCAAATTAACTATATGGCCATCCTCAAAATTAACTATATGGCCATCCTCAAAATTAACTATATGGCCATCCTCAAAATTAACTATATGGCCATCCTCCAAATTAACTATATGGCCATCCTCAAAATTAACTATATGGCCATCCTCAAAATTAACTATATGGCCATCCTCAAAATTAACTATATGGCCATCCTCAAAATTAACTATATGGCCATCCTCAAAATTAACTATATGGCCATCCTCAAAATTAACTATATGGCCATCCTCAAAATTAACTATATGGCCATCCTCAAAATTAACTATATGGCCATCCTCAAAATTAACTATATGGCCATCCTCAAAATTAACTATATGGCCATCCTCAAAATTAACTATATGGCCATCCTCAAAATTAACTATATGGCCATCCTCAAAATTAACTATTATACCATCCTCCAAATTAATTTCAGTACCATCCTCCCAATACCATCAAATAGTCTGAAAGTTCTCAACATGTCTATATGCATATTGAATGACGCAAGCTTAGCTGCGATATAATGATGGATAGTCGCAGTGAAGATCCCAATTTGAAGGAAACATCGATAATAAAAACACAAAATAATAAAAACATCTTTGAAAGTACACCAACTCATTACTTTTAGGCAAGCTCGACGCTGTAGAGAAGGCAAAAAAAAAAAAAGCTGGAGGGAGTTGTGTTATCTTCCCTTTATTACTCACCACGTGCTGGTGTTTACCTACAATCGAGCACCACAGTACCACTTGCTGCGTGACCTACTACCATCATCTGTTTGTGGTATTTCTTTTATTTAGCTTGGTGAATAAATTAGGTCAAGGAGTCCCACATTGCATCTGGGATCCCAACCAAAAAATAAATTATAGTTACAACCAAACTACGGGACAAGAGAGGCTACCCCCCAACCCACACACTTTTCCTCCAACACGTTTTTTAAACTTTTGGACACAAAAGATGGACGTGGTTGGTTCCGGTTACCGATGTAAAAAATAGTAAATAGATATAGAGTAGCTTGCCCATAGAAAACTACTGATTCTGACGTGGTTGGTTCCGGTTTGTAAGATCATTACAATGGATTCAATCGGAAGTCTATTGATATTCTCCTCGGCTAATTATAACAGTGGTCTGAATTCAATGTTGAATAATACAGCGCGATGCGAGCTCAGAGAAACTACATATTCAATAGTGAACTAGCAAACTATAGATTCAATAGTGAGCTAGCAAACTATAGATTCAATATTGAGCTAACAAACTATAGATTCAATATTGAGCTAACAAACTATAGATTCAATATTGAGCTAACAAACTATAGATTCAGTATTGAACTAATACACTATAGATTCAATAGTGAACCAACAAATTATAAATTCAGTATTGAACTCAGTGGCGTAGCGCCCGGGGCACAATACCTTTTAGTGCCCCCCCCCCATTCTAAAACCATACAATATTATATGTAAAATATACCATTTGGCGCCCCTTTGTGAGTAGCGCCCGGGGCATGATGCCCCCCTTGCCCCCCCCCCTCACTACGCCACTGATTGAACTAACAATCGGAACTAATCATTGAAGAAATAAGTCATTTTCCGAGGGTAAGCAACTCTATTTCATCAATTTTTGAACATAACGTACCTTGGTAATGACCGAAGTAACCATAATATTTTTAAAAAAAAAAGGCATAATAATGGTTGTATTGTACATTTCATAATGATGGTTGTATTGTACATTTCATAATGATGGTTGTATTGTACATTTCATAATGATGGTTGTATTGTACATTTCATAATGATGGTTGGAGTGTACATTTCATAATGATGCCACAAACACGATTTACTCAGTAAATTACGTCATTTGACCTTGTTCTTCCTTCAGTGTCCGTAAATGACCGTTGATTATTTTGTGACGTAATTTATAGCCATATTTATTTTCCGTACAGCGTTGTCCTTATGACTTGGCCTGTTTCAAGAATCCATATTACACGCTTTCTTTGTCTTCAATTACTACGCATCTTATAGTCTAATGTCTTATGACTGTTTCATTCAAATGTCATATTCATCTGTCATATTTGATTCAATTCATATTCTAATATAGTGTCATGTCATTTACCTTGCACGTGACATTCACTGTAGCTCCGCCTTCAAACCAAAGCACATGTACAAAACGTTCATTGAAAATATTTCAAGACATTGGGTAAGTTATTTCCACCTGTCAAATGGCTATAATGTTTGTGGCCAGTGTTGTGAAGACTTATGTAAGGACGGTCATACAAGTTGTTTGGTAATGTTGCGCATGGTCCAGCATATCATATGTAAGTGTCTATACGAGAATCGTTTTGAGGAGACGGGCTGGCGGACGGGGTGGGGGGCACCACACACGACGGGATCAGTCTGTAATATCTGGGGATCCCTGCACTAGGTAACTGAAGTGACCTAGATCTGTTCCTACCTATTTCTGGCAGCTTTCTTTGTTACGGTTGGTTTCTGTCGTTTTGCCATTACGGCGCCAAGTCGAACAATACAACTGAAATACTACACTATCAGTACAACCGAAATATTACACTACCAGTACAACTGAAATATTACACAACTAGTACAAATGAAATACTACACTTCTAAAATGAAATACTACACTATCAGTACAACTGAAATACTACACTACCAGAACAACTGATATACTACACTACCAGTACAACTGAAATACTACACTACCAGTACAACTGAAATACTACACTACCAGTACAACTGAAATACTACACTACCAGTACAAATGAAATACTACACTACCAGTACAACTGAAATAATACACTACCAGTACAAATGAAATTCTACACTACCAGTACAACCGAAATACAACACTACCAATACAATTAAAATACACAGGACAGGCCATGGCAACTTTCCTCCAATACATTTTCACTTTGATATTAATTGTCAGTAACTAAAAAGGTGCTGCCAGAGAACATCAGTAGGCCTAGTTATATATCAGTAGACCTAGTTATATCAGTAGGCCTAGTTATATAGTAGTGCGCCTAGTTATATATCAGTTAGCTTAGTTGTATAACAGTAGGCCAAGTTATATATCAGTAGGCAAAGTTATATATCAGTATTCCTACTTATATATATCAGTAGGCCTAGTTATATATCAGTAGGCCTAGTTATATATCAGTAAGTCTAGTTATATATCAGTAGGTCAAGTTATAAATCAGTAGACCTAGTTATGTATCGGTAGACATAGTTATATATCAGTAGGCCTAGTTATATATCAGTGGTCTAGTTATATATCAGTAGGCCTAGCTATATATCAGTAGGCCTAGCTATATATCAGTAGGCCTAATTATTCAACTACGTTAAGGCAAATAATTATTATTTAGATCTTCACGACATCTCTATAATCTAGTCAACTAGAAACATCTCTATGCCATCTTTGGAAACATCTGGAGGACATCTCTATAATCTAGTCAACTGGAAACACGTGGAAATCATATCTATAATCTAGTTAACTGGAAACATCTGGATGACATCTCTATAATCTAGTCTGTAAACATCCTTTTCAACAGACACCATAGCCGAATATGTCAGCTATCCAGAATTTTAATCAATTTTAGGTTAGACAAATTATTTCTCCAGTTGCAACGCAGACTGAATTTGTTTGCAAAATTCCAAGAGAAATGACTCAAGTTGACTGCAAACATAAAGAATGTTGACAGGTGCTTTCTTGTATGGCAGCATAGATGTACAGTAGAAAGTATTGGTGTCAAAACATTCGAATCCATTAATGTCTTAGACATTCCATTTGTTAAAAATCAAATTGTTTAAATCTGTTAAATGCGTTCAACAATTTCTTGCGAGATAATGTTTGTCTTCTTTTAAATAATTAACGCCATGTTATTTTTAGCGGCTAAGAACGTTCTGTCAAAGAATTCATAAGAGCATCAACATTGACATTGAAGATTTCAACGTGACAACAGGTTTCATGAACGTCATTAGATTCTTGATGACATTCATAAAGACATTGCATTCTGTTTACTCTTCATTATGGTGGATAAAACGTCATTAGGTCTCTTTTTTCTCTACCCTCACCCCGGCCCCAGCCACCCGCACACATTTTCTATTTTCGCATTGACCATACGTACCTCAATCAATGCAGCCGTTCACCCTAACTTTGCCAAATCAATTGTAAATATTATTGATACTAGATGTAGCCCGCCAAACATTGCAGGCGAAGGCAATGCGTGAACTTCCCATCAACTAAATTTACTTGACAAAATATGAACTCTAGTCACGCACATTTAAGAATCCCAATTTTTGCCTCACCCCTTCCCCCATCATACACTTTTTATTTCACGCCCATGAACTATATTAAATATTCTGATGTAGCAACCACTTTCAAACCGAATATTTTTTATACCATACTTAAATTAAGACGATTTCATTTTCCGAAAAGAAAATATTGCGCGCTAAACACAGCTGCGTTATATATATATATAAATAATAAAATATATAATTTAGCGTAGTTATAGGGAATTATATTTTGCTCGCTATTGAACTGATTATTGAACCATACTTTCCTCAGTCCATTAGGAGCAGTCCAAGAGTCATACCAGAAGTGTAATATATATAAGAGATTAAAAGTTCATACTTTTAAATAATTGTGGTAATTTAAATACACTTTTAATTACCAAAACAAAAATCTTTAAGAAAACGAATGAACACTAAATAAGTATTTAAAAAAACCAACAAATTGACTATTGGCGCGCTCTCCGTAAACGTGTGTATCATCAATTACAAGTCGATAATGTTTTCAAGGTGTTAAAATTAACCATTTTGGTTTTGGATGTCAAATTATTCCTTCCAAGGAGTAGGAGCTGCTACATCATTCAGTCACATAGGTTGTAATAAGGAATAGCCCACCAAGAAAGTATTTTTAGGTGGAAGCATTCGAAAAAATATTTATTTAGGATCAAAATGACGCCCCTAAAATGTTGGCTCTCCGGGGACTGGTCTGCTTTGCTTGTACCAAGGGCCGCCTTGATATTACTATATCAACATCTATAGGACATCTTATCTTTCATGGTGCTCTAGCGTAGCTAGGGTTAGTGCCATCCGGGGCAAACGTACTGTCCTGGTACTCTAGCGTAGCTAGGGTTAGTGCCATCCGGGGCAATCGTGCTGCCATGGTACTTCCAACTGTAGTCTCAGTGCTGTCATGGTACTTCCAACTGTAGGCTCAGTGCTGTCATAGTACTTCCAATTTGAGTCTCAGTGTTCTCCTATATATCAAACTATTTAATTCTTAATCATTATCTCGGAGGATTACCCAAACACACTCCAACAAATCACTTTTACGTCATGGGTGTACAGTACCACTGACGACGTCATACATATCTGTCGTGCGAAATTGCCGCAAACGATGAATCAAACATCCAGTCCTGGCTCTGGCTGACCGATCAACTCCGACTCCATGAAATGACGTCACAAAATTAACTGCAGTGGTAGATAAAAACAAATGGATAAAATTTATGGTATTTTGTGGTAAGTATCATACTTTGCCCTACAGGACTAAATGGTTCGTACTGGTCCAAAAGGGTCCTATTGGTCTGAATAGGTCATGCTCCTACTGGACTATTTAGGTCCATCAGGACTAAGCGGGTCCTCAATAATTACTCATTGTAATCGACCTTTTTGGTCCTACTGGACTCACTTGGTCCTACTGGTCTCACTTAGTCCTACTGGTCTCACTTAGTCCTACTGGTCTCACTTAGTCCTACTGGACTGACTTTGTCCTACTGAATGTCTGGGCTTACAACAACTGTTCCTACAATTCACTTGATTTGAGAGCCTATGAGAAGATCGTTGGTGAAGGAATTCAATAAATAAATTGTGACGTATTTTGAAAAAAATCTAGAAAATAAACATTTTATGCATGCAAGGCTTTCCAATTGTGGCGTCACTTGAAACTTTTGTGGCGGCCCTGGGGGGGGGGCGCCAATATTGATATCCGCCTTCGCTAATGTTGTATGATTAAAAGAATTAAATATGACTCCAGCTAACCCCATTCCCATATCAACGCCACTCGGGGTGGAGAGTGGGAGAGGGGTAGAGGAGAATGAACCTGTCACATGACCAAGGGCTATCTCTCGTTACCTTTTGACATTTCCCGGTGCCGGGGTGTGAGAAGTGGTGGCAGTTATTGCCCGTCCCTTATGGCCAGGGGTCGCCGGGCATTGTCCATTTACGGCATCACGAGTCAGGCGTCCCCATTAGTCCCTGGCCCTCGCAAGCTGTCGCACGGGGGACGGGCCTGGTCATACGGTGGTGTAGGGGGGGACGGGCCTGGTCATACGGTGGGGTCACCGAAGTAGCTGTCAACTGGAGCCAGGACAATTCTCTCTTGACGGACTCGGACTGTATTAACCTGCCCCGGAGGGCCGGTGGTTCCTGGGCCAGACCAACTGGTCCCCACCCCCTCCTCCCAACGGTTAACGTAGATCTACTTAAAAATCAGCGGATCTCACAGTATAAAACTCGATAACAAACGGGTAGTTGGTGTACATTCAATACCTCAGTTTACCACCATTCATGCATCTAGAGTGATCTTGGTAACTTGATCTTGGTAACTTGTTCTTGGTAATTTGAATTTTAGCAATATTATTATACGGATTGGAACTTTTTCATCGATCGTTTTAGTTGCGTGATCAATAATTAATCAGACACTTTCAGAATGTATATTATTTACTGTAGCCGACAGTAAGGGTTATTGGTTAGGCATATCCAAAGTAATGGCGACTGGACGCCACTGGACGATCTGATATGGGCTTCATGTGAAATCTCAACTCTTTCTGCAAGTTTCCCAAGTGTAGGGTCCCCAGTATCTATCTTGGGAGCCCATGATTTGATCTCTGACCCCACCTGTCACGGACCCCGCAGGTCAGCCGAGGCTGGGGACTGTTGACAGTGGCCTGACCAAGCAAAACAATGACAACATTAGTGGAGTAGGAAATGAAGGGGAGTGAGAAGGCAGAGATTGGGGGGGGGGGCGCAGCTCTGTATCACTGACCCAGATGAGGACAGATTGGTGGCCCGGGGGTCCCACTAAACCAAACAACGACAGGTTCACTTCAAATAACTCACACAGAAAATATTGGGGGGGGGGGGTGTTCGTGCGGAGGCTTGAGGGGGGGGGGGGGTTAGTATGGGGGCTGAGTTTTAAATGATAATGGTAATTATTTCATTTAATGGCCAAAAAAGCAGGTTAGGGGACGAAGGCATTTTTGTCTCCAAAAGTCTGATTTAAAAAAAATATTTTAAAAAATTAAAAATTTTTTTAGATCATGATCGTTGAGACCGGCCACTAGAATTTTATCCTGTCTTATATGAATTCCTCCCCTTCTTCTATCAGCCCAGTCGTTTTTACTTAACAAACAAAAAAAAAAGTTGTAATTCAGAATTGCATTTTGATTAGAAGTCAGTGAAATGCATAGAGCGTCGAGGCGGGCGGAAATATGAAACTTGAAATGGCGGAAGACATCGCCATGAGATTCTGAGTGAGTGTGGTGGGTATGTGGGTGGGGGGTGGTTCAGGGGGGTTCAATATAGAGAGAGTGCATGAGAGGTTACCAAACTTGAATAAAGGGAGAGGGTGAATTTTTTTTTTTTTTATGATTAGCCTCCACTCCATTGAATACATCTTCTGCCTACCGTGAATATACAAGCTACTCTACAATCAGGAGCGTAGCTGGCCAGGGGGTTGGTGGGGGGTCTGGACTGCTCTTCTGGAGTAAAAAAGTTTTACATAGCAGTAAAGCACAGCGGTATAAAGTGCTCAAAGGATGGGTAATGTTCGACCAACCCCCCCCCCCCTCCAAAAAGTCATCAACGCCCCTGTCTACCCTGGTGCTGTCACATTAGATATGCACTACTCTACCATAATGGCGCATGGACAACGGTACTAGGTGTACAATGTACTATTATGGCGCTATCAATCAGAACCGTAGCGTGGGGAGGGGAGGGCCTCAAAAGTCACGCGTTGGCTCTGCGTACCATAATGGTGCATAAAGTGCCACACCAGAGGCAAAAATTAGTGTATTAAGTTTATTGCTACAGTACTTCAGTAACATCTTGTAGAACCATTTATCCATCTGTCTCGAAGATATCCTCAACCTAAATAGTTTCTCTATCAAATCGTATTTTTAATTAGCCACACCCACTCCAAGTGTCGGATTGACACCCTTCATATGCCCTAAGCACTGAAAAGGGCATGAGTGCCCCTACATTACATGATTATCAGACATATAAAAACGTGCCGGTTATGTCACTTTGATCTTGAGGAAGCAGAAATTAGGAGTGCCGAAGGCTCTCGAGCAAAAGTGGGAGGAGTGGTCTCGGGATTAGCTCAGTGAGCCTCTCAACATAAAATTATAGATACATTCAAAAATGCAGTCATTCATTTTGGCGCCTTCCTACTTTCTGAATTTAGTTTTTCATCATAGTACCCTTAAAAGGAGAGCAGCATAAGAAATGTTGGTGGACATTTGTCATCCCTTCAATGGCCTGAAAAAAACATATTGCAGGCGATGAGGATGTGACATTATGTGGGCATTATGTGGAACATTATTTAGAATCGAAATAATCGACACTGTTACACCTGCGGGTTGTAAACTATTTAACTAATTATTGTTCTTTTTTTAAAAAAAAGTATAGATGCCATTAGCGCGTGCTTACATTGCTTAACGTTTAATCCAGGTCTTCCCAACTCACGGCGCTAAAAATATAGAAGAAAACAAACATAAATGACTTGATGATGAGCTCAGCATGTTAACAAGATTGTTTTTCAAAAAAAAAATTTGGAAACACCAAATGAAACTCCTCATGAAACTTTAAAAATTCAAGTTAAAATAAAGAGTTCAGCCATGCAAAAAAAAAACAAAAAAAAAAAAAGAAAAAAAAAAAAAAAAAAATCCGCTCAACGCTATCGAGGTCAAGTTGACCTTATCTTGATTCCGGACAAAACGATGTGCAGCTCGTCCGAAGTTTGCAGGTTTTCAATTTTAAGATGAATCTTTATCAACATGATTGATGGAATGGTAGGAGTAAAACGAGTTTTTATTATTTTTTAAAAAGAAGTTTACGAACATATAATCCGCTTTGTATACTTGGTGTAATCTTATATATTACAATGGTGTAATCTTATATAATACTTGGTGTAATCTTATATAATACTTGGTGTAATCCTATATATTACAATGGTGTAATCTTATATAATACTTGGTGTAATCTTATATAATGATTGGTGTAATCTTATATAATACAATGGTGTAATCTTATATAATGCAATGTTGTAATCTTATATAATACTTGGTGTAATCTTTATATACTTGGTGTAATCTTATATAATACTTGGTGTAATCTTATATATACTTGGTGTAATCTTATATAATACTTGGTGTAATCTTATATAATACAATGGTGTAATCTTATATAATACAATGGTGTAATCTTGTATAATACAATGGTGTAATCTTGTATAATACAATGGTGTAATCTTATATAATACTTAATGTAATCTTATATAATACTTGGTGTAATCTTATATAATACAATGGTGTAATCTTGTATAATACAGTGGTGTCATCTTATATAATACTTGGTGTAATCCTTTTATAATACCGAACAGTTAATTTCGCGTTGAATCATGGTCAAAACGGTGTTTTTCTGACATAATTATAGGGTTACCTCAGTTCTGACGCATAATAGCCTTGAACATTTAATTAAGCACACAGTTGGATTGGTGACATTGGGTGGACAATTTACATGTAATCGGTTATCATTTTATGAAATTCGGTTAGACCGAGCAGTGAGTACTCTGTAAATATGCAGTTTTTCAATTTAGTGTCACCCCCATGAGATAGTGTCACCCGGTGCGGCCCGCACCCCGTAGCTACGCCACGTCTTGGTGTAATTTTATATAATACTTGTTTTTTCTTATATAATACTTGATGTACTGTTATATAATACTTGATGTAATCTTATATAATATTTGATGTAATCTTATATAATACCTCATTCAGCTTAATTATCAACGCTTCTATGAACCTAATTTTTCACACACTTTTAAATCCACCATTGAATAAAAATTACTTTTTTCCCCCTTATAATAATTTTTTTCCCCAATTAAAAATAGAATCATTAAAAAACTTGGAGCCAATGAAAACTGACCCTCGTTATTATGCCTGGAAGTGGCTGCCGATGTGGCCCCCGATGACCTTCAGAGGAACACAAAAGAAGAATTTGAACCTGCCCACCGTGATCTATTTTAAATGTCCATCTGTGTTTGTGTGACCGTCTCTGGCCCTTTGTTTTCTGACCACACCACAATGAGATGGAATTAGAGCATTGCCCACGGTCACCTGCTGGACTTACCGGAAACGACATGTGCCGGGAAACAGATCATCTAAGCCAGGTCCAGGGCTCGTCTGACAGAAAAAGGGGAGGGGGGAATGTGGGACAGAGATAATCAATGTCAGATTGGGAAATTGATGAATATTTGTCAGCGTGGTTTTTTTATATGTGGGGTTTGTGTGGTTGTATTTGTGTGTGTGTGGGGTGGTGTGGTTGTATTTGTGTGTGTTGGGTGGTGTGGTTGTATTTGTGTGTGTGGGGTGGTGTGGTTGTATTTGTAGTTGTGTGTGAGTGTTTGAGAATTGTTGTGTGTGTTGGTTGTGTGTGGGGTTGTGTGTGTGGTTGCGTGTGTGGTTGCGTGTGTGGTTGCGTGTGTGGTTGTGTGTGTGGTTATGTGCCTGAATGTGTGTGTGTGAATGGGCAGGGTTGAACATCGAGCATAGCAGTGTTGAACATTAATTGCAATGTATCCCATGAATGTTGCTGCAGGGGCGGCTTCTACTCAAAAAATGACAAGTGTTCACGTATGCCCAGGGTCGGGGACAACGGGGGACGAATGGAGCAGACAATGAGTTAAATTTGAAAGGCTAAACATCGTCCAAACACTTATCAAGTGATCCTGGGGCGTCTGTCCTCCTTACTGCTGGAAGGAAATGAGCGAAACAAAATATGGGAAAACACGGAAAAGGCCGCAAAAATTGAAAAAAAAACCAAACAAAAAATACAATAAGAAAAAACTAAAGACGTGTCGGGAAGATGCCTTCCTCGGTGCACAAACAACAGTAAAAACAATATAAAATAAAAATAAACACTTTGCTGCAGTATAGTATCAGAGAGGACAGCCCGAGAACAGCCCGAGGACAGTATCAGGACAGTATGAGGACTGTATGAGGACAGTAAGAGGACAGTAAGAGGACAGTATGAATAATGTGACTTATTGGTGGAAGCCTCCCCCCCCCCTCTTTTTTCCCCCTCCATTTACCCCCTTGGAAGTTTGTCGGTTCTGGTGGTATTAATGGTTTTACTACATAATTATGAGAGTTCATCATGAATAGTAATACCGGTTATTGGACATGTTAGTAAACCAAAGAGCAACCATTAAAAACTGTTAGAACATACTGTTCAATAATAGTATTGATTTAAAAAAACGATTACAAATTCGTAATAGATCAATGAGTCTTCACAATTTCAAATTACTCAAAAAAATAAATTATAGTAGGTCATTAATTATTATTTTAAGTTGTAATTCTTAAAATTCATACTTCGATTGGGTGGCTGGATTGTGGTGCGGTCAAAAATGGGTCTACTTAACTAGGTGGATGGGAGTGTATGACCCAGATATGCATTTCAAATAAAAAAAATTATAAAAAAAACAAGCAGTGGAGCAGCCGCTCTCCCACCCCTACCCCCACCACGCCCCTGTGTATGCGCTCCTGAAATGATATGGTCAAGATTTAAATAGTACAGATGTGCCTTTTATCTCTATGACATAGAAGCCCTTTAGCCTAGTTATGACGTTCAATTGAGCAACATGGTTCATAGTTGTTAACCTCCGTGTTCTATTTGACTAGTTACAAAACATAATATTTAATGCCATTTAAACTTTCCCATCATTTTTAAGGGTTGAAACCGAGACATATCGAGCAATATATAGCGTAGTTTGGGAGTTCGCTCCTGGTTGCTTAAGGTCTCCTGGTGGCTTTAGGTCTCCTGGTGGCTTTAGGTCTCCTGATGGCTTTAGGTCTCCTGGTGGCTTTAGGTTTACGGGTGGCTTTAGGTCGCCTGGTGGCTTTAGGTCTCAGGGTGGCTTTAGGTCTCCGGGTGGCTTTAGGTCTCCTGGTGGCTTTAGGTCTCAGGCTGGCTTAAGGTCTCAGTGTGGCTTTAGGTCTCCTGTTGGCTTTAGGTCTCAGGGTGGCTTTAGGTCTCCGGGTGGCTTTAGGTCTCCTGGGGGTTTTAGGTCTCAGGGTGGCTTTAGGTCTCCTGGTGGCAAAAGATATCCTGGTGGCAAAAGGTCAAGGTAGTTTACTCCACTGGTCATAACCCAAGGTCTCAAAACTGCATCGTGTATTTTTCTTTTGTACCTTTTATCGTTAAAAAAAAAACCTTAGTACTGTGAACTGATTAACACACACTCATGGCTTGATTACTGACTGTATATTGGGTGGTCGGGTGGTCGAATGGTGTAAGTTCAAAAGTCAATCCCAAGCATTTGGGCTGGAGTTCAATCCCCACCAAGCACACCCGGTGGATGGGATCCTGGAGTCTACGCACAGTGATTTCGTCTTGCGATGCCATTATTCCAGAATATTACATGCATATACTGTCCTTATCCTAAAAGGACTGGGTTGTGTATCACAGATGCAGACACATTATTAAAAATGACCGATGTACACACGCTTGGATCTGTACAGTCCTTTACACGCAGAGTGTACGGTGAGTCCCCTTGAATAATAACATTTAATAACCATCAAATGCTGATAGCATCAGTCAGTATGAGACCTTCTAGGCATACTGGGACCTTCAAGGCATACTGACACATTCTAGGCTTACTGAGACCATCGAGGCATACTGGGACCCTCTAGGCATACTGGGACCTTCTAGGCATACTGAGACCATCTAGGCATACTGGGACCCTCTAGGCATACTGGGACCTTCTAGGCATACTGGGACCTTCTAGGCATACTGAGACCTTCTAGGCTTACTGAGATCGAAATAATTGACTCAACTCAAACCAACCGGGAAACCGGTACAAGGCTGCTAGCCCGGGACACTGGAACAAGGCTGCTATCCCGGTTAAACCAGGGCGTGTGGTTAGCCTAATTACAATGTAATGCGCCCTATCTCGAATCAGCATCTTGTAAGTCTATAGATGATGAGGAAGTTGTTCTACAGGCACACATTTTACAGACATCCATTGCCGGTAGGCTTATGTCAAGGCACAATCATCTCTATTAGAAAGGTCAAGGATTGTCCGGCTGTAGATTGAAATGTAAACCCATAATCAGCTATGAAATGAGAGCGTTGGACGTTGACTGTCCAAACAACTAAAAAAGACTACAATCACTACAATCTTTTCATTTCATATTTATGATGAAAGACAATAATGGGCTGTCAATAATGGGCTGTCAATAATGGGCTGTCAATAATGAGCTGTGCTGTTTAACTGTCCAACTATTTTCACAAATTATGTCCGGTTGACAACAGTGGATTTTATTATTATTATCGGTTGTTTTTTTATAGCGCGTTACCCCAGCACCCTCACCCAAACCCCACCACCCTCACCCAAACCCCACCACCCTCACCCAAACCCCACCACCCTCACCCAAACCCCACCACCCTCACCCAAACCCCACCACCCTCACCCAAACCCCACCACCCTCACCCAAACCCCACCACCCTCACCCAAACCCCACCACCCTCACCCAAACCCCACCACCCTCACCCAAACCCCGCCACCCTCACCCAAACCCCACCACCCTCACCCAAACCCCACCACCCTCACCCAAACCCCACCACCCTCACCCAAACCCCACCACCCTCACCCAAACCCCACCACCCTCACCCAAACCCCACCACCCTCACCCAAACCCCACCACCCTCACCCAAACCCCACCACCCTCACCCAAACCCCACCACCCTCACCCAAACCCCACCACCCTCACCCAAACCCCACCACCCTCACACAAACCCCGCCCATTTTCAGCTTGATCAATAAAAAAAAAAAGTTGTCACACTGATATTATGACATCTTATTGTATTTTAGAAAAAAGTTGTCACACTGATGTTATAGCATCTTATTGTATTGTAGGAAAAAGTTGTCACACTGATGTTATAGCATCTTATTGTATTGTAGGAAAAATTTGTCAAAATAATGTTATAGCATCTTATTGTATTGTAGAAAAAGTTGACAAAATGATGTTATAGCATCTTATTGTATTGTAGGAAAAATTTGTCAAAATAATGTTATAGCATCTTATTGTATTGTAGAAAAAGTTGTCAAAATGATGTTATAGCATCTTATTGTATCATAGAAAAAGTTGTCACACTGATGTTGTAGCATCTTATTGTATTATAGAAAAAGCTCCACGAGTCAAATATTCGACTCTCGTCTTTCTAACGGTCATCAGATGACTAACCAAGCAGGCGTAATTAAACGTTCTCAAGGTAATGAGCTATAAAAATAAGCGCAAAAGTTTGCAAATGTCCATTGGCCCGAAATGAAGATAGATGCCTTGGGGCGGTCAGATCGTTTCAAAAGAACTTCTGTTTACACCGAACCCTGTGGGGCATCTACATATTTATGTCTATGGTAAGGGGGATCAAAGTCAGGGCCCATTATGTGGTCTTAGCATCGCCCAGTTGTCTTTCCTTGGCCTACCTTTTACGACCATCGGCGGCTCCGGTTTCACGTGGGATCAATGTTATCAACACATCAGAAACCACCGGGGGCCCCCAAGGTACCGTTTCTTTCCGACCCGTCACACAAATTATATTGCCACTCTATTCTGACCTTCAGCGTCCATTGAATGACCCCCCCCCCCCCCCGGAACCTCGGAGCAGGACGACTCCCTGGAATGTCCGGCTCCACGTTGTGATCGCCTGTGTTATAGCATTATTACTTTTGTAAAGCACTATGGCTGTCGGAGGTTTCTATGACCGCGTGCGACCAAATCAATACAACAGCTTCGACCGTCCACTAGTTGTTTTTTTCATTCTTTCTCAACTTCCCGTCAAACTCATATAAAAAATTCGTGGGGCCAGGTCAGATATGATACTTTATTGGCGAACACTGGCCACACAACTTATACGTTTTATTACCCAGGGGCGGGTGTAGCCACGGACGTCAAAGAGTCACCAATGAAATTGTTGATGGAAGGGGGGAGTTGGGGGGTGAGCTGGCTGTAGTGGTGACTTTGTGGTCAACCGTGACGTTGGTCAATCATGAATTTGGTCAACCATCACATGAAGTATATCCTGTACGCTTCTCGTTATATTTGTGTCTCGTGTCCATTCTATCCCTCCATTGACAGCCCCATCCCCAACACACACACACACACACACGCGCGCACACACACACACACACACACACACACACACACACACACACACACACGCGTGTTACTTTAAAAAAAAAGAATAGCTCATTTGACTGATACACTGGACCCTCTGATATTGCGCTCACGTGCTTAGTGTTATGAAGTGGGATGATGAGCAGTGGCTCCCTCACAGAAATGTCGCTATTTATTATCAGTATTTATGCTTTACTAGTTGATAGACCCGTGCTTCGCTGGTTTTGATTTCGTGGCACTGAATTGTGGACGTTGTAAGGCCTCAGTATAGAGTCATGTCACTGTCTACCTTCATGGACGTTGTAAGACCTCAATATAGAGTCATGTCGCTGTCTACCTTCATGGACGTTGTAAGACCTCAATATAGAGTCATGTCACTGTCTACCTTCATGGACGTTGTAAGACCTCAATATAGAGTCATGTCACTGTCTACCTTCATGGACGTTGTAAGACCTCAATATAGAGTCATGTCACTGTCTACCTTCATGGACGTTGTAAGACCTCAATATAGAGTCATGTCACTGTCTACCTTCATGGACGTTGTAAGACCTCAATATAGAGTCATGTCACTGTCTACCTTCATGGACGTTGTAAGACCTCAATATAGAGTCATGCCACTGTCTACCTTCATGGACGTTGTAAGACCTCAATATAGAGTCATGTCACTGTCTACCTTCATGGACGTTGTAAGACCTCAATATAGAGTCATGTCACTGTCTACCTTCATGGACGTTGTAAGGCCCCTGTAACAACGTTTTTAAATTTGTAGGCTTATTAAGAATAAGAATTCTTGGCTACCCTTGATAAACTTCATAGTTCTTCACATTATTAATATTGATTGTTATAAAATCAGTTTCAACTCGTATAATGTCTAGGAATTCTGTTAACTGTTAAAGTCAACACCAGATGTGTAGTTTATGCTTCGTGTGTAAATATCCGACTGTCTTGATAATTTATTAATATTGGGCGAATCGCTGTATGCATTTTTACTGTGTAGTCTTACCAAAGAGACTGTTATGGCTACACTTTTGTATACTGTCCAAGTTCTTAAGCTTATTACTACTTTTGATTATCTCGTAGATAATGTATATCAATTGTAACAAAGTCTAAGTGAAAGTGTTCATCAATTGCTGGTAAACGTTTACGTTCTGTGTAATGTGTTGTATGCTTGAAGGTTGACCGAAAGTTAGTTGGGTCACACAGCGCATGATATTTCTTTTTTTTTAAATCAGCTCTAAAAATAGCATTTTTTTCTTGAAATTACAGGCTCTGTGTTCTTATTTCCTCACGAATTAAACTTTTTTTTTGAAAATAGTTGCAGTCACCTGTAGGCTCGGGTTTCTTGTTTATTTTGACACCATTGTAACATAGCTGAATGTTATTGTACCTTCAGTATGTTATCTACTTTATTAATATATATATGTGCACTCACACTGTCATCACTAATTATGCTGCTGTGCCATGACATGTTAAGTTATGTCAAGAATTAAACAGGTCCGATTAGATTCATCACACAGTTCTTTATTATTCAAATAATTGATACAAAAAGGGTCCTGGAAATGGTTACATCCATGTAACTGGTAAAGTTACTACAATATAAGAAATATTACACACTTTAATATTTATCCATGAATTAACATCACACTCAAATATGGCCTCCATCCATCTCTGATCAAAAATCGTTACCCTCTCACTACTACATCATGACTTCTTCTTTCGCCACAAAAACTAGTTCTACTTATTCTCATGATATGATTTATTACAATTAAATCACTACGGCACCGTGAATAGAAATAAATAATAGAGTCATGTGACTGAGTATGGTTAACTCGGTGTTACAGCATCAATATAGAGTCATGTCACTGTCTACTTTCATGGAGACGGAAGACGGATAATGATAAAACAAAACATGTTGTTTGATTTGTTCCACGACATAAATCAGAGGTCAGAGGTCCCATGCGTCCTGAATAGTTCGTTGACTTTGTCAGACATTCACATGTCAATGTAATAACCTAAATAATATATGTTCCAAAAATCGTATAAATATATACGGCACTAAGATCACACATGTCATAAGTTCTTAATAATCCCATTTTCTCGTCTTTTGATCACCTATGTCCGTTGATTCCCCTGAAATGACCAATGGTCACTTATGACCTACAATCACGCATGTCCGTTGATTTACCTGAAATGACCAATAGTCACTTATGACCTACAATCACCCATGTCCTTTGATTCACCTGCAATGACCTATGCTCACTTATGACCTACGATCCCCTGTGTCCGTATATTAACCTACTATGTCCGGACTGCCCCCCCCCCCCTTTTCTATCTTTAACACGAGGTGAACGTTCGTACATGTTTTTTTTTCTTTAAATTTTTCCCGTTTGAAAAGAAAATAATAATTCATTTTTTCCCCCCTTTTCTTTAAAAACCCGAACAAAAAAAAATGTGAGAGCTTTTATTCTAGAGTAGCCTCCCTTAGAAGCTCTCCATTAGTCGAGTTCCCAGGGAAGACAATATTAAGGATTAGGTAGTGGCCCCTGAGATTTGAATAACGTGTCGTGTGGTGTAAGCCCATGGGACGCGTGGCTCCTGACGCCGCTCCCGCTCGGCCCCCTATTAAACTATGTATTAACATTCAAGTCAGCCTTGCGTGGACACTAGCAGGTGCTCAAGTGCTTACCCACAAACACGGACAAACTGGGGTGTGTCTGTGTGTGTGTGTGTGTGGATTGAGAGGCTGGGGTGAGAGGGTGGAGTGAATGGGTGGGTAGGTGTGGGTCAGGGGGTGGGGGTTGGCTGACCTAGGGTTGAGTTAGTCGGTGAAGCGTGTGAAAATTTTCTTGTTCTTGTAGATAACAGATTCTCAAATTCTGTCATATGCAGACTGTAAGAGGTTCTCAATCTTTGGGTGGCGTCAAAAGGAGTTGTATGGGGACTGTTGATATGACCTGTGTGGGGAAATTAAAAAAGTGTTGTGTGGGGGATAGAGCTTGCATGGAGACATTCCATATGCCATACGGTTTGTATGGGGACATTCCATATGGTTTGCATTGGGACATTCCATATGGTTTGTATAGGGACAGTCGATATGGGATTGTGGGACAGTCAATATGGGATTGTGGGACAGTCAATGGGCGCTTTGGGGATCCTGAACACGTTTCCTATCATCAAACACAGCTTGTAGTTATCACTGTGTCAAACACAGCTTGTAGTTATCACTGTGTCAAACACAGCTTGTAGTTATCACTGTGTCAAACACAGCTTGTAGTTATCATTGTGTCAAACAGATTTTAATATTTAACATCACCGAGAATAGTTCTCTATTTATGTACTTTAGCACTGTGTTCAATAGGCGCGAACATAAATTCCCAGAAGCTAAGGGGTCGTTAATAAATTACGCCACGCAAACAATGACCTTTTTTAACTCCTGTCCCTCCGTCACGAAGTGTCACAAATTCCCCCCCCCCCCCCCCCCCGTGTCACGTCACACCTAAAAAAATCAAACCATACATAGACTTTTCAAAACTAAACTAAGATTTTATTTTATTCTTTAACATTTTGACCTTAATGGATTAAGATGTAGTATTATTAGAAAACTGACGCGAAACAACGAAGTCATCCACAAGCCGAATGTAAAATGGCCACAACAGTTTTTGCTTCATTTTTCGATATGCGCAAAAGGTGTGAGTGACTGAGTTCATAGTATCTATAATACCTGAGGCAATTTCGACCTCAAATTAATGTTTTTAAAATTAATTAGATAAAGATTGTTCAAAATTAGAAAATTTTAGATTTCAAAAAAAAAAAAAAACCGTGACGTCACAAATGTTTTACACCCCCCCCCCCCCGGTCGCACAGTGTCACAAATTCTCGACAACCCCCTCCCCTGAGCGTGACGTAATTTGCAAACGACCCCTAACACTAACTGGCGCCTTTTTTATAAAGTGCGCTTCTTGAACGCAAGTTTTGTTAAGGACTTTTGGTAGATGGGAAGTTGACGCAACACAGCCGCCATGTTTTGGCGGGTTATTTCTTGTTTTCAAATATTATATAACAATCATCTCACATCGTCCCAAGTTGGTACAGATAAACTTTACAGTATGATGTGGTATCATTGTAAGTGGTGTCCTTAGTTGTGGGTGGCCGTAGATGTTGTGTCATAAGATGTTGTGTCTGTAGCTGTGGTGTCCGTAGATGTGGTGTCCGTAGATGTGGTGTCTGTAGATGTGGTGTCTGTAGATGTTGTGTCCATAGATGTTGTGTCCATAGATGTGGTGTCCGTAGATGTGGTCTGTAGCTGTGGTGTCCGTAGATATGGTGTCCTTCGATGTGGTGTCCTTGGATGTTGCGTCCTTAGATGTGGTGTACGTGATTGCAGTCGATGTACATTAGTTATCCATGGATGGTGTGCCCGTAGGTGTGGTATCTGTATGTTACCAACTGCACTAGCAGTTCAATAGCTTCGTTTCGTCTAGGGGTGATTTAGATATTTAACAAGTCTCAGCTGACCTAAGTCTCAAGCGACCCAAGTATCAAGTGACCTAAGTCTCAGCTGACCTAAGTCTCAGCTGACCTAAGTCTCAGCTGACCTAAGTCTCAAGTGACCTAAGACTCAGTTGACCTAAGTCTCAGCTGACTTTAAGTCTCCGCTGACCTAAGACTCAAGTGACCTAAGTCTTAGCTGACCTATTATAAGTCTCAGCTGACCTAAGTCACCGCTGACCTAAGTTTAAACTGTTTCACTTCATGCGTTGTCATGAAGTATCCCAACCATTTATTTCACACACATTGATGCAAAATCTTTTTAAAAAGCCATGAAACGCCAGACACTGCTAAACATGTGCTCTGGGGGTATCAAGGGCGGATGGCATCTTTCCGGAGTTTCTAGTGGGGCCACAGGTGCTACTGTGTAATTTAACCAAAGGGACCCCAGTCAGATATGACTGTAAAGCCCCACTGGACCAGATACAAAAGAGATTCATCAAATACTCGACTGTTTCATTAGTAGTAGTCAAATGGTGGTAGTCGTTAAAATAGGAATCCCTAAAGAATTCAGTATTCTAGATCTTACCATCTTGATGATACCAGCCAGCGAAAGAAGATAACCCCAAGCACGAGAGAGAGAAAGGTGGTTGATAGACTTCATGGTACTGTAGCAATTTTAGACTTTGCTGCCAAAGTATGCGGTGGACAGTTAAAGGAATGCACGTAACATTCAGACTTACGTTTAAAATATACCATTTATGTATTGACTCAAGTATACAATAAATAAGCGTATACTATGCCTTAGTTCTTAAGCCAACAATACATGTGAAGCCTTAATTAGGGCTACACAGTATACAAATTGAAACGTTTCGGGAAATGCCTTCATCAGTACACGATTAATATATGTATAAATTAGATTTACAGAATATATATATGTATATCTAAAATTTACCTAAAAATGACAGAAAAGAAAAAAAGAATGGGCACAAGTCCCTGACGAGATACAACGCTCAGAAGAACGGAAAGAAAGGGGGTGGAAGTGGAAGAACGAGGGTGGAAGTGGAAAAACGAGGATGGAAGTGGAAAAACGAGGGTGGAAGTGGAAAAACGAGGGTGGAAGTGGAAGAACGAGGGTGGAAGTGGAAAAACGAGGGTGGAAGTGGAAGAACGAGGGTGGAAGTGGAAGAACGATGGTGGAAGTGGAAGAACGAGGGTGGAAGTGGAAGAACGATGGTGGAAGTGGAAGAACGGGGTGCAAGTGGAAGAACGAGGGTGGAAGTGGAAGAACGAAGGAGGAAGTGGAAGAACGAGGGTGGAAGTGGAAGAACGAGGGTGGAAGTGGAAGAACGATGGTGGAAGTGGAAGAACGGGGGTGGAAGTGGAAGAACGAGGGTGGAAGTGGAAGAACGAGGGTGGAAGTGGAAGAACGGGGGTGGAAGTGGAAGAACGAGGGTGGAAGTGGAAGAACGAGGGTGGAAGTGGAAGAACGAATTTAAAAGCCAAACAGGAAGTAAACAATCCCTAAAAACAAAGTTTTCTCCATACATGGATTTTACACCGCAGATTTATTTGACCAACTATTTCAGAAAAACAAAAGAAAATACTAAGCACCAAACGCAGTTGCGGTATAGATTTTTTTAAACAAAAATCTCATATAGCGCAGTTGTATCAGAATGGTGAAATCAGTGTCATCGTATGTCCATAATCCCCCCCCCCCTTTTTTTTTTTGAAAAACAGGAAAAAAACTGATTTTTGTGGGTAGGGGTTGGGGGGTGGGGCTGAACATTGGATGGAATGTGTTGTCATCGGCAACGATTCTTCTTGCCACGTTTCAGCTCGATAGGTTGACGGGGAATGGTTCATTTAGCCGTCCGAAGATTTTGCCAGGCAGAAACACGCGAACAAAAGTGAAGTTAATATAAAGGATTAAAAGAACAACAACAATATTTCAGCTAAGTAAAATTGCGAATTGGTTTTTCCGTATGGAGTTAACGGAATTATTTTTTTTCACTAATTTATTTCCCATATAAATTCTGTCAGATTTATTACTCCCATACACTATACCAGTACCAGTTTTTTTCCCACGACATATTACTGATAATAATTCTCTAGGTATGTATGCACTGTAGCACTGTCTACACTAGGCCACATAATAACATTCGCAGCCTAGAATTAGCACTAGCTGGTGCGTTTTTTAAAAAGCGCGCTACTTGAATGCGCGTTTCGTCAAATTACTTTAGTAGATGGGAGCCTCGCGCATCTCTGACGTCATCGTTTGGCGGGTTATTTCTAGTACTTTTGAATTAGCCAATAGAAAAGATCCTAAAAGTTTGAATGATGAAAACGCCACACACGATAAGGTGGACTGCCATATTTCAAGTTCTTCTTCTTCTATATTTTGAGGGCCCACGATGATTGTACTGATCATTCTAGCTTCTATTTACGTAGAGGGGCACCACGATCAATGTACTGATCATTCTAGCTCCTATTTATGTAGAGGGGCCCCACGATGATTGTACTGATTATTCTAGCTCCTATTTACGTAGAGGGGCCCCACGATAATTGTACTGATCATTCTGGCTCCTATTTTCGTAGAGGGGCCCCACGATGATTGTACTGACTATTCTAGCTCCTATTTACGTAGAGGTGCCCCACGATGATTGTACTGATCATTCTAGCTCCTATTTACGTAGAGGGGCCCCACGATGATTGTACTGATCATTCTAGCTCCTATTTATGTAGAGGGGCCCCACGATGATTGTACTGATTATTCTACCTCCTATTTACGTAGAGGGGCCCCACGATGATTGTACTGATCATTCTAGCTTCTATTTACGTAGAGGGGCCCCACGATGATTGTACTAATTATTCTAGCTCCTATTTACGTAGAGGGGCCCACGATGATTTTACTGATCATTCTGGCTCCTATTTATGTAGAGGGGCCCCACGATCAATGTATTGATCATTCTGGCTCCTATTTATTAAGAGGGGGATTCGGAATGTTTATGTGCTTGGTTTTGAAGAGGATACTTGACTGGTTGCAAGGGCTCCTCTACGAGGATATCAGGAATTGGGGAGTTGGAAGGCAGGAGGCAATAGACGATAGAATATGATGGGAAAGTGGATTGAATAAAAATCAAGAAAGATGCAACGGACAGGGCAGCTATCTTCTAGAATATCGGGGGGCGTAGGGGGGGGGGGGATACAAGCTACTCTCAAGTTTTAAAAGAAATCCTTAATGTTCTCAAGTACTGTTTGATCTGTCCGACAAATGGCCGTTAGTCAATAGGTCAACTTCTTATGTTAGACTACCGAGTCACACTTATCTAAACTTTAACTTTAAGCGTCAGTTCACACGATCAAAGTAGCTTCAAATTTGCGTCAAATTTTTGTATCAACGCACTATTTGTGCGTGTTTTAGCAATTTGAAAGTTGTGTCTAGGCTTCATACAAAAATGGCATCAAATGCATCATAGAAAATTTGATCGTGTAAACTGACGCTAAGCCGTCTAAAATGACCCACCCTGCTTCTTCCCCCCACCCAATGTCTTCTCCCTGGGAACACCCCCCCCCTTTGTAAGTCAATCCGACTGACAGAGGTTGACGCCATCTCTACCAAAGAAAAGACAACTCTTTACTTAGAAGGGTTTCTTTCCATGATACTCCAAGTCCACGCCCTGACGGCCGGGTGTTTGGTTGGACTAATTTTCTCTTCAGTTCTCAAGTACTGTTTGATCTGTCCAACAAATGGCCGTTAGTCAATAGGTCAACTTGTGGGAGACACGGTTCGGTCTTCTCAGTAACTGCCCTTAGCACCCGTGCTAAGTTGAAGGTCAAAGGTGGGATTTCATTGATATGTGGAGACAGAAATCTGCCAAGGTTTGATGTTTCCCCCATTGCTCCACATTCCCCCCGCCCCCCAATTGCTCCCCCAATCGTGAAAATAATAAACTGTAATGTTCTGATGACCAGTCACTTGACTTATGACTGATTGTGAGCGTTTGATGGCTAGTCAGGTGACCAAATGTCTGCTGGGGATGGGGTGGGCGGGGTGGGGAGCATTTGATTGCGAGTCACGTGATATGTCCGATTGAATGTGAACATTTAATAAAAAGTTACGTGACGTTATGAATGATTGTGGATATTTGTTATCTTTCACGTGACGTCATGTGTATCGCTGAACAGATTTCTGTTCGAAATTAATATGTTGAGTTTTGTTGTTGTTATTTTTGGTTGTAGTTTTTCTTTTGTTATTTTTTGTGTTTTTTTTGTTTTTTTTTGCGTGGAAACAAACTAAATGTTTTTATCATAAATACATTTTAAATTAACTATAGATTCACTCAATATGGAGTAGTATAATATGTTGATCATTCATATACCTTACATAGCCCTACCAAATATCGAGTATTTATGTTCATATCTTTTTTCTGTATTACACAGATCTACAAAAGATGGATTAATATGTTTATATAATTTATTATAAATATAAACATGAAATTCCTCCACTGTCTTGCTGTCATTACTCAACTCGTAGATGCGCTCTCGTATGGGGATGTGAACCAACGTTCCCTCTAAGGCTTGCTGGTTCGTGTGCAAAATCATAAAGTTGTGTGCAAAGTTTAACAGCCCCCCCCCCCCCACACACACACACACACACACACAAATGGAAATTACATAATTGAACTTAAGTGCACAACTTTTATATAAATAAATGAACTATAATTAAATAATTATAATCAGAAAAGGCACAATTGTTTAATCAAAGCTATATTCATTAGGCTGAATCCACGATCACAATCGGCGCATAATGCAAGAAATGTAGCACAAATATCCAAAAGAATGGTAGTGTCGACAAATCGCTACTCATTTATTACAAATCGAACCATCTCCTCGAAAGTCTGCACCAACCCACATTTCATTTTTTTCTGCAAGCACAAACCTTGCGATGACACTGACAGTTTGCTTAACTGCCGTTTGGACATAACAGTTAGAACATTATTAAAATTATTAGCTAGTACATTTATAATAACTAGATATATGCGGTTTATTTACTTTATAACATTCACCGCGCAGTGTGCGCCACGAAATTTACATGAATGGCGGCGGTGGTTCAGAACGAGGCTAGCATGATCCGGTATATATCGGAAAGTATGTAAATCAATAGTTCTACGTAAAAAGCAAAATAAAAAATATTGATCTGAAACAAATTAAAAACATTGATGTATATGTTGTAAAACTGTATAATTCCGACTGCAGAGTACAGCGTATCTGTTCAAAATTATTTTTATAAATATTTGCTGCGCGCATACTCAAAACTGCTGCGCGGTTTCTCTGAGATAGCTGCGCGGCCGCGCAGCTTAAAGGGAACATTGGTGAGAACCTAAGTATTTGCATAGTACGACAACAACATCGCTCTAAGCAGCTGGTCTGTAACTACTCGTAAGTACGTCATTAAATTATTACATCATTATTTGAAAAATATAATACTTTAATTCGTAGATAATTTTCAGCTTCGAATTTCTACAGGTCGACGCAAATAATTCTGTTTAAATTACTGCAAGAAAGTTTATTCCTTGAGATTAAATGCCTATTAATTCGTTCTTTTTTTTTTTGTCACAACATTCGACTTCCGGTTTATGTCTTTAGAGGTAGGGAATATAGCCTTCATTTATATTAAGAGCGGTTTGGAAGACCCATTGTGACGTCATAAATAAAGCCCCAAGCAAACTCCCCCCCCCCCCAGCCGAGGGCGGGTGTGTTATGTTATCTTTCCCCGTGAATGAACTCTAGCTGACCCCAAGTTTGGTACCGCATTAGGGATTAGCTAACTAAATAAAGTCTCTCTTGACCTTTTTTACAACTAAATAAAATTTATAGTCTGTATTATTAGAATTTTGTAGAAAAATCTAGAGAAATCAGGAAAGGAAAACAACGTGTAAGCTCTTTCTAGAAATATCAGTAAAACAGACTATAAAAGAAAGAGAAAGATATTTTTGGAGGGATTCACGGTCCGCTAGTACGCTAGAGATTTGCTATACGAGACAGAGATTTGTTTACCAACTTTAACTGTGCGTGTGCGTGTAGATTCCTTTTCATCATTGTACCTTTTTACAACATTGTATCTTCTCCAACACCGTACCGGCACAAGACAATCGTTACGCTGTAAGTCATTAAGCTTTAAACTTTAATTTCTTTCTTTTTTATTGCTGTAATTTATTATTAACTTAATAAAATTTATTAATTGTAATTAACTGTAATTAGCCCTAGTTTGGGTATCGTTTTCTTTGTTATCGTATTTAACCTATGGTATCGTCTTTTGTTGTGTATTGTTTTAGAACGAGCCATAAACTTATATAAGAGATTAATGTCTCCACACGGATAACCGTGCGTGACAGAGTGTCTCTCGATCCCTGAAATACTCCTTTCTACAACTACAAGGACACGTGACATAAGATGGACACCAGGAGTGGCTGATGATGATGTACGCCGTTGGACAACAAGGACACGTGACATAAGATGGACACCAAGAGTGGCTGATGATGATGTACGCCGTTGGACAACAAGGACACGTGACATAAGATGGACACCAGGAGTGGCTGATGATGATGTACGCCGTTGGACAACAAGGACAAGTGACATAAGATGGACACCAGGAGTGGCTGATGATGATGGTACGCCGTTGGGAGACTTTTTGGAGATCGGGAGTGAACGTTTTGAAAACTATAATATCTCATTTAAATGTTTAAAAAAAAAATATTTATAATAAACACAGTGCGATAATCTGTATTTTAACACCCCCACCCCCCCCCCCCCCAAAAAACACCCCAAAAAACCACGAACAAAATATTTTCGTTTTAATGTGAAGTGTGGGCCAGGGACGCCACTTCATGTATTTTTCAAAAAGGAGGTGGGGCGGGAGTCAAAATATGGACGGCTTGTTGAGTTTTTTTTATTACTGTAGGCGCCACAGTACACATTAGTTAAACTAAAATCTGCAAATTCAGGGGGGGGGGGGGTCAAATGCCCTACCCAAAATAACGTCCCTGGTGTGGTCGTGGTGTCATCTACTTGAGATTGGAAACACTATGTTCATATTTTGTAAGTTGTCATCGAAATTCTTTTCCACCGATTATGGTACGCTGTTTCTGGTTCACTGTTTCTGGTTCACTGTTTATGGTTCACTGTTTATGGTTCACTGTTTGTGGTTCACTGTTTCTGGTTCACTGTTTATCGTTCGCCCGTTTATATCCACTATTTATAGTCCATAGTTTATTGTTTACTTATTTTGGTTCACTGTTTAGATTTCACTGTTTATGGTTCTCTGTTTATGGTTCTCTGTTTATGGTTCTCTGTTTATGGTTCTCTGTTTATGGTTCTCTGTTTATGGTTCTCTGTTAACGGTTCACTTTTTATGGTTCTCTGTTTATGGTTCACTGTTTATGGTTCTCTGTTTATGGTTCTCTGTTTATGGTTCTCTGTTTATGGTTCTCTGTTTATGGTTCTCTGTTTATGGTTCTCTGTTAACGGTTCACTTTTTATGGTTCTCTGTTTATGGTTCACTGTTTATGGTTCTCTGTTTATGGTTCTCTGTTTATGGTTCTCTGTTAACGGTTCACTTTTTATGGTTCTCTGTTTATGGTTCACTGTTTATGGTTCTCTGTTTATGGTTCTCTGTTTATGGTTCTCTGTTAACGGTTCACTTTTTATGGTTCTCTGTTTATGGTTCACTGTTTATGGTTCACTGTTTATGGTTCAATGTTTATGGTTCACTGTTTATAGTTCACTGTTTATGGTTCTCTCTCTATGGTTCTCTCTTTATGGTTCACGCGTGAAATGCTGTATTAAATTTTTTTTTTCAAACACATTTTTATAATATTAAATATGATGAACTACTGAGATCAGCGATGTGTTACTACTTTATAAGAACAGTAACATTGAATAGATTTCATGCTACTTTATAAGAGCAGTAACATTGATTAGATTTCATGCTACTTTATAAGAACAGTAACATTGAATAGATTTCATGCTACTTTATAAGAGCAGTAACATTGATTAGATTTCATACTACTTTATAAGAACAGTAACATTGAATAGATTTCATGCTACTTTATAAGAGCAGTAACATTGATTAGATTTCATGCTACTTTATAAGAGCAGTAACATTGATTAGATTTCATGCTACTTTATAAGAACTGTAACATTGAATAGATTTCATGCTACTTTATAAGAGCAGTAACATTGATTAGATTTCATACTACTTTATAAGAACAGTAACATTGAATTGATTTCATGCTACTTTATAAGAGCAGTAACATTGATTAGATTTCATGCTACTTTATAAGAGCAGTAACATTGATTAGATTTCATGCTACTTTATAAGAACAGTAACATTGAATAGATTTCATGCTACTTTATAAGAGAAGTAACATTGATTAGATTTCATGCTACTTTATAAGAACAGTAACATTGAATAGATTTCATGCTACTTTATAAGAGCAGTAACATTGATTAGATTTCATGCTACTTTATAAGAGCAGTAACATTGATTAGATTTCATGCTACTTTATAAGAACAGTAACATTGATTAGATTTCATGCTACTTTATAAGAACAGTAACATTGAATAGATTTCATGCTACTTTATAAGAAAAGTAACATTGAATAGATTTCATGCTACTTTATAAGAACAGTAACATTGATTAGATTTCATGCTACTTTATAAGAGCAGTAACATTGAATAGATTTCATGCTACTTTATAAGAACAGTAACATTGAATAGATTTCATGCTACTTTATAAGAGCAGTAACATTGATTAGATTTCATGCTACTTTATAAGAACAGTAACATTGAATAGATTTCATGCTACTTTATAAGAGCAGTAACATTGATTAGATTTCATGCTACTTTATAAGAGCAGTAACATTGATTAGATTTCATGCTACTTTATAAGAACAGTAACATTGATTAGATTTCATGCTACTTTATAAGAACAGTAACATTGAATAGATTTCATGCTACTTTATAAGAAAAGTAACATTGAATAGATTTCATGCTACTTTATAAGAACAGTAACATTGATTAGATTTCATACTACTTTATAAGAACAGTAACATTGAATAGATTTCATGCTACTTTATAAGAACAGTAACATTGAATAGATTTCATGCTACTTTATAAGAACAGTAACATTGAATAGATTTCATGCTACTTTATAAGAACAGTAACATTGAATAGATTTCATGCTACTTTATAAGAACAGTAACATTGAATAGATTTCATGCTACTTTATAAGAACAGTAACATTGAATAGATTTCATGCTACTTTATAAGAACAGTAACATTGAATAGATTTCATGCTACTTTATAAGAACAGTAACATTGAATAGATTTCATGCTACTTTATAAGAGAAGTAACATTGAATAGATTGCATGCTACTTTATAAGAACAGTAACATTGAATAGATTTCATGCTACTTTATAAGAACAGTAACATTGAATAGATTTCATGCTACTTTATAAGAACAGTAACATTGAATAGATTTCATGCTACTTTATAAGAACAGTAACAATGAATAGATTTCATGCTACTTTATAAGAACAGTCACATTGAATAGATTTCACACGCTGAGTTACGTATGTCTAAATCACTTCACACTTTTTTCAATGTGCATCTGAGATAACATTTTTAAAAAACAACAAAGAAAAAATCAGCCATTGCGGCATGACATCAACATATGGATTAAAAATTTAACCGAAATTTTAGATGTCATCAGCTCTTAATGAGCGAATGTTAAGATATCTATTTAGAAAGAGAAAAAATAAAATAAATAAAGACTAATTTAGTGCTTATGGAGGTTGGGGTTGGGGGGGTAGTTACAGACCCCCAAAGAGAGGGGGGTGGGGTGTTACAGACCCCCAAAGAGAGGAGCTTCTGACTAATGAATTCGGCAAACCCTGGTCTAAATTCCAATTGACTATGTTTTCTCATTGATGACTTGTACCATGTGCTTGAACATTGACCGGTACAACGTCTGTGCCTAGACTTGTTCAATGTTTGTACCAAGACGTGACGCACCGTGTTTGTTAGGGACTTTGCAGCACCAAATAATGGTTTGCGGTTAAATTACTTTTCCCAGTCACTAGCATACTAAAATTTTTTTATTTTTTTTAAAGGGCTGAGATTTTGACCGAAGGGAAAATTGGGAGGAAGGAAGAAAAGAAAAAAACACCAACCAAGAACCACCATCAGAGAATCGATAGGACATCAGGATGCAATGGTCTTCCTCTGGTCCATCGAGACTACCCCCCCCCCCCCCTCCCACCCAACTCTTTTGGAAGAATCCCACCAAACTCACCCTTACACACGCACCATCAAAACACTAATTCTGCATTCTGATCCCAACGAATGACACCCCCTCCCGACTTTGACTCCCCCCCCCCCGGGTCCACCAACCCCCCACACCCTCCAATACCACTATCATCAATACCCCACCTCGTTCCTTCTCGTTTCTGTCTCCCTCATCAAATTCCTCTCACAGTAAAAAGTACAGTGGTGACCCCATCTCTTGGAGATAAAATTTTTTTTTTTTTTACTGCTTGGACTGCGTCACGTCGTTGTTGGTTACCTCAGGATTGCGCGGCTGATTAACTGCAGATTAAGCCTGTCTTCTCGCGGTGCGGTGCCGCTCACTGCTTTATTGGACAAAGAGGAAACATTCAATGTCTTCAGTAATATGATATTCTATATATATATATTTATATATATGCACATTTTCAAATTGAACAGGACATATTATTTTTACTTTATAAATTAATAACGAAAAAGGTTTCCATGTTTTTTAAATTGAACCAGTGTTGACATTATCGATGCTTTACATCTAGACTTAGATGGGTTCTTTTTTTCTTTTGGATGTCAGAAAATATCGGACGTTTTTTCAAAACGTGCACCGGAAGAGATCTTGTGGTACCGGCTAGTATCTGGAAATGCTAACTTGCCTTAGGGACCGGGCACATATTATATAATGCGAAGGGGGTAAACGCTAAAACTAATTTTTTGCTTACAATGAAAAGCATATTTTTGTAAAAAAAAATATTCCTTAATTTTTGCTTGAAATTTGTTTTTGGACACGGCCCGTTTTAATTTATGGGGGTATGAGGCGAGAGTTACTAGTAATGATATATAATATTAGGAGTGTGGTCAAGGGCAAAGTTATATAACGTTATAAGAGTCGGGTAAAAAATGTCCTATTTTTGGTTAAAAAATATGTGTGCGGTCACCATATATACATTTTTAAATTTCATTGCCAATGAAGACTTGAATAAAATGGGGAACTTATCCTTGATGCGCTGAATCCCGTTATCAAACAGAGTTATGCTACCTTGCAATGCCCAAGAATTGTAAACACTGATTGATTGGACTCATGATTGATGTGTGTTCATATCATCTGTACATCAGGCGATGGCGTCATCTTAACGACACGTGACCTCAAATGGTCCTGTCGAGGGGGAAGACGAGGACCATGAGCAAAGTGATATATTTTTGCGTGTTATCCAGTATATAATGCAATAATAATAGGATATGCAGACACGATCCCAGTGGCGTAGCCTGTTGTCGAATGTGACAATAGATCCCCTCACCCCCAAACCTGGTGTTATTTAGAGTTTTCGCCTTTCACTTTCCGTAAAAATAAAAATAAAATAAAATATATTTTTAAACAGATATAATTTTTTTCAAAAGTTCCATTTTTGTAAAAAAAAAATCTTATTATTTCCTGGTGTTTATTAATTCATAATATGCACATTAAAAAGTCCAAAAGGAAGGTATTAAAAGTACTATAGTCATTCAGTCAAAGTACTATAATCATTCAGTCAAAGTACTATAGTCATTCAGTCAAAGTACTATAGTCATTCAGTCAAAGTACTATAGTCATTCAGTCAAAGTACTATAGTCATTCAGTCAAAGTACTATAGTCATTCAGTCAAAGTACTATGGTCATTCAGTCAAAGTACTATAGTCATTCAGTCAAAGTACTATAGTCATTCAGTCAAAGTACTATAGTCATTAGGTCAAAGTACTATAGTCATTCAGTCAAAGTACTATAGTCATTCAGTCAAAGTACTATAGTCATTCAGTCAAAGTACTATAGTCATTCAGTCAACGTACTATAGTCATTCAGTCAAAGTACTATAGTCATTCAGTCAAAGTACTATAGTCATTCAGTCAAAGTACTATAGTCATTCAGTCAAAGTACTATAGTCATTCAGTCAAAGTACTATAGTCATTCAGTCAAAGTACTATAGTCATTCAGTCAAAGTACTATAGTCATTCAGTCAAAGTGCTTTTCAAAAACTTCTCAAGTTTGACAAGCTGATAACTAAACTCGCAGAACGAACGAACCTTTTTTTTTTTTTGTGGACGGGTCCTGAGCTCATGCTATTGAAGAACCTGTGTAATACATTGACAATCAGCGCAGTGAGGGTCCTGAGCTCATGCTATTGAAGAACTTGTGTAATACATTGACAATCAGCGCAGTGAGGGTCCTGAGCTCATGCTATTGAAGAACCTGTGTAATACATTGACAATCAGCGCAGTGAGGGTCCTGAGCTCATGCTTTTGAAGAACCTGTGTAATACATTGACAATCAGCGCAGTGAGGGTCCTGAGCTCATGCTGTTGAAGAACCTGTGTAATACATTGAAAATCAGCGCAGTGAGGGTCCTGAGCTCATGCTATTGAAGAACCTGTGTAATACATTGACAATCAGCGCAGTGAGGGTCCTGAGCTCATGCTATTGAAGAACCTGTGTAATACATTGACAATCAGCGCAGTGAGGGTCCTGAGCTCATGCTGTTGAAGAACCTGTGTGATACATTGACAATCAGCGCAGTGAGGGTCCTGAGCTCATGCTGTTGAAGAACCTGTGTAATACATTGACAATCAGCGCAGTGAGGGTCCTGAGCTCGTGCTTTTGAAGAACCTGTGTAATACATTGACAATCAGCGCAGTGAGGGTCCTGAGCTCATGCTATTGAAGAACCTGTGTAATACATTGACAATCAGCGCAGTGAGGGTCCTGAGCTCATGCTGTTGAAGAACCTGTGTAATATATTGACAATCAGCGCCGTTGAAGAACCTGTGTAATATATTGACAATCAGCGCCGTTGAAGAACCTGTGTAATATATTGACAATCAGCGCCGTTGAAGAACCTGTGTAATACATTGACAATCAGCGGCATCTGTACCGTACAACATTTTTATTAACATATGACTCGCCTACCGTACTCGCCTCCCTCAAGGTCAAAGTCTCTTTTCGAACTCACCGACTTCAACAAAACTTAAATGACCAAATCTTAAGTTAAACATGGATGGGCTACAATGAACGGCCTTCGTGGTGAAATATGTCGACGTGTGTCCACTTTGAAATGGTCACCCCGCACGGCCACCCAGCCACCCTGGTCAGCGTGTGAGACTGGAGACCAAGCACCGCTGTCCACGAGCTTTTCCGGAAACCAAAGAAGAAACGAGCATGATCGGCAAAGGGGTGGGGGGGGGGGGGGGTGGGGAAGAGAGTAAAAAAAAAGGGGAAGGGGAAAAAAAAAGTAATTTCTCTGCAGTAAAGATGTCCCTACCACATTCAACCCCCACGGCCCTAGTCAATAACTCAATATTGGTCTCCAACTTTCCTCCAAAGGCCAAGGTCAGTCCCAGCAGCTCCGAGTGACCGCGAGCTATCTTCTGCTAACTAAAGAAGTGGAAGGGGGAAAAAATTGGCGGCCAGGGCAGAATGCAACATTACGACACGTTGGGCTGGCAGGGGGCTAGGAACTGATTGGGCCCAGCGTCCAGGGGCTGGAGGGGGGGTCATCGAACAAAAATTGAGGGAGGGGAGTGGTGGAAATTTCTAAAGGACTTTCATCAGGCCGGAATGTGATTGGGACATGGCAGACGATAAGTCTTGTAATGCTCAGATCCAAGGAAGATGCCACATACTTCCTACAAACATGGCCGATAACTTGTCATCAAACATCACTATAAGAGACATGGGCAAATCAACGATCCAGCAGTTAGCCTCATTATCTAGCAGTGGGCCTTAATGTCCAGCTATTGGTCTTTATGTCTAACTGCTGTACTCCCAGCTCTTGGCCTGTATGTCTAACTGCTGTACTCCCAGCTCTTGGCCTGTATGTCTAACTGCTGTACTCCCAGCTCTTGGTCTGTATGTCTAACTGCTGTACTCAATGTCCAGCTCTTGGTCTGTATGTCTAACCGCTGTACTCAATGTCCAGCTCTTGGCCTGTATGTCTAACTGCTGTACTCAATGTCCAGCTCTTGGTCTGTATGTCTAACTGCTGTACTCAATGTCCAGCTCTTGGTCTGTATGTCTAACTGCTGTACTCAATGTCCAGCTCTTGGTCTGTATGTCTAACTGCTGTACTCAATGTCCAGCTCTTGGCCTGTATGTCTAACTGCTGTACTCAATGTCCAGCTCTTGGTCTGTATGTCTAACTGCTGTACTCAATGTCCAGCTCTTGGCCTGTATGTCTAACTGCTGTACTCAATGTCCAGCTCTTGGTCTGTATGTCTAACTGCTGTACTCAATGTCCAGCTCTTGGCCTGTATGTCTAACTGCTGTACTCAATGTCCAGCTCTTGGTCTGTATGTCTAACTGCTGTACTCAATGTCCAGCTCTTGGTCTGTATGTCTAACCGCTGTACTCCCAGCTCTTGGCCTGTATGTCTAACTGCTGTACTCAATGTCCAGCTCTTGGCCTGTATGTCTAACCGCTGTACTCCCAGCTCTTGGCCTGTATGTCTAACTGCTGTACTCCCAGCTCTTGGTCTGTATGTCTAACCGCTGTACTCCCAGCTCTTGGTCTGTATGTCTAACTGCTGTACTCAATGTCCAGCTCTTGGTCTGTATGTCTAACTGCTGTACTCCCAGCTCTTGGCCTGTATGTCTAACTGCTGTACTCCCAGCTATTGGTCTTTATGTCTAACTGCTGTACTCCCAGCTCTTGGCCTGTATGTCTAACTGCTGTACTCCCAGCTATTGGTCTTTATGTCTAACTGCTGTACTCCCAGCTCTTGGCCTGTATGTCTAACTGCTGTACTCCCAGCTCTTGGCCTGTATGTCTAACTGCTGTACTCCCAGCTCTTGGCCTGTATGTCTAACTGCTGTACTCAATGTCCAGCTATTGGTCTTTATGTCTAACTGCTGTACTCCCAGCTCTTGGCCTGTATGTCTAACTGCTGTACTCAATGTCCAGCTCTTGGTCTGTATGTCTAACTGCTGTACTCAATGTCCAGCTCTTGGCCTGTATGTCTAACTGCTGTACTCAATGTCCAGCTCTTGGTCTGTATGTCTAACTGCTGTACTCCCAGCTCTTGGTCTGTATGTCTAACTGCTGTACTCAATGTCGAGCTCTTGGTCTGTATGTCTAACTGCTGTACTCAATGTCCAGCTCTTGGTCTGTATGTCTAACTGCTGTACTTAATGTCCAGCTATTGGTCTTTATGTCTAACTGCTGTACTCCCAGCTCTTGGCCTGTATGTCTAACTGCTGTACTCAATGTCCAGCTCTTGGTCTGTATGTCTAACTGCTGTACTCAATGTCCAGCTCTTGGCCTGTATGTCTAACTGCTGTACTCAATGTCCAGCTCTTGGTCTGTATGTCTAACTGCTGTACTCAATGTCCAGCTCTTGGCCTGTATGTCTAACTGCTGTACTCAATGTCCAGCTCTTGGTCTGTATGTCTAACTGCTGTACTCAATGTCCAGCTCTTGGTCTGTATGTCTAACTGCTGTACTCCCAGCTCTTGGCCTGTATGTCTAACTGCTGTACTCAATGTCCAGCTATTGGTCTTTATGTCTAACTGCTGTACTCCCAGCTCTTGGCCTGTATGTCTAACTGCTGTACTCAATGTCCAGCTCTTGGTCTGTATGTCTAACTGCTGTACTCAATGTCCAGCTCTTGGCCTGTATGTCTAACTGCTGTACTCAATGTCCAGCTCTTGGTCTGTATGTCTAACTGCTGTACTCAATGTCCAGCTCTTGGTCTGTATGTCTAACTGCTGTACTCAATGTCCAGCTCTTGGTCTGTATGTCTAACTGCTGTACTCCCAGCTCTTGGCCTGTATGTCTAACTGCTGTACTCAATGTCCAGCTCTTGGTCTGTATGTCTAACTGCTGTACTCAATGTCCAGCTCTTGGCCTGTATGTCTAACTGCTGTACTCAATGTCCAGCTCTTGGTCTGTATGTCTAACTGCTGTACTCAATGTCCAGCTATTGGTCTGTATGTCTAACTGCTGTACACAATGTCCAGCTATTGGTCTGTATGTCTAAATGCTGTACTCAATGTCCAGCTCTTGGTCTGTATGTCTAACTGCTGTACTCAATGTCCAGCTTGTTGTCTGTATGTCTAACTGCTGTACTCAATGTCCAGCTCTTGGTCTGTATGTCTAACTGCTGTACTCAATGTCCAGCTCTTGGTCTGTATGTCTAACTGCTGTACTCAATGTCCAGCTCTTGGCCTGTATGTCTAACTGCTGTACTCAATGTCCAGCTCTTGGTATGTATGTCTAACTGCTGTACTCAATGTCCAGCTCTTGGTCTGTATGTCTAACCGCTGTACTCCCAGCTCTTGGTCTGTATGTCTAACTGCTGTACTCAATGTCGAGCTCTTGTTCTGTATGTCTAACTGCTGTACTCAATGTCCAGCTCTTGGTCTGTATGTCTAACTGCTGTACTCCCAGCTCTTGGCCTGCATGTCTAACTGCTGTACTCAATGTCCAGCTCTTGGTCTGTATGTCTAACTGCTGTACTCAATGTCCAGCTCTTGGTCTGTATGTCTAACTGCTGTACTCAATGTCGAGCTCTTGGTCAGTATGTCTAACCGCTGTACTCCCAGCTCTTGGTCTGTGTGTCTAACCGCTGTACTCAATGTCCAGCTCTTGGCCTGTATGTCTAACTGCTGTACTCAATGTCCAGCTCTTGGTATGTATGTCTAACTGCTGTACTCAGTGTCCAGCTCTTGGTCTGTATGTCTAACTGCTGTACTCCCAGCTCTTGGCCTGTATGTCTAACTGCTGTACTCAATGTCCAGCTCTTGGTCTGTATGTCTAACCGCTGTACTCCCAGCTCTTGGTCTGTATGTCTAACTGCTGTACTCAATGTCGAGCTCTTGTTCTGTATGTCTAACTGCTGTACTCAATGTCCAGCTCTTGGTCTGTATGTCTAACTGCTGTACTCCCAGCTCTTGGCCTGCATGTCTAACTGCTGTACTCAATGTCCAGCTCTTGGTCTGTATGTCTAACTGCTGTACTCAATGTCCAGCTCTTGGTCTGTATGTCTAACTGCTGTACTCAATGTCGAGCTCTTGGTCAGTATGTCTAACCGCTGTACTCCCAGCTCTTGGTCTGTATGTCTAACTGCTGTACTCAATGTCCAGCTCTTGGTCTGTATGTCTAACTGCTGTACTCAATGTCGAGCTCTTGGTCAGTATGTCTAACCGCTGTACTCCCAGCTCTTGGTCTGTGTGTCTAACCGCTGTACTCAATGTCCAGCTCTTGGCCTGTATGTCTAACTGCTGTACTCAATGTCCAGCTCTTGGTATGTATGTCTAACTGCTGTACTCAGTGTCCAGCTCTTGGTCTGTATGTCTAACTGCTGTACTCCCAGCTCTTGGCCTGTATGTCTAACTGCTGTACTCAATGTCCAGCTCTTGGTCTGTATGTCTAACCGCTGTACTCCCAGCTCTTGGTCTGTATGTCTAACTGCTGTACTCAATGTCGAGCTCTTGTTCTGTATGTCTAACTGCTGTACTCAATGTCCAGCTCTTGGTCTGTATGTCTAACTGCTGTACTCCCAGCTCTTGGCCTGCATGTCTAACTGCTGTACTCAATGTCCAGCTCTTGGTCTGTATGTCTAACTGCTGTACTCAATGTCCAGCTCTTGGTCTGTATGTCTAACTGCTGTACTCAATGTCGAGCTCTTGGTCAGTATGTCTAACCGCTGTACTCCCAGCTCTTGGTCTGTGTGTCTAACCGCTGTACTCAATGTCCAGCTCTTGGTCTGTATGTCTAACTGCTGTACTCAGTGTCCAGCTCTTGGTCTTTATGTCTAACTGCTGTACTCCCAGCTCTTGGCCTGTATGTCTAACTGCTGTACTCAATGTCCAGCTCTTGGTCTGTATGTCTAACTGCTGTACTCAATGTCCAGCTCTTGGTCTGTATGTCAAACTGCTGTACTCAATGTCCAGCTCTTGGTCTGTATGTCTAACCGTTGTACTCCCAGCTCTTGGTCTGTATGTCTAACCGCTGTACTCCCAGCTCTTGGCATGTATGTCTATGCTGTACTCAATGTCCAGCTCTTGGTCTGTATGTCTAACTGCTGTACTCAATGTCCAGCTCTTGGTCTGTATGTCTAACTGCTGTACTTAATGTCCAGCTCTTGGTCTGTATGTCTAACCGCTGTACTCCCAGCTCTTGGTCTTTATGTAAAACCGCTGTACTCCCAGCTCTTGGACTGTATGTCTAACTGCTGTACTCAATGTCCAGCTCTTGGTCTGTATGTCTAACTGCTGTACTCAATGTCCAGCTATTGGTCTGTATGTCTAACTGCTGTACACAATGTCCAGCTATTGGTCTGTATGTCTAACTGCTGTACTCAATGTCCAGCTCTTGGTCTGTATGTCTAACTGCTGTACTCAATGTCAAGCTCTTGGTCTGTATGTCTAACTGCTGTACTCAATGTCCAGCTATTGGTCTGTATGTCTAACTGCTGTACTCAATGTCCAGCTCTTGGTCTGTATGTCTAACTGCTGTACTTAATGTCCAGCTATTGGTCTGTATGTCTAACTGCTGTACTCAATGTCCAGCTCTTGGTCTGTATGTCTAACTGCTGTACTCAATGTCCAGCTCTTGGTCTGTATGTCTAACTGCTGTACTCAATGTCCAGCTCTTGGTCTGTATGTCTAACTGCTGTACTCAATGTCCAGCTCTTGGTCTGTATGTCTAACTGCTGTACTCAATGTCCAGCTATTGGTCTGTATGTCTAACTTCTGTACTCAATGTCCAGCTCTTGGTCTGTATGTCTAACTGCTGTACTCAATGTCAAGCTCTTGGTCTGTATGTCTAACTGCTATACTCAATGTCCAGCTCTTTGTCTGTATGTCTAACTGCTGTACTCAATGTCCAGCTCTTGGTCTGTATGTCTAACTGCTGTACTCAATGTCCAGCTCTTGGTCTGTATGTCTAACTGCTGTACTCAATGTCCAGCTCTTGGTCTGTATGTCTAACTGCTGTACTCAATGTCCAGCTCTTGGTCTGTATGTCTAACTTCTGTACTCCTAGCTCTTGGCCTGTATGTCTAACTGCTGTACTCAATGTCGAGCTCTTGGTCTGTATGTCTAACTGCTGTACTCAATGTCCAGCTCTTGGTCTGTATGTCTAACTGCTGTACTCCCAGCTCTTGGTCTGTATGTCTAACTGCTGTACTTCCAGCTCTTGGCCTGTATGTCTAACTGCTCTACTCAATGTCCAGCTCTTGGTCTGTACGTCTAACTGCTGTACTCAATGTCGAGCTCTTGGTCTGTATGTCTAACCGCTGTACTCCCAGCTCTTGGTCTGTATGTCTAACTGCTGTACTCAATGTCCAGCTCTTGGTCTGTATGTCTAACTGCTGTACTCAATGTCCAGCTCTTGGTCTGTATGTCTAACTTCTGTACTCCCAGCTCTTGGCCTGTATCTCTAACTGCTGTACTCAATGTCCAGCTCTTGGTCTGTGTGTCTAACTGCTGTACTCAATGTCGAGCTCTTGGTCTGTATGTCTAACCGCTGTACTCCCAGCTCTTGGTCTGTATGTCTAACTGCTGTACTCAATGTCCAGCTCTTGGTCTGTATGTCTAACCGCTGTACTCCCAGCTCTTGGTCTGTATGTCTAACTGCTGTACTCCCAGCTCTTGGTCTGTATGACTAACTGCTGTACTCTGTGTCCAGCTCTTGGTCTGTATGTCTAACTGATGTACTCAATGTCCAGCTCTTGGTCTGTATGTCTAACCGCTGTACTCCCAGCTCTTGGTCTGTATGTAAAACTGCAGTACTCCCAGCTCTTGGTCTGTATGTCTAACTGCTGTACTCAATGTCCAGCTCTTGGTCTGTATTTCTAACTGCTGTACTCAATGTCCAGCTCTTGGTCTGTATGTCTAACCGTTGTACTCCCAGCTCTTGGTCTGTATGTCTAACCGCTGTACTCCCAGCTCTTGGCCTGTATGTCTAACTGCTGTACTCAATGTCCAGCTCTTGGTCTGTATGTCTAACTGCTGTACTCAATGTCCAGCTCTTGGTCTGTATGTCTAACTGCTGTACTCAATGTCCAGCTCTTGGTCTGTATGTCTAACTGCTGTACTCCCAGCTCTTGGTCTGTATGTCTAACTGCTGTACTCCCAGCTCTTGGTCTGTATGTCTAACTGCTGTACTCAATGTCCAGCTCTTGGTCTGTATGTCTAACTGCTGTACTCAATGTCCAGCTCTTGATCTGTATGTCTAACTGCTGTACTCAATGTCCAACTCTTGGTCTGTATTTCTAACTGCTGTACTCCCAGCTCTTGGTCTGTATGTCTAATTGCTGTACTCCCAGCTCTTGGTCTGTATGTCTAACTGCTGTACTCCAAGCTCTTGGTCTGTATGTCTAACTGCTGTACTCCCAGCTCTTGGTCTGTATGTCTAACTGCTGTACTCAATGTCCAGCAGTCGGCCTCAGTGTGTAGTAGTTTCTCTCAACATCTAGCAGTAAAACTAACGGTCTTGAAGTACGACTACAACATGACACCAACAATAGCCCAAACAAAACAGCTCCAATGACGTTAATGTCTCAATGTCCCATCATGTCTTAATGTCCCATCATGTCTTAATGTCCCATCATGTTTTAATGTCTCATCATGTCTTAATGTCCCATCATGTCTTAATGTCTCATCATGTCTTAATGTCCCATCATGTCTTAATGTCTCATAATGTCTTAATGTCCCATCATGTCTTAATGTCCCATCATGTCTTAATGTCCCATCATGTCTTAATGTCTCATCATGTCTTAATGTCCCATCATTTTTTAATGTCTCATCATGTCTTAATGTCCCATCATGTCTTAATGTTTCATCATGTCTTAATGTCTCATCATGTCTTAATGTCCCATCATGTCTTAATGTCCCATCATGTCTCAATGTCCCATCATGTCTCAATGTCCCATCATATCTCTTATGTCCCATCATGTTTTAATGTCTCATCATGTCTTAATGTCCCATCATGTCTTAATGTCTCATCATGTCTTAATGTCCCATCATGTCTTAATGTCTCATCATGTCTTAATGTCCCATCATGTTTTAATGTCTCATCATGTCTTAATGTCCCATCATGTCTTAATGTCTCATCATGTCTCAATGTCCCATCATGTCTTAATGTCTCATCATGTCTTAATGTCCCATCATGTCTTAATGTCTCATCATGTCTTAATGTCCCATCATGTCTTAATGTCCCATCATGTCTTAATGTCTCATCATGTCTTAATGTCCCATCATGTCTTAATGTCCCATCATGTCTTAATGTCCCATCATGTCTTAATGTCTCATCATGTCTTAATGTCCCATCATGTCTTAATGTCCAATCATGTCTTAATGTCCCATCATGTCAACAGCAAGGCGTGATAATGAAAGTCTCAGCAGAAATGTGTCAGTGGACAATTGACCTCAGTATAGTTTGTTTTAGTAGAGAATTGACCTCAGTATAGTTTGTTTTCGTAGAGAATTGACCTCAGTATAGTTTGTTTTAGTAGAGAATTGACCTCAGTATAGTTTGTTTTAGTAGAGAATTGACCTCAGTATAGTTTGTTTTCGTAGAGAATTGAACTCAGTATAGTTTGTTTTAGTAGAGAATTGACCTCAGTATAGTTTGTTTTAGTAGAGAATTTACCTCAGTATAGTTTGTTTTAGTAGAGAATTGACCTCAGTATAGTTTGTTTTAGTAGAGAAGTGACCTCAGAATAGTTTGTTTTAGTAGAGAATTGACCTCAGTATAGTTTGTTTTAGTAGAGAATTGACCTCAGTATAGTTTGTTTTAGTAGAGAATTGACCTCAGAATAGTTTGTTTTAGTAGAGAATTTACCTCAGTATAGTTTGTTTTAGTAGAGAATTGACCTCAGTATAGTTTGTTTTAGTAGAGAATTGACCTCAGAATAGTTTGTTTTAGTAGATAATTTACCTCAGTATAGTTTGTTGCATTGCAGAATTTCTCTCTCTCTCTCTCTGTTTCTCCCTCCACTTCTCTCTCTCCCTCTCTCTCTCTCTCTGTTTCTCTCTCTCCCTCTCTCTCTCTCTCCCTTTCTATTGCTCGCTCACAATAAACGAGTTTAGTAATGCAAGCTAAATGATCCAGAATATGTAATTTAAATATTTGCACCAGGTTTGGGAAACCGTTTTGTCCATGGGGGCCGCATGTTGTATTTCCTTCGGATTTCAGGCTAATATTTCTAGTTTTAATTGGCGTCAGTGCATAATTTTTTTTTACAAAATTCAGTCCGAGCTCAGTTGGAAAATAAGCAGATGAGTCATTTTTTGTAATTTTGTTTACATTTTATGTGCACATCTTTATTTTAAAATGAGTTTGACAATGTTCACAGTGTGATGATAAAATTTCCTGAGACATTAATGAGAATATCATTCAGACTTTTTTTAAAAATGGATTTATTTTACGAAACATTAATCCAGTTCGCGGAAAGTCTTGCGGGCCGGCATGTGGCCCGCGGGCCATGGGTTGCCTCTCCGATTTACAACAACCTGTTCAAAAGAAGTTATTCTTCTTTAAAGAAGGAAGTGTAAAAGTTTTCCTTTCTTTCGAAAAAAAAAGAAAGTTTTGTTTTAATAATTCAAGAGCCTAGACGCACTTGTGTGTAGCGTGTGTAGTAGGTTCAGTGCGTATAATGTGCATAGTGCGTGGTGTGTATAAAAATTTTTGATTTTAAAGGAGCACTGTGTTGTAGTAACTAAAGTGTTAAGTTAATTTGTGTATATTGAATGTGCTGTTTAGTTTAATTTTAGTTACCGGTAATATGTTTAGTTGCAATCTTTAGTTGCATTTTGAAATTGCAATGTTAAGCTGCTATTGTTAGGCCTACTAAGTTTGTTTAAAATTGTTTATCTACTAATCCTTGGTAAAAAAAAAAAAAAGTTTGTTTTCAATTTTTAGCTTCAGCGTTTATTTACCATGTTTAATTAATAATGAGCAGATCGTTGAAAAGACGAAAACATTAATTTTAAATTAATGCCCGTTAGCTACATGTCATATGACATTTTAGCTACATGTCATATGACATCATACTGGTACTCTTTCCATTTAAGACACGCCATGTCACTGAGCCTGTGCCAGTAAAAGTGGACTCTGTGTCTGATGTTACATTTCTTTAATCAGAAAACTCCCCGATGTTAGGTCACAAAAATTCCGGTTTCTACTACAATCTCCGAGCAGGTCCCAAATATTTTGAGGAAATGGCGCCAGAAACCAGGTTCCGGCGCGCGTGCAAAGAAAAAAAGGTTTTGGTAGAGTGGGTTTTTTTGGGAGGGGGTGGGGTGGTGGTGGAGGGGGGCGACCATATCTCAAGGGTAGAGTATCCGCCTCTGTCTTATTAAGGCCGTCCATTATACGGTAAGGACCGGAATGTCGCCAAAATGTTGAAATGCCAACGTTATATAATGGTTCCACACGAAACCTCATGCCGATGGATCTCAAAGTGATTCTCTGTGAGACGATGGTCTCTTGGCACCAGTAACACGTTCACTGTCAACCTTTGATTTATCCCAACAAAAAATATTCTACATATTTGTGTGGCAATAAGTTTATGCCCATATGCTTTTTAAACATCAACTTCACGTACATTATATTTTTTAGGGTAACACGTCTGTCCCGATTTGAGAAGCACTGTCCAAGACGGACATACGGACATGGCTTTAATCAAGGAAGAGAGTTCTCCTTACAAGAGTTAAGCTAAAGAGAAAAGAAATGTTATTATTTGAGTGTGGGTGGGGGTGAGGGGTGGGGGCGAGGGGGGACAACTGCAACAAGGCACCCTGGTAGACGTCTGCATTAACTCAGCGTTCTAACATCCGGATTGAAATGAACCCTGGGAAGACGAGACTTCCGGTTTCGAAATGTTAAGTTTGGGTCTTCTGTGAGGCAGTTGGCACCACAGTGAAGCCCACCAAAGCCGCTCGGATGATTCTCGGAAAACCCACACGAGCAGTTGGATTATTTGGGATATACAGATGACCCACTTGGATAGTGAAGACAATCACACACATCCACTTGTATGATGTTGACAATCACGTATATCCAATTGGATTTTGTTGAAAATCACACATATTCATTTGGATTATAATGATGATCACACTTACTCACCTGTATAATGTTGACAAGCACACATATCCACATGGGTCATGTTGACAATCACACATTTTCACTTGAATGATGGGAACAATCACACATATCCACTTGAAACATGTTGACAATCACACAAATTCACTTGGATTATAATGACAATTACACATACCCATTTGGATGATTCTGACAATCACACAGAGCCACTTGGATGATGGGAACAATCACACAGATCCACTTGGATCATGTTGACATTCACACAACTCCACTAGGATGATGATGACAATCACACATATCCACCCGGATGATGGGAACAATCACACAGATCCACTTGGATCATGTTGACATTCACACAACTCCACTAGGATGATGATGACAATCACACATATCCACCCGGATGATGGGAACAATCACACAGATCCACTTGGATCATGTTGACATTCACACAACTCCACTAGGATGATGATGATAATCACACATATCCACCCGGATGATGGGAACAATCACACAGATCCACTTGGATCATGTTGACATTCACACAACTCCACTAGGATGATGATGACAATCACACAACTCCACTTGGATCATGTTGACAATCACACAACTCCACTTGGATCATGTTGACATTCACACAACTCCACTAGGATGATGATGACAATCACACATATCCACCCGGATGATGGGAACAATCACACAGATCCACTTGGATCATGTTGACAATCACACAACTCCACTTGGATCATGTTGACAATCACACAACTCCACTTGGATCATGTTGACAATCACACAACTCCACTTGGATCATGTTGACAATCACACAACTCCACTTGGATCATGTTGACATTCACACAACTCCACTAGGATGATGATGACAATCACACATATCCACCCGGATGATGGGAACAATCACACAGATCCACTTGGATCATGTTGACAATCACACAACTCCACTTGGATCATGTTGACAATCACACAACTCCACTTGGATCATGTTGACAATCACACAACTCCACTTGGATCATGTTGACAATCACACAACTCCACTTGGATCATGTTGACATTCACACAACTCCACTAGGATGATGATGACAATCACACATATCCACCCGGATGATGGGAACAATCACACAGATCCACTTGGATCATGTTGACAATCACACAACTCCACTTGGACCATGTTGACAATCACACAACTCCACTTGGATCATGTTGACAATCACACAACTCCACTTGGATCATGTTGACAATCACACAACTCCACTTGGATCATGTTGACAATCACACAACTCCACTAGGATGATGATCCAAAAATAAAATGAAACCAAATAAACACCAAATATTAAATAGTGCAGTAAAATGAATAATTACTATTTTTAAAAAAACGCATTTGCACAATTGAATGAAACGCTGCTACCACTTGTGTCATGTACAGTCTCCAATCACAACTGTCCCATCCCGCACCCACAACTATGACACAGCTATCTCATCCCCCACACACAGCTATGAAACAGCTGTTCCCATCCCCCACACACAGCTATGAAACAGCTGTTCCCATTCCACATACACAGCTATAACCCAACTGTTCCATCCAACACCCTCAGCTATAACACAGCTATCCCATCCCATACCCATAACTATAACACAACTATCATATCACACTTCCACAGCCATGACACATTATTCAAACCCACACCCATAGCTATCCCATCCCACACACACAGCTATAAAACAGCCATCCCATCCCACGCACCCATGGCTATAACACAGCTATACCATCCCACGCCCACATCTGTAGCACGGCTATACCGTCCCATCTACCTTAAAGTTTTGTACTTCAACAGCATATTTAAGATTTAAAAAAAAAGTGTGGTTGGTGGTTGGGGGGGGGGGAGGGGGGAGTTTTAAATTGATTTCTTTACTTTTAGCCCCTGATGTCACACGAGAAAGGGATTGTGGGATAATTACTGAGGACTAATACCCCGTCCACTAATGTAGCCAGCAGATTCTTTGGAACATTTTTTTTCGTTGGTAGTTTTCTCTAAAGGCCATTCTTTTGTGTGGTGATGACATAAGATTTAGCTCATGATGTGGGGGTGGGGGTGGGGGATAACCGACCAGTGGACAAGTCTTTAGATAAGACGAAAGGAAAGAGGAGGGTGTGGTTTACAAGTGTGGCAGAACATCTAGATGTCAAGTGATGCCACTTTGTGGTAGCACATCTAGATGTCAAGTGACACCACTCTGTGGTAGCACATCTAGATGTCAAGTGACACCACTCTGTGGTTGCACATCTGGATGTCAAGTGACACCACTCTGTGGTTGCACATCTGGATGTCAAGTGACACCACTCTGTGGTTGCACATCTGGATGTCAAGTGACACCACTCTGTGGTAGCACATCTGGATGTCAAGTGACGCCACTCTGTGGTAGCACATCTGGATGTCAAGTGACGCCACTCTGTGGTAGCACATCTGGATGTCAAGTGACGCCACTCTGTGGTAGCACATCTGGATGTCAAGTGACGCCAATCTGTGGTTGTACATCTAGATATCAAGTGATGCCACTATGTGGTAGCACATCTGGATGTCAAGTGACGCCACTCTGTGGTAGCACATCTGGATGTCAAGTGACGCCACTCTGTGGTAGCACATCTGGATGTCAAGTGACGCCAATCTGTGGTTGTACATCTAGATGTCAAGTGATGCCACTCTGTGGTAGCACATCTGGATGTCAAGTGACACCGCTCTGTGGGAGTACATCTGGATGTCAAGTGACACCACTCTGTGGTTGCACATCTGGATGTCAAGTGACGCCACTCTGTGGTAGCACATCTGGATGTCAAGTGACGCCAATCTGTGGTTGTACATCTAGATGTCAAGTGATGCCACTCTGTGGTAGCACATCTGGATGTCAAGTGACACCGCTCTGTGGGAGTACATCTGGATGTCAAGTGACACCACTCTGTGGTTGCACATCTGGATGTCAAGTGACACCACTCTGTGGTTGCACATCTGGATGTCAAGTGACACCACTCTGTGGTTGCACATCTGGATGTCAAGTGACACCACTCTGTGGTAGCACATCTGGATGTCAAGTGACGCCACTCTGTGGTAGCACATCTGGATGTCAAGTGACGCCACTCTGTGGTAGCACATCTGGATGTCAAGTGACGCCACTCTGTGGTTGTACATCTAGATGTCAAGTGACACCACTCTGTGGTAGTACATCTGGATGTCAAGTGACACCACTCTGTGGTTGCACATCTGGATGTCAAGTGACGCCACTGAAAATGTTTTGTTAAACACCTTCTGTCCGGGTCGCAGTGACACGGATATTTTTCAATAGTTGTTCGTATTACATTAGTGACTTGGGAAACCCAACACTGGCCCAGTTATATAAAATAGATTACACACATCACTGGTACATTTTTAAGATAGATTAAAACCATCATTGGTACAGTTATAAGATAGATTACACTTATCACGGGTACAGTTATAAGATAGATTAAACTCATTACTGGTACAGTTATAAGATAGATTAAACTCATCATTGGTACAGTTATAAGATAGATTAAAACCATCATTGGTACAGTCATAAGATAGATGAAACTCATCACTGGTACAGTTATAAGATAGATTGCACAAATCACTGGTACAGTTATAAGATAGAGTACACATATCACTGTTATAATAGTACAGGTACAAACATTTTAATATTAATCCTTTACTGAGTTCCATCTCGGACATATCTTTCATGTCATAGGTACTATTTCGTCCGCAATGTCTTGTAAGCTTCCAGAACCCCACTATATTGTAACCTCATCGAATAACACCATCCTCTAGTATCATATCACAATACCACCCTATAGCATCATACCACAATATCACCCAGTAGAGCAGCGGTTCTCAACCTGTGGGTCGCGACCCTTTTGGGGGGGTCGAATGACCCTTTCTCAGGGGTCGCCTAAGACTATCGGAAAACACATATACTTTACAGTTATGAAGTAGCAATGAAAATGGTTTTATGGTTGTGGGTCGCCACAACATGAGGAACTGTATTAAAGGGCCACGGCATTAGGCTGGCTGAGAACCACTGCAGCAGAGCAAAGAAGAAAAATTCATTTGGACATAATATATTGCAGGACATAATATATTGCAGGACATAGTATATTGCAGGACATAGTATGTTGCAGGACATGTTATATTGCGGGGCATAATATATTGCAGGACATAATATATTACAGGACATAATATATTGCAGGACATAGTATGTTGCAGGACATAATATATTGCAGGACAAAGTATATTTCAGGACATAATATATTGCAGGACATAATATATTGCACGATATGGTATATTGCAGGACATAATATATTGCACGATATAGTATATTGCAGGACACAATATATTGCAGGACATAGTATATTGCAGGACATTATATTGCAGGACATTATATTGCAGGGTTATGTTGTGTTGAATGTTATGCTACAAAGCTATGTTCCAAGGGTATGTTCTAATGCTATGCTCAATTGTTATGTCCCGATTTCGTGTTGGTCAGTGGCAAGGTTGATATGACGAAATAAGATCAACACAACTGGGAAACAAAGAATCTAAATGACGGAGTATACGTTGGAGAAAACGCATACAGGACTGCCTAATACAGGACTGCCTAATACAGGACTGCCTTATACAGGACTGCCTAATACAGGACTGCCAAATACAGGACTGCCTAATACAGGATTGCCTAATACAGGACTGCCTAATACAGGACTGCCTAATACAGGACTGCCTAATACAGGACTGCCTAATACAGGACTGCCTAATACAGGACTGCCTAATACAGGACTGCCTAATACAGGACTGCCTAATACAGGACTGCCTAATACAGGACTGCCTAATACAGGACTGCCTAAAAAAAAAAGTTGCCCCGTCCTGAGTGATCTAATTCCATTCTCTGATTTGGACGGGACTGAGGGGTCACGTGACGGAGATGGGATTTACCCCAGACAAGATAGGACCCGGGCCAGGAGATGGATTAGGGTCTAGGGACGAGGGACTGTTAAGTTAGAAGTTTTTTTTTTGGATATTATTTAAGGAAGAAGGTGGAGAAAAGAAAGGACGCGCTGGAAGAAGAGTTATTATCAGACCGACTCGTGGATGGCCTCAAGGAGCAGGCCCGTCACGGCGCGATGATGGCTTGCCGATTGGTCAAAGCTAATTTGTGGGCCACCTGAGGACTGGGCGAAGGGGGGGTGTAAGTGGGTGAGCTAGGCATATTGGAGGTTGGGTTAGGGATATTGGATGTTGAGTTGGGGATATTGGAGGGTGGGTTAGGGGTATTGGAGAGTGAGTTAAGGGTTTTGGAGGAAGAGTTAAGGATATTGGAGGGTGAGTTAGGGAAATTTTGGATGAGTTAGGGACACTGGAGGATGAGTTTGGGATATTGGAGGGTGAGTTAAAGATGTTTTAGGGTGAATTAAGGATATTGAAGTTTGGGTTAGGGTTATTGGAGGTTGAGTTAAGGATATTGGATGATGAGTTAGGGATATTGGAAGGTGAGTTTGGGATATTGGAGAGTGAGTTAGGGATATAAGAGAGTGAGTTAGGGATATTGAAGGTTGGTTTAGGGATATTGGAGGTTGAGTTAGGGATGTAGAAGACGGATGTTGGATATATGAGAGTTACTTGGTGATATGCGATGGTGAGCTAATGATAATCGACATTGAAGTGAGAGACAGGTGATGTGAGCTTGGGTCATACAAGGGTGATTTAGGGATACTGGGTGGTGAGTTGGGGATATATGAGGATGAGCTAGGGATATTGGGTGAGGTGGGGATATAGGTTGGTGAGCTAGGGTTATTATAGGATGACCTAAGGATAAAGTGTGATGTGGACTTTAAGAGGGTAAATTTGGGATATAGGGGGGCGAGCTTGACATATATATTGGTCAGAAAATATAATTGGTGGGCTGAGATATGTTATTGGTGGGCTGAGATATGATATTGGTGGGCTGGGATTTGTTGATTTTTAAAATACAAAAGAATTAACATAAGGAAACAAGGCAATGAGACAAGGCGGGAAATGAATATAAGTAGCCAGTGTGTTTGTCGGCTGCTCTCAATGTATTTAGTGGCGTGCCCCGCCCCATGATTCCTTGCTAGGGTGCCCCGCACCGTGATTCCCTGTTAGGGTGCCCCGCCCCGTGATTCCCTGTTAGGGTGCCCCGCCCCGTGATTCCTTGTTAGGGTGCCCCGCCCCGTGATTCCTTGTTAGGGTGCCCCGCCCCGTGATTCCTTGTTAGGGTGCCCCGCCCCGTGATTCCTTGTTAGGAGTACTACTACATGATCAACAACGAGTATTAAGACCATAAGTTTTAAAACCCGGAGGGAGGTGGGGTGGGTGGGGTGGGTGTTGGCCGTAGGTGGCGACTGTAATCGACCGATCAATATTAATAGTTATATGTTGTTACAAGCTTGACTTACCTTTGCATGCATTTTTTATTATTATGACTGGAAATAACCCACGAAACGATAGCGGCGGTAATGGGCGATCTTCCCATCTACTAAAGTTACTTTGACGTTACTTTGACGTTACTTTGACGTTACTTTGACGTTACTTTGACGTTACTTTGACGTTACTTTGACGTTACTGTGACGTTACTTTGACGTTACTTTGACGTTATTTTGACGTAAGATGTATTCAAGTAACTCACTTTACAAAAATCGCATTTAGTGCTATATTCTGGTGATTTCATTGAGAATACTGTGCGTCAGTGAGAAGGCTGTGCGTCAGTGAGAAGGCTGTGCGTCAGTGAGAAGGCTGTGTGTTGGTGAGAAGGTTGTGTGTTGGTGAGAAGGTTGTGTTTTGGTGAGAAGGTTGTGTGTTGGTGAGAAGGCTGTGTATCAGTGAGAAGGCTGTGTATCAGTGAGAAGGTTGTGTGTCAGTGAGTAGGCTGTGTATCAGTGAGAAGGTTGTGTATCAGTGAGAAGGCTGTGTATCAGTGAGAAGGCTGTGTGTCGGTGAGAAGGTTGTGTGTTGGTGAGAAGGATGTGTGTCAGTGAGAAGGCTGTGTGTCAGTGAGAAGGCTGTGTGTCAGTGAAAATGTTGTGTGTCAGTGAGAAGGCTGTGCGTCAATGAGAAGGCTGTGCGTCAATGAGAAGGCTGTGTGTCAGTGAGAAGGCTGTGCGTCAGTGAGAAGGCTGTGTGTCAGTGAGAAGGCTGTGCGTCAGTGAGAAGGCTGTGTGTCAGTGAGAATTTAGAGCCTACTTCTTTCTTGCTACATCCAAAATTTTTACATAGTTACATAGAGTTACATAGTTACAGGGGTCAGAACCGGTAATGGGCCATTTCAAATAGACTCATTTTCCACGATTGCCATGTATTCTTGAAAGAAAAAAAAGCTGGTTTGGGGAGGGGGGGGGAGTCTGTTTAAAAACCCACTGAAGTTGAAAGACAGCAGACATCTTTGCTGAAGACCGCTGACATCTTTGCTGAATACACCTTGTATTGACATATCCCTTTCAACCACTGAAATTAAACACAGCAGACTGCCATCCATTTAAACACTTCCATCCATCTAAACACTTCCATCTGTCTAAACACTGCCATCCATCTAAACACTTCCATCTGTCTAAACACTTCCATCTGTCTAAACACTTCCATCTGTCTAAACACTTCCATCTATCTAAACATCTTGGTTCACAGGGTCCTTCCGTGGGTAATTGGGCAAGACCTAAAGTCTGTGTGCCATCCTACTGATGTACTATTCATGTTCTATTGATGTCCTATTGGGGCTATATTGATGTTCTATGGATATCCTATTGATATACTAGTAATGTCCTTTTGGGGCCATATTGATGCTCTATTGATGTTCTATTGGGGCCACATTGAGTTTCTATTGATGTTCTATTGGGGCCACATAGATGTCCTATTGATTTCTTACTGTTGTCTTAATAATTATCTATCGATGTCTTACTGATGTCCCATTGTTGTCCTACTTTTGTCCTCCTCTTACAACGACCTGTACAAGAGAGAAACTAATACCAGTGTAAAATTATATTCCGATTACATCAAATCATAAAGCTACCTCATTATACAATAATAATTACCGCCTTCTCCCTCAATGTCGTCACCCCCCCCCCCCCCCCCCCCCACACACACAAATTTAAAAAATCCCATAAATTCCATCCGGCACCTTCCTGAGACCTCCATTCTGCCATGAATACCCCAGTCCTAATAGTTCCATTAAAAATTGGAGTAGACTTCCTGGAAGACGTTGGTCGTGTCCCCTGGTTACTATTTGACAATGTAATAACTCCATCTTGTCGCCACTGTATGATGATAATTGTCTCTGTCACCGCGATCACAACCTACTGCAGGATGCGGCTTGCAACAACGGCTCTCCATTGCACCTTTCGGCCATAGAGGAAAAAGGAAAAAAAAAAGGGGGGAAATGCCGGAGCTGATTGAATTTTTCATGAGCACTAACTCGACGGATCCTCGGCCGCCCGGAGACGAGTCATCTCCCCTAGTATAGGAAATAAGATTTCTTTCAAACTTTTAAAAAAATATTTTTAAAAAAAACTAGGAAGTGCAGGGGTGGTTGGAAGGGGGGGGGGGGGTTATGGGTGGTGTGGGGGGGGGGGGGAGGGGTGAATGGGGTGATTGTTTGAGAGTGGTCGACACATTTAAATTATGTGACCGCGACGGAAAGGATTGGTGGAGTTTTACTCAAAGATAATGTTAAATTCTGGGATTGCAGGTTAATTTATGGTATTATCCCGCCATTAACTGCAAACTCTTATTTCTCTGATGGGGTGTAACATTATGTGTGTGGGCACAAGGTGTGTGTGGACACAAGTTGAGTGGGGACACAATGTGTGTGCGGACACAAGATGCATGCATGTGGACAAAAGGTGCATGTGTGTGGACACAAGGTGCATGCGTGTAGACACAAGGTGCATGTGTGTGGACACAAGGTGCATGCTTGTGGACACAAGGTGCATGTGTGTGTGGACACAAGGTGCATGCGTGTGGACAAAAGGTGCATGTGTGTGGACACAAGGTGCATGCGTGTAGTTACAAGGTGCATGCGTGTAGTTACAAGGTGCATGCGTGTAGTTACAAGGTGCATGCGTTTGGACACAAGGTGCATGCGTGTGGACACAAGGTGCATGCGTGTGGATACAAGGTGCATGCGTGTGGACACAAGGTGCATGCGTGTGGATACAAGGTGCATGCGTGTGGACACAAGGTGCATGCGTGTGGACACAAGGTGCATGCGTGTAGTTACAAGGTGCATGCGTGTGGACACAAGGTGCATGCGTGTGGACACAAGGTGCATGCGTGTGGACACAAGGTGCATGCGTGTGGACACAAGGTGCATGCGTGTGGACACAAGGTGCATGCGTGTGGATACAAGGTGCATGCGTGTGGACAATAGGACCGGGGGGGGGGGGGTAAATAACAGAGGGAACTAACATATTCAACGTTATTCTTTAATGTGTCAATGTAGATTAAGTTTTGTCTGGAAGTGGCAGACTTTAAGTTTGACATGTCAGATGGCAGTTGAGATGACGTATCCACAGTCACGTCAGTCCTCGTGACCGCGGGCCCGAAATTGGCACAGTCGGTCCATAGTGACACATCAGTAGTCACCCGATTTAAGAATATCCTCCAATTCTCGGATGGCGTACCATCTGACAGCGCCATAGACCAGGCCTGCACAACTCAAAATGTAAGGCGGGCCTGCACAACTCAAAATGTAAGGCGGGCCTGCACAACTCAATATGTAAGGCGGGCCTGCACAACTCAAAATGTAAGGCAGGCCTGCACAACTCAAAATGTAAGGCGGGCCTGCACAACTCAATATGTAAGGCGGGCCTGCACAACTCAAAATGTAAGGCGGGCCTGCACAACTCAAAATGTAAGGCGGGCCTGCACAACTCAAAATGTAAGGCAGGCCTGCACAACTCAAAATGTAAGGCGGGCCTGCACAACTCAATATGTAAGGCGGGCCTGCACAACTCAATATGTAAGGTGGGCCTGCACAACTCAAAATGTAAGGCGGGCCTGCACAACTCAAAATGTAAGGCAGCATGCACAACTCAATATGTCAGGCAGGCCTGCACAACTCAACAGGGAAGGCGGGCCTGCACAACTCAATATGTAAGGCGGGCCTGCACAACTCAATATGTAAGGCGGGCCTGCACAACTCAATATGTAAGGCAGGCCTGCACAACTCAAAATGTAATACTTTATGAAAAACTTGCGCGGGCAGAAAGAAAATAGGACAGGAGGGAAAGATATTAAGAACATTTTATAAAAAAGAATATTTCGTTACTTCGCGGGCCGCAAAGTGGGTGCTGGTGGGTCGCATGTGGCCCGCGGGCCGTGTGCTGTGCAGCACAATGGAAACTATAGTAAACTCTCACAGCCAAAGTGGCTGAATGTCTTGTTATAGCATACCTGATAGAGAACATATCGTTGCTGCTAAAAAGGTCTATTATTAATATCAATTTTTTTGGTCTAAAACAAGGTTTGCTTAAAATATTGACTTGACTTTTCCATCTTAACAAGACCCATGTCACATGACTATAAAAGGCCTACAAGGGTGGGGGGTGGGGGGAGACAAGCTCGGCTAACTGCATGTGATTGGTGGAGAGATAGTAATGTAGTAGAACCATCGCACCCCTGACTGACCACTCACACGGTCCGAGACTGATCGATAAAGAGGCAAGGACTTAATGATGGGGAAGTTTAGGCAGGCCAGGAGACGATTTTTTTGGTCCCCGTCCAAGAAACTCGTCCCACGTGCACCAGAGTCCGGCCATGAATCTCATTAGTATTGGTCAGGTTAGGACTGGAATCGATGGGCAGGCCGGGAGAAAACCCAGCTTAGTGGAAAGAGTGGACCTAAGGGTGGAGAGGGGGGTGGGTGGCTGGGAGGGGATAAAAATGAGAAATGCGGGGTGGGTGGTTGGGGTGGGGAAGTGACATCTGCAAAGTGGACGAATCAAAGGAATTGTTATTTTGGAGTAAGAGCTTGGTAAATTCCTACTGAAGAAAAATAGTATATATATAATCTTTTGTAAAAAAGATTGGCTAGTGGTTGAGGTGGCTAGAGGTGGTTAAGATGGCTAGGGTGGTTGAGATGGATAGGGGTGGTTGAGATGGTTAGGGGTGGTTGAGATGGCTAGGGGTGGTTGAGATGGCTAGGGTGGTTGAGATGGCTAGGGTGGTTGAGATGGCTAGGGGTGGTTGAGATGGCTAGGGGTGGTTGAGGGGGCTATGGGTTGTTGCTTCCCCACTGTCCGTGAAAATAATAAAATAGAATTTTTACAGATAGAGAAGGGGGGGGGGTGAATGTATTTAAACGGGTTGGCGGAGTTTGGTGAGTTTAAGGGTGGTAGTCGGTTTAGGGGTGGTTGTCTAGGTTGAGGTTGGAAGGTGAGATTAGGATGTTTTGAGATAATAGTGGTTGGTGAGATAATGGTGGTTGATGAGATAATGGTGGTTTATGAGATAATGGTGATTGATGAGATAATGGTGGTTGATGAGATAATGGTGGTTGATGAGATAATGGTGATTGATGAGATAATGGTGGTTGATGAGATAATGGTGGTTGATGAGATAATGGTGGTTGATGAGATGATGGTGGTTGATGAGATAATGGTGGTTGATGAGATAATGGTGGTTGATGAGATATGGTGGTTGATGAGATAATGGTGGTTGATGAGATAATGGTGGTTGATGAGATAATGGTGGTTGATGAGATAATGGTGGTTGATGAGATAATGGTGGTTGATGAGATAATGGTGGTTGATGAGATAATGGTGGTTGATGAGATAATTGTGGTTGATGAGATGATGGTGTTTTGGGAGATATCGGTTTATGGGGAGATAATGGTGGTTGGGGAGATCAGCGTGGTTGGTGAGATAATGGTGGTTAGTAAGGGTATGGGCTGTTAGTGAGGTTATGGGTTGTTGGTGAGGTTATGGGTTCTTAAGTGATGTAATTTACAGTTATGAATTAAAATGGGTGAAACGAAAAAAGGTGAAGAATAAAAGAAGAAGCAACGAATTGGAAGAACTGACAGTGGAAAGTAGAAGACAGAAGATGGAGGATATGAAACCTCGAGCTGGGAGGGTAGGGGTAGGTTGGGGCCAGCTGCGGGGGACTGGCTAGGGGCTTGTGATGTTGTTTTTTTCTTCCTCTCCGCGAAAGCTCATTTAGGTCGGCAGCTCTAGTGCATTAGTGTCCACCTCCAAGACCAGCCAGTAGCCGATCAATACGGGACTGACGGACTGGCTAGTTCGGGTCTTCTAGACAGGCCCACAATATTTCCTATGCAGAGAACGTCGTCAGAAGATTGTATAATGATGTTAAGTTGCTTGGCGCCCCCAACCCGCCCCACCCCCTCACTAAGAACCAAAAGCTTGGCGCCCCAACCCGCACCCCCACCTAGAAACCCAAATGTAATCCGTGCAGGCACCCGACAAAAAACGAAAAGGGGGGGGGGGGAGTTTATTCACAAACAAAATGTTGTCACAATTCCTTCAGTCATTTATAAATTCAGTTCATTCAAGCATTCCTAAAGTTAATAAATTCAAGCATTCCAAAAGTCAGTTCATTCAAGCATTCCTAAAGTCGGTAAATTCAGGCATTCCTAAAGTCGGTAAATTCAGGCATTCCTAAAGTGGGTAAATTCAGGCAATCCTAAAGTCGGTAAATTCAGGCATTCCTAAAGTCGGTAAATTCAGACATTCCTAAAGTCGGTAAATTCAGGCATTCCTAAAGTCGGTAAATTCAGACATTCCTAAAGTCGGTAAATTCAGGCATTCCTAAAGTCGGTAAATGCAGGCAATCCTAAAGTCATTCTTTCAATATAAACCAGTTTCCAAAAATGTATTGCCATAGATTGAATCAAGAACAGCCGTGAAATGAATATCCAGTGCTTTTAATGGTGGGTTGATATGACATACGTTCAGGATATTTATGGATATTTACAGATAGTGGATTGATAAGTATCGATTGTGAATATATTTTCAACTCAAATTTGCAATTGTGTAAATTGTTCAAATGATCAAATATTTGAATCAATCTCTTTCTTTGATGGTGTTTGTAATGTGGCGCTGATTCGATAACATTGATAAATTGTGTAGAAAACAACACACTTCTTAGTACGATATGTGTTGTCTTTCCATAACACACAACAAACAGACATCACCAGTGGCGTAGGAAGGGGGGGGGGTGTGGGTCTTTTATGCAGTTGCGGCATTCACAAATAAATGCATTTTTGTTCGTGGAGAGGGAGCGGCAAAATCCTACTCTACTATTACATGAAACACACATAACACAACAAGCACACACAATACAACAAACACACATAATACAACAAACACACAGAATACTACTCAAGCACACCCGTCTCTAAAACAACTCCAAATGTCTTTTGAGCACGCAATCACAGTAAGACATTAACCAAAAACCAACGGTCTCATGCGCATCTCATGGGGTACGGTTGTGCTGATGGGGCGAGGCTCAGCACCCGACCAGTCACGTGGTCTCGTCCTACTCACCAGAACCATTGTCCAGTCACCCGGCAGTAGATGGTCAGCCCCGGTCCATCCCGGCATTGGTCAGTGCGGGGATCAATAAAGACGTGGGACAGAGCTGTTGAGTCACTCGTGGGACCTGCTCCTCGGACATAACAGGTTCGGACAAATTCGGTGCAGGGTCTTGGACTAGTGACCAATAGTCTCCTAGTCCGCTTGACCAATGAGATGAAGGACGCGAGTTAGACGGCCCACTGAGGGTGGGTGGGTAGGGGGTGTCAATCTTTTCAGTTGGCTGGTCACCTCATCAACAAATGTAAAACAGTTTTTACTTATCATGTGGGTTGTACAGATGGAGTGTGTAAGAGGGCGTTATTTATTGGTGTCTATCGGGGAGCAGAGTCTACATCTGATAGAGTTACATGTTGAGGGGTTCATTAGACTGGTGGTAGAAACAATGTCTCAGGCAGCGGTCGTGTCATGCAGGGCACAACTAGAGGAGGGAGAATCAGAGGAAGACATAGAAAAAGATGGGAAGATAACATCAAAGAGTGGACGGGACTAAAACTAGACGATGCTATGCGTAGTGCAGAAGACACAGGGGAATGGAGAAGGATAGTTTTCATGTCAGCTGTGGCGCCCCAACGGTCCAAAGACTAAGGGACATGATGATGATGATGAGAAACAATGTTTCTAGCAGAGAACGTATTAGCGTTAAAGTTAAGTCTTAAGGTAGATGCACTGTCAGTGTTAAAGTCTTCATGTGGCAGAGATCATGTCTCATGTCAGTGTTAAAGTGTTCGGTTCTCTGTCGTTTTAATGTCAGTGCTCCCAGGTAGTGACCACGTGACTTTTTTCGTTTTCAACATATAATGGCCACATGTTTTACCGAATTATATAACGCCCCATTTTCTAGCGATATTTAACCCCCCCCCCCCTTACACACACACAATGCGTTTTTGCCCACGTACCCAACCTAACGTTGACAATTCTATGAAATCTCCGGTATTACAAACAAAATATAAATTAATTTTTTTATCTGTTCTTACATACTATATTTTTCCTTGATATATTTCTTGATTATATCTTTTATGTAGCTTGAGTATGTCCTTGTATATTATGTCCTGTTTGTTATTTGTCCTCTTGTATGTCCTGCTGTATGTCCTGCTATATGTCCTTTTATATGTCCTGTATACGTGCTTGTGTATGTCTTAATGGCTTATTGTGGTGATGTCCGAGTACCAGGTTCGGTTTGGTTTCAGACGTACATGCCAAACACAGCATGGTCCGTCCGATGACGTCACCGCGCGAGCCATAACGTGGCGATCGTGCTGTCCATATAATCAATAACCTCATCCTGAGCCGCGGCCGTCGTAAACTAAAACATGTTGACCGTCCACTGGTCACATAACTGTATTGTACTCGGCCGTCCATCAATAAACCACGCTGAGCTGGGCCGTCCATTAGTAAATTCCACGGTGTGTAACCGTCTATTAGACAACTACCGTGTGTCTGACCGTCCATTAGTGTCCAAGATGATGGACGACCAATAAGTGGCCACGTTCCACCTAGTGCGTCCTCATGTGGCATGACTAGGTCGTCTGCTAGTTTATTACAGTGGTTGGGGGGGGGGGGGTGTCCGACTCTTTTCTTTTAATTCACAGCAATGGCTGGGAGGTGGGAGGTGAAGTAATGGGTTGAGAGGGTACGGGTAAGGGGTGGCGAGATGAGGGTGAGGGGTGGATGGGAGAGATGATAGGGAGGGTATCGGTGGAGATGTTCAATTTACAAGCCCTATTTAATTTTTTAGAAAGAAACAACAATGGGTATGTGATATCATGTGACTGAACGTTAGAACTTTTTTAAATTTGTGTCCTAACTGAAAGAATAATCAACAAACAGCCACAATAATCAAGTACCAGCCACAACCATTCAACAACCAGTCACAACCATTCAACTACCAGCCACAACCATTCAACAACCAGACACAACCATTCAACAACCAGACACAACCATTCAACAACCAGCCGCAACCATTCAACAACCAGACACAACCATTCAACAACCAGCCACAACCATTCAACAACCAGACACAACCATTCAACAACCAGCCACAGCCATTCAACAACCAGACACAACCATTCAACAACCAGCCACAGCCATTCAACAACCAGACACAACCATTCAACAACCAGCCACAGCCATTCAACAACCAGACACAACCATTCAACAACCAGCCACAGCCATTCAACAACCAGACACAACCATTCAACAACCAGACACAACCATTCAACAACCAGCCACAGCCATTCAACAACCAGACACAACCATTCAACAACCAGCCACAGCCATTCAACAACCAGACACAACCATTCAACAACCAGACACAGCCATTCAACAACCAGACACAACCATTCAACAACCAGCCACAGCCATTCAACAACCAGCCACAGCCATTCAACAACCAGACACAACCATTCAACAACCAGACACAACCATTCAACAACCAGACACAACCATTCAAGCGAGGAACATGACATTTCTTAGGTTACCATTTTAAATGACGAAAACTTCAAGTAAAAAAGAATTTTCAGAAATATCAACCCGGCCCTGCGGTCCCCCGACTCGGCCCTGCGGTCCCCCGACTCGGCCCTGCGGTCCCCCGACTCAGCCCTGCGGTCCCCCGACTCGGCCCTGCGGTCCCCCGACTCGGCCCTGCGGTCCCCCGACTCGGCCCTGCGGTCCCCCGACTCGGCCCTGCGGTCCCCCGACTCGGCCCTGCGGTCCCCCGACTCGGCCCTGCGGTCCCCCGACTCGGCCATGCGGTCCCCCCGACTCGGCCCTGCGGTCCCCCGACCCCGCCCTAAGGTGCCCCCCAACCCACTCAATGAACCCTAAGGGGGTGTGAAATTTTGAAGTGAAAGACAATATCTTAAAACCACTTTTGTTACAGAGGTCAACATTGTTATTGAGATTTTCTACATTTAAATTATTATATTATTTTTTTAGTGTTTTCAGACAATACAGCTCAAATATTCCGATTTGCCTTTTGCCTGTATGTTCCATTTTTTAAAATCCACACGGTCCTCTCCATGGATACCACGTGGTCATTACGCATGCGCAATCGAAATCTCGTGGGTCATCTCTACATAATTTGGCTCTCGACAACTACATGACGTCATCACGATTTATCATTTTACCAGCGCTTCTTGTATAACTGTAGGCTGGGCCAATGCTGTCTTGTATAACTGTAGGCTGGGCCAATGCTGTCTTGTATAACTGTAGGCTGCGCCATTGCTGTCTTGTGTAACTGTATAGGCCAGGTCAATGATGTCTTGTGTAACTGTAGGCAAGGTCAATGCTGTATTGTATAACTTTAGGCTAGGTCAATTCTGTCTTGTATAACTCTAGGCTAGGTCATTGTTGTCTTGTATAACTGTAGGCTAGGTAATTAATGTCTTGTATAACTGTCTAGCCTATTGTGTAACTTTAGGGTAAGTCATTGCTAGCCATTTGCAAGTATTAATTTAATGAATTGCACGTTTAATGAAACTATTAGCTAGATTCACGGTAAATTATTTGATGTAAATATTAAATATATTAATAGTAAATTATTTGTTATAAATACTTGCAGAGGGGATTGCAAATTATTTAATCAAAATTCCGTCATGAGGCCAATGAGTCACTAACTCCTTCAGAAAACCAATGAGTCACTAACTATTTCAGAAAAACAATAGAATTATTTAGAAACTCAATTTATTCATTTTCCAAGAAAAACCTTTAAAATACTACATATAATATAGTCCTGCAAAAGTATAGTACATAATATAGTACATATAATGTAGGACGTATACTATAGTACAAATAATATACCACATAAAGTACATATAACATACTACATATAATATAGACTTATAATAATAATATAGCCCGGCACAAATATAGTACATATAATATATTCCGGCACAGATATTAGTTCATATAATATAGTACATATAATACAGTCCCGTACAAATATAGTACATCTTATAGTCCGGCGCAGATATTAGTACATATAAAGTTGAACGCCTCAAATGTTGTACATAAACGTGATGCATTACTGGCATTACAAAAAAACTAAATAAAACGACCATTCGATTCTAACTCTAAAATGGCACAGCCACAGTCCTCTCCCCCCAATACAGTATTGCCTACAACATAGCTTCGTAATTCCCCAACTCCACCCTTCCATTACATTGACTAGTACTGCGAGTGTTCCACAGTAAGCAAGAGACAGGACCGTGAGGACGACTGGCTGGCCAGAAGGGGAAAAGGGATTTAATTTTCATGGGGAAGGGGGGGGAAAATGGCCAAGCTACAGGATTACCGCCCGTGATATCCCGAGAGAAAGAAGCTTTGCAAAAGTCGGATTTAGTCTCGAGGGCGGTACCCGAAGCTCTAGATTCTCTCTCGGAGAAATTCCCATTAGCCGAGATAGGACCATATCTTATGTAACACAATATCCGGGGCGGCAGACGGGTGCATTTTCAGGGGAGAGAAGAAAAATAGTAGGACTGTTAAAAAAAAAAGGATTTTGGGGGGGGGGGGGGGGAGAGGTGACAAGAACGGGTGACAAAATGGCCGCATCAAGCGTGGAATGTGGCCAGATTTCCTACAAACCATGAACACAGACACATGATGACATCACAGATAGGACGTTTGACTGTCTCTCCAAATGTGAGTTTGAGTATGCACCAACTTTGGCAGACGATTCATTGAAAGTATGCACCAACTTTGGCAGACGATTCATGGAAAGTATGCACCAACTTTGGCAGACGATTCATTGAAAGTATGCACCAACTTTGGCAGACGATTCATGGAAAGTATGCACCAACTTTGGCAGACGATTCATTGAAAGTATGCACCAACTTTGGCAGACGATTCATTGAAAGTATGGACCAACTTTGGCAGACGATTCATTCGGAATTTTGACGTGTTTACAGTAAACTGAAAACGAATTAAAAAAAAAATGTAAGACATATTTAACGATTCGACTTTCTGTCACGTGACGTGGTCCATTGTGTCACGTGGTCTGTCATGTGACGTGTTCCATTGTGTCACGTGGTATGTCATGGGACGTGGTCCATTGCGTCACGTGGTCTGTCATGTGACATGGTCCATTGTGGTCTCTAGTGTCCCGTGGTCTACAATGTCACGTGATCAGAATTATTTCTTTTAAGATGGACGCAGATGGGCATCAACAACACAACACAACACAACACTGCATAACACAACACTGCACAACACAACACTGCACAACACAACACTGCACAACACAACACAACACAACATAACACTGCACAACACCCACGACTAAGGATTCGTTTAAGTACCCCCACCCCTCATGTGGGACCGGGTTGTGTGTATGTGACGGGAGTATGTCCGGGGGGGGGGGGGAATGTCGTCGAAAAGTGCAATCAAAAAGTAGCGTGACCTTCACGGAAATATCTCATTCTCATCTGCTCTCGTTCTATTTTTAGATTTACGGAAAACAGGGTGAATATTTTTTCCGTGTCAATAGACAATAGTGAAAAAAAATATGTGTGGAAATAGACGTTAGCCAACCAGGAAGCCCAGTTGGTGGTGTCCAGGCTTTGCTATATCGGTCAGGATTAAGTCAAGCTCAAAATAGTCCTCAGAAAAACATGGGGCTGATTTCCCCAACGGGTGGTATTGGGGGGCATGGAGACCCAGGGATGGGGCAGTGAAGGGATTCTGGGAGGTGGATGACCTGCTACCTACGTCCAGCTAATGTTATACCATATCATTCTGGGAGGTGGGTGACCTGCTACCTACGTCCAGCTAATGTTATACCATATCATTCTGAGAGGTGGATGACCTGCTACCTACGTCCAGCTAATGTTATATAACCATATCATTCTGGGAAGTGGATGACCTGCTACCTACATCCAGCTAATGTTATACCATATCATTCTGGGAGGTGGATGACCTGCTACCTACGTCCAGCTAATGTTAGCCCATATCATTCTGGGAGGTGGGTGACCTGCTGCCTACGTCCATCTAATGTTATCCCATATCATTCTGGGTGGTGTGCGACCTGCTGCCTACGTCCAGCTAATGTTATCCCATATCATTCTGGGAGGTGGGTGACCTGCTGCCTACGTCCAGCTAATGTTATCCCATATCATTCTGGGAGGTGTGCGACCTGCTGCCTACGTCCAGCTAATGTTATCCCATATCATTCTGGGAGGTGGGTGACCTGCTGCCTACGTCCAGCTAATGTTATACCATATCATTCTGGGAGGTGGGTTACAGGCTGCCTACGTCCAGCTAATGTTATCCCATATCATTCTGGGAGGTGGGTGACCTGCTGCAAACGACCAGCCTATATTATACCATATCATTCACATCCGAATAGCATTAATCAAAATGTACACGGACACGCAGCGCCCCCTTTCGGACCCGGGACACATTAAACTCAATGCTATTCGGATGTCATTTGTGGTAGTTTATTTTAGTAAAACTGAAGAATTAAGATTTCAAACGTATAGTACATTCAATTATCTTTCATTTGATACCTCATTTGGTCTTACAAACCTAACAAAAATATTTTAAATCGTTTTTTTAATCCCAACCTCTCCCTTCTGGTAGCCGTGTACCAATAGCCACTTCGTTATAAGAATCCCAATTAGTTCTACCCCACCACTCCAGAAGGCTCGCAACCACACATTTTTTCCACGCCCCTGAACTATATTAATATTGTAATGATCCACCCGCTTTTACAGCACAGTTATGTTAAACAACTATTTCAGAAAAAACAAAAGAAAATATTAAGCACCAAACGCACTTGGCACATATTTTTAAAAATAATCTCATTTAACGCAGTTATATATTTATATATATCATCAAACGTTCTAAGATATATATTCTATTTGCAATCATCCCTTTTATGGCACACATATTCTAAGACAGGGGTCGCTAACTTGTGGTACGCGTGTCAGACCTGGCACGCATAGTAATGTTCATTGGCATCCGCAAAACCAAAAAGATAATAATTAGAAATGACTAAAAATGCGTCTTAAAGTGTAGACTTATAAGTTATTGGCACGCTGAAGGATATAGAAGTCTTACTTTGGCACGCTAATATAAAAAAAAAGGGTCGCTGACCCCTAGGACATTAATTATTCTGAGACCGGCTTCGAGGAGATCAACGTCACAAGTAGTGTGTACAAGACACTCTGAGCTTTATTTGTACCCTATAATGTACACTTAAATTTGCATCTCAGACCATTACCTTTTTACCTTTCAGAGTGCTTCGTCTTCACGCTACTCCCACGTTACACCCGTTACTTCCATTACTCACGCTACTCCCACGTTACTCCCGTTACTTCCATTACTCACGTTACTCCCGTTACTCCCATTACACACGTTACTCCCGTTACTTCCATTACTCACGTTACTCCCGTTACTTCCATTACTCACGTTACTCCCGTTACTTCCATTACTCACGTTACTCCCGTTACTTCCATTACTCACGTTACTCCCGTTACTTCCATTACTCACGTTACTCCCGTTACTTCCATTACTCACGTTACTCCCGTTACTTCCATTACTCACGTTACTCCCGTTACTTCCATTACTCACGTTACTCCCGTAATTTTGACGTTTTCTCCCTCGTATTTTTAATAGTTAAAAAATTTGAACAATTGTTATTGTTATTTTATAAATATATTTTTTATTTCTTTATTTTTTAAATTGAGATGTGTGTTTGTGTGTGGTTGTGGACTGGGAGTGTGTGGTTGTGGACTGGGAGTGTGTGGTTGTTGGGTGGGAGTGTTATTTTACATGTCTTGCAATATCTTCCTGTTTTTTTGTGTTTTTTTTGTTGTTGAAAAACAACCTGGCAACAATAAATTAATATCAAGACGTGATTGGTTTTCGACCTAATTTATTGTGAGAGTAGCCAAACTTTTGTTATTCTTAGTGTGAGAGTAGCAAACTTTTGGTATTCTTAGTGTGAGAGTAGCCAAACTTTTGGTATTATTAGTGTGAGAGTAGCCAAACTTTTGGTATTATTAGTGTGAGAGTAGCCAAACTTTTGGTATTCTTAGTGTGAGAGTAGCCAAACTTTTGGTATTCTTAGTGTGAGAGTAGCCAAACTTTTGGTATTCTTAGTGTGAGAGTAGCCAAACTTTTGGTATTATTAGTGTGAGAGTAGCCAAACTTTTGGTATTCTTAGTGTGAGAGTAACAAACTTTTGGTATTATTAGTGTGAGAGTAGCCAAACTTTTGGTATTATTAGTGTTAGAGTAGCCAAACTTTTGGTATTATTAGTGTGAGACTAGCCAAACTTTTGGTATTCTTAGTGTGAGAGTAACAAACTTTTGGTATTATTAGTGTGAGAGTAGCCAAACTTGTATTATTATTAGTGTGAGAGTAGCCAAACTTTTGTTATTATTAGTGTGAGATTAGCCGTAAGATTGGTAATATTAGTGTGGGAGTTTCTACAAAGTTTGGGATTTTTATGACATAGATGTACTGAGTTATAGTTGTTGTCACATGGATTCAAATGAAATCAGGATCAATAGATTGAAATTGACTGCGTTGTTTTCAAAATACAGCTTTTGTCATTATTTCTGTCCTTTAAAATTGCTCAAGGTTAAAAAAAAATCCATTGTCAGCCCATCGGAGGCCATCGTGTACCTGGCACTCCCAGGGAAACCTTCCAGAAGTGATGAATCTGAACGTACTCTCGTGGAGAGAATCTCCTCTCCATGTCCATCTCCTCGGATACCGTCCTCCTTCGCCTCACCCATCCATCCCTCCAAGGACCGGAAACCTGTAGCCGTCAGTCCATCCCTCCTCACAATGATAAGATTCCTGGTTTCCGGAATAGGGGCGGACATTTAATTTACTATCGGCACCAGGTTAAAGGGCCCTCTGAGATTTGACCAGGACGGTCCTCCGAGAGGAGCTGCGCGCGCACGCCACAGTGTAAACATTGGATATCACTCATTGCTGATTGGTCGGCCCTAAATTAAATTACTCAGTTTTTTTTTTCCTTTCTTCTTCTCTAAAACCTGTCTTATAGATTTTTTTTCACTTTAAAAAAACACTACCAAAAAAAAAATATTTTTTTTGTTTTGTTAAATGGTTAAAAATAATCCTTTTTAAATATCCAACATCGGCATTTGAAACAAAGAAAAGCAAATAAATTAAATGTTCCGATCAAGAGACTAAAATGATCAAATAAATACAATAAAATGTTCACACAAACAAAAAGAAACAAATGGATGAAATGATATCTGACATTCGAAAAATTACGTTTCAATCAATTATTAATGCCATTAATGAAGAAAAAAAAACATTCAATAAAATGGATTAAAGAATTAAAAACTAAAATTAAAATATAAATACACAATAAATTATATATTTATTACATTTAGATGAAAACTTTTTAAGATATAAATATTTATACAAATACACGATTACTAACAGAAATAAAGGAACGAATTTGAGCTGGAAACAGGGCATATACTTCAGTAGTCAGAAAAGACTCAAACCTTAAAAAAAAAAAAAAAAATTACAAGAGGAAAAAAAAATATTAAACTAATCATTTGCTGCCCCCTTGTATACTACTTTTCAGCTAAGTGCTAAGTTTTTAATATTCTGTTTTTTTTTGTTTGTTCGCTGACGAAGGCTTCCTGCCGACACATTCGTTGTTTTGTTGCGTTCCTTTTTTCAGGTTTCACCTTACTTTGTTTTACTAATTTCCTATTGTGCTAACCTATTGCAGTCTCTCCCCTTATCCCCCAGTCCATGTAGGGCTTTGGTCTGCCTCACTACTTCCTTCCAGTCGGACCCAAGCTTATCTTTTCCATGCTTGGATTCCCAGCTGCTTTAGATCTTTTTCTACATCATCCATCCATAAATAATTTACTTTTATTTCTGTTAGTCATTCGTTTCTTTAAGAAAGATCCAAGGTATTTGAATTTATTTACTTTTTCAAAAGTATGGTTTCTAATTTTAATGGCTTCACCTGTCCATTCTTCTCTTATCATAATCATGTTTTTTTTTGTTTTTTTTTTGGTTGTTAACTTCCAGCCCTGGTTGTAGAGAGGAATCTATAGCACCTGGGAATCCAAGCATGTAAACGAAAAGCATCAATTAGGTCAGAGTGGAAGGATGTGGTGAGGCAGTACAAACCCTACACGGGCTGTAGCGCCACGAGGATGGATGGATGGATGGATGGATGGATGAAAAATAATAATTATGTATTGGAAAATATAGTTAAATAACATTATGAAATGGACATCAGGTGTGAATGGCCACGAACACCCAAAACACACACACATGCATACACTCACACACACCCAGTCATATATTATTTCCTATGTTACCACACTGTATTATTTCCTATGTTACCACACTGTATTATTTCCTAGGTAACCACACACACTGTATTATTTCCTATGTTACCACAGTGTATTATTTCTTATGTTACCACACTGTATTATTTCCTATGTTACCACACTGTATTATCAATTCAATAATTTGTTTTGATTAATTAATTAAAAAGTTAAATAAATTCAATGACATTTTATTCTTGGGAGATTGGCGAGGTCAAGTGAAGGACATGTATCGTAAATATGTCTTCGTGGTGGGAATGGACTAGTTCCGCATTTTCATGATGGTTTGGTCTCTAGACTCATGGGCTAGTTCCGCATTTTCATGATGGTTTGGTCTCTAGACTCATGGACTAGTTCCGTATTTTCATGATGGTTTGGTCTCTAGACTCATGGACTAGTTCCGTATTTTCATGATGGTTTGGTCTCTAGACGCATGGACTAGTTCCGCATTTTCATGATGGTTTGATCTCTAGACGCATGGACTAGTTCCGCATTTTCATGATGGTTTGGTCTCTAGACTCATGGACTAGTTCCGCATTTTCATGATGGTTTGGTCTCTAGACTCATGGACTAGTTCTGTATTTTCATGATGGTTTGGTCTCTAGACTCATGGACTAGTTCCATATTTTCATGATGCTTTGGTCTCTAGACTCATGGACTAGTTCCGCATTTTGGCGCTTTCACTTTCGGATTCAACAATTTACCCTTCGAACAGGAAGTATGTCATTACCATCGCGGCCATCTTTATGTGTATTCTCTCCCCCCCCCCCCCCCCCCACTGACTTCGGTGTGTCCAGATTTAAATCGTGAGCTTTGACGGAAGTCAAAAAGGAGACATCTGCGCCCGGAATCTCCAGTCACGTGTTTCCACCCGTCTGTCTGCCTCCTCGGGATCTTGGCTCATTGGGAACCGTTTCGAAATGAGTTTAGGCTGCACGTTTGGTGAGGAAGAGGGACGTAATGCGTTTCCGAGACGACGTACGTTGATTTGAACGAGGGGAGAGATTAAAAAGGGCGGGGGGGGGGGGGGGTCAAGTGGTCAGAGCAATCTTGTTCGTATAATGAGGACACGAGACTAGTAGGTCAGAATCAGTTCTTCTTTGTGAGTGAGTTTAAGGGGATGAGAAGTGGGGGGGGGGGGGGACCCACAGCGTTACGACACACCCAGGTGAACAGCTGAAGTCTACTATGTTTAAACGTCAACTGCCGTCTAAAGGTCTACTAAGTCTAAAGGTCTTATACTAAGTCTAAAGGTCTACTAAGTCTAAAATCTAAAAGGTCTACTAAGTCTGAAGGTCTACTAAGTCTGAAGGTCTACTGAGTCTGAAGGTCGACTAAGTCTAAAATCTAAAAGGTCTACTAAGTCTGAAGGTCTACTAAGTCTGAAGGTCTACTAAGTCTGAAGGTCTACTAAGTCTGAAGGTGTACTCAGGCTCAGTCTAAGGGTCTAAGCGCTCTAAAATGACATGTTTATCTGTCAATGTGTAGAATCAGTAATGTGAGACTAAGATATATTTAGATGTAACAGGGACCGTTAGAAAGAGTCGAGCCCCTTTAAAGACCCGAAGCGTATGTCCTCTTTAGTGGTACCATTGTCATCTCCGTCATGTCGCTGCACACATCACACATGCCACGATGCTTGATATCTTCATTTTCTTCGTATCGCCCCTTTCAAAGTCATTTCATTGGGTTAAAGAGGAAAAAACTGATACATCTTTTGTTGTAATAAACTGTGCAAGTTATATTAATAAATGGTCATATACATAACATGTCTAATAAGTAATGAGATAAATAATAAGTCGGATCAAAATAGTGAAATAAATAAATAGTTATAAGAATAAATAGGGACATAAATAAAAAGTTGCAAAAATAAATAGTGAAATAAAATAATTGTCATAATGAATAAAGACTAAATAAATAATCTCATGTATAGAAAGATGACATGGAGTCGACAGGGGACAAATGTCTGTGGCTAATCCAGTTCCGAGGTAGAAATATCCCTGACCTCGATCACAACAGATCCAACTCAACTCCTTAAAGACTGACGTCATAGAGTTTCCCCGAACTCTCCACGTGATCAGAGACATTATGTTACTTCATTGTTCTTCAATTGTTCGGTTTTTTTGTTTTTGTTGTTGAAGGAGGCGTTTTGCCAACACGTCCGGTGTTGTGTTTCAGTTCCGAATTTCGTTACTTATTTCTAAAGATCATAGCAGCTTTCTGGGTAATATTTGCTTTGATAAACTGAACATAATTCTTTATCCTAAAGAAAAAATACGTTTGATAAAGATATGGGGCAAACGCATGGGACTAAAACATGGAAAAAACCACAGGACAAAAACATGAGACAAAAACATGAGACAAAAACACGAGACAAAAACACGAGACAAAAACACGAGACAAAAACACGAGACAAAAACATGAGACAAAAACATGAGACAAAAAGATGGGACAAAACATGAGACAAAAATGATGGGACAAGAACACGAGACAAAAACACGAGACAAAAACATGAGACAAAAACATGAGACAAAGACATGAGACAAAAATGATGGGACAAAAACATGAGGAAAAATATTTAAAAAAAAGCCAAAATCAAATTTTAAAATGTGGGCAGATTTTATTTTCACCTAATAACTTTTGTATGCCCCCCACCTACCCTTTTTTTTCTCCATCATCTCATGTAGTAATGGTTGAGTTTAAATATCCGGATTTAATAACACGAACGCGTCACATCCTGCCTGGCCCTGTACCAAATGACTGCCGGTCTGGTCAGACCCCGGGGCCATAGCCGAGTGCCAGGGGCTGATGCTTGCGTACCGGTGATGCAGGCTTTAATTGAATGACCTCAGTCTCGTGATGGTGGCCGCACTGGTGGGCCTCGTCCGGGCCTCGTCCAACTTCTTAAGTTTCTTGGTTGCGTCAAAGACACGAAGCGCGAAAAAAAAAAAAGAAAAAAAAAAGGAAAAATCGATTTGACTAAAGCAGATCGTTAATTGCATTTTGGCCGAAGGGGAGAGAATAAATTGAAAGTTACGACGAGAAGGGAAAATAACTGGGTAATTGTAGAACTGGAAAGGAGGGGAGGGGGAGACATGGGAGTGGGGGGAGTCGAATCGCCTGTAGGAGGATGGACGTGGTAATAATTTTAGTGTGGACGAACGGGTGAAATGGGGGGGGGGAAGTTGGTCGAGCTATGGATGGTGGATACTGCCTTGGTGGATGTGGTTTCCTTGGAGCTTGGATGCGTGGTGGATGTGTTGAGCTTAGGATTCGGGTGTGTCTTGGTGGATTATATTGTGCTAGGTGGGAAGATGGATGATGGGAATTGAATTATTATTGAACATAGGATTAACCGGATGCAGTGTTTTTACATTGGGTCCGGGTATCTTGAGAAAATACCCGGGTGGTTCCAAGAGTTACAAACAAAAATTAAAAAATAAAAATAACTTAACTCCTCATTTTTTATAATACGCAACGTCATTTACCGCTCTATGTCGTAGTGAGAGTGCATTGCCTTCGTTAACCGTTTGTGTCAAGAAATAACCCACTGAAAGGAACAGGCAGAGATGACGTTGTACAACATCACGTCAACAGAGAAGATACTGTCGTTTATTTTATAACAAAGACTTAGGAAACAACAGTCGCAGTATAATGAAAATAGCAATACCTTCCTGTACCAGGCTGCGGAAAAGACTCACAGGTACACACTAGCCTGAAATGAGAGGACGGCCAATGACCAAGTTCTGTGTGGTGTACATCCCATGGCCCAATTATGTGTGGTGTGCAGCCCTTGACCCAGTTCTGTGTGGTGTGCATCCCATGAACCAGTTCTGTGTGGTGTGCAGTCCTATGACCCAGTTCTGTGTGGTGTGCACTCCCATGACCCAGTTCTGTGTGGTGTGCAGTCCCATGATTCAGTTCTGTGTGGTGTGCAGTTCCAAGACCCAGTTCTATGTGGTGTGCATCTCATGACCCAGTTCTATGTGGTGTGCATCCCATGACCGAGTTCTATGAGGTGTGCATCCCATGACCCAGTTCTATGTGGTGTGCATCTCATGACCCAGTTCTATGTGGTGTGCATCTCATGACCCAGTTCTATGTGGTGTGCATCTCATGACCCAGTTCTATGTGGTGTGCATTCCATGACCCAGTTCTATGTGGTGTGCATCCCATGGCCCAGTTCTGTGTGGTGTGCAGTCCCATGATTCAGTTCTGTGTGGTGTGCATCCCATGACCCAGTTCTATGTGGTGTGCATCCCATGACCCAGTTCTATGTGGTGTGCATCCCATGACCCAGTTCTATGTGGTGTGCATCCCATGACCCAGTTCTGTGTGGCATGCAGTCCCATGATTCAGTTCTGTGTGGTGTGCAGTCCCATGACAAAGAAGTGAAAAAAACAATGTTATTTTTTTTAAAAAAGATATATTTTTAGAGAAAAAACTTATCATCCTATTTACTGGAGTTCAGACGTCACATATGAAGCTCACTGCGTGACAACCATTTTTTTCACTCAGCACTATTAATATAAAAAATATGGAGTTTGGGGGAGGGGGCGGGGGGATTTTTTAAGAAGAAATAGATCTTTATATAAGAGACCATCTTCAGGACAAAGTAAAGTTCCTTTTCTGTCTCTTAAATTAATGTTAGCTATTTTTTTAAAAAAAAATCTTTAAAATAAGATCAATACTTAAATGAATGCCGAATAAGAAGTTATAGATAAAAAAATTGATACATTAAAAAAAAAAGACACGGGTACGTTTTCTCTGCTCTCTTACATTTCTATATATATCATATACGTCATTGTATACGCCATGATATACGTCATGATAAACGTCATGAAAAACCTCATGTTTTATACGTTTCTGTGGGTCAAGCTGTTTGTTCTCCCTCATTTAAAAAAGAACAAACTTTTTGAGCAAAGTTTTGACATTGTTTGTATCTACATCTGGTTCAGTGATATAAATATATGGAAATAAGTAAGTACAGGATCAACACGATGTGTATAGGTTACAGTGCACCCTGGGACTAAGGCTGGGTACGTTCAGCTCTATAGCTTTCAGAGAAACTCAGATACAATGAACCCTGGGCTGTGTACGTTCAGCTTCATAGCTTTCAGAGAACCGCAGATACAATGAACCCTGGGCTGTGTACGTTCAGCTCTATAGCTTTCAGAGAACCTCAGATACAATGAACCCTGGGCTGTGTACGTTCAGCTTCATAGCTTTCAGAGAAACTCAGATACAATGAACCCTGGGCTGTGTACGTTCAGCTTCATAGCTTTCAGAGAACCTCAGATACAATGAACCCTGGGCTGTGTACGTTCAGCTTCATAGCTTTCAGAGAACCTCAGATACAATGAACCCTGGGCTGTGTACGTTCAGCTTCATAGCTTTCAGAGAAACTCAGATACAATGAACCCTGGGCTGTGTACGTTCAGCTTCATAGCTTTCAGAGAACCTCAGATACAATGAACCCTGGGCTGTGTACGTTCAGCTTCATAGCTTTCAGAGAACCTCAGATACAATGAACCCTGGGCTGTGTACGTTCAGCTTCATAGCTTTCAGAGAACCTCAGATACAATGAACCCTGGGCTGTGTACGTTCAGCTCTATAGCTTTCAGAGAACCTCAGATACAGTGGACGTGGAATAAAATTATATATATATATATATATATATATATATATATATTTGTATCATTACATACTTTATCCATTAATCTTTTTTAATTTTCTAAAAATTAAATAAAAATTTGAAAACTACAGTTCAAAATTGTATTACACTATAGGTTATATCTCGCTCTCTTCTATACTGAAGATGTGAAGACTCGTCATCAACAAGGGGACTCAGATATGTAACTGGAAACGAAATAATACAAATAGAATTGTTAAGTTATTTTACTCGACTTTGTCCGACTAGAATTATTAAATTATTTGACTTACGACTTTGACTTCTTTTCACGAATCATCAAACATTTTAAATAGTTTTAATTTAAAAATTAATAAAATTTTTAAAAAATTAGGATTTGAACCCCCAACTCTAATGCTATGGGGTTGATGGCTCTTACGGATGAACTCCTAAAAGAGGGGATATCGTTGCTATATATAACCTCATGAAATCCCAGCTAACGGTCATAGACACGGATAAATTGACTACCGGTGCACACTTGGAAGTTGGAAGATTTTCACATTTACAAGCTAAATTTAGATTCATGGCGGGAAAAGAATAACAGATTTTGGGGATTTTGTGGGGGGGGGGATATTATAGACATTGAGAGAGCACTAACAATAACTGGGTATAAAGAGTTAATAAGTAAAAACACAGGAGTAGAAAGAGTTAATAAGTAAAAACACAGGCGTTTAAAGAGTTAATAAGTAAAAACACAGGCGTATAAAGAGTTAATTAGAAAAAACACAGGCGTATAAAGATAAAAAACCGGAAGACATGGAGAGTAAGGCGCTATCGGGTAAAAGACTGTGGTATAATGAGCCAACACGTCACTTGAATGCTTGAATGTCTGATGTAACAGTCTTGTGATCACCTTGTCCCATACTATCCTCCCGACTTATTTCCTCTCCACAACCAGAAACCGACATTACACATAAATATGTTGACATATCGACAACTACTTGTTTGAGCCGGGGAAATTCTAAACTAAATTGTCCGTCCATTCAAACCTCAGGCCACTTGGTATGAAAAAATAAAAGGCATCACAGGAAGTGACGTGACAATGACATGGTCATTTTGACGACCACGTGACATAAATAAAATTCATGAAAATAATGAAGCCTCGTATTCTTAAATGAAACGCGTACGTCACTGGGGCGTCTATTTTACATCACTGGGGCGTCTATTTTACGTCACTGGGGCGTCTATTTTACGTCACTGGGGCGTCAATTTTACATCACTGGGGCGTCTATTTTACGTCACTGGGGCGTCTATTTTACGTCACTGGGGCGTCTATTTTACATCACTGGGGCGTCTATTTTACGTCACTGGGGCGTCTATTTTACATCACTGGGGCGTCTATTTTACGTCACTGGGGCGTCTATTTTACGTCACTGGGGCGTCTATTTTACATCACTGGGGCGTCTATTTTACATCACTGTCACGGATGTCATTTTGAGAGCCTCTACATTTTTATATGCAAAGCGAGAAATACGAAAATAATAAAAAAAAATTTTTAACAAATTCCATTTGGCTGCCCCGAAGTAGAAAATTTCCAATGTATGTATGAACTCGTAGACTTAGGGGCAGCTCAAATCGGTGTCTAGGGCACTTGAAGGTCGAGCCCGGCCGAGAGAAGTTGAAAACGAGGAACGTGGACCCCCACGACAATTAGATAAGTGAGTGCAACAGGCGTAGAAATTTGCTGGGCTAAACCAACAGGGAGGAGTCCCTCACGCCCGTCCGTAGTGTCTTCGGAGCCGGAGGAAATCTGGTTTAGGATGCAAGCAAAATAGATTTCTAGCCGGGGCGATGGATAAGCGGGGTCGCTGGAGGAAAGGGCCAGTAATTCAATTCTGACACGCTGATATTTACATGTCCACGTTGCTGATTGCGTCCCTTTCTTGGCTACCACATCTCCTGGGGGTTGTCTGTTAGTGGCAGGGGTTTTGTTATCTTTTGGTGTCCGTCCATTCTGGCACAATGTATTGTGCAGATGAATTTGGACCATCTAATTCCAGCCTTGTTTTTTGCAGATGAATTTTGACCATCTAATTCCAGCCTTATTTTAGCAGATGAATTTGGATGATCTAATTCCAGCCTAATTTTAGCAGATGAATTTGGACCCTCTAATTCCAGCCTTATTTTATGCAGATAAATTTGGACCATCTAATTCCAGCCTTATGTTATGCAGATAAATTTGGACCATCTAATTCCAGCCTTGTATTTTGCAGATCAATCAGGGTCATGACTTATTTAAATCAGCAATCAAGAAAGTTGACTTATGTTATCAATTATAGACACTTTTAAGTAACATGTTGTAAGATATTAGTAAGACAAGCACTCAAATGAATGATTTTGTACAAATAAAAGACATGTACTCAAATGAATGATTTTTGTACAAATAAAAGACATGTACTCAAATGAATGATTTTGTACAAATAAAAGACATGTACTCAAATGAATGATTTTTGTACAAATAAAAGACATGTACTCAAATGAATGATTTTTGTACAAATAAAAGACATGTACTCAAATGAATGATTTTTGTACAAATAAAAGACATGTACTCAAATGAATGATTTTTGTACACATAAAAGACATGTACTCGAATGAATGATTTTTGTACAAATAAAAGACATGTACTCAAATGAATGATTTTTGTACAAATAAAAGACATGTACTCAACTGAACGATTTTTGTACAAATAAAAGACATGTACTCAAATGAATGATTTTTGTACACATAAAAGACATGTACTCAAATGAATGATTTTTGTACAAATAAAAGACATGTACTCAAATGAATGATTTTTGTACAAATAAAAGACATGTACTCAAATGACTGATTTTTGTAGAAAAAAAGACATTTACTCAAATGAATGATTTTTGTACAAATAAAAGACATGTACTCAAATGAATGATTTTTGTACAAATAAAAGACATGTACTCAAATGAATGATTTTTGTACAACTATAAGACAAGTACTCAAATGAATGATTTGGTACAAATAAAAGACATGTACTCAAATAAATGATTTTTGTACAAATAAAAGACATGTACTCAAATGAATGATTTTTGTACAACTATAAGACAAGTACTCAAATGAATGATTTGGTACAAATAAAAGACATGTACTCAAATAAATGATTTTTGTATAAATAAAAGACATGTACTCAAATGAATGATTTTGTACACATATAAGACACGTTTCAAAAGTGATAATTGTGTACAGATTTTGTCAAAATTAAAATGGATCTTCTATTTTAAACATTTTCACTCTCCCCCCCCCCCCCCCCCTAAATGGCTCGATATTCCATTCTATAAAGAATTTCTACTACACACTTTGTTTTTGAGGGTTGTTTAATTTTCCTCTGCGGTCGTAAACCCCCCCCCCCCCCCCCCCCATTATTTAAGACAATTTAACAAAGTAACGAGGTGGGAGGGCGGTGTTTCTTCTGTTAAATGATCAATTACCGTAAGCTGAAACAGACAAAAATTAAAAGTTTAACAGCAGTAAACAATAAATTAACCTTTTCTTCTTCGCCTTCATCGACATAAACTCATCAATATTGTGTTGTTCAAGAGAGGTTTATGTCAATTCAATAGTTTGGACGTCAGTGCCACGTCAGTCACTTGGCACTTGTCATATTGATTGACTTCCGATTACCTGCCGAGCTGAGATCGATAAACATTTTGATTTCAATACAGGCCAAAATATTTAACCAGCCCGAGTTTTAAGGATCTGAAAATTAACCGGTATCTGTGGTTATGTGGCTAAACTTTCAAATTTCGTAAACAAATAAATTTGGCCACCATGAAAGTCACGTGATGTTGAATGTGTTTTTTAAAATTATCGTACACTTAAATTTAACAACAAATTTTTTCGTATAAATCCGTTTAAAAATTTCATATCGAGTAAAGTGGGTGGAGCTGAAAATTTGACAAAACATGCATACGAGTAACGCACTTTATAAGAATCCCAAATAGTGCTCCCCCTTGGCCACTCAAGGATCGCAACCGCTGAATATTTTCACGCCCCTGAACCTAATATTCTAATGACCCACCCGCTTCTACACCGCTGATTTATTTCACCAACTATTTGGTGCAAAACAAAAGTAAGTATTGCGCACCGAACGCAGTTGCGCTTTTTATTAAAGAATTTCATTTAGCGCAGTTATGGGAGATTTTATTTTAATCTTCCCTTGAAAAACAAGAAAAACTGATTTTGGGGGGATTATGGGGTGGGGCTGAAAATCTGAAAGAATGTGTTGTGATCGGCAACGAGTCTATGTACCGAGGCTCAACTCGATAGGTTGACGGGAAGTGGGTCAATTAGCCGTCCGAAAATTTTGACAGCCAGCCAGCCAGACACGAACAAAACCACATTTAATATAGAGGATTTAAAAAATGAGATGAAATACTCAATGGTTAAGAACATGTCGAATCCGATTGAATCAATTGGAAAAAAATCCTGATAAATTCATATGACATTTATGGAGGCCTGGTGGAGATCAAAAACCCCTACTAAATTTGTGTCCCCCCAAAAAGTAAGTTTTCCTTGACCTCGTATCTGTCCCATGCAATCATCAAAAGATAAATTCTAAAGCAAAAAATAATTGAAATTCTTTCCAATTTTTTTTTTTCCTTCGTTGAAAGCAACGTCGTTAATCACATACATTAATAGAATCGCCAGGGCCTCGAGGCCTCTATTGTACGTGTAGTATGCAAGGCAATGATGTGGTCCTCATGTCCTTGTCCCTTGTCCTGGATACGAACATTACAGGGGGCATTGTAAGACCCGGCGCTCTAACAACCTGTTCTCTCCGGCATCCCAGCCCCCCCCCCTCCTCTCCCCCCCCCCTACTCCATCATGACCTATATCAGATCGTATTACGCCTGGTCGACCAACGGTAGGCGTTCTCAACAAGCTGACCTGCATTGGATGGAGACGGCATCGCCCTGAAGGGGGCCAGAGGGAGGTATGAGTTCGTACATTTCAAAGATAGTTATTTCACTTTGGTGCGTTGAGAAAAGACGTGATCTTCAGGACTCTTGACGAGATTTTCACTCTTCATCTTCATTTACATTTTTTTTCAACGGTCGAACTTTGACCTTTTCATCACATGACATAGAACTCTTGAGGCAGCTGCATTAAAATGACAGCGGGTTTCCATAAATAATTTTACCCCCCCCCCCCCCCCCCCAAAAAAAAAAAAATTTGGATTTGAGGTTAAGAAGTTTTTGGGGTGGGGGTAGTGGGGTCGGATAAAAATAAAAATAATCATTCAGGAAATCATACACGGCTATTCAAAGTGTTGTCAATGGCAGGTGGCTGTACGAGGTAACAGATTTTTACCGTCACGTGATCTACTACGGCACGTGATCTATCGTCAACTAAATAAATGATCAAATATTCCAGTGCTTCTTAACCTTTAGAAAGGCAAGTCTACGTGAACACGATTGTTCTATTAGTGGAGCGTTCACCCACTGATCCAGTCAGAAGGCCGAGTCAAATTTCAATAATATGTACATATATATTTATATTAATAATATGAAGTAGTAGACAGTGGCGTAGCGAGCTTAACTCGCGCCCGGGGCACAATACCTTTTTAGCGCCCCCCCCCCTATTCGAAAACCAAACAATATTATAGTAAAATATACCATTTGACGCCCTTTTGTGAGTAGCGCCCGGGGCATGATCCCCCCCTCTCACTACGCCACTGGTAGTAGACTGGTGTTGCAGTCAGTCCTAACTGACCAAAGCTCAACCATGAGTTTTTCCACGTCATTAGGTCACAACTGGACTGTGAAATTGGTCACTTAATGTAACAAATCTCCTGTCGTCCATAATAAGATGGCGATTATGTTGACTTGCGAACGTGTTAAGATGACGTCACGCCAGCTGAAGAATCGTGCACAAAACTATTTAAAAAAAATTATTTAAAAGAAAAATCTAACTGTAAACTATTTCAACTATGTGGACCGTAACATCTGGATGTGTTGACATAACATCTGGATGTGTTGACGTAACATCTAGTTTGTGTTGACATAACATCTAGTTTGTGTTGCCGTAACATCTAGTTTGTGTTGACGTAACATCTAGTTTGTGTTGACGTAACATCTAGTTTGTGTTGACGTAACATCTAGTTTGTGTTGCCGTAACATCTAGTTTGTGTTGCCGTAACATCTAGTTTGTGTTGACGTAACATCTAGCTTGTGTTGACGTAACATCTAGTTTGTGTTGCCGTAACATCTAGTTTGTGTTGACGCAACATCTAGTTTGTGTTGCCGTAACATCTAGTTTGTGTTGACGTAACATCTAATTTGTGTTGACGTAACATCTAGTTTGTGTTGACGTAACATCTAGTTTGTGTTGACGTAACATCTAGTTTGTGTTGACGTAACATCTAGTTTGTGTTGACGTAACATCTAGTTTGTGTTGACGTAACATCTAGTTTGTGTTGACGTAACATCTAGTTTGTGTTGACGTAACATCTAGTTTGTGTTGACGTAACATCTAGTTTGTGTTGACGTAACATCTAGTTTGTGTTGACGTAACATCTAGTTTGTGTTGACGTAACATCTAGTTTGCGTTGACGTAACATCTAGGTTGGTGCGTCAGAAGTACCATACAATTTTTAATTTAAAAATAAAATATAAAAAAGAAAAATACATAGAAATAAATAGAATACTGAAACTGATTTTGAATGTACCAAATACATACAATACACTTTGAATGTACCAAATACATACAATACACTTTGAATGTACCAAATACATACAATACACTTTGAATGTACCAAATACATACAATACACTATGAATGTACCAAATACATACAATACACTTTGAATGTACCAAATACATACAATACACTTTTAATGTACCAAATACATACAATACACTTTGAATGTACCAAATACATACAATACACTATTAATGTGTCAAATACAAATACTTCAATGTGTCCGACAGTGACTTTGTTCTTTAAGTTTGATGCTTTTGCCTATATAGCTTCGAATGGTGAATACAAACATGGAGATCTGTTGAGCAAGTTCAAAACACAAACGAATGGCAGACATGTTTCCAAAAACTCAAACGGGACAGGTGTACGTGGGGGTAAAATTTTTTTTTTTTTTTTAAACCATTTATTATTTCTAACAAAAAGAAAAGTTGGTCCATTTCTACCAGTGGCCTCACATTCAGCTAGCAGAAATCACCGTGCGTAAGTACCGGCTTATGGGATTGTAGCCAACCTCCCCCCCCCCCCCCCCCGAAGGTATCACCCACTACCTAACACCCTGCTAACTAATTGACCATGTACAGAGGTCACTGACCTCATATAACATCGGCGCGTCCTGGCTAACCTCATCTCGCCCTTACACCTTCAAACAAGGGTGGGTATGAAGGGGAGGCGCCCCCGCCCCACCTCCTCGGTAATTGTTTTCCCTCATTTGTTGGCTCGGCTCAGTCCTCGGCCGGCCATTATACATACGTACAACAAACATGGCCGTGCTATTCAACTTCCTGTCTTTCTGCCCCAGCCTCGTTTTCGCTATTTTCCCAAGGGTGTTGGTTTACAAGATGGCCCCTCGATACATATCATTTATCTCTTAAACGGTGGGTCTCAAAAGATGAATTTACGGCTTTAAATAAAATGATTAAAAGGAACCAATTATTTAAACGGGTCGAAACTGTAGCTGGAGGTCAGAGAGTAAAAAAAACCCAAAGAATTAGAATATCCTTAATTAAGTCGGTCCTAAAATGTTATTTAATGGCGAATCATTGCAACAATAGCTATTGGGGAGTATACGTATTTTTGTCTTCTTTAGTTTCTGCCACCAATAAGTAAAGAAATCACGATGAGATATTTTCATATATGTATACATAATAATTAATTAGACCTGAAACGTAACACTGTACAATAAGGTAACGGCAGAACCGTCGTCAGGGCAGTGTGCGATAAGAAAAGGCGTCAGGGCAGTGTGCCACAAGAACAGTCGTCAGGGCAGTGTGCCGCCAGAACAGTCGTCAGGGCAGTGTGCAATAAGAACCGTCGTTAGGGCAGTGTGCCGCCAGAGCAGTGTGCCGCCTGAGCAGTGTGCCGTCAGAACAGTGTGCCGTCAGAACAGTCATCAGGGCAGTAAAGCCATAAGAACAGTCGCCAGAACAGTGTGCCGCCAGAACAGTCGCCAGGGCAGTGTGCCGCCAGAACAGTGTGCCACCAGAACAGTCGTCAGGGCAGTGTGCCATAAGAACAGTCGCTAGGGCAGTGTGCCTTCAGAACAGTGTGCCGACAGAACAGTGTGCCGCCAGAACAGTCGTCAGGGCAGTGTGCCGTCATTTATATTTGAATCGAATTTGTTGTATAAATCCGCAGATTGACTTGACGCCAACTCTAAATAGTAATTGTCAATACATGTACGGAAAATTGACACGTTATATACATCTGTACACATGAACACATGTACACTTACAGATGTACTTCATTAACATTCAAGTTGTGTATCTACAGGATTGTCGGATGGTTGCTAACAGCTCTGGCCATGAACTGGGTCTTTACATACAACCTACACACATGTTATTTTACACTTGACATAACTTAGCGTACATATTTACACTTTAGATACCCACCAACGCACTAGTTTTAAGAATACTCTGCATGCCATGATTGTACATGTTCTACGTACACTTTACATACACTCAATGCACATGCTCTATGTACACTTATATGCAGTCAATGCACATGTTCTATGTACACTTTTACATACATTCAATGCACAAGTTCTATGTACACTTAGTGTACATAAAAGTCCAGGATTTATCTTGATTCTCATTCATTAAGAAATATCGATTAGCTACTTTTTTTAGTAGTCAAGTACGTATGTGTATTCGACTATGTGGAATTTTTACATTATAAAGGCATACAATATATCCATATTTTATACAAATGCCCATCTTTAGAAAGGACTAAAGGACCAAAGGACCAACCTCGGACAGTGATATTTAAAACATTTGGTCCTCACGCCTCGCGGAACGCCCACGTACCGTAACCATAGCAACCGCTTCTTTCAACCGCATGTACAGAACGAACATCTCAGATGTTAAGTCAAAAGACGTGACTGCCCTGATACAACGATCAACTCACAACTTGACCCACCAGCCCCTCCCACAATAGCACCCTCCTCCCCCTCACATACAACGTCGTCCCCCCCCCCAACCTTCCCCAAATCGGCCTTCGAATAGATGAATTAAAAAAAAGAAGCGGGGATACTCGACCGGTGAAAAAGTCAATGAAAAAATAAATCTTTTGTAAATATTATGCTAAGTAGTACGGTGGGGGTGCCCATGGAGCGTAGGGGTAGGAATGTGCTAAAAAATAAGGTGGTGGGACACGTGTGTGTAAAGGACAGTAATTATTACTAGATCCATATGACATACCACCCGACTCCGTAGAATTTGTTATAAATGCAGTGTAGGACCTTTGGGGGGGGGGGGGGTAGGTTGGATAAGGGCTGATAATATTTGGCAACCAACCCCCTTTTATCCCCACCACGCCATTGTCAAACGTCATACATGATTATTAATGTCACAGACATCCTATTGGTCAAATCTACGTCATGCAATGACGTCATCTAATGACATTTTTTTTATCTTACAACAAAAAAAATGACTATAAAAAGGTACGATTAGTCACGTGATAGACGTGGCTGGGTAAGTCACGTGATAGACGTGGCTGGGTAAGTCACCTGATAGACGTGGCTGGGTAAGTCACCTGATAGACGTGGCTGGGTAAGTCACGTGATAGACGTGGCTGGGTAAGTCACGTGATAGACGTGGCTGGGTAAGTCACCTGATAGAGGTGGCTGGGTAAGTCACCTGATAGACGTGACTGGGTAAGTCACGTGATAGACGTGGCTGGGTAAGTCACCTGATAGACGTGGCTGGGTAAGTCATCTGATAGACGTGGCTGGGTAAGTCACCTGATAGACGTGGCTGGGTAAGTCACGTGATAGACGTGGCTGGGTAAGTCACCTGATAGACGTGGCTGGGTAAGTCACGTGATTGACGTGCCGGGAGAAAAAACGCTTATTCAATTGTCTACAACGATGGGTGTAATTGTTAAGAATGACAACACCAAGCAGACAGATTTCGTTGTATATGTAAATTAGCATTTTTCATACTAGTCAGTTAACCCGGCATTTGTCGGGGTAGCAACCGAGATAAAGGAACTTCTATAGCCTTATATTTAACATTAAATTTAAGCACGAAGAAAAAAACACATCCGCTCTTATTAAAAAAAAAATTGTAATAAATCTGTCTCCTGTTTTCATAACATTTATAATTACTTTTGTAAGTCTTTCGTTCCCAGATTGGATCCCGATCCCGGAGGGTACCCGAACGGATTCCGTTTCCCAATAGAATCCCATTTTCCGATGTATACCGGTGTCCGGAGGTATCCTGACCCCCCCCCCGTTTGGATCCCGATCCCGGTTGGATCCCGATCCCGGTTGGATCCTGATCCCGGTTGGATCACGATCCCGTTAGGATAACGATACCTGTGAAATCCCGATCCTTGTGTGTTCCCGATCCCGTCTGGATCCATTTTCCCGGTGTGATCCCATTTCCCGGTAGGCCCGATACCGGTCGGATCCCGATCTCGGTCCTGATCCCGGTGGGACCCCGTTTTCAGGTGGGATCCCGTTTGCCCTATTTGATCCCGTTACTCGATGGGATCATGTTACCGATGGGTTCCATTTTACTCGTTCCCCTTTAGGATCCTGTTCCTCTTTGGGAATTTGTTCCCGGTAGGATTATGAAGGGCGTGTTTCGAGAAAATCCCCAGGAAAGTGTAGAAATGAATAGAACTAAACTGACATTTCAATAAGCTTTTTGATACCATTAAATATCCCCGTAGAACAATATAGAACTTCCTGGAACATTCTAGATTAAATTTAATATACTCCTTGAAATATGATTTTTAAAAAAGTCTTTTTTAAGTAATTATTCTTCGAATACGAAAAATTATACAACTAAAAGCACTACCATAACTATAGTACATTTATGTTGAAATAGGGGCACGGGAGGGGGCCCATTCCATAATTCTACCGAATCAGTTTTGCCTGAGACGGGGAGGCCCCATAGAAATCATTAAGATAAATGATAAAGTTAAAATTAAAAATTGCCCCCATTATAATCCATTTAATAATGCCATAGATATGGCTTTTTAAAGTTAACGAAGTTTCTGGAAAATTCTAGATTGGATATTCTTAGTTTTAAATCCACCATAATTTCAATCAGGACAATGAAATGTGTTGCCTCCACGCTAGGCCAATATCCATCAATTCACATAGAGCCTCTAGTGTTTTCTATACTGTTGTTTATAAAGCTTATATAAGACACACATGATTACAAAGGAAAAATGAAATGGGGCCCCCGGCCCCAAATGGAATGTTATAAAAGTTCATAACCCCATAAAGAGTTCCTTCCGGATAATGATGGATATGTGTGCCAAGTTTGGTCAAGATCCACAAGTCCATGTAAAAGCGTATGTGGAACAAATCCACCTACACCACCACAAATATTCACTTTTATATATGATTTGGGGGGGGGGGATGAGATGTCATCTTGTAATGTTCAGTATAGATATGAAACTGTCATGTTTGATCTAACTATGAAAGTGTCATGTTTGATTTAACTATGAAACTGTCACGTTTGATCTAACTACGAAAGTGTCATGTTTGATTTAACTATGAAACTGTCACGTTTGATCTAACTACGAAAGTGTCATGAAGTACATTATGAAATTGTCATGTTTGATCTAACTATGAAAGTGTCATGTTTGATCTAACTATGAAAGTGTCATGTAGTCTACATTATGACATTGTCATGTTTGATCTAGATATAAAATTGCCATGTAATATATATATATATATATATATATATATGAAATCTCATTAAGATCTAGATATGAAATGTTCCTATTTGATATATATATATATATGAACTTGTTATGATTAATCTAATTGTCATTGTATAAAAAAATATGTCTAATATCATTCCCTGCTTGTCACCGACCTTGAACTTGGTGTACAGATGTTGTCATCGGGTGTGTCATTCCTGTGTCAGTGGCCGGTGACATTGCTGATTTAATAGCGGCATTGCATCTAATTGACCCTACGGTATTTTGGTAGGCGACAACAACCTGACCCATACAATCACCTGACATCAACTTACCCATCGTGTAACATCAGCTGACCCTTAACGTGACACCAGCTTAACGATAACGTGACACCAACTAACCCGTCCCGTGAAGCTAACCTTTCCATCACGTGACACAGCGGCATAAATACCAACTTATCCGAGACAACATATCATACTTCCATAAGACCTTCCATAATAGTAGAATGATGCCACAGGATGACTTAGACGCACAGCTTTACGAAGACACACATCTTTACAAAGACAGGGGATTACAAAGACACACATGATTAAAAAGATAGACAGCTTTACAAAGACACATAGGATTACAAAGACACACGGGGTTACGGAGACATACATGATTAAAAAGACACACAGGATTACAAAGACACACGGATTTAAAAAAAAACATAGGATTACAAAGACACACGTGAGGATTTCAAAGATACACAACTTTACAAAGACACACAGGATTACAAAGACACGACGGGTTACAAAGACACACAGAATGACTGACAAAAGCCTCTGAGCTCAAATACAAAAAAGGTGGGGGGGGGCTCTGGGCTGACAAGCGCCACACGACCCACCCTATCATTAGAGTGGATAATGTGATAACCAATGATCATAGCTGTAACTCAGCCACTACACAACACTCCTAGGTCTCACCCCTTTGTACACAGAATTAAACACCTAGGAAAATTGTGGGGCATGGGGCGGACAGGAAAAAGGGGGGGGGGGTGTGTGTTCCTCCAGAGATATCTCTTGACATTAGAAACAAATTTGAAACAAGAATTCGGTGATACATTATATCCTGAAAGTTTTGATAATGAATTTCATTGATTTAAGCATGGTTTGGACAACTCAAAGTAAATAATATGTGTGTGTTTGTATGCGCACTTCCAGTGTTAATGTTTGTGTATTTTGTTACACTAAGTTTTGTTACACAAATGTTTGCTCACTGCCAGAGTTAATGTTTGTGCATTTTGTTACACTAAACAAATAAAAATAAATAAGTTTGCGTCTGTGCTGCTTAGTAGAACGGCATCTGTAGAACATCATCTGTAGAACAGCTTCTGTAGAACAGCTTCTGTAGAACGGCATCTGTAGAACAGCATCTGTAGAACATCATCTGTAGAACAGCTTCTGTAGAACAGCTTCTGTAGAACGGCATCTGTAGAACAGCATCTGTAGAACAGCATCTGTAGAACAGCATCTGTAGAACATCATCTGTAGAACAGCTTCTGTAGAACAGCTTCTGTAGAACAGCTTCTGTAGAACAGCTTCTGTAGAACAGCTTCTGTAGAACGGCATCTGTAGAACAGCTTCTGTAGAACGGCATCTGTAGAACAGCTTCTGTAGAACGGCATCTGTAGAACAGCATCTGTAGAACATCATCTGTAGAACAGCTTCTGTAGAACAGCTTCTGTAGAACGGCATCTGTAGAACAGCATCTGTAGAACAGCATCTGTAGAACAGCATCTGTAGAACATCATCTGTAGAACAGCTTCTGTAGAACAGCTTCTGTAGAACAGCTTCTGTAGAACAGCTTCTGTAGAACAGCTTCTGTAGAACGGCATCTGTAGAACAGCTTCTGTAGAACGGCATCTGTAGAACAGCATCTGTAGAACAGCATCTGTAGAACAGCTTCTGTAGAACAGCTTCTGTAGAACGGCATCTGTAGAACAGCATCTGTAGAACAGCATCTGTAGAACAGCATCTGTAGAACATCATCTGTAGAACAGCTTCTGTAGAACAGCTTCTGTAGAACAGCTTCTGTAGAACAGCTTCTGTAGAACAGCTTCTGTAGAACGGCATCTGTAGAACAGCTTCTGTAGAACGGCATCTGTAGAACAGCATCTGTAGAACAGCATCTGTAGAACAGCATCTGTAGAACAGCTTCTGTAGAACAGCTTCTGTAGAACAGCATCTGTAGAACAGCTTCTGTAGAACGGCATCTGTAGAACAGCATCTGTAGAAAAGCTTCTGTAGAACGGCATCTGTAGAACAGCATCTGTAGAACAGCTTCTATAGAACAGCTTCTGTAGAACGGCATCTGTAGAACGGCATCTGTAGAACAGCATCTGTAGAACAGCATCTGTAGAACAGCATCTTTATGGAAGATGTAGGGTCAACGAAGATGAAGAAGTGTTTTCTATGATTTGGGGCTGGGTGAATTACTATATGTAGTATTTTAAAAAAAGACTACATAGTAATTTATTAGTATTACTCTGATCTTTTGATCACTACTCTATCAGAGTCGATATTTCTATATGTATGTCTGGATATAACACTGTGGGTAAGTTACATCACCATTACTTCTTACAAACAATTTATATCGCAGTTTTTTGTACTTATAAAGTGATTAAGAATCCTGTTTATTGAGTCCTTGAAGGGGGGAGTGTTCAACAAAATATTTTAACAAAGTTATTTAATTTTATTTAATAAAATTTTAAAAGTTGTTTAATTTGTAAAAAAAAAATGTATTTAGAAACTCATAACTTTATTGGAACAATGTATTTAAAACACATATTGTTTCATCGCTGCTAAATAATGAGATTCAAAAGGATGTGTGTGTGTGTGGGTGTTGGTGTGTGTGGGTGTGTGTTTGTGTGTGGTGGGTGTGTGGGGTGGATGTAGCGGGGGCAAGGAAGAGTGATGATGAGATGCCTCAGTGGAAATTATTTCAATAACATTACAATACTGGAAGCGTTTTTTAAACAATAACCTTAAAAAAAAAATCTCTTGACTTATTTTTGACGCCCAGAGCTCGTCTGCTAGAGTGACGCTTTAACCTTGGTCTCAAGGACGGCAACAACTGTACCATTGTGTCCAGGTAAGCTAGGCCTCAAGCATTCTCTCCGTCGGAATACCAGGACATCAAAGACCAGACGATAATAGGCCTTTAAAACGTTCTTTACTCTATAAAAAACAAATATTTGTGACTGTAATAGGGCCTTAAATGTTAATACTGCCTTAAATGTTAATAGGGCCTTAAATGTTAATACTGCCTTAAATGTTAATAGGACCTTAAACTTAAATGTTAATAAGGCCTTAAATGGCGGCTAAAACACTTGAGAAGCGTTTGGACTTTTTCAATCAGACGAGATTGGAAAGTGTGTGTTTTAAAAATCGTGTCTGTCTTGACAGTTCAAAAATTCCAGAAAACTCTACGGACACGTAAACTGTTGATTACCTTAATGCTGTAGTGACAGGGGCGGTGTGAAAGGGGGTGGGGGGTATGAGAAGATCAACAAATAGTTTCACTTCCCCGTGATCACACACCCCCCACCCCTTATGCAAATCCGATACTCTTCCTTACATGTCCAGCTCCGCCCCCGCCCACCACCGCCCCCTGATGACCGTCACAAAGACGTGTCCTGTAACTCGACCAGTCTACGTACAACCCCCTGACTCCGACTACTGGTGGCAGGTTAATGCCAGGTGACATTTAGAGATCATGTCAAGACCGGCAACACTGTGGGGGGGGGGGGGGGGCGCTCCGACGCTGCTCATATTTTGTGTGTGGAGCATCGGCTCCTATTTGCACTCACACAAGTATCATGTCAGCTGGACACGGACCGTGTCAATGGACCATACATCCAACATTTTGACAGTTGTCATAAACCACGGACACATTGCGCTGTCTCAGGGTTCAAGTGATGAAACAATTCGGAACATGGTTGATACTGACATGGTTGATACTGACATTTTTTAAAGAAGGTTTTTATCATTATTATTTTAATAAAGGACTTTGACCTTGTTGTTTCCTTTTCCTCTGTTTAAAACGGGTGATGAAGACAGCGAAAGTGGAACAAATTCTTACAGGAAAATGATGTATGTTAAAAAGTAAAATGCGATAGGGAAGTATAAAGGAGGCTATTCTTTGGACGACATGGAAACTAAAAAGAGAAAGAAAAAAAAAAGAAAGAAAAAGAAAGAAAACACGAAGAAGAAAAAAAAAGAAAGAAAAAGAAAGAAAACACGAAGAAGAAAAAAAAAGAAAGAAAAAGAAAGAAAACACGAAGAAGAAAAAAAAAGAAAGAAAAAGAAAGAAAAAACGAAGAAGAAAAAAAAAAGAAAGAAAAAACGAAGAAGAAAAAAAAAAGAAAGAAAAAGAAAGAAAACACGAAGAAGAAAAAAAAAGAAAGAAAAAGAAAGAAAACACGAAGAAGAAAAAAAAAGAAAGAAAAAGAAAGAAAAAACGAAGAAGAAAAAAAAAAGAAAGAAAACACGAAGAAGAAAAAAAAAGAAAGAAAAAGAAAGAAAAAACGAAGAAGAAAAAAAAAGGAAAAAAAAACCCACCATAAAAAAACCAAACAGTTGCAGAGTGTTATTTGTAACCAAGTTATCGCCTTGTTGTGCGCACTAGAAGAGTGTACGGTGACACCAAACAGTTGCAGAGTGTTATTTGTAACCAAGTTATCGCCTTGTTGTGCGCACTAGAAGAGTGTACGGTGACACCAAACAGTTGCAGAGTGTTATTTGTAACAAAGTTATCGCCTTGTTGTGCGCACTAGAAGAGTGTACGGTGACACCAAACAGTTGCAGAGTGTTATTTGTAACAAAGTTATCGCCTTGTTGTGCGCACTAGAAGAGTGTACGGTGACACCAAACAGTTGCAGAGTGTTATTTGTAACAAAGTTATCGCCTTGTTGTGCGCACTAGAAGAGTGTACGGTGACACCAAACAGTTGCAGAGTGTTATTTGTAACCAAGTTATCGCCTTGTTGTGCGCACTAGAAGAGTGTATGGTGACACCAAACTGTTGCAGAGTGTTATTTGTAACCAAGTTATCGCCTTGTTGTGCGCACTAGAAGAGTGTATGGTGACACCAAACAGTTGCAGAGTGTTATTTGTAACCAAGTTATCGCCTTGTTGTGCGCACTAGAAGAGTGTACGGTGACACCAAACAGTTGCAGAGTGTTATTTGTAACCAAGTTATCGCCTTGTTGTGCGCACTAGAAGAGTGTATGGTGACACCAAACAGTTGCAGAGTGTTATTTGTAACCAAGTTATCGCCTTGTTGTGCGCACTAGAAGAGTGTATGGTGACACCAAACTGTTGCAGAGTGTTATTTGTAACCAAGTTATTGCCTTGTTGTGCGCACTAGAAGAGTGTACGGTGACACCAAACAGTTGCAGAGTGTTATTTGTAACCAAGTTATCGCCTTGTTGTGCGCACTAGAAGAGTGTACGGTGACACCAAACAGTTGCAGAGTGTTATTTGTAACCAAGTTATCGCCTTGTTGTGCGCACTAGAAGAGTGTACGGTGACACCAAACTGTTGCAGAGTGTTATTTGTAACCAAGTTATCGCCTTGTTGTGCGCACTAGAAGAGTGTACGGTGACACCAAACAGTTGCAGAGTGTTATTTGTAACCAAGTTATCGCCTTGTTGTGCGCACTAGAAGAGTGTACGGTGACACCAAACAGTTGCAGAGTGTTATTTGTAACCAAGTTATCGCCTTGTTGTGCGCACTAGAAGAGTGTATGGTGACACCAAACAGTTGCAGAGTGTTATTTGTAACCAAGTTATCGCCTTGTTGTGCGCACTAGAAGAGTGTACGGTGACACCAAACAGTTGCAGAGTGTTATTTGTAACCAAGTTATCGCCTTGTTGTGCGCACTAGAAGAGTGTATGGTGACACCAAACAGTTGCAGAGTGTTATTTGTAACCAAGTTATCGCCTTGTTGTGCGCACTAGAAGAGTGTACGGTGACACCAAACAGTTGCAGAGTGTTATTTGTAACCAAGTTATCGCCTTGTTGTGCGCACTAGAAGAGTGTACGGTGACACCAAACAGTTGCAGAGTGTTATTTGTAACCAAGTTATCGCCTTGTTGTGCGTACTAGAAGAGTGTATGGTGACACCAAACAGTTGCAGAGTGTTATTTGTAACCAAGTTATCGCCTTGTTGTGCGCACTAGAAGAGTGTATGGTGACACCAAACAGTTGCAGAGTGTTATTTGTAACCAAGTTATCGCCTTGTTGTGCGCACTAGAAGAGTGTATGGTGACACCAAACAGTTGCAGAGTGTTATTTGTAACCAAGTTATCGCCTTGTTGTGCGCACTAGAAGAGTGTATGGTGACACCAAACAGTTGCAGAGTGTTATTTGTAACCAATTTATCGCCTTGTTGTGCGCACTAGAAGAGTGTACGGTGACACCAAACAGTTGCAGAGTGTTATTTGTAACCAAGTTATCGCCTTGTTGTGCGCACTAGAAGAGTGTACGGTGACACCAAACAGTTGCAGAGTGTTATTTGTAACCAAGTTATCGCCTTGTTGTGAGCACTAGAAGAGTGTATGGTGACACCAAACAGTTGCAGAGTGTTATTTGTAACCAAGTTATCGCCTTGTTGTGCGCACTAGAAGAGTGTATGGTGACACCAAACAGTTGCAGAGTGTTATTTGTAACCAAGTTATCGCCTTGTTGTGCGCACAAGAAGAGTGTATGGTGACACCAAACAGTTGCAGAGTGTTATTTGTAACCAAGTTATCGCCTTGTTGTGCGCACTAGAAGAGTGTATGGTGACACCAAACAGTTGCAGAGTGTTATTTGTAACCAAGTTATCGCCTTGTTGTGCGCACTAGAAGAGTGTATGGTGACACCAAACAGTTGCAGAGTGTTATTTGTAACCAAGTTATCGCCTTGTTGTGCGCACTAGAAGAGTGTATGGTGACACCAAACAGTTGCAGAGTGTTATTTGTAACCAAGTTATCGCCTTGTAGTGCGCACTAGAAGAGTGTATGGTGACACCAAACAGTTGCAGAGTGTTATTTGTAACCAAGTTATCGCCTTGTTGTGCGCACTAGAAGAGTGTATGGTGACACCAAACAGTTGCAGAGTGTTATTTGTAACCAAGTTATCGCCTTGTTGTGCGCACTAGAAGAGTGTATGGTGACACCAAACAGTTGCAGAGTGTTATTTGTAACCAAGTTATCGCCTTGTCGTGCGTACTAGAAGAGTGTATGGTGACACCAAACAGTTGCAGAGTGTTATTTGTAACCAAGTTATCGCCTTGTTGTGCGCACTAGAAGAGTGTATGGTGACACCAAACAGTTGCAGAGTGTTATTTGTAACCAAGTTATCGCCTTGTTGTGCGCACTAGAAGAGTGTATGGTGACACCAAACAGTTGCAGAGTGTTATTTGTAACCAAGTTATCGCCTTGTTGTGCGTACTAGAAGAGTGTATGGTGACACCAAACAGTTGCAGAGTGTTATTTGTAACCAAGTTATCGCCTTGTTGTGCGTACTAGAAGAGTGTACGGTGACACCAAACAGTTGCAGAGTGTTATTTGTAACCAAGTTATCGCCTTGTTGTGCGCACTAGAAGAGTGTACGGTGACACCAAACAGTTGCAGAGTGTTATTTGTAACCAAGTTATCGCCTTGTTGTGCGTACTAGAAGAGTGTATGGTGACACCAAACTGTTGCAGAGTGTTATTTGTAACCAAGTTATCGCCTTGTTGTGCGTACTAGAAGAGTGTATGGTGACACCAAACAGTTGCAGAGTGTTATTTGTAACCAAGTTATCGCCTTGTTGTGCGCACTAGAAGAGTGTATGGTGACACCAAACAGTTGCAGAGTGTTATTTGTAACCAAGTTATCGCCTTGTTGTGCCTACTAGAAGAGTGTATGGTGACACCAAACAGTTGCAGAGTGTTATTTGTAACCAAGTTATCGCCTTGTTGTGCGTACTAGAAGAGTGTATGGTGACACCAAACAGTTGCAGAGTGTTATTTGTAACCAAGTTATCGCCTTGTTGTGCGCACTAGAAGAGTGTATGGTGACACCAAACAGTTGCAGAGTGTTATTTGTAACCAAGTTATCGCCTTGTTGTGCGCACTAGAAGAGTGTACGGTGACACCAAACAGTTGCAGAGTGTTATTTGTAACCAAGTTATCGCCTTGTTGTGCGCACTAGAAGAGTGTACGGTGACACCAAACAGTTGCAGAGTGTTATTTGTAACCAAGTTATCGCCTTGTTGTGCGCACTAGAAGAGTGTACGGTGACACCAAACAGTTGCAGAGTGTTATTTGTAACCAAGTTATCGCCTTGTTGTGCGCACTAGAAGAGTGTATGGTGACACCAAACAGTTGCAGAGTGTTATTTGTAACCAAGTTATCGCCTTGTTGTGCGCACTAGAAGAGTGTATGGTGACACCAAACAGTTGCAGAGTGTTATTTGTAACCAAGTTATCGCCTTGTTGTGCGCACTAGAAGAGTGTATGGTGACACCAAACAGTTGCAGAGTGTTATTTGTAACCAAGTTATCGCCTTGTTGTGCGTACTAGAAGAGTGTATGGTGACACCAAACAGTTGCAGAGTGTTATTTGTAACCAAGTTATCGCCTTGTTGTGCGCACTAGAAGAGTGTATGGTGACACCAAACAGTTGCAGAGTGTTATTTGTTACCAAGTTATCGCCTTGTTGTGCGCACTAGAAGAGTGTATGGTGACACCAAACAGTTGCAGAGTGTTATTTGTAACCAAGTTATCGCCTTGTTGTGCGCACTAGAAGAGTGTATGGTGACACCAAACAGTTGCAGAGTGTTATTTGTAACCAAGTTATCGCCTTGTTGTGCGCACTAGAAGAGTGTATGGTGACACCAAACAGTTGCAGAGTGTTATTTGTAACCAAGTTATCGCCTTGTTGTGCGCACTAGAAGAGTGTATGGTGACACCAAACAGTTGCAGAGTGTTATTTGTAACCAATTTATCGCCTTGTTGTGCGCACTAGAAGAGTGTACGGTGACACCAAACAGTTGCAGAGTGTTATTTGTAACCAAGTTATCGCCTTGTTGTGCGCACTAGAAGAGTGTACGGTGACACCAAACAGTTGCAGAGTGTTATTTGTAACCAAGTTATCGCCTTGTTGTGAGCACTAGAAGAGTGTATGGTGACACCAAACAGTTGCAGAGTGTTATTTGTAACCAAGTTATCGCCTTGTTGTGCGCACTAGAAGAGTGTATGGTGACACCAAACAGTTGCAGAGTGTTATTTGTAACCAAGTTATCGCCTTGTTGTGCGCACAAGAAGAGTGTATGGTGACACCAAACAGTTGCAGAGTGTTATTTGTAACCAAGTTATCGCCTTGTTGTGCGCACTAGAAGAGTGTATGGTGACACCAAACAGTTGCAGAGTGTTATTTGTAACCAAGTTATCGCCTTGTTGTGCGCACTAGAAGAGTGTACGGTGACACCAAACAGTTGCAGAGTGTTATTTGTAACCAAGTTATCGCCTTGTTGTGCGCACTAGAAGAGTGTATGGTGACACCAAACAGTTGCAGAGTGTTATTTGTAACCAAGTTATCGCCTTGTAGTGCGCACTAGAAGAGTGTATGGTGACACCAAACAGTTGCAGAGTGTTATTTGTAACCAAGTTATCGCCTTGTTGTGCGCACTAGAAGAGTGTATGGTGACACCAAACAGTTGCAGAGTGTTATTTGTAACCAAGTTATCGCCTTGTTGTGCGCACTAGAAGAGTGTATGGTGACACCAAACAGTTGCAGAGTGTTATTTGTAACCAAGTTATCGCCTTGTCGTGCGTACTAGAAGAGTGTATGGTGACACCAAACAGTTGCAGAGTGTTATTTGTAACCAAGTTATCGCCTTGTTGTGCGCACTAGAAGAGTGTATGGTGACACCAAACAGTTGCAGAGTGTTATTTGTAACCAAGTTATCGCCTTGTTGTGCGCACTAGAAGAGTGTATGGTGACACCAAACAGTTGCAGAGTGTTATTTGTAACCAAGTTATCGCCTTGTTGTGCGTACTAGAAGAGTGTATGGTGACACCAAACAGTTGCAGAGTGTTATTTGTAACCAAGTTATCGCCTTGTTGTGCGTACTAGAAGAGTGTACGGTGACACCAAACAGTTGCAGAGTGTTATTTGTAACCAAGTTATCGCCTTGTTGTGCGCACTAGAAGAGTGTACGGTGACACCAAACAGTTGCAGAGTGTTATTTGTAACCAAGTTATCGCCTTGTTGTGCGTACTAGAAGAGTGTATGGTGACACCAAACTGTTGCAGAGTGTTATTTGTAACCAAGTTATCGCCTTGTTGTGCGTACTAGAAGAGTGTATGGTGACACCAAACAGTTGCAGAGTGTTATTTGTAACCAAGTTATCGCCTTGTTGTGCGCACTAGAAGAGTGTATGGTGACACCAAACAGTTGCAGAGTGTTATTTGTAACCAAGTTATCGCCTTGTTGTGCCTACTAGAAGAGTGTATGGTGACACCAAACAGTTGCAGAGTGTTATTTGTAACCAAGTTATCGCCTTGTTGTGCGTACTAGAAGAGTGTATGGTGACACCAAACAGTTGCAGAGTGTTATTTGTAACCAAGTTATCGCCTTGTTGTGCGCACTAGAAGAGTGTATGGTGACACCAAACAGTTGCAGAGTGTTATTTGTAACCAAGTTATCGCCTTGTTGTGCGTACTAGAAGAGTGTATGGTGACACCAAACAGTTGCAGAGTGTTATTTGTAACCAAGTTATCGCCTTGATGTGCGTACTAGAAGAGTGTATGGTGACACCAAACAGTTGCAGAGTGTTATTTGTAACCAAGTTATCGCCTTGTTGTGCGTACTAGAAGAGTGTATGGTGACACCAAACAGTTGCAGAGTGTTATTTGTAACCAAGTTATCGCCTTGTTGTGCGTACTAGAAGAGTGTATGGTGACACCAAACAGTTGCAGAGTGTTATTTGTAACCAAGTTATCGCCTTGTTTTGCACACTAGAAGAGTATATGGTGACACCAAACTGTTGCAGAGTGTTATTTGTAACCAAGTTATCGCCTTGTTGTGCGCACTAGAAGAGTGTATGGTGACACCAAACAGTTACAGAGTGTTATTTGTAACCAAGTTATCGCCTTGTTGTGCGTACTAGAAGAGTGTATGGTGACACCAAACAGTTGCAGAGTGTTATTTGTAACCAAGTTATCGCCTTGTTGTGCGCACTAGAAGAGTGTACGGTGACACCAAACAGTTGCAGAGTGTTATTTGTAACCAAGTTATCGCCTTGTTGTGCGTACTAGAAGAGTGTATGGTGACACCAAACAGTTGCAGAGTGTTATTTGTAACCAAGTTATCGCCTTGTTGTGCGCACTAGAAGAGTGTATGGTGACACCAAACAGTTGCAGAGTGTTATTTGTAACCAAGTTATCGCCTTGTTGTGCGTACTAGAAGAGTGTATGTTGACACCAAACAGTTGCAGAGTGTTATTTGTAACCAAGTTATCGCCTTGTTGTGCGCACTAGAAGAGTGTATGGGGACACCAAACAGTTGCAGAGTGTTATTTGTAACCAAGTTATCGCCTTGTTGAGCGCACTAGAAGAGTGTACGGTGACACCAAACAGTTGCAGAGTGTTATTTGTAACCAAGTTATCGCCTTGTTGTGCGTACTAGAAGAGTGTACGGTGACACCAAACAGTTGCAGAGTGTTATTTGTAACCAAGTTATCGCCTTGTTGTGCGCACTAGAAGAGTGTATGGTGACACCAAACAGTTGCAGAGTGTTATTTGTAACCAAGTTATCGCCTTGTAGTGCGCACTAGAAGAGTGTATGGTGACACCAAACAGTTGCAGAGTGTTATTTGTAACCAAGTTATCGCCTTGTTGTGCGCACTAGAAGAGTGTACGGTGACACCAAACAGTTGCAGAGTGTTATTTGTAACCAAGTTATCGCCTTGTTGTGCGCACTAGAAGAGTGTACGGTGACACCAAACAGTTGCAGAGTGTTATTTGTAACCAAGTTATCGCCTTGTTGTGCGCACTAGAAGAGTGTATGGTAACACCAAACAGTTGCAGAGTGTTATTTGTAACCAAGTTATCGCCTTGTTGTGCGCACTAGAAGAGTGTATGGTGACACCAAACAGTTGCAGAGTGTTATTTGTAACCAAGTTATCGCCTTGTTGTGCGCACTAGAAGAGTGTACGGTGACACCAAACAGTTGCAGAGTGTTATTTGTAACCAAGTTATCGCCTTGTTGTGCGCACTAGAAGAGTGTACGGTGACACCAAACAGTTGCAGAGTGTTATTTGTAACCAAGTTATCGCCTTGTTGTGCGCACTAGAAGAGTGTATGGTGACACCAAACAGTTGCAGAGTGTTATTTGTAACCAAGTTATCGCCTTGTTGTGCGCACTAGAAGATTGTATGGTGACACCAAACAGTTGCAGAATGTTATTTGTAACCAAGTTATCGCCTTGTTGTGCGCACTAGAAGAGTGTATGGTGACACCAAACAGTTGCAGAGTGTTATTTGTAACCAAGTTATCGCCTTGTTGTGCCTACTAGAAGAGTGTATGGTGACACCAAACAGTTGCAGAGTGTTATTTGTAACCAAGTTATCGCCTTGTTGTGCGCACTAGAAGAGTGTATGGTGACACCAAACAGTTGCAGAGTGTTATTTGTAATCAAGTTATCGCCTTGTTGTGCGCACTAGAAGAGTGTATGGTGTCACCAAACACACAATGGAGTAGGACAATGCTTTTCAAATCACTATTTAACGAATCCTATTATTTTGATAATTATATATATATATTTGAGAACTAATTAGTTTTGTATTGTGCACACAATAATCGTACATCTATTTTCTATCCTGGAAATAGACATTATTTTAACCTAAAACTAGTTGATATGAATATTTTATAGTCAGGGGAATATTTCTATTCTATACTTATGTGAGATTCTTATTAAATAGTTGATTAATTTATCCACTATAAAACAAGTTTTATATGTACAGCGTAACGCTAGTTGATACAAAATGTATCCAATGAACAGGAGTGGATATTTATTTGTCTCAACACCAAAGTTGTGGCATCATATGCTATTAAATTCCCTTCTGCTCTCACCCCCCCCTCCCTCCCTTTTAAAACAGGCGTGCACAACTCAAAATGTAAGGTGGGCCGGCACAACTCAAAATGTAAGGCGGGCCGTATTACTTTATGAAAAAGTGTGTGGGTCGTAAGATAATAGAACAGGTGGGAAAGATATTTAGAAAATAATAATATTTAAGAATATTTCGTTAGTTCGCGGGCCGCAAAGTGGGCTCTGGTGGGCCGCATGTGGCCCGCGGGCCGGATGTTGTGCAGGCCAGCTTTAAAAGATCTACGCAAGAATGTTGCTTTGCTGCGCACTTTCTATTTTTAGCCGTATAGGTGAGCGCTGACCCGTGTTCAGCAGGCGTGAACGAGATGGCCCGCCATTCATCTCTAGGTTATTGCTACTGCCAGATTTTGTTTGTACAAAATTACGTGGCCACAGTTCTCCTCTCACGTTCTGACAATACAGCACAGGGGAAATATAAAACGATGGAGAAACGGTGCAAAATCTGATTCACCATATGAGTGAATATTCTTGAATACAAAAGATGCAAAATCCACCAACATGAAGCCCTTTAATTTAGATAGTCTTAAATTATATGTATGCAATTGTTTTAATAAACACGATAGTAAAAATTCTTCAAACTTATTAGGTCCAATCAGGGGCGCCTAGTCCACCCCCAACTCCCTGAGTGGTGAAAGCGAACCCACCTACTGTTGGGCCTGGTCAAGTGTCCTGTTTTGTTAAAACACGTGTCCTGTGTGGTTAAAACACGTGTCCTGTGTGGTTAAAACACGTGTCCTATGTGGTTAAAACACGTGTCCTGTGTGGTTAAAACACGTGTCCTGTGTGGTTAAAACACGTGTCCTGTGTGGTTAAAGCACGAGTCCTGTGTGGTTAAAGCACGTGTCCTGTGTGGTTAAAGCACGAGTCCTGTGTGGTTAAAGCACGTGTCCTGTGTGGTTAAAACACGTGTCCTGTGTGGTTAAAGCACGAGTCCTGTGTGGTTAAAGCACGTGTCCTGTGTGGTTAAAACACGTGTCCTGTGTGGTTAAAGAACGAGTCCTGTGTGGTTAAAGCATGTGGAGGAATTTAAAAGTGAAGCCACTGGGTCCTGATAAATTGAAGTCCTTATAAAATGTAACCAGAACTGCATGCACACTGAATGCACACTAAATGCAAGGGGCCTAGAGGCTTTTTAGTTTGCTTTAATGGAAATGCTGGGTGCTGGGTGGCCGAGTGGTCTAAATCTCAAGCTGATGGTCTGGAGTTCAATCCACCACCAGCACACCGGGTGAATGGGACTCGTTAACCTTGGACGGCAACTCATCTAAGAGAAGGCAACTCTGAATTCAAACCCGGAGATGGAGTCCCGAAAGGCGGATAACATTGATACAATGAAACATTCCGACGCCACTGGTGCCAAGCTGTAACATCCACATGATGCTCCCTTGGAGTCATCCAGCGGCGTGGAGAGAGGCGATTTGCTGTTGGGAACCAGCATAATAATCTTAGAAAGAATAATCCCAGGCCTTGTGGATTTCGTCCTGCGAATTCCATACCATCGTCACCTAGTGACGGACGGATGCCAGCAATGGAAATGCATTCAGTATTTTATGTAGTCACAAATTCCTTAGCCTTCTCATTATCATTCATTAACTTTACAAGAGACTAAAGACAGTGAAGGGTCAAATCCTCTGACCATTGCACACAAGCTGTCCATACAATGTCAACTGACCACTACAATGTCAACTGACCACATTCAATTGTTCTTTAAAAATAGAGTCCAATTCTACAATAATGTCAAAGGTAACAAGATGTCTGGGACCAATACAGAGAACTCCGCTAATCATTTGTAGAACACAGTGTCTAGGATGTTCACTAATATTGTCTTTATGAAAGGGGGGAGGCAGGGTCGCGTTACCCGTGGCATCTAAGGTAGATGCACGGTAAATTAAAGCTGGAGTTATCGCCCCCCGTCATTTGACACCGTGGAACACACATAGTCTTGATGTGTGGGGTGGTGGGGAGATAGTCTTGGTGTGTGGGGTGGTGGGGAGATGCTTGGCATGAACACCAACAAGAAACGAATTGTTGACACACAAAACATCATTTAATGTTGCTCTTACAGCCTGCTGGCTCGCGCCTCACAGGAGAGGTTCTCAATCTCCTGAGCTTCACAGGAGAAGTTCTCAATCTCCTGAGCCTAGCAGGAGAGGTTCTCTATCACCTGAGCCTCGCAGGAGAGGTTCTCAATCTCCTGATCCTCGCAGGAGAGGTTCTCTATCACCTGAGGGTGACATAATTTAGTTGAAATAAAGGTCGTATTAGTTGAAAGGTTTCAAATTTCTCAAGACGGGTCAACATACCCGTCTGATAGACTGGACAATAAATACGTCTGAATGACTGGACTACACACCCGTATGATTGACTGGACAACACACCTATCTGATTGACTGTCCTCATGCTGGGACCCCATCACTGTCCTCATGCACCGATGCTGGGACCCCATCACTGTCCTCATGCACTGATGTTGGGACCCTTCACTGTCCTCATGAACCGATGCTGGGACCCCTTCACTGTCCTCATGCTGGGACCCCATCACTGTCCTCATGCTGGGACCCTTCACTTTCCTCATGCACCGATGCTCGCGGCGTGCTGGGACGGAGGGGCCTGGACTGTGACGATTACCGGCATAGGGTTTTGGGTGGTCAAGACTGTCCTATTGCGCTTTGTGGTCAAGATTACCCATATTGGACTATGGGGGGGGGTCGATTGGCGATAAGGGGCGTGGAGGGATGGAGTCAAGAGTACCGGTATTAGGCATGGAGAGGAGGGGGTGTTCAGGTGGTCAAGATTACCGGTCTGAAGCGTGGGGGAAAAGGGATCAAGAGTCCCTGTATGAAGCGTGAGGGAGGGGATCAAGAGTCCCTGTACGAAGCGTGAGGGAGGGGATCAAAGGTCCCTGTATGAAGCGTGAGGGAGGGGATCAGGAGTGCCTGTATGAAGCGTGAGGGAGGGGATCAAGAGTCCCTGTACGAAGCGTGAGGGAGGGGATCAAAGGTCCCTGTATGAAGCGTGAGGGAGGGGACCAGGAGTGCCTGTATGAAGCGTGAGGGAGGGGATCAAGAGTGCCTGTATCTTCACTTTGTTGTAATCGACCAGTGAAACTGCTGATGAGTTTTGAAGATGTCCCAAGTTAGAGAATGACAAATCTGACTCAATCCCAAGTTTCATTGTGTAACCACTTTAATTTGTTGATAACGAGTTATAAAGCAGCGGTTCTCAACCTGTGGATCACGACACCTTTTGAGATCGAAGGACCCTTTCACAGGGGTCGCCTGAGAACTTCTGAAAACACATATAATCTACAGTTATGAAGTAGCAACGAAAGTAATTTTGTGGTTGGGGGGTCGCCACAACATGAGGAACTGTACTCAAGGGTCGCGGCATTAGGAAGGTTGAGAACCACTGTTATAAAGTTTGGGGGGTGAGGTTTGGAAGTGTAGCTGACACTTTCCTAGGTGGATACTCTTTTTTTTTTATTTGTTCATTTTTCTGGAATGAAACCGATGACCATGCCATACACATTTCTCGGACTATATTGTTCTCAGCATGAATGATCTGAGATAAGATGGTCAAGAGTTGACCTAATTTTAGGCTGCACGTCTGTCTCAGCTGTTATCCAGTAGGACAGAACTACGCCTGCTAGGCTCTATGAAGTCCTGGACATTTAAAAAAAGATGTCTAGCTTGTCACTTTTTATTTTTATGAGTTACCATTAAAAGCCCCGTGCTTGAGGAGCTGGCTATGATTCGAAACCTGGCTCCCAGCCCACAATATTGGATCCTAGAGGACCAGACATGACGGGTTCACAGGTGGGCCCTGGGTGTGAGTACCTCTTGACGGAAATGTCATGAAATGAGAGAATCGTGTTTAGATGATTCCTGATGGGAGAAAAGAAAGGAGAGGGGAGAGGGGGTGTATCGTACAGTGGACAGCAGGACTTTGAGGCGCCCTCCCTGCTGGGGTATCATTGAAAAGAAACCAACAAGCGTTTGGGGGGAATGAGTGTGAGGGTGGATGTGTGTGGGTTTGTTATAAAAGAAAATGATTTTGTGTGTGAATGATAGAAGGGAGGATTGTGTGTATGTGAATGATGTTAGGAAGGATTGTGTGTGTCAATGATGTTGGTAAATGCTGTGTGTGTGAATGAGGTTGAGAACGCTTGTGTGTGTTTATGTGAATGAAGTTGAAAAGGATTGTGTGTGTGTGTGTTATGTTAAAATGTTGTGGAGAATTGTGAATGTGTGAATGATAGCGTGACGCCAATTCACTATCTTCTACATCAGTGGTTCTCAACCTTCCTTTAATGCCGCGACCCTTTAACACAGTTCCTCATATTGTGGCGACCCCCCCCCCCCTTCTCAGCCACGTATGTGAGACAACAGGTTGCACCGAAGCCATCAGACATATGTGAGATAACAGGTTGCACCGGAGCCATCAGACATATGTGAGACAACAGGTTGCACCGGAGCCATCAGACATATGTGAGACAACAGGTTGCACCGGAGCCATCAGACATGAATTTGTTTGTTTTTGTTGAACTCTTTGAATGGATGGACCACCCCCACTTTTATTTCTCTCGATACGCAGGCCCGTAGCCCTCTCCCCCCCCCCCCCCCAACCCCTTCCAGTCGCCCTTCAATCTACTTGACAATGACATCTTTTTTTACAATTTCAAGAGAAAAGAAATCCTAAGAAAAATCTTAAATATACATTTAAAAAAAAAAGCTGGTCAGTAATGATGTGAGTCTTGGACTTTGCTTAATATGAGAAATATGCGGCGTTAGATTTTGACATGATCTTTAAGATCTAGTAAGCTGCATTTGAAATCCATTGTAAGAAGTCACTAAGCGCAGCTCTACAATTTTAAAAAAGGTAATAATGGGGGAGACTGCAATCAGGTTAGCAAAATAGGAAATTAGTAAAACACAGTAAGGTTAAACCTGATAACCTCTTGGACACTACTTCTAAGCTAACTGCTACATTATACTTTGATACATTTTTTATTTTATTCGTTTTTTTTGTTTGTTCGCTGATGAAGGCTTCCTGCCGACACGTTCGTTGTTTGTTGCGTTCCTTTTATCAGGTTTAACCTTACTGTGTTCTATAATTTTACCACCCCCCCCCCCCCCGTTTCTTTTTTTATTTTGTTCCACAACTTGTCTTCCCTTTCTCCCAATACAGCTTTAGGTAGTTTTGGACCACAACATGTTAACAGAAAATAAATCAGGCCCCTGGACGTTAATGCAAGGGTGGGCAACCCTCGGCCCGCCACGTTAACGTTGTGGCCCGTCGGATGTCTCACAGATGAACTTGTTTCTTCAACCCAATAGCGATTATGTTAATGCAGTGGTTCTCAGCCTTCCTACTGCCATGACCCTTTAAATACAGTGCCTCGCGTTATGGTGACCCCCAAGTATAAAGCATTTTCGTTGCTGCTTCATAAAGATCTGTTTTCCAATGGTCTTTCACGACCTCTGTGTAAGGGTCGTTCGACCCCCCCCCCCCCCAAAGGGCTCGCGACCCACAGGTTGAGAACAAGTGTGTTGATGTGTGGAATAAACGCACATTATTTATATGTTATATGAAATAATAAATGTATCAAAAAACAGTTTTACTATTTATTAACTAGTCAAATAAAAAGGATTTGTGTGAACAATGCTAAGTAAGGGGTATCTCATATATCACATGCATTACGATTAAATCTAGAAAGATGCAAAACGAATTCAGGCATACGCAAAATGCATCCCTGCGTTTTTGGATTTACAAACAAGTTCTCAGTGGCGTAGCGAGCTTAACTCGTGCCCGGGGCATAATACCTTTTTAGCGCCCCTCCATTCGAAAACCATACAATATTATATGTAAAATATACCATTTGGCGCCCCATTGTGAGTAGCGCCTGGGGCATGATGCCCCCCCTCGCTACGCCACTGCAAGTTCTGGGCATTGGGCGCACCCTCCTCCCCAAACCCCACACCCCAATTTTGTTCGTGTGACTTCAGCGGGCGCCCTCAATTTCCGCACCCCCCCCCCAAATCAATCTTCGTCTGTCAGAGTTGCAATGACGTGTACAATTTTGTTTGTAATAATGCACAGTATATAAATATATAAACATCAGTCATCTACTTTGAGAAGTGACCATCGACCTTTATTAGACATGCGATGCGAACAGTTATTGTATACAACAATATACCACGGTTTATTTATTTACTGTTACAAGGAGTTATTGTGCGAATCTGAGCTGTAAAGTATACATACTATTCTGAGACTATCATATTCTGAGACTATCATATTCTGAGACTATCATATTCTGAGACTATCATATTCTGAGACTATCATATTCTGAGAATATCATATTCTGAGGCTATCATATTCTGAGACTATCATATTCTGAGACGATCATATTCTGAGGCTATCATATTCTGAGACCATCATATTCTGAGGCTATCATATTCTGAGACTATCATATTCTGAGGCTATCATATTCTGAGACTATCATATTCTGAGACTATCATATTCTGAGACTATCATATTCTGAGACTATCATATTCTGAGACTATCATATTCTGAGACTATCATATTCTGAGACTATCATATTCTGAGACTATCATATTCTGAGACTATCATATTCTGAGGCTATCATGTACAATATGGTGAATCCCAGTGTAACCAGGTCTGCTAGTGTATAATCATACACATCGTAGTTCAACATCCGTTCGTCTTTTGTTAGACATGCGTCAAATCTAAAATTAGCCGATCAATAATAATGGCGGATAACGAAAATATAAAAATGGACCAAGAAGAAAGCGTATTGTGACGATATTGTTTGGTTTAGCGGAACAAAGAGTTCCTCCAAGGCATCTGTCTGGACATTGTCGTCGGCCATATCAATAAAAAAAATGCACGGGCTAAGCTTTCAATTCTCACCAAATATGTCTAGGTAGTGTTGTAACTATATTATAAAAGCAAAGGTCACCAAAGGGTCTATTTTGAATGAATTTTGCCACCCCCATCAAAAAAAAAAAAAAGAGAAAAAATCAAAATGTTCACTTACCATACTATTTTAAAAGACATTTTTAACAACTTTAAATAACTTTTCAATTCAAATGGTAAAAGCCAAAGTATTCGTTAAATGTTTATCTATTGAAATTCACGATAGCATCATTTTTTATCAAAAGAATATCGATACTTTCTCCCATCACTATTCGATGCGTAACACGGAACGTATGCGCGAACGAGTTTCGAAATATCTAAATCTTTCGGTTCCGGTTGAAAGTCTAGTTAAGCTTTTGGTTTCGGCTTCAGTCGAAAGTTGTTTGTAGCTTTCTTCACTTTCGATCCGATTTCGGTCTCCGTCCGCAAATCACTTTCGGTCGGTATCTAATTTACTAAGAAGTTCACATAAGCTTTATGCAGATGTGAGGAGGGCTTGTGGGGGAAAGTGTTTGTGTGTGTGTGGGGGGGGGGGGTAACGATCTGCATGGTTAAAACAGATGGTGGTCACAAGTCATACAAGTTTGTGACTTACTGATGGTGGTCACAAGTCATACTAGTTTGTGACTTACTGATATTCACTGTCGGCTTAGGTGATCACTTGTGAACCCTGTTTAAGTCAATTGCTGAGACGTGCACTCGCAAAGTGACTGATAAATTCGGGTGTTTTTCCATCACTAAGACGTTTACCCATGAAGTAGTCGCTCACTTACCCTATATCTAAGACGGTCACTCGTTCTTGGTGCTTGCCCTGTCTAAGCCGGTTACCTGTGATGTGGCCGTTAAATTGACCACAGTCTTTAGACGGTCACCTGAGATGTAGCCGCTAAGTTGCCCTGGTTAAGACGGTCACCTGTGAAGTGGCCGTCAAGTTGCCCTGGTTAAGACGGTCACCTGTGAGTTGGCCGCCACGTTGCCCTGGTAATGGCGAGTTAACATACTGACGGGATTATGAACTATTTGAATCGACAGGACGCCATGTTTTAATCGGCTTACGTCAGCGGTCTTGGCGTGGCATTGACTCGTTTTTATCATTGAAGCGTTTCTTCCATCGACCCCCCCCCCCACCCCACACCCTTCGGGGCATTCCCATATCTGTCAGAACCCACTTCCCGGCCACTGTATCAGACAATGTCACCATATCACCATCTAGATTAGCCGGAGCTATGTCAGACCCCACTTCCCGGCCACTGTATCAGACAATGCCACCATATCACCATCCAGATTAGCCGGAGCTATGTCAGATCCCACTTCCCGGCCACTGTATCAGACAATGCCACCATATCACCATCCAGATTAGCCGGAGCTATGTCAGACCCCACTTACCGGCCACTGTATCAGACAATGCCACCATATCACCATCCAGATTAGCCGGAGCTATGTCCGACCCCACTTACCGGCCACTTTATCAGACAATGCCACCATATCACCATCCAGATTAGCCGGAGCTATGTCAGACCCCACTTCCCGGCCACTGTATCAGACAATGCCACCATATCACCATCCAGATTAGCCGGAGCAATACCGTTGAAAAGGTTTGATGAAACGAGTTCTTTTAAAATTGTTTAAAGGTCTCTGACCCTGACCCTCACCATTTTATCGCGACGTGTGGGTGTTGAACCTAAGCTGGACACCCCCCCCCCTCACACCTTTCTTTTTTTCCCTGTAGAGTACGAGCGTCATACAGAGATATTGAAGGCTGCACCGGAAGTTACGCAATGGAAATGACCAGAAGATGACAAGGAGTTATTTTCTATTAGTGGTATCAATATAAATTTAAAAAAAAACAACATTTTCAGCAGGGCCGGCGCTAGTGGGGTGCAGGGCCTGCCCTAGTGAGGCGCGGGGCCTGGGGCAAATTAAATTTTGCGAGGCCCTTGACCTCACTTGAGGCCGGCCCATATGATATCAAGTCATGTCATAGTCATACGACCCATATATCTAGACATGTCATAGTCATACGACCGTATATCAAGACATGTCATAGTCATACGACCGCATATCAAGACATGTCATAGTCATACGACCGTATATCAAAACATGTCATAGTCATACGACCCATATATCAAGACATGTCATAGTCATACTACGGCCCATATATCAGGACATGTCATAGTCATACGGCCCATATATCAGGACATGTCATAGTCATACGGCCCATATATCAAGACATGTCATAGTCATAATGGGGCGCGTAATTCCAGATATTTCTTCGTTCGCTTAGTTTCCGAAAAGCTCGGGTTTTTTTGCTACTGCAACCGTTGAATTGTCCTGATCCGAATTTATCATGGCAGTTCTGTTGTTGCTGATCTCATGGCTGTCAAATAAATAAATACATCCGAAAAGCACAAAGCCATTAGCCTTTAACGAGACTGCACGATTTAAATTTTTAAAAAGTATTAAAAAGGGTAATCAGGCAGCTAATTAAATAGAACCAGAGACAATGTTTCATTCAACTAAAATGTTGACAATTCATTCAATCGAACCTGAGACATGGATGATCTCAATCTCAAGGAAGTTTTTATCGAATTAAAATTTTCGAAAAACTTCTTTTTTGCTCTTGCTACTTTTACCGACACTGTCAACATTATTTTGTCAACATTATTTTGTACTCGATCACAACACATGACGTGTAACAGGGAGACATTTGGTACGGACGAGAAGTAAAACAATGAACAAAATCAGATTCAGTTAGATAAAAACAAAACAGTTTAATTGTTATTTATTCATGTCTCAAAGCGAGAAATATGCCTGCAGCTGGAGGTCCGGACAAAACAAAAATAGTATTTAAAAAATGGAGTCATCATTGGAGCTGATTCAAATACGACCAAATTATGTAGTCAATGAGTGGGGTGGGGGGTGTCAGAAAAAGACAGGATAAAATCACAGACAAGTTTACACTGTGGAGTAGTTAGCTCACATATTTAGCTCTAGTTCATCCAGGAAATTAAACAGTACAAAGTGGTGATAAGACTTGTGTTGAAAGCACGCTGCATACGATAGAAGAAGATGTCTTGAAGAATAAAGAGATCCGAACTACCCAGCCATTAAGAGTGAAAGCGAACGATAATTCCTATACCATTTATAGTGCAGGTAGCTGGGACTCACTTTTAGCGGATAGTATATCGTTTATCTTCTCAAACGTTTAGAAACCTTAACTCAAAGGGAAATCTTCAGTCAAAATGAAACTTTCATTTAAAGGGAAACCTTCAGTCAAAAGGAAACCTTCAGTCAAAGGGAAACCTTCAGTCAAAGGGAAACCTTTCAGTCAAAGGGAAACATTTCAGTCAAAAGGAAACCTTCAGTCAAAGGGAAACCTTTCAGTCAAAGGGAAACATTTCAGTCAAAAGGAAACCTTCAGTCAAAGGGAAACCTTTCAATCAAAGGGAAACCTTTCAATCAAAGGGAAACCTTTCAGTCAAAGGGAAACCTTTCAGTCAAAGGGAAACCTTTCAGTCAAAGGGAAACATTTCAGTCAAAAGGAAACCTTCAGTCAAAGGGAAACCTTTCAGTCAAAGGGAAACATTTCAGTCAAAAGGAAACCTTCAGTCAAAGGGAAACCTTTCAATCAAAGGGAAACCTTTCAATCAAAGGGAAACCTTTCAGTCAAAGGGAAACCTTTCAATCAAAGGGAAACCTTTCAGTCAAAAGTAAACCTTCAGTCAAAGGGAAACCTTTCAGTCAAAGGGAAACCTTTCAGTCAAAAGGAAACCTTCAGTCAAAAGTAAACCTTCAGTCAAAGGGAAACCTTTCAGTCAAAGGGAAACCTTTCAGTCAAAGGGAAACCTTTCAGTCAAAAGGAAACCTTCAGTCAAAAGTAAACCTTTCAGTCAAAGGAAAACCTTTCAGTCAAAAGGAAACCATTTTGTCTACGACACACATTGTTTCTCCTGCTCAAGGTTTAGAATTGAAACCATCAAATTTTATGTGCAAAACTTCTTGAAGTGACACGAGACAGAAAAAATGGTCAGTGTCAACAATAATTTGACCATGTCATTGTTTCTACTCGTGGTCACGTGACGCCGCGGTCACTCCGCACGTGGGGAGCATGGATCATAATTCAATGTGGGGACAAATTGAGTTCCAATTAATGTCACTAACGTCAACGGTAGATGAATGACAGGTCGAATTACAGTGGTCTTCTGTTTGTATGATTTATTCATTACATCGGATGTCTAACTAGTTTGATGAATGATTCCACACATAACTCGTGTAAACATAAGCTGCCCCTAAATGCCAGCACACATCCGTAAGAAATGTAGCGGTGTGTCTGCCATCCCAGCCATCAAGTGGAGATCGAGTATCTACAGCGAAGTCACAACCGTCCATTAAAGGTTTCCTGACGTTATTCTTACAGTGGGGGGGGGGGGGAAACAAGAAATAAGAGAATGGTGATATCCGGGGATGAAAAAAAAAGGGGGGGGGGGATTATAATACACTACAGTATGTTTGTCAGATTGATGAGACAAATCATCATTTTAGGAGTGAAAATATTTTATCTGAACTAAAGAAATAATATATATATATTTATATATACAATGGGACATATTCGCTCTCAGGAGACAACTTGTAGTTGATTGGCGTGTTGTGATATATTATATTCTATTTTGATCCAAACTAGCAATCTTCAAAGTGAAATTGTGATATCTTAACTACAAGTCTCCTTTCCCTTTGATGTGTTTTGCGGGGGGGGGGGGGGGGGGGGCGCAGTGAAGCGTAAAGCAATTGCTTAGTGAAATTCAAATGTGCAGGATGTACAACAGGAACAAACACTAGCTCTAGCTCAAATAGTAAGCAAGTCAATATTGCTTCTAGTAACACAATCCAACACAAGAAATCAACAAATCGGCTGAGAACACACAAAGCTGCTCACCTAAACGGTCTACAGTGGAAACATGACATTGGTTCAATGTTGTTGCTTAGCAGGAGGGGGACACGGTAACAGGAGGTTTCAGGTAAGGTGATAGGGAGAGTACTGAAATGTAAGCCTTCTCGGCATCTCAATAACTACAATGAAATTCGGCCTTTATAAAAAACAAAAACAACTTTGTTCGTCTAGAAATTTCAGACACGAGGCACCGGCCCAAGGCTGCCCTACCTTAGAACGGGTCAACGGCCCAAGGCTGCCTTACCTTAACGGGGCAACGGCCTACCTTAGAACGGGGCAACGGCACAAGGCTGCCTTTCACTGCCCTACCTTTGAACGGGGCAACGGTCCAAGGCTGCCCTACCTTAGAATGGAGCAACGGCCTATCTTAGAACGGGTCAACGGCCTACCTTAGAACGGGGCAACGGCCTACCTTAGAACGGGGCAACGGCACAAGGCTGCCCTACCTTTGAACGGGGCAACGGCCCAAGGCTGCCATACATTAGAAAGGGGCAACGGCCCAAGGCTGCCCTACCTTAGAACGCCACGTATGAGCTTATAAATAGACTTCATTGAATTTTTTTTTAAAAAATTGCCTAAGAAATGGCGTTTTCGATAAGAAATGCTTGTTTTCAAGACGTGAGATAGTATCATATGAGATGAGATGACTCATTTGGCGACCTATCTGAGACTGAGAACTCATTGAGAGTGACAACACAAACTAAAGAGGTAGAAACTTGCAAACTATTCTGGAACAGAGGAATAGAAACATTTCCAGCAACAGAGGAATAGAAACATTTCCAGCAACAGCGCAATGAAAAAAAAAAAAAAGAGGAAAATGTACAACATGAAAATAAGCAAAAATAATAATAATACAAAAATGATGTTTTATATGGCACTAAAAATTTAGGAGTTAATCTTCAAGTGGGTCAATTGTACAAGCAGGTTAAATTTTATACATTAAAATTATGGCAGCCAGTCTTAGAGGTGGGGGCCCCCGGTTGTGTGAACCCAGGGCCCCCTAATAGTTTATACAGGAGCCACTTTTGCAGTGGTTTAAAGTCAAGTTCGGGGGTAGGGGCGCAAAGTTATCAAAAAAAAAACAACATTGAGAAAATTGTTTTCATTGGAAAGAAACCAAAATGTAGCTATTTATAAAATTATTTATATTATATCAATCTTATTATATGCATATGAACCATGTCAATAGGAGAGCAATAACAACTCTATATATAAATATGTAGAGGCTGTACGGTTATAGTAAATATAGATTTATATATATATGTATTTATATATTATAGTCACACTCTAAATCTGCTGGGTTTAGTTGAAAAAATACAACATGCATCTAACAGCTGGTCAGTCTAGTAGTTAATGGTCAAACATTTTGTCATATTTCCTGGAAGTTCCAGTATTTTTAAAAAGTTGCATACTATTAGGGAAAGTTGGATTGCAAAAAAATATTTTTAAAATTACACATATAACAAAAACCCACAAAGTTATGAAATAAGATCATACGTGAAGTACAGTTGAAAATAAGAATCATATGTGAAGTACAGTTGATGAAATAAAGAAAAATGTTGGCATTTCAATCATTAACATTGTTAAAACTGAAATGAAATTAAAATAAACAAAAATAGTGGTTTAAGTTGTGATACATGATGCTTTGTTGTCTTGGCTTAAGGGCGCCACCCTGAAACATTTAGATGTCAGACATATTTACTTATGTACACGTCCAATCACACTCTCTGTGCTGTGTGTGTATGTCTCTCTGTGCTGTGTGTGTATGTCTCTCTGTGCTGTGTGTGTATGTCTCTCTGTGCTGTGTGTGTATGTCTCTCTGTGCTGTGTGCGTATGTCTCTCCGTGCTATGTGTGTATGTCTCTACGTGCTATGTGTGTATGTCTCTCTGTGCTTTGTGTGTATATCTCTCTGTGCTATGTGCGTATGTCTCTCTGTGCTGTGTGAGTATGCCTCTCTGTGCTATGTCTCTCCGTGCTGTGTGTATGTCTCTCTGTGCTATGTGCGTATGACTCTCTCTGTGCTATGTGCGTATGTCTCTCTGTGCTATGTGCGTATGTCTCTCTGTGCTATGTGTGTATGTCTCTCCGTGCTATGTGTGTATGTCTCTCTGTGCTATGTTGTTTGTTAACGTACAGAAAATGTGTTTGAATCGTGCATGTTAATGTTTTTAAATGACATGTTTGCAGATTTTTTTTTGTTTTCATTTCATAAGTCCAATTAACTTCTCATAACAATTTCATATGTCCACATAACTTCTCATAACGAGAAATCCTTAGGCTTTCATTTAACATCATTTAACCAATAAAATAACCACACACACAAATTTTAGAAAAAATATCTAAAAATACCAAAAATCAAGTTGGAACAAATTTGCAAGATAGATTTCTTTTTCTTCAAAGACAAATCGTTTAAATTATGTTGTTACAGTGTGTATTAAAATGTGTGTTAAAATGTGTGTTGAAATGAGTATCGAACTACACAAAAATGAAGGGGAAAAAATGATGTTCTTGTCTAGCCAATAAAACATGGTATGAAACAAGTTTTGAGATGAGTAGGAACACAAGTTGCTTCACAACTAAATCATTGAACAGAAAACCCAATATGGCACCCTTCTTCATCAACAGTGAAAAAACCAAAACAAATTCAAGACATGTGAGACATTTTTATCATTATAAAGAAGGAAAAAAAAAACATCAATAAATACATGTTCAGTGGCCAAACAAATCAAAATTCTGCTTTAAATTTTCAATGCAAACAAACAAAATAGGCAACAGCAAAAGAAAGATTTAAAAGCATTTGCAACACTGGCAGATATTTGAAACCAAACACAGCAAAAAAACTCACTTCCTGTTCAACCGTTGTACAACTATTTTGGCAAAAATCAAACCAAAAACACGGCTATGAATGCGTGATTCCTAACTAAATATTCATGGTCAAGCCCAATCAACAATCGTTGACTTTCATGCTAATTTAAAACAAAAAGAACGATAAAACACGGTTAGTCAGGAAATGGAGCATTTATCTGGTCACCCAAGGCAAGACAGACCCCTGAGCTTATTGGTTGGAACTCAACCAATCAAAATGTAAGAAATATTATGCTGTACATGTACACTGTGGATAAAGAACAAGCAACTCTACAGAATGGAATCAACTGGAGGAGCACGTGTTGGGCCAGCCAACAGGTTCATTCATATCTTGCACACAGACTTTGGCTCTGTGGGAACAAGTCTCTTTTTTTCAAATTTGTTTACTCTTCCTGCACATTATTAACTTTAAAGGTTAAAGCCATCAAGGGAAAAATTGTACCTTTTGGCTGGCCAAACAGGCAGGTCCACCAATGCCCAGCAAGGATTTAGGCCATTTTGTTTTTGTTTTTTTTGGGTACAAAAAGTGAAAGCCATAATCCAGATGTTGTCTCCGAGTTGGAGAAATGGTTTGATGATGAAGAGATGACAACCGATAAAGAGGGAATAGCTTGGCTGTGAACATTCAAATATTAGTAGCGATGATTCTATGTTAGCTGCCTTAGGAAAGATTGGGTGCAAACGCACCAAGATGGTTGCCTTCAGTTCTCATCAGTGCGCACAAACTAAGTGAAAAAAAAGGGTGGTGGATTTGCAAATTAAAATAAATTGATTGAAATAACAACATAAAAGTAAGATGTAAAATAAAACTCTGCCAATATTCTTAGTTGCAGGCTACCTACAACAAAATGGCACACGTCCCTACAACAGGCTACACAAAAATGTGTGTCCGATAAACATTATGTCAAGTGTCTCCCCTCAGTAGGCCTAACAAATTGTGTCTGTCTAAATATTATGTCAAATGTTTTTATATGCAAGAAAGAAACAAGTCAAAATTGATAAACGAGCAAGTATACTATCTAAAGAACATTTGTATTTTGAAACTTTAAAAAATTGTTTTAAAAGACCCAAGATCTTGTAATGAAGATTTTAACAAGTGTATTAAAATACATTATCAAGCTTAAAATGCTAGATACACGTTGTCCTTTGCTAGTGATCTATGGTCCTGGTTAAAATAAGGCCCTGCATCGATGCAGTGTTTACCATCAAACAAGTTGACATCATTGTTTTGTTTACCCCTAAGAACAAATATAATCTAAAAAACGTTTCATAAAGTAGCCATGGTAACCAAAATGTCAACATTTTTTCAACAAGAAGTCATTGAAATACAAGAATATGGCTGGCTGGCTGGCGTTGATTTATTTTTAATGGAGAAAATTCTATAAATCGTTTAAGCCAAATTTCAAACCAAATATACGCCTCCCCAAAACAATAAAATAATTAAAATAAAACATTAAAAATCTCAAAAAATTATGCAGAGAAGAATTATTTCTATAACCGATTCATAATTAAAATAACAAGTTAAGTCAACATAAAAGAAAAGAACAGAAAATGTATAAAAAAAACATCTTACAAAGAAGATGGCACAAGTAGAAAGCACAGGCTCGTCACCATTAGCACGTGGTGTGCTAGCGGGACTGAGCAGAGAGACAACACAGACAAGGCACAGCATTGGATCATGACACATTCTTAGGAGAACACTCTTTGGCTACATGCGGTCACTTCATTGTGTTGGGGGTTAGAGAGCATAATTTACTCTTCATTCTATGAGAAATGCTAGTCCAACAGTTCCATGAAAGAAATATTTTAGTGCTGTTTCGGGTATAGTTGGTCTGTGCAGTGATGGTTCAGGCTGTGTTCTTGGAGGGCAGTGGTGCGTTCGGTGTAGTGGCAGGATGGATGGCTGGTGCAGGGTGGAGAGTTTGTGCAAGGTGGAGTGTTGGCATATGGTAGAGTGTAGGTGCAGTGCTGGTACAGGGTGGAGTGTAGGTGCAATGTTGGCACATGGTAGAGTGTAGGTGCAATGTTGGCACATGGTAGAGTGTAGGTGCAGTGCTGGTACAGGGTGGAGTGTAGGTGCAATGTTGGCACATGGTAGAGTGTAGGTGCAATGTTGGCACATGGTAGAGTGTAGGTGCAGTGCTGGTTCTGGGTGGAGTGGTGGTACAGCACTGAATACTGTTGCAGTGTTTCAGGTCCACTACAACCATGCTAACAGTTCCAACATGTCTACACCTTTCTCTAACATACAATCCCCACACTTGAAATGTTTCCCCCAATGACAGTTTATGGCTTTCGTTGGTTCAACTAAAATAATCCTATACTGTCAAACGGTGTAAATGATTCAATACAACAAATAAATCACTTTCTAAAATAAAAGAAATAAAACGAGTATGGCCCATGAGAAAACGGCGAACCACGACACAAAATAAAAGAGCTCATTAAAAAATAAGACACTACACATAGAAACTAAAATGTACAACATATTCCAAGGCGAATAGGACAACGTTATAATATTAACTGTTGCCCTTTGAACTGGTCATCACAGGCGTATGTACATGCCCTATTGTAATGTGTCTGGATTATTGGTAGCCAACCTACAGAGCTTCCTCACACGAACTGGTCTATAGTAGATCTATAAAATTCATGTTCCACTAGCCACATTTTTGGAAAGGAATGAAAGAAGCTGAAAAGAAGCAGTCAAACAAAAAGGTCAATATTGTTTTGCTATACAAATGGCACAGAGAAGTTACAAAATGCATTGTTCTAAGATTATATAACACAAGAGAAATAAAACAACAGGAATTTGATCTCATGTTCTACAAAGGTGTGCCCCCCCCTTTTTTTTTTCCTCCACAAGAAGTGTCCAAGCTAACCAAACCAGTTTGACAAGAGTAAAATGGACTTTGACTTGTGTCTCATCCAGTTTGACAAGAGTAAAATGGACTTTGACTTGTTCTTATTAAAGCCATAGTTAATTCCACTAGGATAAGTCATACTTCAAGCAGAAGATATATACCAATGACATCATCAGACGGTATGGCTTACAACAGGGAAGAAATTAACGTTGAATGATGGGACTCCTGTGTATGGCATTTGATGAACAAAATCTGCTGTCTTGATCAAACAAGTACAACACAAATAGGCAACTTCTAGTCTATGCTGTTGTGGTGTCACTGGGTGGTCGGGGTGACTGGGTGGTCGGGGTGACTGGGTGGTCGGGGTGGGTGGGTGGTCGGGGTGGGTGGGTGGGGGGTTGTTGGCATTTAAACTACTACAGCACTGTCATGTAAGCACTCTGACGTTAGCACTCTCACTATCATCACTCTGGTGTTAGGATACATATGGCACACAGAAAAGAGTTGGACAGAAGGGGGACACACACAAAGCAATATCTTCTCTGTCTTGCAACAGATCTGTTAGGATAAAAATTTTAGAGAATATATTTATTTATATCTATTGTATATATTTATATATATATATGTATATCTTGGTAGGGTTAGTAACAAATCTTGCATCCTTGATGAAAAGGAGGTGGAAAAACCATGGCACTACAGCAGGGATGTCTCGAGTTCTGTACATTAGTGGACATCAGACAGTGGGGCCTGTAAGACCTTCTACGTACAGCTGTTCAACAAGTCCTTCAATTCTTTAAAAAAAAAAGACCCGCAAAAAAAAAAAAAAACCAAAAAAAACAAAACAACCCCAAAACATTGAAGTGAAAATAAAACCTTTTTGTTTAAAACAAACTAGAAAAATAGGGAGGAAAAAAACCACCTTGAAATTATGCTTAGATAAGAATTGTAGAAATAAGTTGTGTATATAGTCCCTGGTGGTTATTTACATCACAACAAGTTGAAAAACACATTTTGCTCTGGAGCAAACAAACAAGTCATGTATCAACATATGATACGAGTAGAAAGATATAGTTTAGGTTAGTTATTGGGCAGGAAATGTCATCAGAGGACCCGAACAGTACAACTTTTCAGTGATGAGGTCATGTTCACCCGACGCTGCTGCCACGTCCATCCGTCAATTATAGACACCTGACGCCGAGTCAGACTGCCGACTCATTTCTCCATTGGACTCTGAGCTCAGGTCTCCAGAGTCGGCGGCCATGAGCCGAGCGTTGCGATTCTCCACGCATTTCCTCATGTGCTTCTCCAGCGTGCTGGGCACCGAAAAGGGCATGTTACAGAACTTGCAGGTGTACACGTCCTTCCCGAGACGGCCGTGCGTTTTCATGTGTCGGGTCAGCTTGCTGGACTGGGCGCACGCGTAGCTGCACAGGCTACACTTGTACGGCTTCTCGCCCGTATGGGACCGCCGGTGGACGGTCAGGTTGCTGCAGTTTTTGAACACCTTGCCGCAAAATTCACACGTGTCGTTCCGGCGGCTCTCCTTCTTGGTCGGGCAGCCGCCGCCACCGTTGGTGGGCAGCAAGAGGCTTCCGGTCGGACTGCTGCTGGAGCTGGACGTGCCCCGCCGGTGCGAGCTGGGAAAGTTGGTGGGGCTGGTCAAGGTAGGCTTAAACAGCGAGGGTATGCTCGGGCTGTCTGATTTTAAGGCACTGCTGGTGGTGGCCACGTTCGAGGTCAGGCTCAGCCCGTTGTGGCCATCGGCTGTCATGTCACGAGAGTAGCGGGGCGGGTAGCCCGGGAAATACAACCTGACCTGGTTGTCGTGATGGAACCATGGGTGGTGTAGACGACTGTACAGGGTTGCTGCGGTGGCCGCGTCGATGTTGTTGGCAGGCAAGGAGTCCACAGAAGCTGTCCAAACAGCCGCAGCGTCTCGTTTGAGTGATTTGCTGAGGAGATCGGTTGCCCCGAGGTAAAGACGCTCTTTTTGTTGTTCGTCTTTATGAGTGTCTTTGTCCAGCTCCATCTCTCTCTTCACACCCGGTCTCGGGCTTTTGGGGGTCACCGTCCGTGGCGTGTCTGCCCCTTCCCCCTCGCGACTGGCGACTTTTGCGTTGTCCTCACTCTTGTCTTTGCTATTTTCTTGACTTTCAGCCAGAGCCGCTTGGAAAGCCTCGTTGTATGTTTGTATATTGTCAAGTCCAGAGTTTTTCATCACCTCGCTGAGCAAACTCTCGGCCGGTTTGGTCTTCATGGACAAATCGCTGGGCAGCTCGTCACGTGACTCACCATGCTCCAGCTTGATTCGTTTAGCGTCATGTCGTATCTCACCCGGCTCGGGTGTAGCCTCTTCTGTCGTTTTCGTGGATTTCGTCATCCCTTCGATGACCTCTCGCTCTTCGTCATTCATCTCCTCCTCTATTATTTCACTCTCGTCGAGATCCTCTTCCTCTTCTTCCTCCTCCTCGTCATCATCATCTTCGTCCTCATCATCGTCCTCATCATCTTCCTCGTCATCGACTTCCTCGTCCTCCTCTTTAACTTTGGGGGTTCCGTTGGGCGACGTTTCCCCTTCCGGTTTGCTGGTGTGTGTTTTCATGTGACGTTTGAGTTTGCTCTGCTGCGTGCAGGCGTGGGGACAGATGGGACATTTGTACGGCTTCTCGCCCGTGTGGGACCGCCGGTGGACGACCAAGTTGCTCTGAAAACGGAAAGACTTGCCGCAGAACTCGCACGCCTTCAGCTTAGGTGGTAGTGCGACGCCTCCCGAGGAAGAGCTGCTGCCTCTCGGGGACGAGGCCTCAACTGATGGACTCTGGGGCTTCGATGTGGGCGTGGCGGCGACGGTCGTGGGCTGCGATTGGCTGACGGGGAACTGATTCTTGGGAGAGCCAACAGGGGCGCTGGCAAGCTGTTTGAGGCGCATCGAGTAATAGTCATAATTGGAATCAAATGCAGGCGACAGGTGAGACCGGGCACGGTCGATGGAGTGGTGAGAGAAGGTCTCCAGGGCTGTAGCACCTCGGCCAAATATTTGTGGACGTAATCTGTAATCGTTGATGAGATCAAAGTCAAAGTTGGGGCGAGAGAAGGGGCTGATGGACGTGGGGTGAGGCAAGCGAGAGTCCATGGGCAGTCTGAACGGTGACGTGAATGGATTGCTTGCCGCATGCACGGAATAGGGCGAGGCGGAGCCCCCGCTTCCTGTCGACACTGACCTGTGGTCCAGGCCGGACCTCGGGGAGGATCCCACCACGAGGTCAATCGGCGAAACGGGGACGGGTGTCGAAGGGTGCGATGAGCTGGGGCTTGTGTAGATCTTCATCCCGTGTTCCTTCTGGGCGTGCTGTAAAAGTGCCCAGGCCGAGGTGTACGTGCTGCGACATGTTTCGCACACGAATCTGGACGGCTCTGAAAAGACACAAAACACAATTTTGTTAGGTCAGAAGCCGAAGTTGTGCCGGGAAGGAGCTCTGGGTTGTGTAGTGTATGAGTGCTGCTTGGAAGGTGCTCTGGGTTGTGTAGTGTATGAGTATTGCTTGGAAGGTGCTCTGGGTTGTGTAGTGTATGAGTGTTGCATGGAGCAACCATAAATAAGGTTTTAGTGTGTGATTGGTGCAAGTTGTTTGGAAGAACTATTGGATTTTAATGTGTTGGTGAGTGTTTCATAGAAAAAACATAGATGTGTAATCATCACAGCCATGAGTGGGTGGTTTGTGGAAAACATATATTTGCAACAGCCTCAGTGATGAATTGAAGGGCAACAGCCGTAGTGTTGAATTGTATGAGTGGGGATGGTGTCTAGTAGAAAATGCTGGAAGATGCTCATTGAAAAAAATAATAATTAAACCTTATATGTATTTATATTTAATTTTGTTCCAACCCTTCGCATGGAAATTTGGTTGATTTGTATTATGCATCTGGAGTAGATGTTGAATAAGAGTAGAGACAACTACGCTTACAGAAATAGTGAATTAAAAATACACGTACATCACAGATAAGAGTGAATGATAAGTCATTTACGGAAAAAAGGAAAAAAAAGGGGTAGGGGGGGGGGTAACAGCGAGTTTTATTTTATTTTCTCTTAAGTTTTTAAAGGTGATTACACTTTGGGGTGGGGGACGGGGGGGGGGGGGGGGGTAGTTAACAGGACTGACGGAATGAGCACTTAGAAACTAATTCTATACCCCGACAGGGGAGATAAGTCACAGCCCACTACATATCAAGTGTGCGTGGAGTGGGGGTGTGGGGTCACTGACCTCAAGGAACTCGGTAAATAAATGCCCCCTCCTGACCAGCCGACCAGGTAGGACCCTTCCATAACTACCCGGGACAGATTCGGCTGTAGATCTTTTGATCCCAACTTCTTTTGATTGCAAGTTCACCAGTAACGCATGGCTAGCTCTTACACACTAGAGCTGTTCACATGCCTTCCATGGGTGGACCACACTATCCATGGATGAATCCATTTGAGAGCGTTTAGGGTGGGAGGGGTTTGGAACATGTACGGACATTTAGTTCTAGCATCGAGTCATTTAGGGCCTCGTTCTGTCAGGCAGTCATAACATGGCCCGAAACATTAGAGAAATATACAACTCCGCGTAGACAACTCCCCATCGATATTGTTTCTTAACATATTGGCATAGAAGGGTCTCCAGTGGTGTCGAGGGTCCCCATTGAAACCTCGACCCCATTGGTTTCAAGGGGCCCTATTGGTCTCATGGGGCCTTATTTGTTTTGAATGGCGCACTGGTTTCGAGGAGCGCCCCCCCCCCACACAATTAATGACATGTGGGTACTACCTTTATGCATGAAGTAGTTTTTATCTTACATAACATGTGGGAACTGTATCCATTGAATTGAATATAGTAATTCTTGTCCAGTGAATCAGTGAGGACAAACGTGTTGCAATGCAAATGTGCATACATCATTAATAGCACAGTTCATCTCTGTACATGTGCCTTACATGTTCGCTGACAAGTGCAATGTCATATCATTTTGTAGGTGTTCGTATAAAACTGAGCTGTTAAAAGTTTTGAGTTTGAGAGTCCAACTTGATTGCATGGGAGGAGCGTGCATGACGACATTCTTCCTGGTTTATTGGATGAGCGAGATGGCATTTGTTGAGTTAGCTCCCTTTGATAAATCACCGGTTGATGGAATCAACGTTGACGTGACGGGGAGATAACCCAGCATAGGAATGGGGAGGTAACTTAATCTATAATATTTTACCTTTTGATACTTTAACAAACGTTTGTGTAGTTCTCAACACGTAAATAACACATGGTTGTGTCATCATAATACACGACACCGGTGTTATAATATAACTATCTTATTTTGGAAGGGTTTACAAAACAAGGGCATAATCGTCCATGGGGGTGGGGGTAGTAGGGCAGTGTTGACGTCCCAAAGGTCGGTCTTGTATTGAATAGATTTGGTGTTACCAGATATGATCAATGCTTGATTCAACCAATCTAAGACGTACGAATGAAGTCCTGGCTAGCACTTGTCAGGAGATGAACAGTTCATAAACTTTGAGTACTTGTCCAACTATCATTCTGTCTCTCCAACGACACTTCTGTCTCAGTCAGTACAACACTTCTGTCTCACCAACTATCATTCTGTCTCTACAACGACACTTCTGTCTCACTACAACACGTCTGTCGCACTATCATTATGTCTCACCACCTACCCATCTATCTCATCAATTACCTGTCTGTCTCACTAACTACCCGTCTCTCTCACCGACTACCCGCCTGTCTCACCAACTAGTCTCATGGTTAGGTCACATTGCAGCTCCATTATGTGTGTTGCTGGGCAGGTGAGGTGAAACACTACCTGGCTTGATGGATAGATGAAAACAGACGGAGAAGTGCTTTCCCATGGTCGTTCCTGGCCCCGAGCCACGGCCACGGGTCGGTGCTAGCGAGGGCAGCAGGAGGGGTGTTAGAGAGCGTTGGTGGGGGAGGGCTAGCAGGGGATGCAGGGAGGGGATGGATAGCTGAGGAGGTGTAAGGGAGGCTGCAGAGAGGGCTAGGGAGGCGTTAGAGAGCTGCGGAGAGGAGAGGGCTAGGGAGGCGTTAGAGAGCTGCGGAGAGGAGAGGGCTAGGGAGGCGTTAGGAGGGCTGCAGAGAGGGGAGGGGTGTTTGGAAGGGATGGTTAAGAAGGTGATAGAGAATATTGCGTTCATCCAACTCCTTCGTATTTCAAAGAATATAACACCTATCAAGCGCCACGTTTCATTATGTACAGTTCAGGGTACATACTTAAGCATCAATTTTAGTCATTTAGTCGTTAGAGAGCTGCGGAGAGGAGAGGGCTAGGGAGGCGTTAGAGAGCTGCGGAGAGGAGAGGGCTAGGAAGGCGTTAGGAGGGCTGCAGAGAGGGGAGGGGTGTTTGGAAGGGATGGTTAAGAAGGTGATAGAGAATATTGCGTTCATCCAACTCCTTCGCATTTCAAAGAATATAACACCTATCAAGCGCCACGTTTCATTATGTACAGTTCAGGGTACATACTTAAGCATCAATTTTAGTCATTTAAATGTTGAACAATTTTGAAACAAAGTGGATAGTGTTTTCATAAGTTAAGAAAGTGTGGCTTATAAGACGAAATAGTGTACCACATGAGACACTTTTAGTGCACTGCATGACACAAGATAGTGTACTGCGTGAGTGATATTCTCAGGAATCTGGCCACTGGTATGGGAAATACGGGAAGTTTGGGGTAGTGACAAGGAGGAAAAACCCTTAAGAAAAATGAGTAGAGAGAGATAGACTCGGCCACATGTGGAGGCACAAGCTGACCCAGTTTTACGCCAGGATCGGATCAACGTGGCTAATCTCTGGAGCCAGCGTGGGGCCAGGGAGCCTCGGCTTGCTTGGTACTGGGGGGGGGGAGGAGGCGTCAGGTTTGGCCTTAGATGACCTACACGTGGGCATGTGGGTGGGTGGAGGCGTAAGGAGTGACCCAGTGTTGGGGGAATGGATGTCGTATAAATGATAAAGATTATAGTAAGCGACAGTGACAGTCGACTGTTGTAGACACAGACAGAATCCAGACATTCGGTTAACGGCAGATGTAGCCCACCTCAGAAAAGTTATAATGTCCAGCTTTTTCCATTACGTTATTGACAAGAACAAACTACAGAAACGAATGATCTACAGGTATATAAAGATATATCATGATTGTAAGTCATTCCACCAAAAGCAGTTTAGTGAGTGTGCTAAAATCTTAGATAATTAGATATTAGAAGTTGATATATCAAGATTTAAAGCAATGAAACTTTCAAATAAATGATAGTTGGTACCACATGTGGTAGCCATTTCAAGTCCGACTTAATGAGGTCGTGTGTGCTGCGATAGACACACATTTCCTCCCAGATGTGAACTGGAGGATCTGATTGGTACACACACACACGGCACTTGACAACACACCAGGTATACATCCTCTCAGCCGCGCCTCGCCAGCGGCCAGCTCTCGGTTATGTAGAGTAGGTCTTCACCCACTGCAAAGGTCAAATTACAACGAAAATGGTCTGACCTAAATCTGGAGCCGTGTGTACCCCGGCCCGAAGGTTACCTACATAAGAAACACACTGACCCCATTCTGTCGGATCTACGCCAGATAACCCCCTCCGTCCCGACACAGACCGGTCTTACCTAGACTAAATATTGCCTCAACCTCCCAACACTGACCTCTCGTCCCATTTCCTACACACCGACCATCTGGATTAAACGATAAATTTCCTATAAACAAACAGACCCAACATTCGGCGAGAACGCGAAACGATATCAATATCATATATCAAAATAATCAAATGACAATTTTATTTTGTATTGTTGACAGTATGGTGTTATAAACTGTCACGTCAGACTGAGGGTCGCTGCATTCAATCACCACCATTTCTCGGACACCACGAAGACCAGAGGTGCCGTGTGTGACCAGTGATTAACCAAAATCGTCCGCTTGCACGCTCACGGCAACTTCCGCCCCCCCCCCCCCAAAAAAAAAAAATAAATAAATGGATTGGTTAGTTTGTTGATACGTAAAGCTGCGAATCCAAAGCCTAAATGGTTCGCGCTCGTCGGCCTGGCAACGTTAGCAACTACGTGTCCGACTGGTCAGGCGGATGACCTCAAGATGTAAGCTCAAAAAGTAAGCAGTTTGAGCCTGACCAAAGGCCGTTGACCCCATCAACCAAGTGACCTCCCTTGGGGTCTACATATTATAACGTCGTAAAACGCTCGCCAAATTCCCTGTTTCCCCCTCAAATAGATTTTCTTTTCGTGTTTCTTTTTTAACTGGTCAGTCAATCCCTCAGCGCGGGAGTATGGCGTGAACCCCCCCCCCCCCCACCCAAAAAAAAAGTATTTTCGGCTGGGATCACACACAAGGGTAAAGCGGGAGGGGGGGGGGAGTTCTTTCAAGCCGAGTATATCAATATATACTTGATTCTGCTCGCCGATACACAGCTAACATTTTGTACATACAACGTTTAAAAAAGCGTTGCTTTATTACACGTGCATGCGTAGTTATGAAGTATATACCTTTAACTACCGACCAAATCGTATGGTTCCATTAAGTATAAATATATCTGGATCCCATGTAATCCATAAATATTTCACAAATAACCAGGCCAATACAAATTAGCCAAGGGTAAAACTGCGCACTGGACAAATAATGATTTTTGCGCCCCTCCGAAAATGCATACTGTATATATTATAAACATTATATTATATATATATATATTTTATGAATAATTGTGGCGCCACTTGAATTCCCTTCGACTTCAGTGCCAAGTAGCCTCCACCCATGTTTAGCACCGCCCTGCATATGACCAGTGAATGCTAACAACTGATCAGTGTGCTGATGTCGGGTATTCTATAAAGGCGACGTAACAGGACATACGTGGGGGGATATACCATTTGGACAAGACGCAATGGTAAACTCGGGTCAAATGAGGCCAAATGCTGGAGAACCGATCATCTGCGGTGAGCCCGGTTTTTTTGGGGGGGGGGGGGGACGACGACGACGATGGAGAGTGCAGGACAAGGGGAGGTAACCCTGATCAGAGGTCACAGCAGGTCATTAAAAACGGACATTTTTTTTAATGCTCTCGAAATTTCTTCCACATCACTTAATAACACACACATTCACACCGGGACCAGTAAATCGGTACTGTACCGGGTCATTTTATCGGGAGACGTGTCATCGACTGACATACCGGGAAATGTGTGTTTACCGTCCAATGGCATGGTCCATGTGTGTACTATCCTTAATGACACAGTCCGTGTGTGTAACAAGACTATGTCTTTCATTTCAGAGCCTAGCTCAATTCTACTCAGTATGTGTCTCGTATGTTGTGAGGTGGAAGTTCTTTAACGGGTTATGACTCTATCAGCCTGTAACAATTCCCCCCCCCTACCCTCCACCACCACGCCATTCCATCAACACTTCCATTTTTGTGGGCAGACATGACTCAAGAGGATGCCAAAAGCTTGGCCCATCCACAAGACCCATCTGTTATCTACGGATTGCCAACAGACGTAACTAAGGACCAGTCACGTGGTTTTCCCCCTCCATTTTTTTGTGCGTGCGTGTGTGTGTGTGTGTGTGTGTGATTGTGCCACTCTCATAGCGGGGGTTGATAAGCATTGGAACCAGCCAGCTGGGAGATGGGGTTAGATTTGTGGGTATTAGTAGGAGCAGGCGGGAGACAGGTGGGTAGGTAGTGGTGAAAATTATTTGTAGTTGCCAGTGTCATAGGTATGGGTGCCAATGTCATAGGTACGTGGCCACACTGTCATAGGTAAGGGTGCCACACTGTCATAGGTACGGGGGTCACACTGTCATATGAACGGGTGCCAATGTCATAGGTACGGGTGTCGCTGTCATAGGTACGGGTGTCGTGCCAGTAATTACCTGCCAAACTGAAATGGTCTTAAAATCTAATAATTAAATGATTTATTTTATGACAGATAAAAACAACAACTTGTGGAGGATTGGAGACGAACTTCACCAATACTCAGCATGGGTCTATATCTGAATCAGTGATCTCTGTCAACATATCATGTTTAATTTGTGAACAAGCGTGTAAGACAGGGGTACTTAAAGTGATCGGTACCAACCATCTGGGGTCAGCATCGCTTTTAAAGCGGTCAAAAGCATTTTTTTTTTTAAAAGGCGCGAGCATGTCGGTGAGAAATGAATTGTATTTTTAAAAAATCATTATTAAAAAGGTTAACGCCAGAAAAGAAACAACACGATCTTAAATTTGGATTTAACACACAAAAAATTAAGAGGGAAACGAATGCCAAAATCTTGATGTTTCTTTGAAAAATTTCAATGAATATATCCGTTAAAAACGTTAAGTTGACCAAACATAATTCATTAAAAAAAAAATAAAAACTATTTAAAAAAAAATTACTTGCAGTGGGAAGTCGTCTATCCTCGATCCCAATAGTTAATACTATCAATCATAATATGTGTCCAAAATACTATAATCTTTTATTGGAGGAACCCCAAAGCCACGTAGAATTGGACCCTAGATTATGAAAGTGCGCTTATACATTAAAATGCCAAAATGTGTTGAAATTGAATAAAAGATGTCAAATCAAATCTTACAATAGGTGTTCCCATTGTTTACAATCTCCCAGAAAAAAATCTAATAATTTTGCTAGAAAATTGTGAATGTTTATTTTAAAAAAAATATTCAAATAACGTTTATTATACACAGCTGTCTTCATCACTATTCAATAACAACTCCTAAAATACGACTTAAAATGACTTCAATTTCAACAACGTTCACTGGCATCAACATTGGTTGTTGAGAATTGAAAACTTGAAAACTCCAGCAGTCAGATAAAACAGATTTGATTTCAAATGACGGAATATTTCCCATTCTGTGGCGCCCCTGTCTGATTATTTGAAAAGAAAGCACCAAATCTTTTTTTTTTTTTTAAATATCTCTCGTTTAAAAATCTGCCCTGTCATGTTTAGCCGCACGAACTCCTAGACAGGGCAGCACAGTATCAGGGCAGCACACGGACCAGGGAACTGACAGAGCCAAGACTTTAATGTGGCTCCACTAAGCAGCCAAATCTCGTCGAATCCCGTCATATGCATGCCATCTTCATCCCAGGCCGGCCAAACGTTGTGCAATCTGCCAAACGGATTAGGGTCAGTTCAAGATGGAACTGACAGTACGGGGAGATACTGGGGAGATCGGTCAAGTCCCGTAAAGTCCATTTTAATCATTCCTTTCAGATGAAACCAACAGGCCGGGAATAATAGCAAGTATGGCGAACGTGGGTGTTTAATATAGTGTTGAAATCATATCAAGTATGGCGGACGTGGGTGTTTAATATAGTGTTTAAATCATATCAAGTACGTGTATATATAGCGGGCATGGGCTAATTGTGATGGAATAAAATCAAGAATGGCGGACATTATTTAATACAGTGATGCGACTCAAGAGTAAATATTACTGGTTAGCTGTGGGAGACCCGACCTTTTGACACCGGGGACAGATGACGGGTAACAATAAAATGACTAAACTATGTACATATTCATTCTGACCTGGTTCTAACTTCGAGGACGTTTGCAAATACCCGGATTCCCAGGAGAAATTGCGCCCTAACCCCTCATTTCGGTGGCGGTCGGGGGAAGAGATCTTAAGCCACGACTGCATACGGACAAGCCGTCTGCCTATATTGGACATCATAATCCTGTTAACGTGCCGCCAAGCGGACTCGACTACTTGCAACAGTTGGGACACACCACGGATGGGGACACAGCAGGGATGGAGACACTAACCCAAAAATCTCATTTGGGGGTCGGTTGTGGAAGAATGGTGGGGTGGGTATACGATCTGGTGTGGAGAATGCTGGAATGGGGTGGGGGGGGGGAAATTTCGGTATAGGGTGGAGAATGCTGGTATGGGATAGGGAATGCTGGTATGAGGATAAAAAAATGGGGGATGGTGGTCTAGATAAGTGTGAATCATTGCAGAAACTCATAATGTGAAGGGGGTTGGGAGGGGGTAATTTTTAAGACTGAATGGTCTGCTTTCTCTCTCCCCCCCCCCCCCACACACACACTTTCCCCAATACGGATTCTATTGGTCAATTCATCGTTCGGCCGACGCCTGGAGACTGAGGCGTTCGATAAAGTACCACGGGACTGACAAGAAGGGGTGAGGGCAGGGGAGCACCATTACGAGATTTATTTATGTTGGCCAATGGCCGGTCAATGGCTAGTGGTGGGGGGGGGGGGATCGTCTGCACGTCTTCCCAGTAGTCGTGGCACAAGTAAGGGGAGGATTGTGCATGGCCGGGCCCCTACGACCATCCTGTGGTCAGTCTTGCAGTCAGGCGCTCGATAAACTGACCAGAACTAAGCAGGTCCGAAAAACATTCCTCTGAAGTGACCAATGAGAAAGTGCATTATAAGAGTATCCTCTACTTAGCTATTTTCATTTTAATCCACCCAAAGTCAATTGGCTAGCAAATTTATTTACCAAATACCACAAGAAGTCTAACTCTCTCTACCCAAAAGAAAACCAAACTTTTAATGGTCCTCACAGGCCAAGATTTTTTGGTTATAGCCTTCGCTCCTACTTAGGGAAGTGTTAAGTGTAGGCGCGATACCTTCTTTAACGTGATCAAGTCAATAGCTAATATAACAACACTTCAATGACCGGTCATTTGACGTGTTGTTTTTTTGGACCATGCTGGAAGGTTTGGGGAAGGGAAGTAATTACTCTTATTCTCTACTATCATATAGGTTGGGGAGGGGAAGTAATTACTCTTATTCTCTACTATCATATAGGTTGGGGAGGGGAAGTAATTACTCTTATTCTCAACTATCATATAGGTTGGGGAGGGGAAGTAATTACTCTTATTCTCTACTATCATATAGGTTGGGGAAGGGGAAGTAATTACTCTTATTCTCTACTATCATATAGGTTGGGGAGGGGGAAGTAATTACTCTTATTCTCTACTATCATATAGGTTGGGGAAGGGAAGTAATTACTCATATTCTCTACTATCATATAGGTTGGGGAAGGGAAGTAATTACTCATATTCTCTACTATCATATAGGTTGGGGAGGGGAAGTAATTACTCATATTCTCTACTATCATATAGGTTGGGGAGGGGAAGTAATTACTCATATTCTCTACTATCATATAGGTTGGGGAAGGGAAGTAATTACTCATATTCTCTACTATCATATAGGTTGGGGAGGGGAAGTAATTACTCATATTCTCTACTATCATATAGGTTGGGGAGGGGAAGAAATTACTCATATTCTCTACTATCATATAGGTTGGGGAAGGGAAGAAATTACTCATATTCTCTACTATCATATAGGTTGGGGAGGGGAAGTAATTACTCATATTCTCTACTATCATATAGGTTGGGGAGGGGAAGTAATTACTCTAATTTTTTTTATACTATCATATCACTATGTCATAGACTATGTACTTTCATATCTTTTCATGGAATTGTGAATCTTGTTTATTCATTCTCCTTTGCTATACTAGATCTAAAATTAAAGAATAGATGTCACGATATTACTAGATCAAAAACGTCCTTGTATTGTCTGGCTAGGGCTGGCATCATGAAAAGAGAGGCAACTAAATAAAAGTGAACATTTCTTGTGATTCGGGCCAAAGCTAAGGGTGAAACGAGGTCAGTCAGAGTGGACAGCCGTTGGTCATTTTCTAATTAGAAAAAAACCACACAAAAACTAGCCCATGCCGCAAATGATAAACTTGAATCAGAGTTAGGGTCTCGGGGAGATGTATGGGTCATCTCGTGGTGGACACCCCCGGGCCATGGACACTTGGGGATCGGTGGTTTGATGCTAGTAAGGTCAACATCGTTAAGAAAATCTGACCCAGGGCGTGTCCATCCGAGGCAAAGATAATTAAATAAATCACACATTTGGATAGGGGAAAAAACGAGTCCATCTTGGATTTTTTATTGTTATAGGACAGGGGCGTAGATCGAGTGGGATCCCAACGTAGCGTGTATCAGTGGCGTAGCGAGCTTAACTCGCGCCCGGGGCACAATACCTTTTTAGCGCCCCCCCTTTTCGAAAACCATACAATATTATAGTAAAATATACCATTTGGCGCCCCTTTGTGAGTAGCGCCCGGGGCATGATGCCCCCCTTGCCCCCCCTCACTACGCCACTGGCGTGTATGTAAGAGTGTTACCCCGGAGTAAGTCCCTTACCTGAATGTGTTGTGTTGGACTCCGCGTCCACTACTTGTTTCGGACGTAATGGTGTCCGCGACGTACCCCTCGCCTCCTCCCTCCTCCTCTTCCTCTGCTCCGGCCTGGGCGTGTCGTTGCCGTTCACCATGCTGTTGTGCCCCGACGTATCCATGGAATCCCCCTCGTCGCCGTTCTCTTCATTGTCCTCCAGGCTGGCCTCCTCGCCCTCCTCCCCTCTCCGCGACGACGACTTGGACACGTCGACGCCCTCGTCGTCATTGTCGTCGTCGTCCGCGCCGTCGTCGTTACGGTCGTCGTTGTGTTCGTTGTTGTTGTTGGGCCCGCTGCCCGGCTTGTCGACGTTCTCCTTGTCGCAGCACAGCTTCTTGTGTTTGATGAAGAGGACGATGTCGTGCAGGGCGAAGCTGGTCTGACAGTCTCCGCACACGAGCAGGTCATTCTCCTTCTCCACTGGAAACACACAAAAAAATCACTTAGGCAAAAAAAAATAGATATAGACAAAAAATATATCATTTATAAAAAAATATATCATTTAGAATCAATTAGATCATTTAGAAAAAATAGATAATTTAGCAAAAAAGGATTTTAAAACAACAAAAAAATTAAGTAGATATAATGCTGTAGGTAATATTGTAAGCACGCCATGTCTATAGACAGCAATACGTTGGATTTGACAATATCAAGGATAGAAAATAACCACACTGTGACCAACATTTATTTAACCTTTGAGCTCTCACAAACAGCTTATAACTTTACTGTTAAATGATGTGTGCATACATTCATGTGTATATATGAAAAGTTGGTCGCTGTTGCGATACATATACACGGGTAATGTGACAGATAGCATAGACGTTCTAGTACCCAGACACAAACAACACCCGGTTTAGTAAGTATTGTGAGCTAAGATAGGTAAATATAAACTGTCTAACGGGTCTCACGGGTAAACTTATTAACATGTCAAGTTCCAACAATACAAAAATTTAAATTCATAGAACATTCAATTTTCAACAAACAATTTAAGCAATTCAACTTTAGAACTAAATTTTAAAGAAGAAAAATAAATGAATGAATATAGGAATAAGAACTGAAAAGAATTTTAATGCTGAACTCAATGAAGCGATTAATGATGTTAGATAATGGCAAGCCAAATATAGTATGGATGCAGCTCATTTATTGGATACTATTAGAGTTTATAAGGAATATACAAACTATATCTTTTTATTATGATAATATTAATGAGACGATTTAATGATGAATATAAATGAAATGACTTAAATAATAACTATAAATGATGACTTAATGAATGATAAATCAATGAATGACATGATTGATGACATGCTGCTTGTTTTGTTGCCAATACCTCATTGTGACCCCCCCCCCCCCCGCTTCAACTAGTTATCTGTTAGGGGCCCAAATTATCAAGTGTAAACTACAATGACCTAATTATTCAGTTATAAAACGACATCGCCATGATTTATAAATGGCTTCCAATGACCACTTCTTTGCAAGAGGTAACAAAGTAATTATGATGTTGGGGGGAGTAGGGGCGCAGTCGGCGGATCAGTAATCTTAAAGTGTTTAAATAGTCAAACTGTGTAAATAAATAAAAATTTATCTCGATATTTCAATGCCCTTAGTGCATCATGTTTGAAACAAATCTACGGCTTGAATGAGCAGGGCTTGTTTATATAGACCTAATGATCAGGTATCAAACATGACTTTATTGCTTTCATTTACTTTCACGTGGCTGCTAGAATAAATATTTTTTTTTAAAACTAATCTCATAACTATCAAGTTGTGATGAGATTTTTGTAAAGATTAACAAGTGAAATGCTGGTAAGAGGTGCATGTTACAAAGACATCAAGCCTAATTGAATGGACTTGTTTGTTAGAGGACAAGCCAAAAGGGAGGTTATTGAAAAAAAAAAACTATACAAATCTTTTTTTTTTTTTTTTTTTTAAATACATTTTATTACATGGAATTTTTCTTGCAAATAAATAAATAAAATAAATGCCTGGACTGTTAACTGATCTTTTTCTGTCTTTAAACATGTTATATAAGAACAAGATTGGACTAAGATGAAGCTACTGTAAGCTATAGTTTGAAGCAATGCCATAGTTACAGTCAAGTATTGAATATCTTGCTCAAGCCGACTATAGGATACATGGTAAAAAAAATTTTTTTTTTAAATTGCTGGATTATAGAGGAAGAAATGGTATCCGAAGTGGACGTTTGTGCTAGCTCTGCTTGTTGGTGGTTATTGGCAAGAAAACAAACCTCGTTCCAAATAGGCATACAATGTCCGCAAGAGAGACAGGCTTTTGGCGGTGCCCAGGCACCACAGATCTGCTTCCAATTCCACTGTGGATAGACGAACACATGCATGGCTAATTAAAGCACCGCGCACCATCAGGAAGGAAAGGTGAGTTAGGGGAGGGAGGGGCACATCAATAGTGGTGGATCATGCATAGGTGGCAACGATTGGGTCGTGACGAGGAGTGGTGACAAGATACATGGAGTACATAGTAGAACACATGCATTGTAAGACAAGGGTTAATTGCTACACTACAGCGCACTACGTTTGTACGTGTTAATGGATGTGAGGGAGGGGCTACATTAAGATTGACAGATTAATTTTTTTTATTGCGAAGATTCCCCCCCCACCCCACCCCTTTTCCCCTACGCTTTCTTTTGAAACAACAAACAACAACACACAACTTGTTTCTAAAAATAGATTCCAACTGTTGGTCAGTCAAACATTTCATAAGTTTGACTGCAAATGACACATTGACATGTCCAGTGATGGCTATTGTATAGAAATGTATAATTTGTAACAAATGAAAGTTATTCTTTCATTTTTGCATTTTTTAAATATTTTTTTTGTTAGTTTTAAAGGGTTTAGGTAGAGGTATTATTAGTGTTATAACTAAACTGGATTTTATACCAAAATTATAAATATTTATATGGTGTCTGGTTTAAACACCTGAAACTACCACGTGATTGCACAGGACGTATAAAGCACGTGACCAGGTGAAACTTTCTTCTTTCAAACCACCGACAAGATAGAGTTGGAATAGAGTTATCTAACATAAACACTTCTAGCTAGTTAGTCATTCGGCCAATGTGAGTATTGGAATAATAGGCTACGGAAGGGAGGTAGGGAGACACCACGATAAAATGAGAGATAGAGAGAGGGAGAGAACGAGAAAGAGAGAGAGGAGAAGAGAGAGAGAGGGGAAGAGAGAGAAATGGGGAGAGAGAGAAAGAGAAAGAGAGAGAGAGAAAGAGAGAGAGCGAGAAAGAATGAGAAAGAGAGAGAGAGAAAGAGCGAGCGAGCGAGAGAGAAAGAAAGAGAAAGAGAGAGAAAGCTAACATACACGTGGAATTGGGACAGGGCGCCTTGAAACTAGAAAATCTAAAACAACGCCCCCACAACTGATCCCGACTCCAAGATGTCAAAATAATAAAAACAAATAAAATGCTTGATTATTAACAGAACAACAGAGGACACGTTAAGCTCTGGTCCACTTACTTGTGTTGAAGTCACTCAACCATGTGAGCGACATGGAGTATACTCACACGTGTCATCTACAAGCATGGGAACTACTGTTACACTCAATACAATTTTAATCCTCCAAACATCGAGATTGGAATCAATCAAGTTTATTCAGCACATCAACGCAGAACAATAACTGTGCTAAAATTTGTCCTTGCTGAATAAACACTATTCAAATGTTGGTAAACAATTCCAAAATCGCAGGCGAACTTTCGATACAAAGAAACAACAATAGACTGGAAATGTTGAAGAAACAACACAACATCAGGAAAGTCCTGCAGTGAAAACAGTACGGGGGTGTCCTACACTCGCCAACCGTTAGCCATATAACATTAGCCGCGACTGGCCGGCTACTAGGACTAAAGTCGGGGCGGCATCACAGGTCGGCCAGCGGCTCGACATGCTTGGACGTGGACCCAAATGGATGGACCAACCGTCCGCGCGAGAGGCCACCCCACCGCCCCGCCTCACTTCACCCCTCCACCACCACCACCAGCAGCAGAGTTGGCCTCACGTACCCCCGGCCCAGTTTGGGTTTTAAGGGGGGTGATTTTTTGGGAACTTGTTAATCTTTTGGTTTACTTGGGTCCTGGGTAGTACTAGTGGAAATAGTGGTAGTATTAGTGGAAATGGTGGTAGTACTAGTGGAAATAGTGGTAGTACTAGTGGAAATGGTGGTAGTACTAGTGGAAATAGTGGTAGTACTAGTGGAAATAGTGGTAGTACTAGTGGAAATGGTGGTAGTACTAGTGGAAATAGTGGTAGTACTAGTGGAAATGGTGGTAGTACTAGTGGAAATAGTGGTAGCGCTAGTGGAAATAGTGGTAGTGCTAGGGGAAATAGTGGTAGTGCTAGTGGAAATAGTGGTATAAATACACTGGTGGGTTGGTAGTAATATTAGTAGACAAAGTGGTAATACTGGAAGAAATAGTGGTACGTAGAGATTTTGGTAGTACTAGAAATTATAATATAGTGCTTGTAGAAATTGTAGTAGAAGTAATAGTGGTAGCCCTACTATAGCTTGTGTTAGTAGCTTCCAGCTTCCTAGCAGTAACTGTGGTAGTTACAGTACAAATTGTCATCGGACTTCTAGAGATGATGACAGTACTAGTAAAACTAGTTGAAGCGCGAATGGGATAGATGTGCAAGACAAAGACGTTACAGTGGAGAAACCAACTTGAACTTGTTATTTCATTTGAGACTGGCTGTCAGTTATAACATTTAGGAACACAGCAATATATAGACATACCATCATAGATGAGTTTAAATGATGAGACATAGGTCAAGCGAACCGATTCAACGATTTGGTGGTCAGTTGTTTGCAGAATAGATCAATGGGGGCCCGAAGTAACCGGAGACACCTCTAGCCTACTACTGCTTCCTTCGCCACTTACAGAAAGTAAGACATTTTGGAAAGTCCGATTCTTTGATCCAGCCCGTGTGATGTATACCCACCTCCCCCCCCCCCAACCACACTGCTGGAGGTGATGAAAGTTGGTATTTTTTCCCCTGGTGTGATGACCGGAGAACCGCTTGTGTCCATTTAGTATATCCCCGGGAGCTGGTAGACTCTACTTGAAAAAAGTTACTAAAGTATATCTTTATTGTATATCTTCTAAGGGCAGGGAGGGGGACGATACGTATATTTCATTGGGGGCAGGGATGGGTATGCCATGAATCTAGTAGAATATTTGGAGTGGCACATACTAACTTATAGTCTTCACGTGGTAGAGGAAAGTTCAAACGAAAAGTAGGTTTAAGATAGATTGCCTGTTAAGGTATAACGGTGTAGTGGTTTGTTATGGTATAACGGTGTAGTGGTAGGTGGGTTTAGAGCAAGGGGTCAACAACCGTTTGTGTGTATGTGTGTGTGATGATCCACTTTAAAAAATTATATGATTTATATATCTGATAAGAGAACATTTATGGAGCCACGTGGCATTACAGATTAGTCTAAATAGAACCGCATTATAGATTATATAGAGCTGCATACAGGCACTGTGCCGGAAGCATAGTAAAACTTTTTAAAAATCATTATGGCACGGGCTCTAAAGTTTGCACTGCAATTATACATTTTCAAAAATTATTTGAAAATGTGTATATTTTTGCGAAGACATGAATCCAGTTCCCAGAACGTGTTGTGGGTCGCATGGCGTCCGCGGGACGGAGTTTGCCCACACCTTGTTTTCAAAATGCTGGTACTGTAAGAAGGTAGGTTGAGAGAGTGCTAGTATTGAAAGAAGGCAGGTTTAGAGAGTGTTGGTACTCTATGAAGGTAGGTTTAGAGAGTGCTGTATTGTAAGAAGGTAGATTTAGGTAGGGCTGTATAAAGAAGGTAGATTTAGGGAGGGCTGTATTGTAAGAAGGTAGATTTAGGGAGGGCTGTATTGTAAGAAGGTAGATTTAGGGAGGGCTGTATTGTAAGAAGGTAGATTTAGGGAGGGCTGTATTGTAAGAAGGTAGATTTAGGGAGGGCTGTATTGTAAGAAGGTAGATTTAGGGAGGGCTGTATTGTAAGAAGGTAGATTTAGGGAGGGCTGTATTGTAAGAAGGTAGATTTAGGGAGGGCTGTATTGTAAGAAGGTAGATTTAGGGAGGGCTGTATTGTAAGAAGGTAGATTTAGGGAGGGCTGTATTGTAAGAAGGTAGATTTAGGGAGGGCTGTATTGAAAGAAGGTAGATTTAGGGAGGGCTGTATTGTAAGAAGGTAGATTTAGGGAGGGCTGTATTGTAAGAAGGTAGATTTAGGGAGGGCTGTATTGAAAGAAGGTAGATTTAGGTAGGGCTGTATTGAAAGAAGGTAGATTTAGGGAGGGCTGTATTGTAAGAAGGTAGATTTAGGGAGGGCTGTATTGTAAGAAGGTAGATTTAGGGAGGGCTGTATTGTAAGAAGGTAGATTTAGGGAGGGCTGTATTGTAAGAAGGTAGATTTAGGGAGGGCTGTATTGTAAGAAGGTAGATTTAGGGAGGGCTGTATTGTAAGAAGGTAGATTTAGGGAGCGCTGCACCTTATATAAGTTTAAGCTACAATAAAGAATCCAATCAAAAGAGATTCGTGATAGAGATAGCCTTACGGTAAGAGCATAAAACACGTCAAATAGATATTGTGTAGCTATACTTCTGTCTACAGTCGACATGACACTTTCCAACGTGTCACCCCAGCTGATCCCTGGACCACACTAACCCCTGGCGACTACGGACGTAGACTACCAAAACGGTCAACAATTCTCTTTCTTTTTTTTATATTAAAGGACATAATATATTAAAGTTTGCCGGGAAAATGACCTGTTGGAGCAGTGAACCGGGACGTGCCGCTTGAGTAAACACCAGAGGACGAAATGTTGCGAAGCAGAGAGCATAAAATTGGTGGTGGTCAATAGAGAAAATAAGGCTGCCATTCAGTGGACGGCCCGGAGAGGGGGATACCATGCGGAGCCGAGCTATTATAGGGGAGACCTATGGGATAGGAATGTTTGACAGCCTCAGTGGTCAAAGGCTTTGACCTGGTAAGGTCATCTCAGGTGAGAAACGTTATCTGCCCATCTATTAGGTCGGGTCGTGGGCAGTAAAAACCCGAGGGAGGGGGTTGTTCTTCCAACAGAAAGGTCCAAGTGTAAAGGTCATTATTGGTCAATTCTAAAAGCTGCGATATATAACGAGAGACGTACAGATCAACAGTATTACCGTTCTAGATAGACTTCTTGAGGTTGGTTTATTTTAGCACACATGGTCCATACTTTAAATAGCAATGGAGAGAGAGAGAGGGGGCAGAGACAGGGAAGAAATTGACTTTGAATTTATAAACCATTTATTTTTTTAAAAATGTATATAATCGAGTAGGAAATTGATTATTATTATTTCTAAAAATTATTTATTATTTATTTTGTATTGTTAGAGGTAAACCGAATGAAATAAAGAAATGAAACACGGACTTCATGAGGTTGGTCATCCTTAAATATCATTCTATATTTAGTTTCAAATGTTGGACTTTCACTTTAGATTGGCCCCAGTGGGGACAAGTCCATTACTCTGGTAGCGAAATGTGTCATGGTGGTCGACGTTTGATTGTGCTACCTTTCCCTAAGGTCTGATCCCACTGTACACGGTGTGACCCTTACCGCTGTACACGGTCTGACCCTTACCGCTGTCCACTGTACCACTGTCCCTGGTCTGATCTCTTACCACTGTCCACGGTCTGATATGGTCTGATCTCTTACCACTATCCATGGTCTGATCTCTTACCACTGTCCACGGTCTGATCTCTTACCACTGTACATGGTCTGATCTCTTACCACTGTCCATGGTCTGATCTCTTATCACTGTCCATGGTCTGATCTCTTACCACTGTACATGGTCTGATCTCTTACCACTGTCCATGGTCTGATCTCTTACTACTGTACATGATCTGATCCCTTACCATCGTACATGGTTTGATCTCTTACAACTGTACATGGTTTGATCTCTTATCACTGTCCATGGTCTGATCCCTTACTACTGTACATGGTCTGATCTCTTACCACTGTCCATGGTCTGATCTCTTACCACTATCCATGGTCTGATCTCTTACCATTGTCCATGGTCTGATCTCTTACCACTATCCATGTTCTGATCTCTTACCACTATCCATGGTCTGATCTCTTACCACTATCCATGGTCTGATCTCTTACCACTGTCCATGGTCTGATCTCTTACCACTATCCATGGTCTGATCACTTACCACTGTCCATGGTCTGATCTCTTACCACTGTCCATGGTCTGATCTCTTACCACTGTACATGGTCTGATCCCTTACCACTGGACATGGTCTGATCCCTTACCATACTGTACATGCTAAATAAGAGTGCAACAATCTCGTTATTCACTGGTCCCTCCACAAGTCTTCCACTATAGGCCTTCAATAAAACAAGTCTTTCAAATGTCCAAGTTATTTGTTTGAAAGATTCTAGTTATACTTATTAGTTTCTACCGTCAAGTTTTCCTATATATGCACCATTCTACCTCAATTCTTTTCCGTGATTTTTTCCCCTCTTTCAGGTGTTTTTTGCGTTCACTAAAAAAGAAACTGCTATAGAGGTGTGTGTAACGAGGCAAGGAGGGGAAGCGATGAGGGGGGCTGGGGTGGGGTTTGTGGCATGTGATATTCATTATTAATAGACATCACTTTGGGCTCCCAGCTGAAACAAAGGGCGGCAATGATTGGGCCACCAGCCACCCCCCCCACCCCCACTCTCACAAACGCTCGACAGGTGGACCAGCGACCGCGTGTGAGCAGCGTGGTGACCTAACGGGTTTTCTAGCATTGTCAAGGGTAAAAAATATTGTTATATCCTAGAAAATGGAAGCGATCGACATAATTTTTCTATAATATGAAATAGAAATGAAGTGTCAGCATGGGGGAGACACAAACACGAATGGCTACAGCTGATTTCAAAGTGAAACATACTGCATGTATAGACCGCCTTCCTACTCCGACACTACAAATGACAATATTCTTCAACATCTTTAACACGATTGCAGCGATGTTAGGAAATTTTTCTGAAACAATGCCTTGTGATCTGATGCAAATTGGAAGTTGCACAATCTCAATGAAATGAAGTAAACACAAATAGAAGACATCTGTCAATTATTGGTCAAATAGAAGACATACGTCAATTATTGGTCAAATAGAAGACATCTGTCAATTATTGGTCAAATAGAAGACATCTGTCAATTATTGGTCAAATAGAAAACAGTTTGCAATAATTGGTCAAATATATGACGTCTTCCAATAATTGGTCAAATATATTACTTCTTCCAATAATTGGTCAAATATGTGACTTCTTCCAATAATTGGTCAAATATATGACTTCTTCCAATAATTGGTCAAATATATGACTTCTTCCAATAATTGGTTTGGTCAAATAGAAGACATCGCCAAATTGGTCAAATAGACGACATGTTCCAATTATTTGTCATAATATAGTCGACATGTTCCTAGGAAAGCCTGGCAACGTGGGAGAGAAAGTCCACCCCCACCCCCCAACACCTCGACCAGACAAGGATTTGGTAGAAACAGGTGCTGATCTTCCAACACTTTGGAAACTCATATTTTAAGGCCAAACTTTTTGACATGGAGACCACAATTACAGTTGCCGGCCTTTGAATCACGCAGCGACCAACAGCCAGGAAACGGTCTGATTTCAGCCAGCGCGTGAGCGGAGCCATCCATAAGACACGGTCACTTCCGGTGAGCTAATGAGTGGTCAATGGACAGAGCTGAAACAAGAGATATCTGGGAGAAGACACCTGCCCGGGCAGAAGTACGAAGGGTGGCCTACTCGTTACGGAAACGTAACCAATGATGGATCAACCGGTTAAACAACTGTTTGGGTGAACCAGTAAATATGCAAAGAAATATGGACCCCATAGCCGTGAAAGATGGGATATTGTGTTGCATATAAGTGTTACTGTGAGCATATCTGAGACTGAATGAGTTTGCCGACACTTCAATCCACCGTGAACATTCTCAACTCGGAACAATGATTTCTATTGATTTTAAAGCCCCAGTGTTGATGGGTGCTTAGTTTACCCCCCCCCCCCTCTCCCCACACACACAAAACGAAAAAAAACAAAAGACCAAAAAAAAAAAAAACGTCCTGTCCTGCCCTTCTACCCGTGGCCTCCTGTCCAGGATCCACGGACAAAAAAAACCAACAGAGAGGACCAGTGTTTCCGCTGACCCAAGGATTGCGGTGATCCGGTCACGTCTTGTCATGTAAGTGTCAGACAGGACACAAACACTGGGGCAGCTCCACGGATGCGATGGACTTGCTGGACAAACCGAGCTTACACCATACGCAACGACCAAACCATGGCAAGTTGGTATACGGTTACGTAGACATTTAGAACAAACATCGCGTTATCTAAAAATAATTCGATTTCTAATAACTTGTTTCAAGAGACGGCCCAGCTGAAGTATTAGGTTAAGTAATCATAGATATTTCAACGTGCACATGTTGAGGGACTCAGACTAAGACTGGATAACTAAGTCAGACATGTCTACCCTCAAACTCTTAAAATCGTACAATATCATCACTAAATCGTTCAGTACATTATCTTAATAGTAAAAAATAAACATACAGTATATATAATGTATACACCTCAAAATCGTACATTGTACGCCAAAAACGTAAGAGTAAACAGGTCTGCTAAGTTAACTAGAGCTATAATCGTTTATAAGTGCAACCATCTAGCTACGGTCAACTGCAGCTCACTGGGGCCAGTACTTCCCAGAGAAAACAAAGAGGGCGGTTGGGCTACTCGTTATATCGCTCCTTCCTGTGCACGTTGTTTGTAGGCGGCCACCGCTAGTTTTCTCTCACGTTCCCATGCCAGGGTTTGCTCGGGTCAGCTTGGGCTAACCAGCGGTCATCTAAGGTGACCAGCGCAAAAAAAAAATCTCCGCTATTGGCTGAAAGAATAAAAACAAAACACAAGGGAGACCAGGTTTTAACTGAAGGTGGAGAAACAAATAGTCAAGCTAGATGGAGGCACAAATGAGACGGCTGGCTTAAGAAAGGGTGACCAGCGGTCATCTGAGGTGACCACGGCTTGGACGAAAACTAATTTGTTGAGAAGAAAAGCCCCGATCCCCTATTTACTTCCATTTTTTCTTTCCGCTGTCGGACGCTGGATTGGTGTGGCCATCAGGACCGGTGGACAAAAGATGAAGTGATTTTTTGCCATGTATCTTTGTGTCGGGGGAGGGGGAGGCGGGGGGGATAGGATAGGGGGAATTGGGGGAAGGGGGGTTTTAAAAAACCGGACAGATGTATAATATTTGGAGCGTCCACCTAGAGATGACCCCTGGTCAGCCAGCGGGACGCAGCTTTAATGTTTTAGCTAGTGTGGTTAGTACGTGCGAGATCTAAAACTGTGGTGAGGCGGTTGGTGGGTCGACTCAGTGGGTGTCCCCTGATGTATTTGTGTTGTAAGGACAGACAAAAATAGAGGTCAATCATTGCATTGCTGAATCTCCATCTGTGACAGCCCCCATGTGAAGTCCATACAAGTTAGCCATTTATTCTACAGATTAGTGGAAACAGCTTGTACAGTTGTCTCTGTAGGTCGAAGGGAGGGGTGAAATGTAGAAAGAAACAAAGGATTGGGTGTGTTTTTCTGAGTGCTAAATGTAAAACTGGTCATTTTAAATAAGCTTTCACAGACACAACAATCAAAGATGGTGAATTAATATGATCGTCTTCAGGTAATTAAATCCAACTTATCTATAGAACCTGATAGAGTGTTGAACTGTCAGAAACGGCGTAGGTCTAGACAATACATGATGAACAAGAGCGTTGATGTAATATAATGATGCACATTTCTATTTTCATTTGCCCTGACAGGGCAGTCAAATTCTCACCAATGACAAGTTATGGTGGACTCGCACCAGCCTTGACCACTGCAGGTGTTAAGTCAAGGTCATTTCATATTGAGTCCGGAGACTGTATAGCAATAAGTTCTATACGACGCCGTCGGCCGGCTGGACATTGATAGCTGGACAATGATAGCTGGACAAAGATAGCCGGACAATGCTTTATTCAGACCATATATTTCAGTGTCCACTATCGTGGCGTGCTGTCCGGGACGGACATCTGACCGTGCGGAAAGCTATGCTATGTGGGCCTGTATAAATGTGCACGTGTTATAAGGACTTATTTTGATATATGAGTATGCTGTCTATTCAAGGCTTATTTACGAGCCTCCATGAGTTGTGACGGTCGCGCTTATTATATAACCCAAAGCTCTCGGCCACCAACAGCCACGCCCCGACCGTTGCAAGACCACCACAACGGTAAATAGATGCAGTTCAAAAGGGCATAAGGATAAAATGTGCCTATGATTTTATGTTAGCTCAGATATAAGTAGTAGCATGGGTAATGCCAGAGATCGTTAGAAAGGTATAACATTGGACGTGAAGTCGGCGAATGGAAATTAACTACGCTCTGTTTTTTGCTTTGAAAAAAATAAATTATATTTGTAAACATTATTACAGTACAAGAACTTCCCAACGTCTTGATTCCTTTGTCCTGTAATCTTGCTCTTAGTCCAGTTTGTTGAGGGTGCATTGAAGAAAGTGATGTTTCCCTCTCAAACTTTAAAGAACAAAAAATCGTTAAAAAACTGACCAAATATTTTAAACAAAATCCCTCGCACCGTCTCACAGCTGCCATGTTCTCACTCTGATGAGAGCCTCACCTCCCTCACCCGACTGACCCCCTCAACACTGGCCGCGGTCATCTGTTCATGTCCAGTTTGTGTTTTTATCGGCAGCACCTGGACTTTGCCGGCCACCAAAAACAAGCTGCATTAGCTGACCACAATGACCACGTCGGCTCGTGTTGGGTGCTGTAAAAAATGACCACAGGGCTCACACAAAGAGACCGTAAAAAAATCTTGAACGCCACAAAAACATATTCGGACATCTGTCCCGTGGTCATTCGAAGGACGTCAGCGAGGACGGAAATAATAGAAACTCCTAGACAATAGAGATCTGGACAAATGTTTTTTTTTTTGGAGGTGCACAAATGCACTGGTCAATTCATTGATTGACCACTATTAATCCATTGGTCCCACTCACCGGAACCAGACAAACAATGATTGGTCGGGCCTGCTGGGACTTTACCCAATTTCTAATCTATAATCCGGCTAGAAAACGTCCAGCCAGTTGGGGTACCCACTGACCACGTCGGGGGCTGTGTTAATGATGGCGGTGTCCAAATCTTGTGGACGGGAGGTCAAGCTCTGGCCAATCCTTGGCCTTGCCAGGTCTTTCGCACATTGTTCTGCCATGGACACGTTGTGGTTTAGTGAGACATAGTGACGTCAAACGCTGGCTGAAGGAATCGGGCTGTTCATGAGATTACAACCACTGGAAGTGAAGCGCATTACGTAAGACTGAAGCTTTCAATTTCTACATTAGCTTAACCATGGCAGAGAAAACAAAAGAAAAAAAACAAACAAAAAAAAAACAACAGATCCCGTAAGTAGCTCTTTGGTGTAGCATTATGGCTTGCTTTGTCTCTTTGACCCTCTTATTAAACTTAGACCACCTCATCAAAAGTTGAGTATTCAGTCTAAGTCACTAATCCACGGGTAATGTCTTTTAAACTACCCCCTCCCCGACCCAGCTTCAAACTTATAAAAAGGAGTAAAAGTTAGGAACTTCCACAAATTGTTTGCCCGCTCGTGCACATCAGTGTAATTGTCTTTATTTTGGGTAGTGCGACTACTGTCACAATCCAAGGCCTGAACGTTTCATCAACACGGAGAAGCGCATCTCTTCTCTTACGGGAACTTAGCAATTTGAAAAGAAAGTTTATTAAAATAACAAAGTGAACATTTGGCAATCCCAGGTGCAAGAACAACACTTGACCACAGTCCACCATTGTCCGCCATAGCTTTCCCCGGTTGAGTCAATTGAATTTTGTCTCCTTTTGGCCAGCCACTATACCCCACTCCCTTGATATAACGCCATTTTTTTAATGGTCGCTTGTGTCTGTTGATGGTCGCTCAAACAAGTCCACTGCCCGGACAAAGGTGCCCATGTCACAGCTTGGTCCATTGTTTCACATCGACCTATTGTGTTTTGTTCTCGTCAATGGGCGGTCATCCCATTAACAAGAAGCCATAGCAACATGTCGCTGCCTTTTAAGCATGTGAGGAATTGATCACTGATTCTCCAGAATGTAGGACTTCCTCTTACCCTCAATGGCTAATAACATGAGTAATGTACACCTATATACATTGTTTTTATAATAGTTAAAGTGACTATACATGGAGGTAAGTGCCGATCTTCAATCAGTTTCGGTGTTTCATTGCACTTTGGGAGCCGTACAGTGAGGGACGCGACTTAACTAAATGCCAGCTTCACTGACCAACAGGACCCAACAATGGTTTCGCATACACGTGAGACTGACCGCTCAGAGGACCATACAAATACCGGACAGCTCGATTCAACGAGTGGAGTGACCAGCGTCCAGGGTCGCAAAAGGTCACGTTAGTTCACGTTAAGTTTCGTATAATTTTAAATACGGCAATACTATTAGGAACGGAATAAATAATATGTTAGGAATGTCAACAATACAATACTAATACAGTGTTGGTAAAAGACGGTTGGCGTGGTTACATTACAGTACATGACGTGGGTTACAATCGTGCATGTAGGAAACTAACCAAACGTTCATGGTTAGACCTAAGGCACATCTCAACTTGAAATCCAGGAATACAATAGGGGATATTTAATGGTAGACATTTAAAAAAAAAAAAAGAAAAGAAACTTAAAAAACAACATCAACACGCAAATCTATTTAAATCAATTATTATGTTTAGGGTTTATCTTGAGTGAGTCTGATCCTCATTAGTCGTGGTAAATATACCACCGTGACGGACTCATACCACCGTGACGGACTCATACCACCGTGACGGACTCATACCTACGTAAGTGTCAAGGCATGAAAACATTTTAAAAAGGTGTTTAGAAGTCGCTTGTTGGCACTAACTCTTGCCGGGGAAATCATTAATAACTATCTTAGTAAAATAGAGCCCCTTTCTTCTCATGATGGCCCCCCATCCTCCTTAAATTTCATGACCCCTATCCCCCACTTTTCGAAATAAACCCCGGGCTGACCAACCTAATGACGCAGCCATACCACGCCGTGCGTTCCCACAGTGGACCCGTCAAGTGCTGGTCATCTAAGGTCACCTGACGGGCCAAGCCGTGGTCAGTTACCTCTGACCTATTTGCCTAGAGCCTGGTTCGTTTATTACCGTGTTCGGCGTGGCACATATTTTCCCACCGTCCTTTCGTTGGCCAGGTATGTTGGGGACAATTGGCCAGGTATGTTAAGGACAAGGCCAGGTATTTAGGTATCAAACTACTTTAGTAATGGTGTGTGTGTATGGATGGAGACTGGAGTGATGGTAAAAACGGTGGGGGAGGGTAAGAAATTATTGGTGACTTACATAATCTCAACTTGTGTTTTTGACCATCTGTTCTCACATTCTTTTAAAAAAATAATGTAAATCCATTTTGAACCAATTCCTTATGTTATAAACACTCTTTATTATTAAATTCTTTATATTAACTTCGTTTTTGTTTGTGGGTGGCTGGCTGGGTGGCAAAATCTTCGGACGGCTAATTTGCCCACTCCCTGTCAAGCTATCGGGCTGAAACTTGGCACGTAGACTTTTTGCCGATGACAACACATTCTATCAAATTTTCGCCTCAATCCCCAACGCCTAAAAATCCGTTTGTTTCCGTTTGTCAAGGAGAGATACAATGAACTTCCCAAATAACTGGGCTGAATGCGTTTCTTATAAAAAAAAAATTCGCAAGTGCGTAATATTTTCTTTTGTTTTCTTTCTGAAATGGTTGGTGACATTAATCTGCAGTGTAAAGGCGGGTGGGTCATTAGAATATCAATATAGTTCAGGGGCGTGGAAAAATGTGCCGTTGCGAGCCTGGGGGCGGTTGGGGGGGGGGGGGGTTTAATTGGGATTCTTATAAAGTGCGTTACTTGAATGTATGTTTTGCCAAATGTGAGCCCCACCCCCATTGCTTGAGATTAAATTTTATAAAGGATGCAAACGAAAAACTTTGTTAAAAGGAGTTGTTTAATGTGTATTGTCAACAAGTCCCACACTTCTAAACGTGAAACAAACATTGATAAGATCAAACTATTGCCAACAAGTCCCACACTTCTAAACGTGAAACAAACATTGATAAGATCAAACTATTGCCAACAAGTCCCACACTTCTAAACGTGAAACAAACATTGATAAGATCAAACTATTGCCAACAAGTCCCACACTTCTAAACGTGAAACAAACATTGATAAGATCAAACTATTGCCAACAAGTCCCAGACTTCTAAACGTGAAACAAACATTGATAAGATCAAACTATTGCCAACAAGTCCCACACTTCTAAACGTGAAACAAACATTGATAAGATCAAACTATTGCCAACAAGTCCCACACTTCTAAACGTGAAACAAACATTGATAAGATCAAACTATTGCCAACAAGTCCCAGACTTCTAAACGTGAAACAAACATTGATGAGATCAAACTATTGCCAACAAGTCCCACACTTCTAAACGTGAAACAAACATTGATGAGATCAAACTATTGCCAACAAGTCCCAGACTTCTAAACGTGAAACAAACATTGATAAGATCAAACTATTGCCAACAAGTCCCAGACTTCTAAACGTGAAACAAACATTGATAAGATCAAACTATTGCCAACAAGTCCCAGACTTCTAAACGTGAAACAAACATTGATAAGATCAAACTATTGCCAACAAGTCCCACACTTCTAAACGTGAAACAAACATTGATAAGATCAAACTATTGCCAACAAGTCCCACACTTCTAAACGTGAAACAAACATTGATAAGATCAAACTATTGCAAACAAGTCCCAGACTTCTAAACGTGAAACAAACATTGATAAGATCAAACTATTGCCAACAAGTCCCAGACTTCTAAACGTGAAACAAACATTGATAAGATCAAACTATTGCCAACAAGTCCCAGACTTCTAAACGTGAAACAAACATTGATGAGATCAAACTATTGCCAACAAGTCCCACACTTCTAAACGTGAAACAAACATTGATGAGATCAAACTATTGCCAACAAGTCCCAGACTTCTAAACGTGAAACAAACATTGATAAGATCAAACTATTGCCAACAAGTCCCAGACTTCTAAACGTGAAACAAACATTGATAAGATCAAACTATTGCCAACAAGTCCCACACTTCTAAACGTGAAACAAACATTGATGAGATCAAACTATTGCCAACAAGTCCCAGACTTCTAAACGTGAAACAAACATTGATAAGATCAAACTATTGCCAACAAGTCCCAGACTTCTAAACGTGAAACAAACATTGATAAGATCAAACTATTGCCAACAAGTCCCAGACTTCTAAACGTGAAACAAACATTGATAAGATCAAACTATTGCCAACAAGTCCCAGACTTCTAAACGTGAAACAAACATTGATAAGATCAAACTATTGCCAACAAGTCCCAGACTTCTAAACGTGAAACAAACATTGATGAGATCAAACTATTGCCAACAAGTCCCAGACTTCTAAACGTGAAACAAACATTGATAAGATCAAACAACTTTCAAACAGTAACGATGCGCGTCAGTGTCGGACATTGGAAATAAAAAGAAAAGTCCTGCAGTGGACGTCGTGCTGGACAACGGGGACAAATTTGTTTCTCAGCCCCCGCACGCTGCAGACGGCGGTCAAGTCCTGACAGACTCGGGTCAGTCACTTCATTAATGATTGTCCCGGCTGCCAGGGGTGACCACCGGCCGGACAAGGGTCACATCAAAGAGCATGGGAAGTCCAAACCACCACTGGCTACACTTAATGACCACCGGTTCAATTGCTTTATTGGTCATGGATTCGGACAGGCGGCGCTCCTGCTATTTCCCTTTTCATTTTTTCTGCAGTATTTAGGGGGGGGGGGGGGGGGAAGAAATGCGCCATGTTTTTGTGCGAATATTTGCAGTAAGGCTAGGGTGGTTGTTGGGGAGAATAAATAAAACAGCCATTGAGCAATTTTCCTGGTTCGGTTTTCTCCTTGTCTTGGAAAACGATAAGGGGGGTGTCAGGGAGTGAATACACAGGGGGGGGGGAGAGAAGGGGTTACCTGTGTATGGGGCTATAGAAGCGAGAAAGAAATAGGGTCATTTTGTGTGTGATTATGGTCAGTTATTAATTCAGTTAGAGATACGACTTCCTGTAACGGTGTGGGCCGTGAGAAGCCGATTGACCCCAACACGGCACAATGGGCGGCCACTCGCGTTTTAGAATAGATCCATTGTTAATAAACTAACCAGGGCTATGTCATCAATTATCTCACTGGTTTTATATTATCAATTATCTCGCTGGTTTTATATCAATTATCTGACTGGTTTTATATCATTAATTATCCTATTTGTTTATATAATCAATAATGTCATTGGTTTTATAATATACATTATATCGTTGCTATTATATTATAAATATATCATTGGTTTTATATTTTAAATTATGTCATAAGGTTTAGTTCATTTATGTACCTCATTTTCTTTTAATTTATCTTTTCAATTATATCATATACTTTTTCTCAATGGTTTTTAGCAATCATTTTATTTGATACATTTTCTGAATGGTTCTGTTGAATAGATGAAGTGAAGTCATGCGAGGCGAATTTGAAGAACAATGAAGATGACATAAGAACAAGAGGAGTTTGAACTAGCCAGCCTGACAACACAAGGAATATTTCATTGAATGTGATGCAGGAGTTGGCCCAATTTGCCATAATCTCATCATAAACTCAAATTGTCTTGCCATCTCTCCATCATAAACTCAAATTGTCTTACCATCTCTCCATCATAAACTCAAATTGCCTTGCCATCTCTCCATCATATACTCAAATTGTCTTACCATCTCTCCATCATAAACTCAAATTGTCTTACCATCTCTCCATCATAAACTCAAATTGTCTTACCATCTCTCCTTCATGAACTCAAACTGTCTTACCATCTCTCCATCATAAACTCAAATTGTCATACCACCTCTCTAACATTAATGCATGTTTATTACCACCTCTCTAAAGTCCATACTGGTTTTCTGTCTCTCCCTCTCACTCCGTAACCCTGTCACGTGACAACTCCCTCTCCCCTCTGCCTGGGGCTGATTCCATGCCTGGCCCCCGCAGTAGACCACGCGGCGAATAGGCCCGAGAGCCGCATGCACCACACTTCACTACCGTGTCGTCTGCAAGGTACACTACTTTAATTGAGTTATCTCCCTTGGTCCTACAATCAACAGATTACTTGAGGGAAAAATAACTGGACTCTTGTGTCATCTTTTAAACTTAAGGCTGACTTGTTTCACGTCGACACTCTCAGACATTTTAAGACATTTTCACCTTTCACGGCAAACATCTATCTCCAAATGGGTTAACTCCAAACACATTGATTGGGGATTCTCCATTGAATGGCCATGGGAACTCACTAATTAAAGTTAAGTGAAAGAAATCAGCGACTTATGAAAGATTTCTGAGAAATTCTGTACCTACTCACATTCTATTTAGTGACATGATTTTAAACTAAAAAAAACGAAAGCTAAGAAAGAAAAAAAAAAAAACTATAACATTTTTTAATAGTTTGATTTGTAGGAGAGTGAAGCCACCACAGCCATTGATGGACGTTGTTTTTAAAGCCTGGCAAATGGGATGAAATGATTACAAAAATAATTTGTAATGGGACAGCTTTTAATTAGCACCGTTAACTTGTAGGAGAGAAGAAGTGGAATACTTGCCATTAGGGAAAAGTGGGGGAGAGGGTACTGTTAACTGAATTGATGGGGAGGTAATGGGGTTTGAATGGAGGAGGCCGAGACACTAATGATGAGTATGTGAATAGTAACACTTGCTGTTGTATACAATATAATCCTTTACATTAGTGCAAATAGTTGACACGACTATGTCGTACCTTAATTTGTGCCTGATTTTTGTGGTAAACAGTTGACACTAGCGGGTCTAGGGTATGGTGACTTTGTCTATGCGTCTACTCTTTATGTAGATGTAAATACTGACACCCCCCCCCCCCTGGATTCTGCCCAAAACGTTTCTATTGTTAGCTCCACGCGACCTGTTCAAAGACTCACCCTTCAGGGAATAACTCATGAATATTTCTGTACCCTTCAGGCCGCAACGCATGGTTCGCACAACACCGCCAAAAAAAAAAAACGAGCTGACCACTCAGGCGTGCAACGGCAACGCATTCTTGTGCTGACATGACGTCATCCGTGACACACTCGTGTTGTCGGTACTCTCCAACACAATTAAATGGCTCAATGACGGACAATGGCATTTCCTGAACTTATCGACTGTACCACAACACACACCTCCACCCACACACCTCGAGACCCACACACCTCCACACACACACACCTCCACCCCCACACCGACACCCACACACCGATTATGAATTGTCTTATAAACTTTCTTCTAATAACTCACATATAAAACTAGTTTCGGAAATATCACCGTTATCCAATACTTTCAAAATTTAGATGTTCTAAGGGTTCAATGCGAATTATAATGGTCAGAATGACCAATTCGTAGATCATGGGCCCTCAAAATATAAAATATAATTGTCAAGTAACACACATAAATACAAACCGCGCTATTAACACTCGTGAAACCAATTGATCCAACTTTAGCATTATGAATAGAGGTCATAGCGCCATTAGGCCCCACAACAGGTCAAAGATTGACTCCAGGTACAAGGTGCACACCATGAAACCAGTAGCTGGCCAAGCCTTTGAATTAGGGCCCCAGTAGGCGTGGGTACATGACTGGATAGTGGATATGTCAGGGGGTAGGCAATAGGAGGTGGGCATTGTGAGGTATCTAATATGGGGTATGTAATATGAGATATGCAATAAGAGGTAGACAATGTAACGTATGTAATTTGAGGTAGACAATGTGACGTAAGTGTAAGTCAAGTAATATGAGGTAGACAATGTGACGTATGTAATTTGAGGTAGACAATGTGACGTAAGTGTAAGTCAAGTAATATGAGGTAGACAATGTGACGTATGTAATTTGAGGTAGACAATGTGACGTAAGTGTAAGTCAAGTAATATGAGGTAGACAATGTGACGTAAGTCAAGTAATATGAGGTAGACAATGTGACGTAAGTAATATGAGGTAGACAATGTGACGTAAGTCAAGTAATATGAGGTAGACAATGTGACGTAAGTCAAGTAATATGAGGTAGACAATGTGACGTAAGTAATATGAGGTAGACAATGTGACGTAAGTAATATGAGGTAGACAATGTGTGGCAGGTAATGTGTGGTAGGAAAAGTGTGGTAGGTAATAAGTGATAGGTAATATGAGGTAGGTAAATGTAATGTAGATATAATACAAGGAAGATATAGTACAATAGGTTAATTTAATAAAGTACAATGTAGCACGGCTTAAAATAATATGAACGTGTATTGTGTTAACATTATATCACCAAATACTACCTGGACATTCTATGTATGTGTCAAGGATCATCTGTCAATTTATGCGATTGTACCATTCAGTTTATTGGACAATTCAGTTTATTGGACCATTCAGTCTATTAGACCATTCAGTTTATTGGACCATTCAGTCTATTAGACCATTCAGTTTATTGGACCATTCAGTCTGTTGGACCATTCAGTCTGTTGGACCATTCAGTTTATTGGACCATTCAGTCTGTTGGACCATTCAGTTTATTGGACCATTCAGTCTATTGGACCATTCAGTTTATACAAGAGTCAGGTTAAGAAGAAAACAATGTAGGTCATTAGACCAAAGATAGCCCGTGTCATGTCAGCTGGATTGCGTGAACCGTGTCCTGACCAATGGTCATCATGGGATAAGTTTGACCCCGATGCGGTGGAGATAGTGTGGCGGTACCAGAAGTTGATCACGAAGATATCATGACCACCGGATGTCCCGCTACGATTGCCGGTCGTTGCTAAGGGTGGGATCAAACCCGAGAAGATCCCACCAACCAAGCAAGGGACAGGTCAGACTTACTTGAGGGGCGCTCACAAATTTTTGGTTAAAAAAAACACAAAACAATAACAACAGCAGAAGACAAAGGGATTTGCATGGATTGATCAATGTAGCGCCACACACGTTAGGCCTTCTATTTTGATGTATTACCCCTTTTGTTGGTATGACACCCTTCAGCAAAACTAATGACGCGGCCCGTTAAGCACGTGGAGTGAGACAGGTCACCGTGTTCTGAATAACAGAGATGATGTCATCCCGTGAGGTCAGTCCGCTTTTAAAGGCGCGGTTGGATTAGGACCGCTAGCGACGATCATTGGCGCTTTGTTGTATGTGGCAAACAACGGACCCTACTACATCCCAAGGTAGAATAACAGAAGCCGGGTGGGCGGATACCGCAATATTAGTGTGTGCTCACTCGAGGTAAGGGTGCTGTAGAGTCGTTGAGTGGACACAGTCAAGGGAGAAAAAGTCATAGGGAAAAAAGAGATATAACAAGAATATAATAAAATGTGAAAATCAGACGAATTTATATCGATTTATCTTTTTTCATACAATCCTATGTAGCATATATATATATATATATATATATTGTGTTATGTATATATATATATATATATATGTATATATAACACCACCAGTATCACATTAATATACTTTCAGACGTATCTAGTAATTTTAAATATTTTTTTTAAGTTTGATTTTTTTTTTAATGAGAACAGTCGCAGGAACACGCTGGTAAATTCTGACATAATTGTGGGTCCAATGAATTTTTATATTGTTTTGCTCCAACGTGGCATTGATCACAATGAGGCCATCGATGCTTTGTCTGGACAGTGTCATCACTAGACCAGTGCTACAGTGCAATGTGCCTCGCTGTCCTTCAATTCCATCTCTATGTGAGGTGTGTCGGGGAGATCAGCAGATTCTTTTCAATCACAATCACGCAAGCACAAACATCCAGTAATCAAATATAAAACCAACAACATCTGTCCACCCAGCGAGAATCAAATCAAATTCTTTAGGGCGAAATCTGGGCAGTCGCTTGCCGCCATTGGTTGTTATTCAAAATGAGATATGCGCGTTAATTGGTTTCACACATAACAATGTAACTAATACTAATGATGAATAAATCCTAGACTTAAATGGGTCATTGTAAGGGGTATACATAAAAATAAAAGCCACAGATTTAACCCCAAGGGAGAACCACGATTCTAATGAGCCGTCTCTTATCTCAGTTTACCGATATTCATGGATTAATCATGGATTAATCAAGGATTCATAAATAAAATTACGGTTAATAAAAAGTTTTCCTGTGCCTTTTTTCCCATACAATCCTAGGTTTATCGTTACATTGCTTTATTGTTATTTATGTTACAAAGAGTTATAGAGTAGAGAATAAATGGAGGTGTGTGGTTTATTGGAGAACAATTTAGTTTCTTATCACAAAATAATATATTTAAAAATGGTGATAAAATACAAGGAATTCTGGGGTTGAGGAAACGGTCTGAAAGCTCTTGAACAGGAAGTAGTGCAGGACCCACAATCACATCCTGTGTTTATACTCTCACACCCAAACATTTCTCATGGCTCAAGATGCCCGCTTTACCCTATCTTGACCCGCCCTTGGTACATCCTTTATATTCTGTACACCAAGTGAACACGTTAACTTTCATTGGAGCAGATAGATTCGTTAAAAAAAAAACACATTAAAAATGTTAACAAATCACCACTACAGCTAAATTCTTTGACAGTGTATTTAATGATCATGGATGGTAGTGTATAGTCGTGTAGGATCCTGTATGGTTTGGCAGTGTATGTTCATGGACATATCAATTAAAGCACTTTCCCATCCCTAATTTCTCCCCATAAAACATTAATCTGTAGACGGTAGCGTCAAACATAGCCCACACAATGGCCATACCCGGAGGATACAGAGAGCCCATGTGATCTAATCATCGCCTTAGTTAGATCTACAATGATACCTCAGTGTACGTCTTACTGCAGTAGGACCAAAAACACAGAGAGACAACTGAGTCCGATAGTTACCACGCAGCACATTCTTCGAGTGGTTCTCACATCTTTAATGTACTGGCTACCTAACAAGTGGTTCTCAAAACATGTATGTACTGGCAAACTAAAAAGTGTTTCTCACATCATGTATGCGCTGGCTAACAAACAAGCGGTTCTCAAATGTATGTACTGGCGTGCTAACAAGTGTGAGTTAGTTGTTCGTTCAACTGCACATAGACATTAAATTGTCACTATGCCCCCCAAGGTTGTGTCGCTGAGAACCACTGATCTGTGTAGGTACGGAATGTACCGAGTAATACTACAATGAAACAAAGCCAAGGAAGAATGGGTTTCTGTCACAGTCCAAGCTATATTTAGAAACACCGACGCTCTTGCCACAGACAAGTTTGTAAGCGAGGCTATAAATAGACACGACCAGGGTAGTCCTCAAGAAGAAGGCAATGGTGGCAGATATGACGTCATGTTTCGGTTACCTCCAACAAAAAAAAAAGGCATTAACTACAAACAAATAAAGAACAATGGTCCTCGCATGTATCTTTTTTAAAAAGATATTAAAAATTAAAAATAATAAAATAAAAACTTCTATTGTTTCTATGTGAAAACAATACAAATATATATATTACTGTCTAAGATGACACAAAAATGTTATTTGACAAATGACCGTGGGAATTATTAATGTTACGAAAATATTTACTTCAAACTGTAGCTTATTGTTGGTGTTACAATATAGTTGGAGACCCGCTGAGCAATACATGTAAATTCATTCCGCAAAAACAATAGACAACCCTAATCAGCAGAGCTTCCTCATCTTTTTTTTTTTAAATTTTAAACCTACAACAGCAATAGATGGTTAGTTAGGTCAGAAAGATTTCATGTGATGACGTATACATCTTATAGAGATGGAAAAATAGAGGTCGGTCGGATTTGTGGAAAACAGATTGGTCCACCCAGCGGGGAAACACCCTTGTCTGTTCTTCCGTGACATCAAATATTCCTGGAAACCAACAAGGTGTTTGTTGTGGCAGGAAAACTTGTGAACAAAAGGGGAAGGAAAAGAAAAAAAAAAAAAAGGGGTTTGGGGGGGGGGGGGGGTGGTATGTACTAGTAATCTTAGAGTTACAGTTTCCTGTTCAAAATCATCCAATAAGATGAAGTCTTTAAAATCACTTGCTAGTCAGTCTAAATTTCACTAGGAAACATACAAAATAAGTGTTTTATTATGCTACCGAAATCTGCCATTTGTAAACACGAAGATGGACTTACACATTAATGAGATGTATTAGTCTAAACCAGGGGTCGGGAATCTATGGCTCGCGAGTCAGATGTGGCTCTATTGATGTCTGCATCTGGCTCGCAGACAAATGTTCGATTATAAAAAAAATATTTTTTTAATGGTAAGAAATACTCATTATTGATTAGCAACAGCATAACAATGTTATAAAAAAGAATTCAGAGACATAATTATTGCATTTTTAGTGTTGAAATTACACAAAATGCACACATTTACTTGAATTTTTGGTTTTAAACATAATGTATGGCTCTCACAGAATTACTTTTCAAAATATGTGGTGTCCATGGCTCTCTTAGACAAAAAGGTTCCCGACCCCTGGTCTAAACTCTACACAGTATCAGAGCGTCGGGAGGGTATCAGCATGACAGATTCCTATGATAGTTGGTGGATTTAAAGGAACTTTGGGATATAACCAGGGATAGAGCCAAATTAATAAGTAATTTTTAAAAAAGACAAGTTAAAAACATGGGAAGATTATTGATAAATATTAAAGACATTTAAGCAAAAAAAATAAGCAAAACTTGGTTCCGCTATTTAAAATTTTTTTTTTAAAAATTGACCATAAGCCTTATGACTTAAGTATCCTTATGATGTTTATCCCCATCCTACAAACCCATCATGTGTTTTACCCGCCACTGACAATCGTTACGGTATTAGGTACTAACACACCAGACGGATGTATTTTTAGATCCAGTACTAATCGGATAGCCCACACTGCCAGAGCACTACTGGTGTAACTGACGATCGACTTAGTGCATCGTTAAAGCATTTCGTTCTCCTCCTTGAGATCCCAGGCAGGACGGTCCATGCGTGATCCACATAGCCTGGTTGGTAATCGCTCGGGTAAATAATGGACACATTTCAACACACACCTACCAGGTCTCTTTATAAGAGGAAAGGCAGACGACCACTGGACCGTAGCAAGGGGCTAGTGGAGGTAGAAGGAGAGAAATATAGAGAGGTTAGAGATATGGAGACTAAGAAAGAGATACGGAGAAAAAGAAGGGATACAGAAAGAACTAGAGATTTGGTGGAGTGATGGATAGATAATAATATATAGAGAGGGTGGAAGAGAAAGCCAGACCCACGAGACAGCGATACACACAGAGTTAGAGATAGAAAAGGGTGAGAGTAACGAAACACAATGTACTCAAGTAAAAGCAGTGGCAGTAAGAAAACGAAATATTGCATTCCTGTTACTAATGGTAATGCTACGCCGTAGACTATGGGGTTTCTTGTATTTTAATGTGACAGTTGTATGTATGTGAATCTGTATGAAGCTAAGTTCTATTGGCGAGACCTGCTGCTGTAGCATCCAGTGATACGTTGGTCACATGACTAGCCGGGCAGTGTGCCAACCCAGGCTGAAATGGTGCTGGCCGATAGGTCAGATATTCGCTTACGTTCACACAGAATGAGGCTGCTCCAGTGACAAGAGTGAAGGGAGTCAGACAAAATTCCTTCACCTGCGCCACAACGTAACACTGCTCGGCTCTTACTTCCCATGGGACCGGAGCTCAACATTTTTACTTCAGAAAACGAAACGCAAAAAAAAAAACAAAAAACGGAAGAAGAAAAGAAGAAAAGAAAAACCTCCAATGGAAGGTTTCACCTCCAGCAACCACAGAATATTGCGTATTTTCAGTGGAGGCAAAAAAAAAAAAAAAAGGATAACATAAAAAAGAAAATAGACAAGTCAAAAAGGTTACTCCCCTATTTCTCTCTCCAAACACACATTTAAAAAAATATCCAAGTTTTTCATTCTAGAGCGCATAACTATAATTTACCCTCTCCTCCCAGGGAAGGGGTATATTATGGGTGGATATATTTTAATCAGCCGTCCAACACAAACCTCCTGGTTAAGACCAAATTGTCTAGAGGCATCCGATACATATATCCATGTCTGGGAATAAAATTGGATAACCAATTGACGGTCGTATTGAAAGGGATAGCCTTGGTGGGACACAAGTCAGTGGGATACTAGTCAGTGGGACACTAGTCAGTGGGACCCTAGTCAATGGGACACTAGTCAGTGGGACGAAAAAGTCACATAGTTTATTTAAATAATGAATTAAATTATTAGAAAACGTGTCGGTGTGAATGTGTGCTATTGTGTTGTAGGTAGTCGTCGGCTGTTATGAAAGCTGCGGTGTACAGTAGTAGAGCTTCACATACGACATTGAATGGCTGAATATTGCTTCAGTTAGTAGTCAGCTAGGCTTAGTGGCTTTGGACGTTCCGTTTCTTCCAGACCGGTAACCAGACAAGTTGAACAATATTGACAGAACACGAGAACAGGTGGCTGCCAGCGAGGTGAGAAGCTGTTGTTGTCGGGGAGGTCTAAGGTAACGTTTCATTTGATGTGAGCAACCAACAGCAACGAGCACCAACTAATACCTACTGAGTTAGCAACTACCAAGTCATTGAATGCTTGAAACAAAATATGAGTACCAGCGACGAAAGGGGTATTACACACATGATGAGTACTAAGAAAGTGTGTACCAGCCACGAGGAAACTACCGGTCAAAAGGTAGTTTACCGGCCAAAAACTAGAGTACCAGCCAAACGGTAAGAGGACCAGCAAAAAGGGTGGATACCAGCCAAAAGGGTGAGTTCAAGTCAAAAGGGTGAGTTCAAGTCAAAAGGGTGAGTACCGGCCAAAAGGGTGAGTACAAGTGAAAAGGGTGAGTATTGGCCAAAAGGGTGAGTGAAAGTCAAAAGGTAGAGTACCATCCAAGAGGAATCTACCAGCCAAAAGAGAGAGTACCAGCCAAGAAATGAGTTACACGAGGAATAAATATTTGCAGACGTGTATTGCTAAACATCTATTTTATCAAAGTTCCCATATAGCAAACAACAAATAAAACAAAATTAATATACCAAATAACTTTACAGAAAACCTCCAACATAGCAGACATCTAATATAGCAGGCATCCATTATAGCAGACATCAAATATAGTAGACATCCAATAAAGCAGACATCCCTTATGCATTTAATGTCAAATAAAACAGTGGAAAAACTCCAGGACTAATTGAGCAGGCAAATCAACATCACTGAAAGAGGGTCGCTCGCCTTGTTTTGGTGTGACCAGAGACCGTGTATTGTGGACCGGTCCATATTGCCTGGTGTGATGGGGGATATGTCCCCCCTCCCCCCACCAGCCGAACTGCCTACCCTCGGAGTTATAAAGATGTAACAGATGGTGAGGTCACACGAGCACGGCCGAACAACGGTAATGACAGCAACAACCCAGGCAGTGGCGAGGGGACACTGACTTGGACACACCCACTGACTCATACCATTGTCGGGGAAACACATTGTATGTCATAATGTATGCGCTTGACTGTCCATGGGGTCGAACTCATTGGGCTATCCGTGGTTGTGTGTATGTCAACATGAGTCACCGCCATACAACCCATGAGCGCTATATGAGGAAATGGGACGCATCTGGTCAAATCGTCTGAGTGGGTCACCAGGCGGTGTACGTTACAATATATACGTTCCTCCATATTTTGTGCTACAACTTGGACGTGTGTGACCACCGCAATGCAGTTGTACTTTTGTGCTCGATTGCACGACAAAAGCAGTTCAATCACTTGTGACTATTGCTTGCCAAGTACCAAGCCCTTTCTTAAGGCATATAAGAAAAAGACAGGAGAGTGGATGCTTGTGTGTGTGAGTGAGAGAGAACAAGAGATTGCGAGACAGAGGACACGAATAATAAATCTATTAATAGCAATGATATCAGGAGCTCCACTACGATCCCAAAGTACAATGGTATTTCGTTAATGATTGATGAAACTAAATGCACGTTGTTGGCAGTTGAGAGTGTATTTATTAGTATGCGTCGATGGGGCAATTAGTTTTGTAACCAGACCATAAGCTTAAACCCAGTGCGAACATAGAACCCAATAGTGTCAATTTTTTCTTTTATAAGTCTCCCCCACCCAATCCACACCCCACACACACTAGACCAGTGGTCTGAGTGGTCGGCAAACTCATTAGTCAAAACAGCCAAATAATCAGCAGCAGCACGGTTAAAATTCTTTTGAGAGCCAAATTTCTTGTCAAGAATCTGTCGAGACCCATGTTTTTCGGTGTCAAAACCGATTTGTGGCCGACTGGACGAGCCGCACTCAGGTCGTCAAAGAGCCGCATGTGGCTCGCGAGCCGAGGTTTCCCGACCACTGCACTAGACCGACTTATTTCCCTGACCCTCATCACCCAAGCACACACACCCAAACAACAGACAAACCTACTCACCAGAGCTTCCCCACCACAACATCCAAACCCTCACACTGACGACTTACACTACCCACACACTGGACCGACATATCCGACCCTCACCAAACACACCCTCGCACTTGACCGACTCACTCACTCCCCCCACCCACCCCCCCTCCCACCTCATTAAGGTCGTCCACGCAACAAAGAGCCCTATGTAAGACAGCATAACTAATGAGCTTGGCCAGCGGGACAGCGCAGGCCAGCAGATGCTTGGATCGATATCTCACGGGCCAGTTGTTAGACACACACCGTCACACATACAATAGCAGGTCACAATACTGGTGGGGGGGGGGGCGACACTTGTCCCTCTCTAGTTCCATACCAAGCCACACACACAACGTAACAAACCAATACAACTTTTGGGACCTTCTTCTCATAGAATTAATTCGGGACACCGCTATGTTAAAACAGGGGTCGACTAACTTCTCATGCATGTGTATAGGGACACATTTTAAAATATTTTAGGCCCATTCAGGCGGACGGGCCAGTGGACCCCCTGATACTTTAGATGGAAGAGAGCCTGCCGTGTTAACAGTTCGTCCAGGACGAGTGGCTAATTGGGGGGGGGGGGATGCCCACCCCCCACACACCGACGCTCGTTGGATCTGAATGAGACTGTGGTGATTGTTTTTTCGGTTAGACATGAGGGAGTGGGCATAGATTTTATAATGACCCTGAGTAAATCTGCTATGTGCAATTGAAAAGATAAAACATTTCAAGTCAAATACCTTGATGCCAAACAACCAATGGACACAATGAAAGAGACGCCTCACAATAATCAGTCATGGATGACGATATATCGATTTAGGTGGTATACCTCGTACTGCTTGCTCTCTTCCATTTTTACCTGCTATATCTTTGTGTAGCGAGTCCCATGTCGACCCCCGCCATGACACCACACAAGCCATTTTTATTGGGGTTCCCCCTCTTTGTGTCCCGAGGTAAGTTAGATTACACATCAGATAGACCAGAGGTTCTTAAAATTTTATAGGTGAGGGGCGCTCACTTAGATAGAGCATAATAACAAGTTCTAAGTATATTTAGTCACCCCCCCCCCAAACAAATGATCATATAAAACTGTAAGGTTAAGTTAGAGGTCCACTTGTTACCCAGTGAGAACTCCTATGGACTATCTCGTAAACACCGAGTCTCCTGTGGGTAAGGCTGGTGTACAAAGATTGAAGAGTCGAGATCATCGATAGCAACAAACGATATGAATTGATTACCTCTTGAGCAAACTCCGACCATTTAAATGGTGTTTTTTCTCGAAAATTACGCTTCGCCATATTATAGACACGGAGGAGTACTTGCGAAATAGCAGCCAGTGAGCAAGCCGGTGGGGGAAACCAATTCGCTAATCTATAACTGAAAATTGCACGTTAAATTCGACATTGTCATAGTCTTTCATTTACTTATCAATTTTCTCCGGTTCCCGTCCCACGCCTCAAGAAAAGTGAGAAAGCGTGCAGTGCTGCTCTGTGGATTAATGACAGTCACGGTACTGTGACAGCCGTCATTAAGTTGCCACGCCACAAATCTGATCGTTTACCCCGGCACTCGACCAATCAGGTGTGCTGGAAGCTTAGGGTGAGCATGTATTGACTTGATAGAGACATCTGACTGGAGCAGTGGAACAGGGTAGACACAAACCAGATCACAGTCACATTGGGCCACAGCATACAGGTCACTTGGTGAAGACAGGGCTCATTGGATGGGTGGACTGGGTTGGATGGTGGCCTGGGATGGGTGGAACACTGGGTTGGATGGTAGATGAACGCCCTCAACTTCTCAAGTGCTCACCTTTGTCCCGGCCCTAGATGATATAATCACTGTAGCGAGACGATCCTTCTGCAAATCTCTCTATCTCTATTTATTGACATAATTTTAATTGGAACCGATTTCAGCTCTCCTGCTTAACACATGAGCCCGGGGCTGAGGTCGGGGGGTCAAATAATGTCAGCACTTCCCATGACTTGAGAGGACAAGCATTTCTACGTAAACAACTCGTCAAATGGCATAAGATATATCCCCGGGCCATTTGTGTCTTCACCGAGCCATCCGGCGGGCTGTGGTGGTACAACGACAGGGCTTGCATCGATGAAGCCACATTAACTGCAGGTTAGATGCTACTATTAAAACCATCAAGTTGGCGTTGGCTGACTGATTGCTCGGCTGATGACACAAGACAATACGTGTGCAATACTCTTGTTATAATCAAGACGTCAGGATCATGGACATATACCGACATAAACATATGTGCAATGAAGACATCACATACTGGCAGCTGATGATAAGTCCGCACAGTCAGAAGACACGGGACGGGTATTATAAGACAAATGGATCAATGATGATATGATTACCAAGAGGACTGCGCATCGACTCTTGTTGAAAATTCCCTTCTTATTATTATCCGCCTACAAACCAATGGTGCGGGAAATTATTGACTGCACAGAGCATGAAGTCGTTTTAGAATCCAACGATGATCCTATCATGAAGATCTAGCGATGATCCTATTGTGAAGATCTGCGATGATCCTATCATGAAGATCTAGCGATGATCCTATTATGAAGATCTAGCGATGATCCTATTATGAAGATCTAGCGATGATCCTATTATGAAGATCCAGCGATGATCCTATCATGAAGATCTAGCGATGATCCTATTATGAAGATCTAGCGATGATCCTATTATGAAGATCTAGCGACGATCCTATCATGAAGATCTAGCGATGATCCTATTATGAAGATCTAGCGACGATCCTATTATGAAGATCTAGCGATGATCCTATCACAAAGATCTAGTGATGATTCTATCACGAAGATCATAAAGCACCCTGAGATTAAGAAATGAACTAATCTCCTTCATAAGATAACCATTGTGGTATGTGAACATGAATGGGGTGTGTGGGGGTGAGCATTTGTGAAGGTTGATAATATGACCCTCGTGTTGAGCGAACACATAACCGTATGTGTTGGCCGGTATTCCAACGTATTTTGGACAGACCTTCCCCGTACTGTTATGGTTTTGTGGGTGACACATTCAACACAAAAACGGATCTTAACGGTGAGTGTCCGTGATGTCAGCCCGTGTGTCTGTGACTCTGAGGTAAGTAGCACTGCAAACATCTCCACTGAACATGTGAGCGTTTGTTTTTATCTTATGTTCAATAGACCAACAATTCTATCCCAGTTTGTTTTTATCCTGTTCATTAGACCAACGATTCTATCCCAGTTTGTTTTTATCCTGCTCATTAGACCAACAATTCTATCCCAGTTTGTTTTTATCCTGTTCATTAGACCAACAATTCTATCCCAGTTTGTTTTTATCCTGTTCATTAGACCAACTATTCTATCCCAGTTTGTTTTTATCCTGTTCAATAGACCAACAATTCTATCCCAGTTTGTTTTTATCCTGTTCATTAGACCAACGATTCTTTCCCAGTTTGTTTTTATCCTGTTCAATAGACCAACAATTATATCCCAGTTTGTTTCTATCCTGTTCATTAGACCAACGATTCTATCCCAGTTTGTTTTTATCCTGTTCATTAGACCAACGATTCTACCCCAGGATAACGCCGCAGGCTTGACATGGTCGCGGTTACGCTATGCAAGCAAGAGTTAGTGCTCACTCCGTCGGGATATCACATTCGGTGACTTCACACAAGTTAGTAGGTAAGGTTGAAAGGCTGCTACGTCAGGCTACGTCAGGACGTCAGGCTACGTCAGACTACGTCAGGCTACGCCAGACTACGTCAGGTTACGTGGAACGTGTGCCATTATAAAATAGGTCTTTCCTTCAAATTTTGATCCGCCGCTATAACCCCCCCCCACCCCCCCCCCCAATCCTTTGAAGGCTTTGACTTGCCTTTGAGTCTTCTCTTACTATTAGTTCAATATTTTGTTTAATTTAAAGCCGATCAGAAATCTTTGTACGGAAGATTGAAGATAAATGTATATCATAAAAAAAAATGGAACTGTCAAACAATAAATTTCACCGGTTAGTGAATAAAAATGATCGAACTATCAATTAGTAACAGTTTTTATTTATACACAACTTAAATCTTCGACGAGAATGATGGTATCTGATGGGTTATAATCGTTAAATGCCGACAGCAAGCAATGCTCCTTAGCATCAGAGACGGGTCTTCAACTTGAGACTGTGTGTGTTAAGACACCATTTCAGATCCATAGACATGCTTTGCTCTTTCGGTTGTTTTAGGTAGCAAAAACAGAACATTGTAGTCGCCAATCCTCTAATAAAACTACAAAATAATCTAAAAATAGCGGCTCCGCTAGTCGTTTTGGTTTGGGTGTGTGGGTGAGATGACATCACTGCCGAGAGAATCTCAAGGACACAACACACTGTGCGCGTGACATTTAAAGTGGGTAGACGTGCCCACCGGTCAGTGAGGAGATGTTTTAGTAAAGCTTCTGTTAAATGGCACAACACATGCATGATATGGGCTTGCTTATATGATCTGCTGGGTGGGCACACAACACATGCATGATATCATGGGCTTGCTTATATTAACTACTGGGTGGGCACACAACACATGCATGATATGGGCTTGTTTATATGATCTGCTGGGTGGGCACACAACACATGCATGATATGGGCTTGTTTATATGATCTGCTGGGTGGGCACACAACACATGCATGATATGGGCTTGCTTATATGATCTGCTGGGTGGGCACACAACACATGCATGATATGGGCTTGCTTATATGATCTGCTGGGTGGGCACACAACACATGCATGATATGGGCTTGCTTATATTAACTACTGGGTGGGCACACAACACATGCATGATATGGGCTTGCTTATATTAACTACTGGGTGGGCACACAACACATGCATGATATGGGCTTGCTTATATGATCTGCTGGGTGGGCACTCAACACATGAATGATATGGGCTTGCTTATATGATCTGCTGGGTGGGCACTCAACACATGAATGATATGGGCTTGCTTATATGATCTGCTGGGTGGGCACACAACACATGCATGATATGGTCTTGCTTATATGATCTGCTGGGTGGGCACTCAACACATGAATGATATGGTCTTGCTTATATGATCTGCTGGGTGGGCACTCAACACATGAATGATATGGTCTTGCTTATATGATCTGCTGGGTGGGCACACAACACATGCATGATATGGGCTTGCTTATATGATCTGCTGGGTGGGCACTCAACACATGAATGATATGGGCTTGCTTATATGATCTGCTGGGTGGGCACTCAACACATGCATGATATGGGCTTGCTTATATGATCTGCTGGGTGGGCACACAACACATGCATGATATGGGCTTGCTTATATGATCTGCTGGGTGGGCACACAACACATGCATGATATGGGCTTGCTTATATGATCTGCTGGGTGGGCACTCAACACATGAATGATATGGTCTTGCTTATATGATCTGCTGGGTGGGCACACAACACATGCATGATATGGGCTTGCTTATATGATCTGCTGGGTGGGCACTCAACACATGCATGATATGGGCTTGCTTATATGATCTGCTGGGTGGGCACTCAACACATGCATGATATGGGCTTGCTTATATGATCTGCTGGGTGGGCACACAACAGAAAAAATGACAGAAATGAAAGACAACTCTTTGTTCCATTGCAGGGAGTAGTAACGAAAAACACTACTCAGTGTATTCAGTCCCTTTCTGGCCTAGTAGGAACATACAGTTATATAGGCTGACAAATGGCCGTTGATGAAAATATTAACTTAAACAATGTCTTGACGAAGATAACAACAAAATAAAAAGCGGGGGGGGGGGGGGGGGAAGAAGAGAGAGGAAACAAAACAATTTACATCGTTTGAGAACCTTTCTAAAAAAATATCACGTTATCACGCCATAGATTACAATTCTTTCCACCTTAAAGAATGACACTAGACCTGGCTGGCGCATGGGTGTAATGACACCCCCCCCCCCTTTTAGATCTAGAGATGCATGATACGGAACTGTCGCTGTCATCTTGAATAGGTTCGGGTGGAATGGTGGGAGGGGTGGGGCGGAAAAAGGGTGCGTAGGGTTGGGGTGGTATGTGCCGGCTCGGACGGAAATTCAATCTTTGAGTTTTCATTAGACGAAAACACAATAGACGAGGGTATCTGCGGGGAGAGGAAGGGGAAAGGGGAGGGGTGTTAGAGTCATAATAATGGTAAAATTAGGATAGCTATTGGCGTTACGAGGCAGGTTTCGGGGGGGGGGGGGGGAGACCTGAATGCATGGGACAATGAACGAGTTTGAAGGGTCTTTGTACATGCTCTTTAGTATTTGTAACCTATCAAGGGGCATTTTATTAGCCCACCAATCATTTCAGCTATTCACCACAAATGGTTTCAGCTATTCACCACCAATGGTTTCAGCTATTCACCACCAATGGTTTCAGCTATTCACCACCAATGGTTTCAGCTATTCACCACCAATGGTTTCAGCTATTCACCACCAATGGTTTCAGCTATTCACCACCAATGGTTTCAGCTATTCACCACCAATCATTTCAGCTATTCACCACCAATGGTTTCAGCTATTCACCACCAATGGTTTCAGCTATTCACCACCAATGGTTTCAGCTATTCACCACCAATGGTTTCAGCTATTCACCACCAATGGTTTCAGCTATTCACCACCAATGGTTTCAGCTATTCACCACCAATGGTTTCAGTTATTCACCACCAATGGTTTCAGTTATTCACCACCAATGGTTTCAGTTATTCACCACCAATGGTTTCAGTTATTCACCACCAATGGTTTCAGTTATTCACCACCAATGGTTTCAGTTATTCACCACCAATGGTTTCAGCTATTCACCACCAATGGTTTCAGCTATTCACCACCAATGGTTTCAGTTATTCACCACCAATGGTTTCAGTTATTCACCACCAATAGTTTCAGCTATTCACCACCAATCATTTCAGCTATTCACCAACAATCATTTCAGCTATTCACCACCAATGATTTCAATGACACCTGTAATAACTCACCAATGGACATTTTGTACGTTTCCTCTACTTTAGCGGACCGGCGCACAGGTTTCAAAATGTCACCAGGGACCCGGCGCCCGGTTGTTATTGACATTTTATTTGACCATAGATGTTCATGTTGTGAGGACCTGCAACTTAAGGCTTGATAGCGGCGGACCACCATTTGGGGAATGAACACTGCTCTATAGAGCTGACCACCAGCAGGATGACTACAAACAAGTCAGTTACAGAAGAAGTGTTAGACGCAACACAAGTAAACTACATGTTCCGCATAGCCGTAACATATTGGTGCAATCTCCACATAGCCGTAACATACTGGCCTGATCTATGGAAACCCCCAAGTACACTATAAAGTACACTGTTACCAGTATGAAGTGATCACATAGTAAGGTTTAGACCAGCTTTTGTGATGGGAGAGGGGGTTTAGCAAGAGGAGGAGAGGGGCTGGAATGGAATAGGAAATATGCGCAGCAAAAGACGGGCACTGCCTTTGTTACGTGGGTGGCAGGAGATGGGGGTGGTTGGGTGCCCCACAGCTCCACCTGACCCCGAATGGCCTTACCCCAGCAGGTCATGGTGACACGGAGAAGCCTGTACGTCTGATGTGGTCACGTGGGTTAACCGTCAACGACCTCAGTGCCCAAGGTTGGGATACCAAAGACGAGGGCGCTGTCTTGACATTTAAGGGCGCTGCATTGAGATTTTAAGGGTGCTGTTTTGAGATTTTAAGGGCGCTGTCTTGTGATTTTAAGAGTGTTGTCTTGTGATTTTAAGGGTGTTGTCTTGTGATTTTAAGGGCGCTAAAAGGGTGCTTTCGTTGGCGTTTAGGAGTGCTGTCCCAAGATAAGTGAGGCTCCTCAACGTTTGTAAAGATCACGCTTAAATAGTTGATTATTTAACTCCCCCCCCCCCTCCCCCAAAACTAACCAAATAGTTGATGGACCCACAGATGCAGACACTGAATACAGTTAACTTTTTTGGGGTGGCGGGGGGCGCCTTGCCATGACCTACATTGACCACGTTGACAGCCAACTTTAAAGATGCACTGCCCTCAGCAAAACGTATGGAACACTGACTCAGCCAAATGCATGGAACACTGATTCAGCCAAATGCATGGAACACATATTTCAGCCAAATGCATGGAACACTGATTCAGCCAAATGCATGGAGCATTGATTCAGCCAAATGCATGGAACACTGATTCAGCCAAATGCATGGAACACTGATACAGCCAAATGCATGGAGCACTGATTCAGCCAAATGTAGGAACACTGATTCAGCCATTGGTGTGGAAAACTGATTCAGCCATTGGTGTGGAACACTAATTCAGCCAATGGTATGGAAAACTGATTCAGCCATTGGTGTGGAACACTAATTCAGCCAATGGTATGGGAAACTGATTCAGCCATTGGTGTGGAACACTGATTCAGCCAATGGTATGGAAAACTGATTCAGCCATTGGTGTGGAACACTGATTCAGCCAGCCAATGGTATGGATACAGTTGTAAGACAAATGATTGGATACACTGCTGTCTGTCCACCTCTCAACACCGATTAAAGTCACATTACCCATGGGGCTCTCATGGAAGAAACTTGGAGCCCCTAACCAACCACGAGACCTAATTAAATCTACTTATCCCCACCCCCAATATATCGCGTGGTCTCACCTCACAAGGTGCACCTTCTAATTTAAACTTAAGTTGACGTAAACACAAAACCAAAGGGAAAAAACTTGGTCTGAGATTTCCATCTCATTATCTCCACCTTGTCCACGTTACTTTCCCAAATCTATCTATACTTCTTAGCACACACACTCACCAAAACCCCCTGCTCACACATGCTCATGCCTCCCTCACACAGTCATGTTCGCCCCTCCCTCACACAGTCATGTTCGCCCCTCCCTCACACCGTCATCCCCCACGCACCACTATGTTGCACCCCTGTGCACATGAACGCATCATTTGTACACAAGTGCAGCCGACGCTAAACAACTGATCCAATCAGTGGACTCACGAGCGTACACAACACTGAGGCCATGTGACGTCCATGCTCGAGATTTGGCCAAGACGAGACGTGGGGGAAAACCCCCATTGTTCCCCCCCCCCCCCCCCCCCCAACCCCCACTTTCCGAAGGTGAGCATCGTCCAACGACATCCGAGACCAGCCATCGTAAACACGTGATTATCTCCCGCTGTAGTGTACCAACCAGGGGTTCTTAAACCGGTTCTGTACCCAAACTCTAGCACGGCACTCGTTGGGAAGGGCAGGTGGGTAGGGGTGTGAAATATACATGGGGCGGAGGTGTATGTATACACATGCATCACCGTCTGTAACCACAGGTTCAATTAATGATAAACAGTGAAGCCGGGAAATGGGGATTAGTGGGTGGGGGCGCCCCTTGTGTCGAAGTGGGTGGGGGGCGCCCCTTGTGTCGAAGTGTGGAGAAGTGGGTGGGGGGGCGCCCCTTGTGTCGAAGTGTGGAGAAGGGGAAGGAAGTCTCTACGGCTACGGCTGACACTTTTAATTTGTAAAGCCATTGGAAAATGTAAGGCATAGATGAGGCTGTCAATAGTGCGTGTATGTCGTCTCGGCCAAATCTCGGCCAAATCTATCAGTTTGGCTGACGTAGATTCCACGCAGAGTCGACTCTGTTTGATAGTACCTTCAATAGATTCACCTCTGATACCTTCCATTATTTCGCCGCTGTTCGATGATACCCTCCACATATTTGCCTATGCTTGATAACACCCTCCACGTACTCGCCTCTGTTTGATAATACTCTCCACGGGTTCGCCTCTGTTTGATGATACCCTCCACGGATTCGCCTTTCTTTATGATACCTTCGACAGATTCGCCCCCTTTTTTATACCTTCCACAGATTCACATCTTTTGATGATACCCTCCACAGATTCACCTCTTTTTGATGATACGTTCCACAGAAACGCCACTTTTTGATGACCCTGCTAATAAGTGCTAATGGTGGACATATCGTAAACGTTTGTCTATTGTGGTGGACTGTGCTATGACCTTCGGACATTGTGTCAAGTCTTGTCACGACACAGACCTACAGTGACCTTTCGTTATTCACCTTCCATCACATAGGCCAGTAGATGCCATCCATAAGGGATGACCTTTCGTGATCGTCTGCTTACAGCGTGCTTTGAAGCAGATTTCTGGTGATCATTAAGCGGGGGCATTCAGCAAACAAAGACATGTAGTGTTGGCCAATATCTATCGCTGTCACCTTATTTTTTCTGACATCCACTTTCTTTCATCCTCTCTCTCTTCTTCTCTGCGACTTGTGTCTCTTGTTGCAAACCCCTTTCTCTATCTTTCTATGTCTCTCTTTCTTTGTCACACTATTTCCATCCTTCTGTCTCTATTACCACCTCTCCCTGTCACCATCTCTCTCTCAGTCCGCACTCTAAAGCCCAACCCCCCCCCCCCCCCACCTTTTTTTCCCGTTCCTTCCTCTGCTCCTCACTGTGTTACGTATGTCATTGTAGATTCGGCTACTCTGCCAAATCATTTAATCACTTCACAGCACAGATAATAACACCACTAAGAAACAAAAACAAACCGTTTGATGAAATGACGCTTTGTTGGTGTGACGTATTTATCGACGCTGTCCTCAGACAACCACGTGACAAGTTTTTATAAAAACCCATAATGTCACACGATGATGTGCAAAGAATTGTGGCCCCGTCAAACCAGAGAGTTCAAATAGCCTTATGTCACCTAGAAAAAATCGTTCAATGATGATTCCACTGGACGCCCATTAATCCACTAAGAGGTCAGAAACAAGAGGAACGTCACGAGGTCAATGGAGTTGACCTCAATCTGGGCAAGACGGAAACTGTTAGAGGAGAGATAGCCATTGTTCATGTGTGTGGCTACTTAATCATTGGATTTCGACTGCCTCTACAGTCTACAGCTAACCCTTAATTTAACACAGTTGATCGTGCGCTGCGTGTGTTCACTTACAAGACACGGAACATGCCATCTTGAGGATCTGTTGTCTTGTTGCACTAAGTTCGTTAGTAGCAGAATCTGATGAATGCCAAACAACTGGAACAAAGAACGTTTAGATTCCCTGGCCCTTCAATTCCAACATGAAAAAATCATCCTGGTCTTCAGCGATGACCTTCAATCCCCTCCTGCCCACTGCCACTACCCTTATCTGACCCACACGGTGCAAATAAGGACAGCGTGGACAATGGCAAGCGTCGCTAGCTGGTCAGGACTAGGAAGTCTGATAAGACGGACCGATAACCGCCATGAGAAGTCTTACATTTCGGCCAACGATAGTCTCAAGTCCAGCGAGAAATCAGAGATGTCTGTACTCCACCAACGGACTCGCGTTGTGGCTCGTGATAACAGTTTTTGGATACATGATGATACTCAATATTATCTGGACTGTTGGTTTGTGACAATAGAATCTGGACAAACCTCATGTGACTATATCAATTTTACTAACGGCTTGTCGCTTGTGAAAAAAAGTATGTGTACTGTCCGCTTGTGACAATAATATCATACCAAATGGCTTGTGACAATAATATCGTAACAAATGGCTTGTGACAATATCATAACAAATGGTTTGTGACAATAATATCTGCACTTAAATATCCGATCCTGTATGTTAAAACACTGAAGGCGTTGGCACCGTGCTAACAATTATTTATATTAAATCATTTCAGTAAATCTGTAAGAGATCACACACGCCTAGGCGCCCTATGATTAAATCATGGAACTGAGTCGTTTTTGTCACCTCAAGTGTGTTTTATGGAAATATTTCCCCCTCCCCGCCCACCACCCATATCGCACTAAGTAACCAAGCCCTTACTGAGACCAGATCTAAGAATAAGAAGATGAGCTTACACATATATATAGCCCGTATGTTATTGTTGGACGCATCATTAACGCCATTCTTCAGCTGTGAAATGGACGTAAGTCATACTAAAAAAAAAAAAGCTTCCTTCTGGACGTAGGACAGACGCCATTCGTGGCTACGACCGCCTGGCTGTGTTCCTGCCCGGCCCAATCACCCTTTCAATAGCCACCATCAAACGCCAGCCCTCACTAACTCGCAGTCACAGCTTGGTCTGACATAACACATTAGTGGGTAGGGTAGGGAGACCTGACGTGGACACACAAAAGACCAGTGGGAAGTGGGGGGGGGGGGGGGAGAGAGAGAGAGAGAGAAAAAGAATCCTTGTATGAATAATGTGTCCGGGGATGGAAAGCTACTGGAGCATTACTTTTTTTTTCTTTTTAATGACCACCAATGGTGGCACCATGACACTACGTTATTATTGGTTGAATGATATGATAAAAACCATTGGATTGTACGGTCTTATATACATAGTTATGGAACAATAAAGGTTAAGGGACGATGTTGTATTATAATTATATATTAAAAATAGCTCGATATTAAAAGAAAGCGTTTGGCTTTATTTTTAGACACGCCGTAGTGCAAATGCAAACTTGTAAATTGTAAATGCGCCCGAGAGTACAGCACGCCGCGGTCGTCATTAGATCAGTTGTGTCCTTGTTAGGGTCGTGCATGGCTGACTTCCTTCCAACGAGGGAAACGGTTTGTTTTATCCCAACTTTCGGACAGCACATGTGACACAGCGTATCCCGTCACTGTTCTGTTAGTCATGTTATTGTGTCAAGAAGAGGGCCCCGTACTCCCAACTAAAAGACACCCAGCCCATAGTCATAGGGATTGTTGTTGACTGTTCCCACAGTACAGAAAGTATATTTTAGGCATTAATACTTCTAATTATTTTATAAATTTTATACAAATATTGTTGAGATTTGTTATGACCAGATATAAATCCTATAGAATATTAAGAGTTAAATAGTGAGGTGGTACACCGCCACACTCGGTGTGTGTGTGTGTGCGCGCGCAAAATGGTCACAGTAACAAGTGGAGGGCACGGCTGTACGAGAGATGACCAACTGGTACGTTCCTACAGCCTAGTGCAGCTAAAAATAGTGTCCGTAGGTAGACTGGCGGTGGCCAGGCGGGTGGTGGTGGAGGTGTGTAGATGTAGATGAACTGGTCCGGGCAGGCACATGGGGCCTAGGACTATAGCCCAGTGACCCACATAGGGGCTATTGTTATCGTGTCCTCAGCCAACCGACCTGCCGGGCCAAGCCTGACCACTTCATTGCATTGTAATAACCCACATAAGGCCACGGACTTCGATGTTTGCATATGGTGGGCTGGTCTCTGCTGTTTAAATACGTCGGGGTCTACGGCAAGGGGGGGGGGGGGAAATAAGTAAGGGGGGGAGGTTTGGTGTCAATGAGCGGGTGTGAACAAAAAAAGAGGGAGGGAGGGGTACCGGTCCGACGGGTAGATTTGGTGAACAGGTTATTCAAGGAACGGACAAGGTGGAGAGAATGCTATATTGATTTTGTCATGGCCAAGGTAAGGGGAAGTCTGGGATTGCGCCCCAGTAACAAGGGAGTTAAAGGGAGGGAGGGGGGGAAACTAATGCGATTTGATACTTAAGTCAGTCCGGTCCCCGCCCTTGTCACGGGGAGTTTGTTCCAATATTTATATAAATATTTACGTTATGTTTGTGACCACAGACTGTCATTATCATTGCTCATAGTAGTGGCGGTGGCATCTGTTTAACAATCTCTAATGTTGTGCATAATGCCATTAGCTTGGTGCCGCCGGTCCTCGTTAACAATGAGTCATTAAATATAGAGTAAACATTGAGCGGGTCTTCCTTAACTGGAGGCTTAGGTGATGTCCATTAGAGTGGAAGTTTATGTCAACAACAAAGATGACCACGTGGTTTGAAGTTTTTTTTGGTATCAACAATTCTCAATCAAAATGTGACTGACAAACCTCTGACATAAGCATAGACATCAGGTGAGATGTGACCAGCCGTAGGTCAGATGAGTTGTGTTTGAACAGCCGTAGGTCAGGTGAGATTGTTTGAACAGCCGTAGGTCAGGTGAGATGTGAACAGTCGAAGGTCAGGTGAGATGTGTTTGAACAGCCGTAGGTCAGGCAAGATGTGACCAGCCGTAGGTCAGATGAGTTGTGTTTGAACAGCCGTAGGTCAGGTGAGATCTGAAAAGCCGTAGGTCAGGTGAGATGTGTTTGAACAGCCGTAGGTCAGATGAGTTGCGTTTGAACAGCCGTAGGTCAGGTGAGATGTGAACAGTCGTAGGTCAGGTGAGATGTGTTTGAACAGCCGTAGGTCAGGTGAGTTGTGTTTGAACAGCCGTAGGTCAGGTGAGATGTGTTTGAACAGCCGTAGGTCAGGTGAGATGTTACCAGCCGTAGGTCAGGTGAGATGTGTTTGAATAGCCGTAGGTCAGGTGAGATGTGTTTGAACAGCCGTAGGTCAGGTGAGATGTGTTTGAACAGCCGTAGGTCAGGTGAGATGTGTTTGAACAGCCGTAGGTCAGGTGAGATGTGTTTGAACAGCCGTAGGTCAGGTGATAGTTGTTTGAACAGTCGCAGGTCAGGTGAGTTGTGTTTGAACAGCCGTAGGTCAGGTGAGGTGTGTTCGAGCAACCGCAGGTCGGTCAGTTTTTGTGACTAACCGCAGGTCAACTGTTGTGACTACCCTACACACAGCTAAGGTTACTATCGATTTACTATCGATGCGTACATGCATCGTATCTTTCTGGAACCAGTTCGCACCGATCCTATCCAACTGGTCAAGGCGTGTCCGTGACAACACGTCAAATCCAGGTGGCACCGGGGCGTTGGCGTGGCGACGTTGTTGTTGGTGAGGCTATTATGGTGGTCGATGGAGGCCAGTATTGGCACAGGTGACCTAATTCACTGCCCCACCCAACGCATCGTTGTGAAATTGTGCTTGGTTTCGTGACCAGCCTCGGTCTGGTGTTGATGATGAGGTCTATATATGGACACCAACTACAAATAAAGTATGTTAAGACCTAGGAAATATATCAACTTTAATGACCCACGAATATGGCAGCCATAATGACCCATGAATATGGCAGCCATAATGACCCATGAATATGGCAGCCATAATGAACCATGAATATGGCAGCTATAATGACCCACGAATATGGCAGCTACAATGACCCATGCCCATGAATATGGCCGACATAATGATCTGTAATATATCAATTATAATGAAATAGTAATTTATAAGTCTTAACTTAGTGACTGCGATAGGTCCGAACAATTTATTCTATGATATCACGCACCATAACGTGAATGACGTCACAATGCCGCCGACCTCCTCTTATAATGTCTTGACCTTCACCACCTTCCTATAAAATCAAAAAGCTCCTAAACACCAAAGAGTACTTTGTGCACCAAAGAGTACTTTGTGCGTCAAATCTAGGCGCCGATACATGCACACAGATTCCTTCTTTTTGTAAATGTCGTATAGAACCTACGAAGCCGTAACTTGAACAGTTTGCAGGAGCTCCCATCGTGGAGTCCGATATTAAGCTAAGAATGCATGATGTATGTGTGACACCACGTGACCACCTGTACTGTTCCCTGGTCTCTCTACCTGGATCAATAACCCCCCGCAACGTAAAGATGCATAACTCATCCCCTGGCCGCACCGGTCAATAAAAGTCCCTCGGACTTTGACAAGAAATGACTCGTCTTAAAAAAGATGAAAAAACTCTAGGAATAGATTCAGTTGGTTTGTCATACGGTTCCTAACAACGAATGGTCCTAGGAAAATGCAACTGTGGACTTGTACACAAAAAAATAGATACATTTATTACACTCTTATAGATATCTCAACATCTTATCATACATTGTACAAGTCTCACTGCATTCCCTCCCCCCTATATCTCCCAACTGACCTTTCGCCTGCGTTGGACAGGGCTATTCATTTGCGTTTAGGTCGTGTAAAGCAATTAACAATCGCCGACTGCCTAAATGGTCCATTTTACATGGCCTGAATAGCCAGTGAGTCCTGCTATGACCCGCACTGTTCAAGTCCTTGACCTTAAAACGAGAAAAGGCGGAATTTCTCCCAATGAAAGCTATTTAATAACCCAGACTATATAGTGTAGTCTAAAAAAAGACTATATGGTGTAGTCTAAGGGCAGACTATAGTGGTGTAGTCTAAAGCAAACTACAGCAGTAATACTGGCTACTCACCAGTAAGACAGACTACTACATCAGTAAGACCGACTACACTAGTAACTACACCAATAAGACAGGCTACACCAGTAAGAGAGACTACATTAGTAAGACAGGCTTCTACACTGGTAAGACAGAGCAATATACCAGTAAGTTGAGTAAGACAGACTACTACATCGGTAAGATAGACTACACAAGTATGAATGGCTTCACCAGTAAGACAGACTACGTCACTCGTGTCACGTGATCGACTGAAACACGTTCTCGTTTGCAGAAATACTATGAAATATTTTTGTTTTAACTGCCAGCGAAGAATGAATTAGGTCTCTGTAGAGGTTCATTGAGTGCATTGTGCTCCACTGTGAAATGGCGCCTACGACTATAGCTACATTCTTCACTTTCATCTTATGCATAGCAAGTACGGGAGATCTTTTCTGATACACGGGAGACTGACGCGGAGAAAGTGAAGGGAGACCTCAACAGTTAGCAGCACCCTTATCACCCGCTAATATGTGGGCAGCCATAATTGGGTCAATACGGCTGACCATCCGCCCGTTAGTTTAAACAAATAGTTGTCTGGTTCTGGACTCAACTTGGTGCTATTGACCGCTAATGGACCACGAGAGGCGGGGGGGGGGGGGGGGGGGAGACCGAGTCGAGGAGCGTTAAACGTGCTGAGAGAAACAAGTGGTGGTACATAGGCAGGGTAAAAAAAAAAGGGGGGGGGGTGGTCGGGGCGCTCAAACTGATAATGGGGCTGAGGATCTTGATTGCTTTATTTTTAAAGATTTTAAAAGTGTTTTTTTTCCTTTTTCTTTTTCTTCCTTAAATACAAATAGTAACCCGTCGTCCGCCGTTGTGTGTTGAAGACTCGGTCGTGCCAAGCGGGTGACCTCCAACCAGAGATCGGGTTTAAAAATGTATTATTTTTTTTAAAATTCCTTGAATTCAGTTGTGACAGTAGAGACTTTATTCAAAGGTCCGTGTGTCAAACTTTGATCAGTCGGAGGAAGTCGCCACCACCCACGGAGCATGATATGTAAGATAGATGATTCAGTGCTACAACAAGGGGAGCTCGGAGCGTTGATCTACAGGCCAGCTATGACTTCCTCACTCAAACGTCACACGGAACGAAGGTCGAAGAAGTATCCGGTAAAACGGGATGTGAGTCATTTCCAATGGTCATGTCCCGGCACTTGGTCTATGCTTCAAATCTATCGCCTGGTGACTCAGGCCGGGGGGGGGGGGGGCGCCATTTTAACTCAACCTTTCCATCGTTATCCACTTTGTATATCAACACATCATTCGATCTTTCAAATATCCAGTTCGCTCTCAATCCACAATCATTAAATACAGTGTCGCAGCACTCACATGACATTATCAATTCATTTATTAAGAGATACCGTATGATATCACTAAGAGGACCAAGTAAGTGAGTCCTGATTAACCATAGAGATTTTGGTGCTAAGATCTGTTTCTTATCCGAGGTTGTAAACGAAATAACACGTTACTGTCAACGTTCTCGTATCGTATAGTAACGATATCACCACTAACATCAGTAAACCCTCTTCTAAACCCAAACCCCTGCTCACCCAACCATCTTTCTCACCTAGACACCCTTCTGATACAGGCAACATTTTCAACCCACACCCTTCTCATCCAGACACCCTTCTCACCACACACCTTTCTTACCCAGGCCCAGACACCCTTCTGATCCAGACGCTTTTCTCACTCAGACACCCTTCTCCCATACACTTTTATTTTCTCACACTACTGACACCCTTCTCACTCCACATCCTAATTACCGAACACCCTTCTAACCGAACACGCTTCTCACCCACACCACCCTCCCCCACAATCTACTCACCCCACAGTCTACTCACCCCACAGTCTACTCACCCCACAGTCTACTCACCCCACACCCTTCTACACCAAACCCCAACAACCCCCCCCCAAACACAGGCTCTAAAGATTTAGGTGCGAATTTGTTTTGTGGTAGAAGTCTATTTTTAGATGTGGTTAATTGGATTCAAACCCATTCCCAATGTTGTCAGGCCTTATCTTGGAGAAATCTACCTCGCTACCTGCAGGGAGATCATCTGTTACAAGTCTGGTCCACTACATGGGCAGGGGCGGTTCCGGGAGGCGGTTTACTTAGACGAAGATAGCATGGCATAGGCGGAATGTGGCAGACGCAATCGCCCACCCAGGGAAGTCTTCATTTCGGGGGTGGGGGAGGGGACGCAGATCTTGCAACTATCCATTTTTTTTCAGGCCACTATCATGAGTGTCCAAAGATATAACGAGACCAAATAGATAGACACATTAAATATTATGTCTGTCTCCAGACGCAATACTATAGATACAATCAATAGTATGTACAGTTCCATAGCATGTGTACTATGGATACAATCAATAGTATGTACAGTTCCTAGCATGTGTACATGGATACAATCAATAGTATGTACAGTTCCATAGCATGTGTACTATGGATACAATCAATAGCATGTACAGTTCCTAGCATGTGTACATGGATACAATCAATATTATGTACAGTTCCATAGCATGTGTACTATGGATACAATCAATAGTATGTACAGTTCCTAGCATGTGTACTATGGATACAATCAATAGCATGTACAGTTCCTAGCATGTGTACTATGGATACAATCAATAGTATGTACAGTTCCATAGCATGTGTACATGGATACAATCAATAGTATGTACAGTTCCTAGCATGTGTACTATGGATACAATCAATAGTATGTACAGTTCCATAGCATGTGTACTATGGATACAATCAATAGTATGTACAGTTCCATAGCATGTGTACTATGGATACAATCAATAGTATGTACAGTTCCTAGCATGTGTACTATGGATACAATCAATAGTATGTACAGTTCCATAGCATGTGTACTATGGATACAATCAATAGCATGTACAGTTCCATAGCATGTGTACTATGGATACAATCAATAGTATGTACAGTTCTTAGCATGTGTACTATGGATACAATCAATAGTATGTACAGTTCCATAGCATGTGTACTATGGATACAATCAATAGTATGTACAGTTCCATAGCATGTGTACTATGGATACAATCAATAGTATGTACAGTTCCTAGCATGTGTACTATGGATACAATCAATAGTATGTACAGTTCCTAGCATGTGTACTATGTTTCCTAACAAAGATGAGCATTGATATGACCCCCTACAGCAATAAACCACTACAAGTAGTCGCGATCTAGTTTACACACACACACGCGCACACACACGAACAGACACTTCAAAAGTTTTTCTTGTAAAATTGAACACATCGGTTTTGTCCCGATCACTTCACATCTACCACTGGAGGTAATGAGCAACATTTGTCTTGTATAACATGAGGAAGTGAGCTGAGTTAATCACCGTGGTTTGGTCTTGTGTGAGTCGTAAATGATAAGCCAGTCAACTCCTCTTGACCATCCATGATAAGCCAGTCAACTCCTCTTGACCATCCATGATAAGCCAGTCAACTCATTTTGACCATCCATGATAAGCCAGTCAACTCCTCTTGACCATCCATGATAAGCCAGTCAACTCATTTTGACCATCCATGATAAGCCAGTCAACTCATTTTGACCATCCATGATAAGCCAGTCAACTCATTTTGACCATCCATGATAAGCCAGTCAACTCCTCTTGACCATCCATGATAAGCCAGTCAACTCATTTTGACCATCCATGATAAGCCAGTCAACTCATTTTGACCATCCATGATAAGCCAGTCAACTCATTTTGACCATCCATGCTAAGCCAGTCAACTCATCTTGACCATCCATGATAAGCTAGTCAACTCATCTTGACCATCCATGTTAAGCCAGTCAACTCATTTTGACCATCCATGATAAGCCAGTCAACTCATCTTGACCATCCATGTTAAGCCAGTCAACTCATCTTGACCATCCATGATAAGCCAGTCACCTGAGTGTCAACTCATTTTGACCATTCATGATAAGCCAGTCAACTTATCTTGACCATCCATGATAAGCCAGTCAACTTATCTTGACCATCCATGATAAGCCAGTCAACTCATCTTGACCAAGTCACATTTGACTGCAGTTATCAATATGGGCGCTCAGAGCCGTAGATAGAACAAAGAATACAATGATGTGCAGCCACGTGATCCAACACCGCACAATTCTCACCCGAGGTTTAACCAATATCACCATTAACCTGCGATCCCCCCCCCCCCACACCACCCCGGCAAACATGGGACATTCCATGAGTAACCAATCTTCTAACTGTGACCTCTCGCTTCTTCCTGCCCAACCTACACACCCTCATTGCCATAGAGAATATGTGAAAAGAGGAAAACAAGAGGGAGGTGGGGGATAGGGGGTTGGTGTCACGGCAACATGTAGAGAGCGGGGTCCTGAAATGAACATGTGCAACCAAGGGGTGCAACTAAAGTCGGCGCCTCGTTCACTGCCCCCCGTCTGGCCTAACTTAACCTTCATCCTACTAGGATAAGGTAAAAAAAGGGGGGGGGGGGAGTCCCGCTGGAAAAAATGTAATCTGGACAGACCGAAGCCGAAGAAATCTACCAACACAAATCCCAGTTATCTTTAGTCAGTTTAGTACTAAAATCGTAAAATAAAAGTTAAACAAATGAATGAAATATTTTGAAATGGTTGCTCTGCTTGACCACGCATCCCTCAGTAATTTATCGTAGTTCAAAATAACTTGAAATTTTGTGATTCAGTTTCAAACCTTCTGAGTGCCTCGCATTTTCTCGTTCCTTCTCACAAAGTTCTGATCATACTTGGACGAGAAAACCAGTTGTCCTCCCATTGTGAACTTACAACATATTCATACAGATTCCTTTGTAGATGTAGACATACAACATAGCGTAGCTCATATTCGTTGTCTGTTGCTAAAACTCTCCGGCAGTCGTTAGTACACCAGGTCACAGAACACTATCATTACGGGGTGTACAGCGAGGGGGGGGGGACAACAAGCAAGAATTGGGCCAGTGGGCATTGAGGCCAGCACTGCTACTACCACCGCATGAGTTGGTTATCTCCCCGTGGCCGTGTCAGGTAGGGGGGAGGGGGACAGCCGGCAGGTCTTAAAAAGATATATTTTATTGAAATCAGCGTGGCAGTGACGTAGTCATGGATTACTTCGCCCTCTCAGGTTATTTTGGGTAGGCTAGGCTGGCTACCCTCCACCCCATCTCTCCCCTGCGCGCCGTAGGCCTGCACCACTGTTTGTTGGCAGACAACAGGTATTTGGTCCGTCGGTCCTAGGGCACAACTACATATGGACATTGGAGGGAACACGGGTGTGGAAGGTTTGAGGGACATACTTAACCTACAGGTCTTAACTTATGTAACTTTAGTCCAATGGCAGCCGCAGTTAAAGTGCAAAATTATCAAACTATACAACAAAACCAATATGTTAAATAAAGGTGAGAATAATCATCCAGACATTGACAATATACCCAGAAGGTGATAATATACCCAGAAGGTGACAATATACCCAGAAAGTGACAATATACCTAGAAAGTGACAATATACCCAGAAGGTGACAATATACCTAGAAAGTGACAATATACCCAGAAGGTGACAATATACCCAGAAGGTGACAATATACCTAGAAAGTGACAATATACCCAGAAAGTGACAATATACCTAGAAGGTGACAATATACCTAGAAAGTGACAATATACCCAGAAGGTGACAATATACCCAGAAAGTGACAATATACCCAGAAAGTGACAATATACCCAGAAAGTGACAATATACCCAGAAAGTGACAATATACCCAGAAAGTGACAATATACCCAGAAGGTGACAATATACCTAGAAAGTGACAATATACCCAGAAGGTGACAATATACCTAGAAAGTGACAATATACCCAGAAGGTGACAATATACCCAGAAGGTGACAATATACCTAGAAAGTGACAATATACCCAGAAAGTGACAATATACCCAGAAGGTGACAATATACCCAGAAAGTGACAATATACCCAGAAAGTGACAATATACCCAGAAGGTGACAATATACCTAGAAAGTGACAATATACCCAGAAGGTGACAATATACCTAGAAAGTGACAATATACCCAGAAGGTGACAATATACCCAGAAGGTGACAATATACCTAGAAAGTGACAATATACCCAGAAAGTGACAATATACCCAGAAAGTGACGACAAAAACAGAAAGTGACAATATACATCCCGAAATGGAAAACAACACAAAGAGTAACAACAAACTCAAGAAGTAACAACAACCCCAGAAAGTGACAACAACCCCAGAAAGTGACAACAACCCCAGAAAGTGACAACAACCCCAGAAATACCCCAGAAAGTGACAACAACCCCAGAAAGTGACAACAACCCCAGAAAGTGACAACATACCCCAGAAAGTGACAACAACCCCAGAAAGTGACAACATACCCAAACATTGACAACAAACCCAGAGAGTGACAACACACCCTAAAGTAACAAGAGGGCCAAACCAGTTAACTATTGTCAAGGTCCCGGCACTGCTCAAGGAAGATGAGACGCCTGCGTGACAAGGGGGGAGAATGGGGAGGAATTCCCAGACAGCTTTTCAATTACCATTAAACTGGGGGACAGATCAGCACTGCACATGGAGGAGACATGTCAGCAAAAACCCTGACTATTGTTGGATTGTTCAGTTGTTGGATTTTTTTTATAGATTTAAATGTAAAAAGGGTGTGGGGGGGGGGGGGGTGTGGTAAGTAGGGGGTGATGCGTAAAGCTGCTACAAATAGATCAGCCCTTGTTATAGAACTTGTTGAGGATTCTTTTAAGTGGATGTCAACTAATAAAAGGTGTGTCTCTTCTAAACACCCCCCCCCCCCCACACACACACTTTTTCCACACACTCTTTAATTTTACCCTAACCACCCTGCACAGAACTGAGTCAATACTCCACGGGATATCTCTCCTATAACCATTTGACAAAAACGCCAGACCGTAGCTTCAACGATAGGATACACACGTATGGGATAGCGATTGCTTGGACTAAATTACTTGTTAGACCAGTATGACTAAATGGACTCGTGTATTAAAAGTTTGTGACTGGACTTCTCAAAAATAGTCCGGACTCTTTTAAGATTTGTTGACGTCATTCGTCCGTCCATTTCTCTGTACATCCTCACCAGTCTCGCGTACAAAGCCTACCGAGATTGTTGGGCTAACTTCCCAGATTTAGTGAGGTCGTCTTACCACCTGCTCATTCGCCTTTACCCACGGTACATGTCTCCTAGATTGGGATCGTGTTATCGGGCCATGACTAAATCAAGCACACGATGAGTCTGTGACTACAGGAAAGGGTGTGTGTATTGGGTGGAGAGTTGGGTTCAACTTAATAGCCCATGTGTGTGTGTGTGTGTTGGGTGGAGAGTTGGGTTCAACTTAATAGCCCGTGTGTGTTGGGTGGAGAGTTGGGTTCAACTTAATAGCCCATGTGTGTGTGTGTTGGGTGGAGAGTTGGGTTCAACTTAATAGCCCGTGTGTGTTGGGTGGAGAGTTGGGTTCAACTTAATAGCCCGTGTGTGTGTGTATGTTGGTTGGAGAGTTGGGTTCAACTTAATAGCCCGTGTGTGTGTGTGTGTGTTGGCTGGAGAGTTGGGTTCAACTTAATAGCCTTACAACTCCAATACCAACTTCCGGGTCGGCCCGCGTTGGACATGCCCAAATCCATGCCATGGTGTCAACGTGGTGTCTATACTTATCTCTCGACGCCCTTCCTCCCATTCAATTGTGAACTTTAAAGCCATTCAATCGAATGTTATTAAGGAACTGTTTTTATAGGTCCAATCGACTCAGTCATGGTGGTTATGGTGATGTCGACTGGCGGGCTATTAATCCATCAGTCCACTGAATCAAGTAAGACGTTAGATATAGGAACTACTCCCGTACTATTAAAAAATGAGAATCACTCAAGTTGACATTACCCGGTTGAAAATCTCGATTACAGACACCGACAAGAAAACCGAAACGATTAACACACAAACACGCAGACAGACAGACAGAGTGGCCTACACAACTCTGGCCAGCCATAAATTACATCAACAATTTGTTGTTTTTTTTCTCTCCACCCAACACAGAAGATCATTGGGGAAAAAGAAATGGCTGCCTTAGAGGTCGAGATGAGAAAAGGGGGTGGGTGGCGTTGGGGGATACCTCAGGTCAACTTGAATAGGCGTTGGTTGGTACATGAAACCGTTGGCCAATGCTCCCCACCCCTCCCTCCCCCACCACCACCCTCAGCCGGGTTGCACAGTATGACACAATAATACGAGTCGTGGCGCCACCTTGTGGAGTGACGGGCCAGGCCAGAGGTGTGCACGATCACAAGGTCATTATGCGCGACCAGCGGGCTGTGACAAGGACGTGTGCAGCAGATGGAGGCCCAGTAGCCCTTCAATAGGACAGTGCCGCCCGTACGTAGTGTCAATAGTTGGACCAGGTGACTTGAGGTCCAAATCTGACTGCCGCACCAGTCGTTGATCTGTGTCGCCCCGGTCTAGGGATACACACAACGACATCCGGGAGAATACGTGGGCCAACGTATTAGAACCGCAATTCTCTCTCTCTCTAATTGTTTCCAAGTCCAAGTCATTCGGTGGGTTTAGGTGGAGTCATTAGGTGGATTTGGGTGGAGTCATTGAATGGAGTTATTGGGTGGAGTTATTGGGGGGGTCACTGGGTGGAGTCATTAAGTGGATTTGGATGGAGTCATTAAGTGGCATTGGGCTTGGGTGGAGTCATTAAGCGGATTTGGGTGGAGTCTTTGGATGGATTTATTGGGTGGAGTCTTTTGGTGGAGTCTTTGGGTGGAGTAATTGGGTGGAGTTATTATGTGATATCTTCAGGTTGAGTCATTGAATTGCCCCTGCGATAGAGCTATCAGAGTCACACACGTTTCCCCGAATCCACGACGGTATTAATACTGACATGACCATTCACGTTGATGCCGACACGACCAGCTGTGGCAGGTAACTGACCAACGTGCCCACGACGGTATTAATACTGACATGACCATTCACGTTGATGCCGACACGACCAGCTGTGGCAGGTAGCTGACCAACGTGCCCACGACGGTATTAATACTGACATGACCATTCACGTTGATGCCGACACGACCAGCTGTGGCAGGTAGCTGACCAACGTGCCCACGACGGTATTAATACTGACATGACCATTCACGTTGATGCCGACACGACCAGCTGTGGCAGGTAACTGACCAACGTGCCCACGACGGTGAATAAGAAAACGTTCAGCTGTAGAGCCAGGTCAACTAAGGTCAGCTACTGTGTGCTATGGGATTTGACGCTTTAAAATCGATAGATCAATGCAATACCAAGTGACAGATAACTCTCTGTGATTTACTTCGTATGCGCATATCACAGGCTGAGATTTCATCCTTAAAATGTTCAATTAAAATATTTTTTTTTTTACATTTGATGGGGTTGGATGAAGTTTGAGTTAAATGCACACATAATAAATTGATGATGATAATACATGAATAGTTTGGTGAAAAGGTGTTTTGTTAAGTTTTTTCTAGTTTAAAGATACCTGTACGACCCCCCGCCCCCCCCCCCCCCCCAAAAAAAAATAAAAAAAAATAAAATAAAATAAAAAAATAAAATGAAACTAATAAATAAAAAAAATTCCCTTTTAACAGACAGGCCAGATATACCGCCATGAAAGCCAAGGGATAGACACACAACTGAATGGACCAAAGAGGCGCAGTTCCATGGCCCTTCGCCTTCGGAGTGAAATTTCCAGCCCAGCTCCCTTAGGGTGCTAGCTCGGACTTATTAAAGCTTGCACGGTTGCAAAGTCCAGCCGTTCAAACACTTTACCGTTAAACCATCTCTTCCAACCCTAACCCGGGACAACAACCTACATTTATCCCCCCCCCCCTTTTTTTACACCTCATGGGTCCCCATGCTCCTTCTAATGTTAGCCCCCAATTATTAACACATTCCCCGGTAAGTCCCCGACCACCAAATGTACCCGGTTTTTTTGTTTGTAGGTACAGTACAGAAGGCATCCTTGTTCACGCAGCGGTGACCCCGGCCGTGCGAGTGTCAGCTCAGGTCAACGTCCAACCCGACGGCGGGAGGGAAACCAAAAAAAAAACAAATAAGGAAAAAAAAAGCATTGAAATAGTTGAATTGAAACGCCGAATTTGTGTGGTATTGTATAAGTTTGTGTTGGGTGAGACAGCTACTCGCTTGCTCATTGGTCAAACTGGGATAATAAGTCACGGTGTGACCAATACGGGCCGAGTTAAAGGAGACAGTTTGTACCTGGAAACTTGAATGTCGTGTCGAATGTATGCATTGTGCGTGCTTCTGCGGTCCGATTGAAACTCCTCCAGATACCGTGCGGACCACAATGAATAAAATCCATTGAGTTTGTGTCCTTATCGCCGAAATACTCACTATAGTCATTGTGGTAGGCTTTCGTCGGAAGGGACGCGTGGATCATTTCTATCACCCTTTACAATTTTAATATTCAAAATCTCATTTGCGAATAATCTAAATTTCTAATGACGTGGGTGAAAGGTTAATGTCGGCAATAGTGAACGGCCCACGGTTTTAATGTTGGCAGTAGAGTAGCTAATGCACCATGTCGGCATGTATTATTGCACATGGTCAATGTTGGCAGTAGAACAAGTAGCCTGAGTGTGCAGAAAATTGAAAGGACCATTTTTCACTCTATAGTGAGTGGCCAATGTTGGCAGTTTAGTAAATGGCCAATGTTGGTAGTATATAGTGAATGGCCAAATGTTTCAATGTAGGTAGTATATAATGAATGGCCAAATTTTTCAATGTAGGTAGTATATAGTGAATGGCCACATTTTTTAATGTTGGAAGTAAGGGTAGTGGTCAGTATTTTTAATTTTGGTAGTATGGTGAATGACCAGTGTTGGCAGTATAGTGAATGACCAGTGTGGGCAGCATGGTGAATGACCAGTGTTGGCAGTATAGTGAATGACCAGTGTTGGTAGTATAGTGAATGACCAGTGTGGGAAGCATGGTGAATGACCAGTGTTGGTAGTATAGTGAATGACCAGTGTGGGAAGCATGGTGAATGACCAGTGTTGGCAGTATAGTGAATGACTAGTGTTGACGGTATGGTAAATGACCAGTGTGGGCAGTAGTGTAAAACGGTCAATAGGATTATATTTTAAAAAAGACGTAAATCAATACTGCCAACCTTTCGGGCGGCCGTGTGTTGGGTTCCATCCCACGTAAAATGGCGTCTACGGCGGATGAGCTCTATCACGGTGGGGAGGAGGGGGGGGGGTGTGGAGATTGCAATGATGGTCAGTTGCTGGCCGGAAATAAGAAGGAGGCGATAGAGAAGAAAAAAAAATCACATTAGAACATGGCATCGTTTACGAGCTGTCCTTGTCACGTGTCAATGACAGCCTGTGGTTATGGCAAGTTCTGTAATGATAGTGGACTAGAATGACCAGGGACATCGCTGGACAGGAGGAGCAGAGAGTGATATCAAGCAGATCGATGGACAAGACCACTGCCGAGCGTCCAAGAGAAGAAATGTGACGGGTCAATCATTAGATAGCTGCAAACACCAACATATTCAACTACAGACAAGATGTGACGTAGAAGTAGAGAGACAGCATCACAAAACGTCTGCGTAATGAGCTCTGTTATGACTGATGACTTCAGCGTGCGCTCTTCTATATTTTGAGATTGTTCCTGGTGAAGGCTTCATGTTACAGATCTTTGAAATGTGTCGAGGCTAACTGTCGTCCTTGAAACCAACACTTCCGCGGAGAGTTTCATCTAAAGCCCCGTGAATGACCATACTCAGCTAACAGGAAGGCCGTTCCATCCACCTTAAATGGGTCACTCCATTTCAAAACACAGGATGGACTTGGTCCATATGTTTTCACAAAACTTTTTTTAAACCTAACAAATTGACACAGTCATGGACTTCGGTGAAGGTCATGAGAGATCTTTTTATAAACTTATTCTTTAAAAAAAAGGTTTTAAAAAGGGACCAACCAAAGAAAGCCCGTTTCATCGCCGGACAGGGGAGGGCAATCCACTTTTATAAAGTGTTGAGGATTATTGTAAAATAGAACCAGCCAGTGTCCAGTGAACAAACAGCCCAAAGGCAAGTTAAAATCGGCCCGCCCTGGCAATTGTCCGACTTCAAAACAAAGCATGGGAAGAATATTTTGGTGTCCCCGACCCCCCCCCCCCACTTTTTCGCCCCAATCAACCAACCGGCGACACAGGTGGATGAACTTGGAGATTTTGGGAGATTTAAAAACAAAGAAAAGATGACATGTGGAGTAAAAGGCCATTGTGACGGGAAAACTTCCACAAGTCAGGTTTGGTCGGGACTCAAACGACGAACATTTAATGGTGTACGGAGGGGAAGCCGTCGGGGTATTGGAATGTTTAAAACCTGGACAGGTCACTTCGAGCTTGATGGAGCAGAAATTAAAATTGATGGGCTCTTTAAATTTGAACCGTTTCATTTGATGAGTTAAACGGGCGCCACGTCCTAAAGGCTCGGGGCTTTGCTTGACAGAAACCGTTGAATCCAGCAGACGAACTGGGTGGAACGGTATTGACTTCACGTAGGAACTGTAATCGTACTTTTGCCAATTTAAAATACAAATCTGACAATGACAACGTAATAGTTTCTATGTTTTGGGGGAATAGGTCGGGTTAATTTTAAAATATAAGTATTATCACATGATATTTTGTGAGCTTTGTACAATAATTCTCAAATAGGCATTTTTTTGAAACGTGAAATATATTTGATTAACTGAATACGAACTAAATTTCACTAGCGAATTAATTAAGCTCATAACCCAGCGATACTTAAACATATTCACAATTGACGCACGCCATTCCCCACCCCCCACACACCCTTACCTAGAATTATATACACTGACAAGCAAGTAAGCTAAAAATTAGGAATCTGATAAATCAGAGGTTATCACACTTTGCGCCACGACACCATGGGAAGCCACGGCTTCCGCACAGGCGCTCCGCAAAATGAATTTTTTATAGTATTATAATTTTTTATTTTTTTTAATTTGCCATTTCGAACTGACTTGGATAAACCTGAATCCAGCAAGTGCGCCGTTACTCGAAAACGTTTGGGAAACTCTATGATAAATTTAAATTAGTAGACAATACTTGACTGGAAATATAAACTTTGTGATTGGCTGCCACGTGTACAGAAAATAACCCAACCGGCCCACCGATACACGATAACCATGCGTTCATAAAACTGAGACTATCATTGCTACCAGCTGAGACTATCATTGCTACCAGCTGAGACTATCATTGCTACCAGCTGAGACTATCATTGCTACCAGCTGAGACTATCATTGCTACCAGCTGAGACTATCATTGCTACCAGCTGAGACTATCATTGCTACCAGATGAGACTATCATTGCTACCATTTGTAACAATAACCAATAATACAGCTCCGCTGCCCGGCCAGCCACAAGCATGTCCGGGTCATGATAGCCCATGTCCATAAAATAACCAGTTTGGTCAGACAGGACTGGTCAATATTTGACTAGACCAATATCGTCTTGGGGTTCTTACGTTAGGAGCTGTTGACTTTGTTGGCTTCTGATCAAGGGAGGGGGGGGGGGGCAAGTGCTCCACATAACTGCATATACCAGACACACTAGATAAATGATGCCCTTCATGTTTAGAATAGCTGAAGAAAAGATTTCAACTGGCGAAAGATCATTTCGACACGAAGCCTTCACAATATTCAACGACATTGCCACTGCACACTAGGCCCCTGATAACACAGACCCTTCTTATAAAAAGGCAAATAGGTCTCTCCTAACGGTCCCCTTGTTGTATGCCACAAAGAATAATTGGAGTAGTTAAGGGCGAAGGAGAAAGAACTCTGACGGTACATCGAATGGAGGATGGTAGATCATGAGCAGAACGCCATCTTACACCAGGAGTCAGACAGACAGACAGTCGGACCAACTGGTGCCATAGTGGTTTCCATTAGCCGTGGCTAGTAGCCAATACCGCGTCCATTCAACTCGGACTTAGCTTTCAGCTCAGTTTCTCTCTCGCAACGGAAACAAGATTTGAATAGAATAAATTAGGCCAGGCAGTGTGGACACACACACACACACACAAAAGAAGAAAAAACTAAAACAAGGAGAGCGGGAGAAAAAACTCTCAAGGTTTATGGAGCAATAGATGACCGCGAAATTTCTAGGAAAAGTCTGGGCTGAGGGGGTGGGGGTTTGAGTACCTAAAAGACAACAGCCAGAAACAAAAGATGGACGAATGAGCTCTTAGGGACCAAGCCTAGAACTCGGTTCTTGTTGGGGCTGTGATATATGACCACAGCGAGGCCACGTCAAGATGATGTCAAGCTGTCAATTTAATAGCGCGTGTCCAGTGGCCTTGTCACGTGAATGGAAATGTGGACCAGAGAACAGCGTGACGCGATGAGCACCATAAAGAAATAATATCACAGACATATGTATGTAATAGGTCTACTGATATGAGTAGATCTCATTTATTCTATCTGACACTCACTATGTTAATAGGTCAGCGATGAAGCCTCGATTGTGAATTGTACATAGAGGAATTCTTTTTTTTTTTTTTTTGGGGGGGGGGGGTTGGGGGGATGTTTTGATATTTGCAATGATTTGAAATATCTGTAAACCAATGCCATTATATAATCCGGAATAATGGGTTTCATCTTATAACCCATAATAAGGTAAGGCAGACATAGACAAAGCGACACAAAATCTGATCAATCACTTGTAAGACGGTCAACCGTACACTAAAAACCATTCGACCAGCCGAGACTCTTGCCCCCAGCCCCCATACAGAGACTAGATTTGTGTCCCGATCAGAACCCCAAATGGGCCGGGGCTGTCGGCGAGGGGAGGAGTGTGGCTAGATGGACATGGGGCAGTGAGGCCATCTCGCGCCTAAAAGTCTAGGGGGGGGTCAGATATGGATTGACAATTACCGTGCTGGACGCTATGGGCAGAGCTTTTCCAACAAACCTCTGACCTCGTCTCACTTAACAAGATACACACTGACCTGTGCAGCTTTAGTGACTAGATTCTTACTAAACTCTCAGTTTAGGAGCAGGCAATGAACCTGTGCTCCGAGTTCCGGGTAAATATTCCTGATGCTCCAAAGCCAATCCGTGCCTGAAATTTATTATGTATTCTAATATTTTTACACAAACCATACGGGCTTAATTAAATACATTATATCTGCTCTCAACCTTTGGGGCACAATTTTATATATTTTCGTTCAGCTATGAACAATGGGGAAATGATAAGCTAAATTTATGTTTTTATGTATTGAGGATATTTTCTTCCTTAAAAAATGTGGTAGTCTTTTTGACTAATTTTTTTTAGTGATTACTGGAGCTAACATCTATCCCAGAAATTGAGCTGGGACACTTAAAACAAATAAAAATGCACCAATTTCGAGTTTCTGGATCTTCTACAAAATCCCTAATCAAAATGATATGGCGGCATGTGGCATGTGGTGAGATACAAATAGTATAGTCGCTTAGCCAGCATCGGTTAAAATGGCAACTGGTTATTTGTCATTTCACTTCTGCAAACCAATTAACCATGTACATAAATTATACCGCCTCTATGCCCCCTCCCCTCCCTAAAATCTTCCCCAGGCCCCGCACGCACATGTGTTTTCTCCATAACATTACGGACACAACCATTGTCCGACAGGGACCACGTCCGAGTCAATAGCCAGGCCCATAATTGGATAGCTCTTCAGTTAATTAAAGCCCAATTTCGACCCGATAGCCAAATGATGGACTCGGTAGCCAGCCTTTGACTCCTCTGTCCAGCCGTAAACACAAATGGGCGGTCATCCTTTTCAATTTGACGCGGATCCATGTCCAGTATTAATAACCCCAAGTGGACATAAGGCTATTATATTGCCTTTTGGTCGGGGTTAATCTTTTTTTGGTCTTCTCATTTTACCAGAGTTTTACCATGAAGGCCGGAGTGTGGTAGGACCAGGAACGGGCCGGAGTGTGGTAGGACTAGGAACAGGCCGGAATGTGGTAGGACCATGTGCAAGAACAGGCCGGAGTGTGGTAGGACAAGGAACAGGCCGGAGTATGGTAGGACTAGGAACAGGCCGGAATGTGGTAGGACCAGGAACATGCCGGAGTGTGGTAGGACCAGGAACAGACCGGAGTGTGGTAGGTCCAGGAACAGGCCGGAGTGTGGTAGGACCAGGAACAGGCCTGAGTGTGGTAGGACCAGAAACATGCCGGAGTGTGGAAGGACAAGTAACATCGAGACTGTTCGTCAGTAGGAACAGCACAGCAGCAACCCAACTGTCACACACCAACCTTCCCCCCACTCATGAACCACACACCAACTTTCCACCACACAACAGCCGCATGCATAATAACCTTCCACGACACAACAGCCACACGCAAACCTAGACAGCCACACACCAAACTTTCCACCGTACAACAGCCGCACACTAAGGATTTGATAGATTTACTTTTTGTCAGTTTTATGCAGCGCATTTCCTTTGTATGGCCAATTGTTAGATGGAGTCACACTTCAATACACAGCCCCTGCACTCATTGTTCATTTCCACCCAGATCTATTTGGCTACTTAATCCTTCTGAAATATAAGTGTTACCCCCCCCCCCCCACACACTTTTTTTTCGCCCCATCCACAGCCCAATTGTGAGTGTGATTGTCTGGGTACAACAAAGGGACAGAATAATTACTTGTCCATGTTAGGGCAGGTTATCCAACAAAAGAACGCTGCACCGTGCCGGATTTCTCATTCTACCCTGAAAACTGAACCAAGTCAAGAAGACATGGGTGTCGGGTCGAGTTTGAAATTTGGCAGCGGTTCTCACAGTTTCACGCCAGCTAAACAGATTGTTAGAGTGTTTAAAAAAGGATAAATCGCTTGTATCACCTGATACCAAACAGAAGCTTGTATCACCTGATACCAAACAGCAGCTTATATCACCTGATACCAAACAGCCGCTTATATCACCTGATACCAAACAGCCGCTTATATCACCTGATACCAAACAGCAGCTTATATCACCTGATACCAAATAGCAGCTTATATCACGTGATACCAAACAGCCGCGTATATCACCTGATACCAAACAGCCGCTTATATCACCCGATACTAAAAAGCCGCTTATATCACCTGATACCAAACAGCATGTTCTACACAGATGTACCACAAAGTAACCACAAGACAAATGATACAAACAGCAATATCTGTTTAGGACAACGGATACCAAACAGAATATTCTAGAACAGGGGATGGTAAAATTTTTGTGCGGAGGGATACATTGACAAATGTAAAGCTACTGGGGGGGGGGGGCGCATGTATAATATGTCCAATTTTTACACGTCGGTAAATATTTCTCTATATTAAAATAGGTAAATTCGCATTTTAGCATTACAAAACAAAAGTCAAGGACTGTTACAAAAAATAGAAAATTAGAAAGAAATTTCTTATGTTAAAAACAATCTTAACGGTACATGGAATTCCGTAAAATTCGACAAAATAACTTAAAACCAAAGTAATTTTTTAAATTTCTAAATGCCTTCAAGGGCCGCATGATATCAGTTGCCGGGCCGTAGTTTGCCCACCCCTGATCTAGAGAACTGACTCCAAACCACCGCAACTTTTCTGTACCATTCCCAAGCACACGCTAGTGGCATCCCCCCGCCCCCTCCCCTCTAGACAAAATGTTGTGCTCTGTATTTCAAGGATGTCCCTGTTGAGGCATATATTAAGCTCTTTTGTCCCCAGTATTTGAAAAGGTCGCAAGTTGACGGGCATCTGGTTGGAAATATATATATATTTTTTTTACTAGTCGTTTTGAACTGACCTACATTCAAGGAGAGGAACATTTCATTATCACGGTGTCAACGCTTCTTTCATTGAACAAATAGATCATTGTCCATACAACGTTAATATACATTCATGAACTGTTGTGTCCAACATTAATCGTGTACACTTCGATCGATCTGCTGGCCCTTGTAATGTTACATATGTGACTAAATATCAGAGCAACATAACTATATAGCTATGTCTTGCACGTTTCCAATAATATTAAAGTAAAGCACCGCGGGAGATCAAAATAAAGTACACACATGCCTGTTGTACAGTGAATGAGAGCGGAGGGTCATTGAAAGAGGAGGGTCATTGAAAGAGGAGGATCATTGAAAGAGGAGGAGGAGAGCGGAGGGTCATTGAAAGAGGAGGATCATTGAAAGAGGCGGATCATTAAAAGAGGAGGAGGAGAGCGGAGGGTCATTGAAAGAGGAGGATCATTGAAAGAGGAGGAGGAGAGAGGAGGGTCATTGAAAGAGGAGGATCATTGAAAGAGGCGGATCATTAAAAGAGGAGGAGAGAGGAGGGTCATCGAGAGAGGCGGGTCAATGTGACAGAAGGGTCAATAAGAGAGGAGGGTCAATAAGAAAATAGAGTCAATAAGGGGGGGAGCTACTGAGATAGTGATAGGTATATGAGTGAACAGGTCAATGGGAGAGGTTGGCCTATTGAGAGAGAACAGTCATTGAGAGAAGTCAAGAAGAGAGGGGGTAATTAAGAGAGGGTGTCAATGAAAGAGGAGGGTCATTGAGAGAGAAGGTCACTAGAAGAGATCAATGAGAGGGGGCAAAGAGAGAGTGGGCAAAGATAGTCGGGTCATTGAGAGGGGAGGTTGATATGAAGTGTTGATGAGCAGAAATAGATTAGCTTCAAGATCACAAATGCGAGAAAAAAATGAAGGAGGGGGGGGTAAAAAGTTAAACAAATATACAAACATGCTTATTTGCTATCGATTATTTAAAAAAGAAAAACGGTGGTAGAAATAACAAAACAATATCAGAAATGATAATAATGTCTATTTAAAAGGCTAGACCCACGGTCAGACGGTGAAAATTGGGGGCGGGCGAAGAGGCGGCTATGGGCCTCCTCGCGGGAGTAGCCCATTTTCTAGTGGCAAATATCGTCTGACATGCGAAGTCCACATTAACCTTATTACTTTGTCACATTAATTAAAAGCTTTACATCAGTGGTGCTCGGGTCGGTCGCCAGTGTGTGGACGCTTGGTCATCACGAACCAACATATGGATGGGCTGGACCAACACATCTTTACAGCTGGCTGGACAAACACATCTTTACAGCTGGCTGGACAAACACATCTTTACAGCTGGCTGGACAAACACATCTTTACAGCTGGCTGGACAAACACATCTTTACAGCTGGCTGGACAAACACATCTTTACAGCTGGCTGGACAAACACATCTTTACAGCTGGCTGGATAAACACATCTTTACAGCTGGCTGGACAAACACATCTTTACAGCTGGCTGGACAAACACATCTTTACAGCTGGCTGGACAAACACATCTTTACAGCTGGCTGAACAAACACATCTTTACAGCTGGCTGGACAAACACATCTTTACAGCTGGCTGGACAAACACATCTTTACAGCTGGCTGGACAAACACATCTTTACAGCTGGCTGGACAAACACATCTTTACAGCTGGCTGGACAAACACATCTTTACAGCTGGCTGGACAAACACATCTTTACAGCTGGCTGGATAAACACATCTTTACAGCTGGCTGGACAAACACATCTTTACAGCTGGCTGGACAAACACATCTTTACAGCTGGCTGGACAAACACATCTTTACAGCTGGCTGAACAAACACATCTTTACAGCTGGCTGGACAAACACATCTTTACAGCTGGCTGGACAAACACATCTTTACAGCTGGCTGGACAAACACATCTTTACAGCTGGCTGGACAAACACATCTTTACAGCTGGCTGGACAAACACATCTTTACAGCTGGAACATAAGACTACCGAAATACTCGACCAGGAGGACACGGAGAAAAAAAACCAACAACCAACCCAAGGGGCAAGAGTAGGGCCGTGGCTGGAAACAGGGTTTTGTCGGGGTTTAAAACACCCTGTACCAGTTATTTCACCAAAGTAATCAACTTATCGAGTTTAGCTGCATACAGATTTCCAAACAAGCATTCATTGACACATGGGGCTATAGATAGAAATGTAAACACATTAAGTTATTGACATATATATATATCTAGATTTAAATTAAAAATGAGGATGGAGAAAGAGATGACCAATGGCTATTTACATTTGTGACAGGCCTTAATAATAATTTTAAAAAATCCAATCTCTATAAATGTGTCAATAATAATTTATGTATCAAACCGCATTATTGTAATCATTTATAACCACGTGGTCACTAGGGCCCCGGGGGGGGGGGGGGTGCACTGCCCCTGTGTTGAGCTCTTATTTCATTTCTACCTTTTCTTGCACATCGTATTACGTATGTCTCAAGTGCAGCAAAGCCGATTAACATAAAACTCCATCAAAAATACCCTCTTTGCAGTCTCGGACTAAGCACAGATGGACGGGGGGAGGACACGTGGCGAGGGTGGGGAGATGGTGGTTGTGTGTGGTCAATAACTCAAGTTGGACTTTAAAATGTGGGTCGGGGACACAAAAAAATACAACGGGCGGTTCGATAGGCTAAAAATAAAAAGAAGTAAAAAGTGACGAATAAAGCCATCATGTGGAAAAAGGGGAGAAATCAATGATGGCTCGTCCCAGCACAAGTCAGTCCGGACACTGCGGGTCCGATTGTGTGGAGAGTCCAAGAGATAACCGCACGTAATGGACAAAGCCGTGGGGTCATTTTTTAACATTAAGCCTGGCCTGTCAAGGTCGTGCTAGGCCGTCTCCGGACCTCCATCACGACAGGCTGATGAGACGACGCCCGGGCTTAGACTGGAGAGCCTGGTCGCGTGGCAGCGACTACTTGCGGTACAAACAAAGTTACAACTACGGGTACAATGGTCTCTCTGATAAAAACAGGTTACGAGTAAAGATTTAATCGACTCTAATACCACCGTGTTACAACTAAAGATAGAATCGACTCTAATACCACCGTGTTACAACTAAAGATAGAATCGACTCTAATACCACCGAGATACAACTAAAGATAGAATCGACTCTAATACCACCGTGTTACAACTAAAGATAGAATCGACTCTAATACCACCGTGTTACAACTAAAGATAGAATCGACTCTAATACCACCGTGTTACAACTAAAGATAGAATTGACTCTAATACCACCGTGTTACAACTAAAGATAGAATTGACTCTAATACCACCGTGTTACAACTAAAGATAGAATCGACTCTAATACCACCGTGTTACAACTAAAGATAGAATTGACTCTAATACCACCCAGTCACAAGTACTGGTATAAAAAAAAAAAAGACTCTTAAAGCAACCAAGTTAAAACCACTGGTACAACTGATTTCAAATACAACCATGTTTTCGGTTGAAGATCACCTCTGATACGAGTCATTTTACCATTACTACAGAATCAACTATGATTGATGAATGTTTAGTCGGTTTTACTATGAAATCGTGGCTTTTCAATATAAACAACAAAATTCAGTTCAGTTAAGAAATTGTTCACATAAACATGTATGTTGTATACATGCAACAATCGTCTCGCTACATGCCTGCCTGAACTAAGTGCCTGCGTTCCATTCACGTGTACACATTTGTTTAATTGTACCTAGGTTCTCTAATGCTATTCATGTCTTCACATAGTGGACATAGATGACCTGAGCAGTTTTCTCAATGAATAGAAAGTGAAAGAACAAGTGAAAAGAAAACAGCGACATCTCAAATGAAAAACGCTTTCAGCTTCATTGACAACAAAAAGAATAAAGTCATAATCGATCAAAATATCTTGAAATGGAAGAAACCAATGCTCACAACACTGACTGTGAGAAAATGGTGCAAGCAATGTAAGAAACATAATTTGAATCGTGGTATGGGTGGAAATTCCTGACCTACTTTCGTTAATAGAATGACTGTGAGTAAATGGGGTCACAGCGTAATCCCCATAAGAACCTGTGGCTCATCCAGTTGAACAGGTATTTAATCAACCAGATCACGTCACAGGCACGTCCCGGAGATGACCAGAAGCTTGACCGGCGCAAATGACTGGACAGTGGAGACAAATCCACAAGCGAACACTCATCCAAACGCCCAAGCTTCCATCACGTGGCGTGATCACGTGATCATATGCATTTAAGTTAGTGTGTACAACCCTGGCAGGGGGTGGGGCCGGGTGGGGGGCACAGTTGTGTATTGCTATACGTCCAGCTCTAGCAGGTTGGTAGGAAGGTACACAATTGCGTACGTCTTATGTACAAATCTAACGGCTGGTGGGGCAGATGTGTATTTATTTAAACATCTCTAGGAGGGTAAGTAACGGTTGTGTACATCTATATGTACATCTCTATCAGGGTCAGTTATGTAATGGCACGTTCATCTAACAGTAACTGGCGTAGCTCCTATCGAGACAGAACCCCAAGCAAGAATGAGGAAACAAAGTATACCAGTGAGTGGATCTAATCCTGTTACCCTCATTCTCTCACTGCCCCCCGCCCCCCCCCCCCCAACCAACACACTTTTTTTCCTCAATAAAAATGCATAGCAACAGCACATATTTCGTCTCTCATCTATCTATGAACCCAGCAAACTATGAACTATGCGAAGCCCGCTCAAAACACACAGAAAACATAACATAATGAAAATATCGACGGTTAATGCATCCCCGCTTCATATATGAGTCAATTAATTATATATCCTTGCTTAATTCACACCCCGTGGGTACCTACTAGGGTTTATGCTTTAAATGCATGGAAACGTTGAGATCTTTAAAACAATTCTTTAGTCGTGATAAGATTATGTCCGCCTTCTCCTGTGTTGTTCATATTATAATTATATTTAATCGGACAAGTTGCCGAAATTCAGAATCCATGTTTTTTTAAAAATAAATATTCACCACTTACACAGTAAACAATACACCCTTTTTAACATGCACATGTTATTCTTATAAGCAATAGTAAAGAAATGGTACGAAACACTTATACTCAATGTACAATACAAACAGCTGGAGTAAATATTCATAATAGCTTATAATTAAAAGGGGAAAGTATCAAGAGAAAGTTCTTTGTTGAACATATATTCTCGTATTTGTTCAATGTTGAGTCCCATTAAAACTCTCAATGAGAACTCGACGTTTAGGAAGGAGAGCGTGTCAAATGTATCAAGTCTTATGAAACACGATAGGGCTGCTGCCCCCCCCCCCCTCTCTCCTCCTCCGCCCACTCCCCTAATGTATCGTTAGAGCTGATGCCGTCCACTCCTAGTACAGTGAACAGTACGGCAGCAATAAACGTCCAACTCCAACAGTTTGATAAACTTTCATACTTCAACGATTTCACCTCCATAAACTTGACAGATAGAGGAACTCGTGTCAGAAGATCCTTCTTACTTTATCGCCCCTGCTCATGTTATACTCACACATACATCTTACGTGTGTGCGGGAGGCGACGGCATCATAAACATACACCCGGGGACCCGAGGGCGCTATATTATAATAATATATCTTGGGGGCGCTACATAATACATGGGGGCCGTCATACATATTGGGGGAGGGGTGTTACATCATGCATATGGGGGGGGGGCTACATCATGCATCTTTGGTGGGGTTCTACACATGATACATCTTTGGTCGACCCCGGGGGGGGGGGGGGGGTTACACCATCACAGATCTTAAGATTATGTATTAATTCCTCAAAATAAATCATTTATTAATTGAACTAGGGTTGCGAGAAATACTGACAGATCATTTAGACAACGAAGAGATGAACTGTAAAGAGAAGTAAATTGTATCAGTAGACGGTTCATTAATCTGTTCATCACGCAGTGATCCTGCTCGAGGCCCGTACCGTTCAAGGCCAAAAAGGCAAATCTGTTGTCGGCGTGAGGTCAGTAAATCAAGAGCAAAAGGCGCAAAGACCAATCAAAGGATGGCCAGCATGAATGACCAGGGGGGCTCGGGGTGGTCAATAAGGGGAGGTCTTGGCAAGACAGGAGCTATCAGAGATGGTCATTTACACCCCCGGGGGCTGGGAGCGGAGGAGACGGTTGGTTTGTTCAAGGCCCATACTCGCACAGCTGATATAATCGGTTTGTCCTGATGTGTGACTCACGTGTACTAACGGCGTCATGTACACAACTAAAGACTCATTCATGTTGTCTGTCCTGATGTGTGACTAACATGTACTAACGGCGTCGCGTACACAACTCAAGAATTTAATTCCATTTCATTATTTCCATGGTATTGGACCTAATAAGCAAGCATGATTTAGTAGAGGCTTACGGCTTTACTTGAGTGAATACAAACTAAAATGCCACCAGAAAAAGGATTATGAATAAAGTCAAAGAAAAACATATATTTCGCCCAATTAGATTTATATTTGTACCATTTTACAGTTTTAATTGGAGAAGGGCTTGAATAGTTTGATTACAGCAAAAAGTCAATTTGTTCATTTAGTCCCCCCCCCCCCCAAAAAAAAAGGATTACACCTTTAAACTGAAGGGCATTGTCTGTGTGGCCTGTGTGATACAGTATATCTGTGTGGCTGTATGATACAGTGTATCGGTTTGGCCTTTATGATTCAGTGTATCTGTGTGGCTTGAATGATACAGTGTTTCTGTGTGGCCTGTATGATACAGTATATCTGTGTGGCCTGTATGATACAGTATATCTGTGTGGCCTGTATGATACAGTATATCTGTGTGGCCTGTATGATACAGTATATATGTGTGGCCTGTATGAGACAGTATATCTGTGTGGCCTGTATGATACAGTATATCTGTGTGGCCTGTATGATACAGTATATCTGTGTGGCCTGTATGATACAGTATATCTGTGTGGCCTGTATGATACAGTGTTTCTGTGTGGCCTGTATGATACAGTATATCTGTGTGGCCTGTATGATACAGTATATTTGTGTGGCCTGTATGATTCAGTGTATCTGTGTGGCCTGTATGATACAGTATATCTGTGTGGCTTGAATGATACAGTGTATCTGTGTGGCCTGTATTATACGGTATATCTGTGTGGCCTGTATGATACAGTATATCTGTGTGGCCTGTATGATACAGTATATCTGTGTGGCTTGAATGATACAGTGTATCTGTGTGGCCTGTATTATACGGTATATCTGTGTGGCCTGTATGATACAGTGTATCAGGAGAGTAAAAGAGGAGCTGAGAGGGAAGAGACTTTCTTTGATGTTATTGATCGTTCTCCTGGTCTATACAAAATTGCTATGCTCCATATGTCAAGTCTTGTTTACAGTATGACACTGGGAAAACTGTGAGCTCAATTACTGGTAATCATGGATCACTGAGATTATTTTTGGAGGTCAGGCAATGACATTTATTTAACAATACGCCTGAGAGTAAACAGCCTTAGAAAGCTCATCCGTGGAAGGAGCTAAAGTTGTCCACTCCATCACAGTACATGATGCGTGTACCATCATTGCAATTTTGAAATCAACAATCATTTGTTAACTAATAGAAGACAATCAAAATTATTTAACAACAGTCTTAGAAATCTCATCCATGGACATAGTTGTCTATTATTATCCATCCTCATTACAATACTGAATTGGGCAATCATCTGAGACTTCACTTGTATCTGTATTATGCAAAGACGTGTGAGACTTAAAACAGAACACATTGAAGGAAACATTTTTAAAAAGGTGTGAAAATATTGCATGCTACATTAACATTTAACCTTATTTAACTTATTTCTAGACTGAATACAAGCTGGCTACCACTCTAACAAACATTAAGTTCCTATTAGGTGAATGAAGTCAATGAAGTAGAAAGCTTAAGGCATATTTAACAGCCCCCATTTATTATGTATGAATGTATTGTTTGGGTTCATCAGACTGATGTCAAAACGAGGTTGTGCAAATTGTAAAGAGAAAGTTTTAAGTTGCATTACATTAATTTTGCATATTCTTCAACTAAATCTGAATTATTTACTGTCGATACAATCAAATTTTAGCTAATCGGTTACAATATCTTTTAAATATGAATTTTTTAAAATGTACTTTATTTGCTTTAATTAAACCAAATTCCATTATATATATATATATATACATAGTGATATTTTCACATGAAGATGTTTTACACACACATATTTTATGCCTGTACAGATTGAAACAGATACAGTAAATAGATTCCATATCATTTCATAACAAATAAAACCTTTCACAATGGGACCACTCCATTTACAGTTAACTGCATCAATTTTTTTTAAAATTAGTAATTCATCACCTACGTGAGAAGATATTCACAAAGATGTTCAGGCACGGATTTAAAATTTCTAGTGCACATAATATAATAATAAGTGTTAAAATTATTTCTAAGTCAACATGCCCTGTACTCAGGTTTGAAATATAGACTGAGAATAACTGGTAACTAATATCAGGAAGGAAAAAATCCACTAAGGTGAGATTATTTTGATGAAAGTCAATTAAAACATTATTTTATTTAAAAAAATGACCACAACAGCAAAAAATTCTAAAACTAAAAACATTTACACACACTATAAAATGATAAAAAAATTCTGCATATTTACAATTTAAGAAATGTAATATTATTTATTGGCTTTGAAATTGGGGGGGGGGGGGTTGTAAAAATGGTTCTATAAGTTATAAGGTGTTTAGAAGTCTATTGATAGAGGGAATGAAGAAACGAGTTTTCATTACAAATTATCAGAACAGAATTAGTTTGGTTTACACTGTATGCATTTAAATTTATTATTTAGTTAATAAATCGAGGGGAGCTGAATAAAAAAAGGTGTAGGCCATTAAGTGTAGCAATCTAATGTAAGGGATCACTAAAATAGTCAAATTTTCGACCAGATGGATCAATATCAATGCCATAAGAATGATTTTGAAAGATTCAAATGTAAATTTTGAGAAGACAAAAATTCATTGAAGAAGTAAGGACGGTGATTTTGGGGTTAAAAAAAGTGGTGGGGGTATGAAGCTTTAATTGACATTTGCTCATCTGGCAAGCCCCCTAATTACTTATAAACAATCACTTATGGCTTATGGTACTTGATTTATAATATTTTTTATTGCAATTACTCTTTATTTGTATTTATTACACTTAAAATTTTAAGATATACATTATATATATATATATATATTGAATTTACTATAAACCACAATAATATATAGATCTAAGTAAATTACAAAAAGCATATCATTGTATTATCTTTCTTTTTATAAATTTTTGTTGTCCATTTCCTAGCATCTGATTAAACTTTTAGTTTAGGGTTACATGTTTAGACAACAATGTTATTAATATTAATGAATTAATTTTGAGTTTTAAAAAAATGGTTTTAGTTATTGCTCACACTCACAGATTCTAAAAATTACTAACTTAGTAACTAAGCTTATTCAATTATAATTCATCAGTAGTAACAGTCATGGAGTCAAAGTTATAATAGTAATATTAATGTAAACAAATTATAAATTATTTATTTATAAGGTTTTGTTTTCTTCTGCCAAATACCAAAGGCTGTATGATTATTTTTATTTATTGTTTAGAACTTGAACTAGACAATAAGATTAGAGTATTTAATTTAGATTTATAGAGTGTTATTGTTATAGTTATAGAGTGTCATCTCAGTTGAATTTGATAGTGATAGTGTTTTTTAAAATTATGTTGTTTATATTTGTTTATGTAAACAAAATCAAAACACACGGCATAACAATAAAATAGCTTTCACATCTGGGAAGATACTGCTCCTGACGTTTACAGCGCCCGACCAAAGAAGGAAGCGGGCTTATCCCCCACCCCCACACCCCCGTTAGCGAGATGATGAAGTTACAATCGCTACGCTCTGTAATGTAGGCTAGGGTTGCATGGCCAGACTCATGCCAAACTTGCGTAATGTGGTTTTTAGAAGTCTGACACTGGAATTATTTTCCTAAACACATCTACTTGTTGATCTGTATAATTTTCTTGTTAAATTATATTGTGTACATTTTCTTTTGTCTCTAATTTTCTTTAAATAACATGGATAGGGGATCGGAGAGACTGGTTTGGTTGGTTCAACATTGGTTGGTCGAAAAAGGGTGACTGCGTATCGGACATTGTTGATAATGCAGGCAGTGTAAATATTATTCTAATAATACAAAATTTAGATCGATATCAATTGTAAAGAAAAAAAACACATTAAAAAATTTCAACTTACGCGAATCCAGCGTTTTTCGCTGTTGAGGTCTGCCTTGTTTACGGCGTGACATTTCTCAGGATTCTTCATCAAAACATTGGTCGCCGTTGGCCTTCATAGAGACAAAGAATAAAAAATAACAACAAAGATGGCGGCAGTCCATTCGGTAGTCCACACTGATGAATGTTTTCCACGCGTAACTCCTCAGAAATAATTTAATTCCACTTTCTGTTCCAGCTGTACTCATGTGACCCAGAATAGCCGCAGGTCATTTCGGGTCAACTGTAACTGGCCTATCGGGGAAATGACCAGTGGACGCGTGAGATACACGCGAGATAAGCGACTTGGGGGCAACTGATTGGATCAAAGGGTTAAAAAGGGGAGTTAAATCAACTGACCCCTACACAATGAAACGTCGAAACACAATCATAACAAAACACACGCTAAAGTTGCCTCGCTTTACTATGAGATACCGTTCTTAGCGGCTTGATTTCGACCACTGGTAGCGTGCGGTCTGTGTGCTCTCGGCCCGGGTCGAGGAGCGTTGGTCTGTGTGGCCGGCGGGTTGCCAAGCGTGGCTAACTGCCTCACACAGATCAGGTGTTTTTCCAGTTACGCGAAAAGCTGTTAAAAAACAACGTTATGGCCTAACGTGTTGTAAGATTGCCTGCCGGTGTGTTGTTAGTCGCCACGCCTCTCCTAGGCAGGCGGTCAATCAAGTCAGTGGCCCGCACTTTGTGCTGCAATCTAGTGACCTCGCCGGCCGGAGCAACCTACTTTTATGGAGGGGTGTATAGGCCCGTTACTTATTTGGACTATTTCTTTTTTCTCCTTCTTTCTTTCTTTCTTTCCCGTCTCTCTATTGCGCGAGAGCTATGCTGTAATAGATAACCGCACGTGTTTTTCAGGTGATGAACCGCGACCAAAGGCTCTCAAGGGCAATAGTGCCAGAGCAAACTGACTGAAGTTGAAGAGCGAATTAGTAAACTGTTACCTAGAGCTAGACTACAAAACATTCTTCATGAAAGACGCTCTGAATATTTTCAATTATTTTTAAATGCTTTCAATGAAACTTTCTACCTATTAATAAAACCGTAATCTGAATTGTTTTAAATGTCAATATACGATCACTATGCATTCTACTACTTTCTTTAATCTCATAAGTTAATAAAGACCGTTGAAGCTGGTGACATCATTCAGTGCGTATTTATGACATAAATTATGTGTAGTAGAATTTATTTATAGATACAAATCCAAACATTAAATTAAAACACGTGGGACGCCGTGTGGAGTAAAAAAAAATCCTCTTGTCTAAACGACTCACTGTGTTTAGCTTATTTATTACTAAATATTGTGTCTATTCTAGGCTTATGTGTATTATATATTTATGTATATGGTATGACTTCTTTTCCTTTTTTTTCGTAGTTGGTGCCAGCTCGGACCGTTGACCTGGCGTGAACGGGCCTATCAATCAATGGAGCGAGGAAAGTAGGGCAGTAGTATCGGGTCAGCAACGCGGCATGCGACTGGCTGAAGCGACCAGTAGGGGTGGAGTTAACGCCAGTCGCATTGGCCAGCGTGCCTGGCTTGAGATCGCCGTCCGCGAGGCCACGTACAGGATGAAACACGGGTGTCATGAGAGGGGGGAGAGGGGGGGCGAGACTAATGTTGGTGGGGGTGGGGGTGGAAATAAAACTTGGTTTACTAGGATAGGGGATGGGGTGTAAGTGGGGTAGAGGGAGGGGGTAAACACATACACACAAGTTTGTGACCCATCTTTTGTGTGCGGATAAAGGGAAGTAACTTATTGCAAAACAAGTGCGCTCTGTGGCGGGGGATATCTGGTGGCAGCCAAACTATTGAGACGGCGAGAGATGAACATTTCATGGTTGTAGGAGTAGGAGCTATCACGGATTGAACTTCTTCCGATAATCATTTTTAAATCAGAGAAATCTTGAGTTATCGCTCTTGCGGAACCGAGAGTGAATTGATTTTTTTTTTAGTGACGACGCTCGTAACCTCAAGCCTTTATTATAAAACGCGAGCAATTTGAGAAACGCGAAATGTCACGCGCATTGTTAGCCCTAATCTCTGGTCTCCCCCCCCCCCCACGGGGGTCCCACTCTCCACCCAACCCAACCGCCAATTCCTACTCTCCACCCAACCTAAACCTAAACGCCTTCCACACACATGCTAGTGTCTAGTGTTGTTCTGACTGAGTACTTGGTGAAGAAATAATAACGTGTTTATCCTGGATATCTTAATCCTCATACTATTTCATCACGATGGTAGCCTTATGGTTTTTTTTTATTCAAAAGAACGCCGGGGATTAAAGCTATATAGGAAACGTTCGTCACTGAGTCCCCCCCCCCCCCCCAAACCCACTTACAACTTGATGTCTTGGAGTGGGTCTCACGTGACACCCCTGTATACATATCTAAATGACATGACAACTCTTATTTGTTTAAAATCAATCCTTCAGCCATTCTCGCATCCTCTCCTCGTCCCTACCTCCTCTTCACCTCTCCGATCTCGCCTCCACTCACTCTCGCATCATCTCTGTTTACCTATTTGCTCTTATCCCTCTCCCTCTTTCATACAAACACACACAATCTGTCTCTAAGTATTTGTGTGTCCATAGTCTTTGTTATAGTATAGCCTATGAGTTAAACAAACGTGTATTCTATTACTCAAGTTTTAACAGAGAAGATTATTTATTTTGTCAGCTATAAAATAAAGAGGAAAAAATAAAATATTTGTTTCGTGGCCACTAATAAAACTATTTGCTTGTTTTATATGACATAAGTCCCTAATGGAAAGGATCTAACCCTTGATTATGTTTAATATTATGTCAGTATACATCAGGCCTGCAGAACTCAAAATGTAAGGCGGGCCATGATACGTTTTAAAAAACCTGTGCTGGCCAAAAGAAAATAGGACAAGGGGGAAAGCTATTAAGAAAATAATAAGAATAAAGAATATTTCGTTACTTCGCGGGCCGCCATGTGGGTGCTGGCGGGCCGTATGCGTTGACATTTCCCGTATAGCTACCGATGGAGTCATGGCGATGATATAGTTAAAAGGGATGGATTTGGTGGACATTTCCCGTAAAGCTACCGATGGAGTCATGGCGATGATATATCAATAATTACTTGAAAATGAAATATCCCTGCACAGCAAACCAAGAAAATGTAAAGCTTAAAGATGGGTTCGGTCATCCAGGACTTAAAGGTGGATTCGGTCATCCAGGGCTTAAAGATGGATTCGGTCATTCAGGGCTTAATGATGGATTCGGTCATCCAGGGCTTGAAGATGGATTCGGTCATCCAGGGCTTAAAGATGGATTCGGTCTTCCAGTGCTTAAAGATGGATTCGGTCATCCAGGGCTTAAAGATGGATTCGGTCATCCAGGGCTTAAAGATGGATTCGGTCATCCAGTGCTTAAAGATGGATTCGGTCATCCAGGGCTTAAAGGTGGATTCGGTCATCCAGGGCTTGAAGATGGATTCGGTCATCCAGGGCTTAAATATGGATTCGGTCATCCAGTGATTAAAGATGGATTCGGTTATCCAGGGCTTAAAGATGGATTCGGTCATCCAGGGCTGAACAGAGTTTGATACAGGCGTATGAAACTCGACACAAGAATTAGGCATTGAGCACGTTTGAAACATATCTACGGATGTGACGTAAACAAATTGTGTTTTATGTTTAAAATGGCTGAAATGGGTTTGGAGAAAGTTTCAGCAAGAGTCAGACATGATTCTGTCTTTCTTAGTAATTATAAGAGCCACGCATTATAGGTCCATAATAAGAGCCCTTCATTATAAGTTCATAATAACAGCCAAGCATAATAAGTCCATAATAAGAACCCTTCATTATAAGGGCATAATAACAGCCAAGCATTATAAATCCATATAAGAGCCATGCATTATAAATCTATATAAGAGCCCTGCATTATAATCCATAATAAGAGCCCTTCATTATAAGTTCATAAATCTCCTAAAATAAAGAAACAACACGTATTATAATTTATATGAAATGAGTTTCTATCCTAATATTGATAATTGTGTGACCTGGATGATCTGAATCTCCCACTCCCACCCCCCCCCCCTGAAAAAAAGACTAACGTAAAATAGATACAATATTTTAAATTAATAACAATAATCATAATTCATGGCCATTATAGCAGCTCACAACTTAAGACAGTGGAAACACTTTGTGACTCATCTTTGACAATGTATCCCCACGTTCTTAAAATAGATTTTAGGGATTTTTTAAAATTTTAACTTGACAATTTTTGTTAATCAAGTGCAGGAAGGAAGCCGGTCTCCATCATTACGCGTGTATAATGTAGCGGTTCTAAAACCATAGCTCACTACATATCTCAGAGAGTCTCACTAAATATCTTAGAGAGTCTCACTGAGCAATACTTTGATATTGCAGGCCCAACTTTCCGTCCCGACCGAAAGGCTCCCTGGGCGGTGGGGGTGGTAACGCAACACCTTCCCCCCAGTGAGGAAGCAAACCCGCCCAGACCCTCAAGGAAAGTGGGCTGCGAACGCTTTAAACGCAGCGTTTTCGGCCTACCGGGCGTCCCCCAGGCCGTGGGGAGGTTCCCGGCGTGCTTCCCACGGTCTGGGTGCGGGGAGACCTGGCGTGCGGCCGGGGGGGGGGGGTGTCACGGGGGGTGTCACGAGGGGGGGGCACTAAGAGCTCGCGCTCCGGCCCACCGACACCATTTCCCTATGTGACGTATATTGCAGGCTTATTTTGAATACGAATTATTGCTCAACAAATCTCAAACACGCACCAGCGCGCATGATTCCCATAATTGAATTCACGTGAGTTAAGAAAGGTCTTACCACGACAAATGTTTGTCCAAACTGATCTGAGCACAGACCAGGGACTACGAAAGCGTCGCTAAGAACTAATTAGAGCCCAAAAGAAACCAAATATGCGCACGATAGAACAACAATCATATACTGCCAGATGACATCGTATAAAGTATCATTTGACATTGTAAGGTATAGCCAGTCATTTGATGACAACCATGTCATCTTTAAATGTCACCGTTTTATATCATCATTGGATGTTATTGACTTGTCATCATTAGATTTCATAGACTTATCATTGGATGTAATAGAGTTGTCAACAATGGATGTCATAGACTTGTCATCGGATGTAACAGACTTGTCATCATTAGATTTCATAGACTTATCATTTGATGTAATAGAGTTGTCAACAATGGATGTCATAGAATTGTCATCGATGTAACAGACTTGTCATCATTAGATGTCCCCAGAACTTCAGGTCTCCAAGTCTATAGATCTCCGGGTCCCCGGATCTGCAGATATCGGGATGTCCAGATCTCCGGATCTGCAGATATCGGGATGTCCAGATCTCCGGATAGGCAGATATCGGGATCTCCAGATATACACGTGTCCTGATTTCCAGGGTCGCTGGATTACAAGGGTCTCCGGATCTCCAGATCTCAAGGTATACAATTCTCCGGATCTCCAGATCTCAAGGTATACAATTCTCCGGATCGCTATGTCCCAGAGTCAGGTGCTCCAGATAATGTAATTTAATTTGTCAGTCGGTGTCAACATGGCCGGATAAACCATTAGGCAAATAAGGCACGTGCCTTGGGCACCCAGCGTTTGGGGGCACCACAAGTCCTCAAGAAATATTTTTTGGAACAAATTTAAGTCCAGAAACAACTGAAAATTGAACAAGTGCTATGAAAATGAAGAAATACATTATAATAAAAACTCACATTCAAGATTCATACAATCTTGAATGTTTAAAAATTAAGCGCATACAAATTAAAAAAAAACTCCTGGTAAGTGGTAATGAGTAAAGTGCGGACGATGCGGACTCACTCGGCTTGTAAATAAATAATGCGGTCGTATTCGAATTTTAAAAATTTTTGGGAAATTTTATTAAAAAAATTTAAACCCTTTTTATATTTTCAATAAATAATATTAAAATAATAACATTAATTAATTAATTGGACCGGGAACCCCTTAGTAATAGACACAGAAACTTTTGAGAAATATTTAAGCGAGATTTAGAGTTGGCATAGCAAGATTTTAACTGTAACTGTAAGTAAATATATATTTTTTAAAAAGTAACTTTGTATGTATGGATCTATGTATTATTTTAAAAATGTTATTGTTTGTTATCTGGCTAGAAATTATATAATTAACTGCTATATTTTGGCATATTTTTAACATTAATGGTTACTAACTGTTCAACTGAGCGCTCTTTTTCTCAGTTGAAACGTACAAAAAATCCAAATAGATCAACAATGAAACAAGAAAGGCTCGATTCCTTATCTCTGCTTATGATCGAGGCAGATGTGTTGCGCAAAATTAACTTTGACGATATCCTCAAAAACTTCGCTAGATGTAAATCTAGAAAAAAAATCTTTAAAATGTAAATGACAAAATGTTTTTGATTTTTTCATCTAATAAAAAAAAAAGTATTTTTGTCTATTATTATTTCAAAATTTATTAACTATTAATTTTAATACAGAAATACTTTATTGTAGGTTTTATATAAGTGATAGTAGCACAAACTACAAACATATTTGTTAACAACTGTTTTCTTTGCATAATATCGAACATACCAGCGGTCACGGTCAGTGAAAGATCAGGGGCCCCGGGCAGAGGGGGGCACCCATGGGGGTTTGTGCCTTTGGAACTAAAATGGCTTAATCCGGCCCTGGGCCCCGGGCAGAGGGGGGGGGGCAACCATGAGGGTTTGTGCCTTTGGCACTAAAATGGTTTAATCCGGCCCTGGGCCCCGGGCAGAGGGGGGCACCCATGAGGGTTTGTGCCTTTGGCACTAACATGGCTTAATCCGGCCCTGGGTGTCAATCTTTATCCATAACAAAAATATGATAGAAGTGAGCAACCGAATAATTCGTTACACAGAGGTCATTAATGACCTATTTAAAGATTAAAGTCACACAAGAGTAACCCCTACATTAAGATTAATTCTTCACCAAGTGGCTACACCGCCATTAAATAAAATGATAGCCACAAAGTGATCAGACACACACGTATTACATTTCCCTTCCAATAAAGTGATCAGACACACACGTATTACATTTCCCTTCCAATAAAGTGATCAGACACACACGTATTACATTTCCCTTCCAATAAAGTGATCAGACACACACGTATTACATTTCCCTTCCAATAAAGTGATCAGACACACACGTATTACATTTCCCTTCCAATAAAGTGATCAGACACACACGTATTACATTTCCCTTCCAATAAAGTGATCAGACACACACGTATTACATTTCGCTTCCACGCGACATCGGCGTTTAACGGCCAGTCAACTAGTGTGACGTCACGGGTGCTGCAGAGAATTATTTATTATAGACATTCAACTAATGTTTACAGGCTACAGTTCAGTTCAAATCTTCATTGTTCATATTTATATTATAGGACATTAGATGCATTCCTTATTTATATTATAGGACATTAGATGCCTTCGATGTACATATTTATATTAAGGACATTATATGCCTTCGATGTACATATTTATATTTAGGACATTAGATGCATTCGTTGTACTAATTTATATTTAGGACATTATATGGCTTCGTTGTACATCTGTATACTCAGGACTATAAATGCCTTCATTGTACATCTTTATATTATGAGCATTCACATGCCTCGGTCTCCATCTGTAGTCTGGACATAGCATGTCTTCAGCGTCCATCATTTAGTCTGGACATAGCATGTCTTCAGCGTCCATTATCATAGTCTGGACATAGCATGTCTTCAGCGTCCATCATTATAGTCTGGACATAGCATGTCTTCACTGTCCATCAGTATAGTCTGGACATAGCATGTCTTCAGCGTCCATCATCATAGTCTGGACATAGCATGTCTTCAGCGTCCATCATTATTGTCTGGACATAGCATGTCTTCAGCGTCCATCATTATAGTCTGGACATAGCATGTCTTCAGCGTCCATCATTATAGTCTGGACATAGCATGTCTTCAGCGTCCATCATCATAGTCTGGACATAGCATGTCTTCAGCGTCCATCATTATTGTCTGGACATAGCATGTCTTCAGCGTCCATCATTATAGTCTGGACATAGCATGTCTTCAGCGTCCATCATCATAGTCTGGACATAGCATGTCTTCAGCGTCCATCATTATAGTCTGGACATAGCATGTCTTTAGCGTTCATCCTTATACTCTGAGCATAGCATTCCTTTAGCGTCCATCATTATAGTCTGGGCTCAGCATTCCTTTAGCTTCCATCCTTATAGTCTGGGCATAGCATTCCTTTAGCATCCATTCTTATAGTCTGGACATAGCATTCCTTTAGCGTCCATCCTTATACTCTGAGCATAGCATTCCCTTAGCGTCCATCCTTATAGTCTGGGCATAGCATTCCTTTAGCGTCCATCCTTATACTCTGAGCATAGCATTCCCTTAGCGTCCATCCTTATATTCTGGGCATAGCATTTCTTTAGCGTCCATCCTTATACTCTGAGCATAGCATTCCTTTAGCGTCCATCATTATAGTCTGGGCTCAGCATTCCTTTAGCTTCCATCCTTATAGTCTGGACATAGCATTCCTTTAGCGTCCATCCTTATACTCTGATCATAGCATTCCCTTAGCGTCCATCCTTATAGTCTGGGCATAGCATTCCTTTAGCGTCCATCCTTATAGTCTGGGCTCAGCATTCCTTTAGCTTCCATCCTTATAGTCTGGGCATAGCATTCCTTTAGCGTCCATTCTTATAGTCTGGACATAGCATTCCTTTAGCGTCCATCCTTATACTCTGAGCATAGCATTCCCTTAGCGTCCATCCTTATACTCTGAGCATAGCATTCCCTTAGCGTCCATCCTTATAGTCTGGGCATAGCATTCCTTTAGCGTCCATCCTTATACTCTGAGCATAGCATTCCCTTAGCGTCCATCCTTATATTCTGGGCATAGCATTACTTTAGCGTCCATTCTTATAGTCTGGACATAGCATTCCTTTTGCGCCCATCCTTATACTCTGAGCATAGCATTCCCTTAGCGTCCATCCTTATAGTCTGGGCATAGCATTACTTTAGCGTCCATCCTTATACTCTGAGCATAGCATTCCTTTAGCTTCCATCCTTATAGTCTGGGCATAGCATTCCTTTAGCGTCCATTCTTATAATCTGGGCATAGCATTTCTTTAGCGTCCATCTTTATATTGGGACAGCACTTTGTACTTACGTTGTCTTTACTCAACTCATTTATTGTTGTGATAACTTCACGGAACAGGTGTATGCGATTTGAATGCTCCAGTGACAACTAATCTCATGAATTACTGTTGTACCCAAGAGCTCGCACGGTCGCATGTAACTGCGGTATGCTGTAAAATTATTACCGGGTTTAGACCAATGTGGCCTCAGTAGCAGGTTTGAGAGTGGCTAAAGTTTAATGACATTTCTATCTTACGAGTGGAGAGTACATATAAAAAAATCACTTTAAAATGGAGGGTAACTCTCACTGCCACTATCCTTAGCATGGGGTAGTACGTCCAAACCATTTTTCATAAACGGGGGATAACTGTCATTGTCATAGTTTTTAAAAGTACACAGAAAGAACTGCTTAAAATGGGGGATTTCTCTCCTTTTCATAGTAGTTTAAAGTACAAACCAACCAACTGCTTAAAATTTGGGATAACTCTTTCTTTCTTAGAAGGGGAGAGTACCGGCCAACCAACTGCTTAAAATGGGGGATAACTCTGTAGGAAAGAAAAAGCTGTGAGCGTCAGATCACGTTGAGAAATTGGCCACGGGAGAGTTACGTTAAAGTAAAACCAGTGCTTATAGCAACGCCGGGTAAAGGGTGGTAGGGAAAATGTAGGGGGAAGTGGGGAGAGGTAGGGGGTAGGGGTTGGTGGAGGAAAGAGCGGTAAAAAAAGTTTATGAAAATAACCCAAGTTTTTCCCGTTTTCCACACCGTGGGAAAATAAAAGGGATTTGGTACAACAGAGGCGGACCGAAGGAATAGGCCAGGCCAGGGTGGCACACGGGGCGGGAGGTGGGGTGTTAGGCGAGGGGGTGATAATGGGGGTACCGTGGCTCGCGCCTTTTGTGAGCGGGCATGGCTGAAGTTGGTGGGGTATGACGGGCGTACGTCGGATGCTTCGATGTTATGTCGGGGTGCCACCGACGTAGTACGTTAGACTGGCTCTAGTTATATAGTTCAGTCATCGGTTGTCTGTGGTTTGACTGTACAGAAATGTAGTGGTGTTGTGTGGGGAAGATGGTAGACTGCTAAGTTATGTAGTAATGTCATGGGTCTTTAAGCGATGGGTGTTCAAATGGTGGACGTTCAAGTGATGGGTGCTATAATTGGGGGTTTAAATGATGGGTGTTCAAGTGATGGGTGTTCAATGTGTCGGTGTTCAAGTGGTGGTTGTTGAAGTGATGTGTGTTCAAATGATGGGGGTATTCAAGTGATGGGTTTTCAAAAGATGGGTGTTCAAGTGATGGGTGTTCAAGTGATGGGTGTTCAAATGATGAGTTTTCAAATGATGGGTGTTCAAATGATGGTTGTTCAAGTGGTGGCTGTTCAAGTCACGGTTTAAGTGATGGTGGTTAGACTCAGGTTTTCTCCCTTTTCCCGTCGTATGGTTGCATTCTCTCCCTTACCCAACTGGACGGTAATTGTATCTCCATTACCCAACTGGACGGTAATTGTATCTCCATTACCCAACTGGACGGTAATTGTATCTCCATTACCTAACTAGATGGGTAATTGTATCTCCATTACCTAACTAGATGGGTAATTGTATCTCCATTACCTAACTAGATGGGTAATTGTATCTCCATTACCTAACTAGATGGGTAATATTCCAAGACAAAGGACGCACGTTTGGTCAACTTAAGCACGTGCTTGCCTTTATTTCATAGGTAGAACAATGTTCAGGACAAGGTTCAGGACAATGTTCAGGACAAGGTTCAGGACAAGGTTCAGGACAATGTTCAGGACAAGGTTCAGGACAAGGTTCAGGACAAGGTTCAGGACAATGTTCAGGACAAAGTTCGGGACAAGGTTCAGGACAATGTTCAGGACAAGGTTCAGGACAAGGTTCAGGTCAAGCTTCAGGACAAGCTTCAGGACAAGGCTCAGGACAAGGTTCAGGACAAGGTTCAGGACAAGGCAAGGTTCAGGACAAGGTTCAGGACAAGGCAAGGTTCAGGACAAGGTTCAGGACAACTTTCTATCTTAATATAAGTCATATTTGGCATTGTGAGTAGGTTAATTTTTTAAATGAATAAATCTCTTTAATTGTGGGCAAATTTTTATTTGTGTTTTTTTTCTTTTCTTTTTGTATACTGGTATATAATATGGTCAATACAGTTTATGTGGTTGTATACAAAATATTCCAAGTTCATGAATGGTGGGTGACTATTAGGCCGTATACAAAGAAAGACGTATGGCATTGTGTCATTATTATGTAAACAGTGGTTCTCATCGTATGGTCCGTGACTCGCTAACCTGGTACACCAGTGGGAAGCTCAGACTTTAACGCTTGACGTATATATATATATATATATATATATTGTTGGTGCTGTTGGCCTTAAAAAGAAAAGTACACGCCCTGGAAAACAAAAGATGCAGCCGGGGTAAAGCCTATATTTTGCACCCCCCTTCTCCCAAAAATGATATATTAATACACATATATTGAATGTAGTAGGACTATTTTGTAGATGGTACCTGGGGGCGGGTGCTCTAGTTTGGACCGCGGATGATTCAATGAACCTATTTTTTTCAGATAACCGATCACTCCATTTGCGTTCAAGAAGTTATGGCCAACAAAAAAAAAATCAAAAAATTCTTACATTATACAAGTATTTAATGTACATTTTATCATGTTCAGTATTTAATGTACATTTTATCATGTTCAGTATTTAATGTACATTTTATCATGTTCAGTACTCATCAATAGTTCACCCGAGTCAGCTGGTTTATGATGTCAAAAAACAGGTAAGTTCAATCGCATATGACATAAACTACGATTCTTTTATTGATCCAAATAAATGGAAATTAGTATTTACCATTTTTCGTATATACACATTTTGTTCAGGCTTGAAAATACTTGTTTGAGTTTTTCGTTGTTCCTTAAAATGAGTCTGTAGCAAGACTTTCGTCCAAAAATTGTCAGGCATGAAAAACCGTTGAGTTGTTGATTGTGTCTTCTAATACGTATCTATATTTTATCTGGATTTTGCGACAGGGGTCGTAAGTTTTTGTCTGCTGTTATACGCCTTTGCTCAAGTTGATTCAAACTGTGTATGATAATCATTTTTTTTATAGACAGGGCGCACTACAGATTGCCGACGGTTCGGATAACCTGCATCCGGAAAATCGACGCTCTACTGTGTTTGGAAAATTACAACAAAAGCATTATGTTCATTATAGAAGGGCTATCAAATTTGTCAAAATATTTTGTAGCTTCAGCAATAAATCGTTCTCTTTCTTATTAAAATGATTGTTTCTTTTAAAATATAAGTGCTCAAAGGAAAAACGTATCAAAGACTAAATGTTTCAAAAAGAATAGTGACTGGTGGTTTTGACCGATTACAATTGGAGATACCGATGAAACATTTCTACGCTCGATATATTTGATGATCCGAATGTTTAAGGCTACTCTTGTTAAAGGCTTACAGTATTCCATTATAAGGTTTATCATACTGTTCCGAAAATTGGCCGCTCCTGATTATAAGCCGTTGCTCGCATACATCCACATTTTTAGTTACTTATTGTTTGCAAGTTAAGCTATACAAAAATACCGATTTTTGTTTTGTTCTGTGAACTAGCATTTCGATTACCATGCCAACTGGTTTTAGAAAAAGATTACTCTTCCTTAATCATCAATTTAAAAATAATTCTGAGGATATGATAAAACATTAGATCGTAGAGGCAATTTGTAATTGATCTAAAGAACGTTGAAGTAGTTTGGAATTCACAATTAACATTTCAGTAAACAATTTATTCTTTAATTTCATGCCATTTCCCAATGATAAAATCAAATAATAATAAATTTATTTTGTCTTCTTAACATAATTATGCCGTTAAAAAATACGATTTATAAAAACAATCAGTTTTGGAAACCTATACAAATGTAAAGACCATGAACTTTCTATACTAAACACTTTTTTCCCCTTTTTGATTCTGGTAAAACTTGGAAGCATTTAGAAAAGGTCATACTTTTAAATACAAATATATATTTTTTAAAATTTGCGTTCAACATGTAAAAATAATGTCAGCATTGTTTTTTGTTTTTTTTGTTTTTTATTGTAATGGAAACTTTTTTTTGAAACGTTCATCTTTGTGGTAAAATTCATTTATTAATTGTGTATTTAACAACCAAAATAATTTAACGAAAACATAAAATGCACATTACTAAAGAGTTGTATAAAATGATATTTGTTTAACACAAGCTGTTCAAGCGGAGCGGTCGGTTGAATTTTCGAGGCACCCTGCCACATTTCGATTTTGCCCCACCCCCACCCCCCTCAACCTTCAAAGCTGATCATTTAAAAAAAGTGTCCACCCCCACAACATTAAGCTCTGGAAATACATTGGCATTGATAGTATAGGTTAATTTTTTAAATGAATAAATCTCTTTGATTGTAAGCAATTTTTTTTTGTTTTTTTGTTTTTTTAAATTTTTATATACTGGTGTATAATTTGGTGAATACAGTTTATGTGGCTGTATACTAAATATTCCAAGTTCATGAATGGTGGGTGACTATTAGGCCGTAAACAAAGAAAGACGTATGGCATTGTGTCATTATTATGTAAACAGTGGTTCTCATCGTATGGTCCGTAACTCACTAACCTGGTACACCAGTGGGAAGCTCGGACTTAAACTTGACGTATATATATATATTTTTTTTTGGTGCTGTTGGCCTTAAAAATAAAAATACACGGAAAAACAAAAGAAGAAGCCAGGGGGAAAGCCCCCCCCCCCCCCCTGTCTTCCACACACTCAGGAAATTGTTTGAAACATTTATAAAAAGGTCCAGTGAAACACATAATCAACAAATGGTCAGTTCGTCAAAAATATGAACCTACTTCATATGAAACATCATCTGAAAACATCATCTGAAACATCATCTGAAACATCATCTGAAACATCATCTGAAACATCATCTGAAACATCATCTGAAAACATCATCTGAAACTTCATCTGAAAACCTCACCTGAAAACATCATCTGAAACATCATCTGAAAAAATCATCTGAAAACATCATCTGAAAACATCATCTGAAACACAATTTTAAACATCATCTGAAACACAATCTTAGACATCTTTGAAATTTATATGTAACTTTATAATCATATTTTAACGTAACTTTAATATCATCTGTAACATGACCCGTAACATCAAGATGCATGTATAAGGTAACATCATGATGCATCTACAAGGTAACATTATGATGCATCTAAGTCTAGGTAACAACATGATGCATCAATTCTGGATAAGGTGCAAATAATGCAAAAACTGCACGATCGCCTCACGAATGGATGCCAACACCATCATCTAAAACCTCCTCTATTACATCATCTATTAATTTTAACTTAATCTAATATAATAATCAAAATCAGGGGTGCGAGCAATACTTTTTTATGGACTCTATTTCTACAGAACTAATTAACAAATTAAACATGAATTTATAGAGACATTACAACAAACGCATAATCTGAGACAATAAATTGAACAAATTTTATCTCCAATTCATCATTATCCAAGTCATCAGTCTCCAAGTCACCATTCTCCAAGTCATCAGTCTCAAAGTCATTAGTCTCCAAGTCATCAGTCTCCAAGTCATCAGTCTCCAAGTCATCAGTCTCCAAGTCATCAGTCTCCAAGTCATCACCTTCCGCTTTAATTCTGCTTCGCTCAAATTAATTCCAAAATCGCCATCTTGCTTTGTTTGAAAATGTATGACACGGATCCATTTTGCCGTATAATTAGACAATTAGATGTTCATTCTTTGTTGAACGTTCGACACTCATCTTCAATTTTTCAATTTTTTTAAATTTTAATTTTGTGCACTCATATTTATTTCAAATTTTTTTCTTAATAACTCAAAGTTATTTTCGTAATGGTACATAATTCAAACAACAAATAAGAACACTTTTTAACTAAATGTCAGGCCATTGAGGCGGCCATTATCTCGACACAGAAAGACTACGATGCTGTTTATTGCGGAAGAGAGCTTAGAAATACAGTGCTGTTATTTTTAGAAGTTCACACTCTTATGATATCTCTAGACTTGTTGGCTCATGCAAGATTTTTTAAGAGAATACCAGATGCATTTTATTGTACATTATTGAAGATGTGTTTTGACAAATCCTTCCCAGAACAGTTAGCAAAAAAAGTAGCTACAATTATTGTTTTTAATTTACTGTTTTTATTATCAGGGCCACCGAGAAGACGATTAAGTGCTGTAACAAGAATAAGAACGACTTCCCCACACCCCCACCCCCCCCCCCCCCCAAAAAAAAAGAATAAATCACATCATAAGGACACATACATCAATAACGCTATAATTTATTAATTATATTCAAACATACTTGACAATATGTTAAAAAGACTACATGTACTTTTGTAAAACGTAATAAAAACAATATCACACATCAGTATATAAACAAAAATGAAACAATATTCATAAGCAATTAATTTAATACCAGATTGCTTAGATGCCCATAAAATTTATTATAGTTGAGATGTATCGGCATTTATATTCTTCTAAACAAATGCGCTTTCCTAGCCTCGGTCCGGCTTCACGGTATTCCATATCGCTGGATCGGGGCTGGGGACGCCGCTCTTCGTGAGTGGTCGGCCAAGAGCTTCGTGCTCAGTGACGCTTCTGCTGATTGTTTGTTTGTCAGGAGAGAACATCACAATAGGTGAGCAACCGGCTGGTTTCAGAGGTCGAAGCCGACTTGTTCAATATATGCCAAGCAAGCCCACAAATATGGAATAAAAATCTTCTGGGCCTGTGAATCGTCGTCGAACTATCCCCTGAAAGGGTGCCCATATCTTGGTAAATAAAATGTAAGTGCTCTTATACCAGCAAAGAGAAATATCCCCAGAGACTTTGATTGCTCTCACTAGATCTTCCATGGAAGTGGACGCAATTTCAGAAAGACAATTATTTGACTCCCTTACAGCTTGCAGAACCAATGGTCAAGAACAGACTCACCTTATATATAGTTGGAACACTGAATCGGAACAAGATGTTCCTATTATACCTAAGGGGTTCGAGCAAAAAAAAGGCGCTACGCCTCAACAAATCAGTGTTTTTGTTGAGACTAGAAACAACCTTGTCAAATACCAGAGCTCGAAGCAGAAAAATGTATTGCTCCTGAACACAATACACAATCGTCCAGATATAGAAAGTGAAACTGAATGCAAGATACCAGAGATTGTGTTCCATAACAACAAAATCAAAGGAGGCATATTCGCCATGGACCAAATGGCTAAGGTGTTCTCCGTGAATGAAACAACTAAAAGTAAAAGATTGCCTTTGGTTGTGTTTTTCGACGTTGTTGACTTGGCGTCAATTGCATCAAGAGTGGCGCATTTAAATATAAATATCCGACTAACTCGCACTGTGTCATGAAGACAACAGACAGTCAATATTGACGTTGCACATTTCCTCACCCTTCCGCAAGTTGAGGCGATCCGTCCCGACGTAACAAGATATTGTGAGGCTGAACATCGCCAGTTTTTCGAAAGCTTGACAAATACTTCAAACAACTGCCCAAACCACTTCAACTCAGCAAGTTTATTAGACCTATTTGCAAGTCCATTCATGTTGTTTGATTTAAAAGCTGTGCAAGCTGAGCTGAAAATGTTCATGTGTGCATGTGTGCATGTGTGCATGTGACTGTTCTGCTTTGAAATGGTTTGTCAGGTCGAATACTTGTTTATTATTGTTGGTATACCCTGATGCATTTACAATACTTATTTATTGTCAAAAATAAAATCTATTTTATGGATGACACAGACTCAAATGGTCAACAAACAACAACCAAACACAAAATGTCCACATGGCAGTTTGGACGGTTTTCTTTCTCTTTTCTTAAATTATAATTTTCACACATAGTTGCCAGGAATGGTGGGAAAATAGACAAGCCGTCCAAAAAATAAGTCTCTTTCTCGTGGTTTACACATTGCATCCACCAATGTGTTCATTCCAACCACCTCGTGGATTAGGTCGAGTAGGAGAAAGATTATTGAAAGGAGATTCGAGCTATGTACCAGTCCTTCTCCTGGTGCGTTACACCAAGTTGCCGTGGAAAAGGTTGATGGCAAGTCTTTTTTCTAAATCTAAATATAGAGTATAAAGTATAGAATATAAAGTATAGAGCATAAAGTATAGAGAATAGAGTATAAAGTATATATATCCAACATTGTTTTTCTTAAAAAAATTGATTTGTTAAAAAAAAAAAGAATTCCTCTATAAGGGCACATTTGAAGCTCCATGGGTCCAGGACACAGGCTGCATCACACACCCCCCCCCCCCGACCAGGCCTGATTATTATGATAACAGGTTGGCAATTTTGCACTGCAACTATTAATAAGCAATGTTTCTAAAGAAAATCATTTGATTTTTTAAATATATTTTATGAAAGCATGAATGCAATTCCCAGAATATCTTGCGGGTCGCATTAAACATCGCGGCGGGCTGCATGTGGCCCGCGGACCGCTTTTTTTCTCACCACTGATCTAAATCATCATGCAACATATAATCTAAAATATCGTCTTATCTAAAATGAAGACAGCATTTCTCCTACGAAAGGTTTCGACTAATGTGTACTGATTTATGGTCAAAAGGCTAACTACATGGCCCAACTATATATATATATATATATATATATATATATATATGTGTGTGTATAGATTGTAGAGCAATAAATTATGCTCTTGTATACAAGAGGCGTAGCTATATCGGGGGCAGGGGAGACGGATGTACTCGGGCGCCAGACTAGTTAGGGGCGCAAAAATGTGCGTTGATATTATTTTATTGATGAAAACAATGAATTTAAGAGTTGAAAATAGAAAGGGAGGCTCTTTAAAATGAATCTTGTCCCCGGGCGCCAAACACTCTAGCTACGCCTCTGCCTTGGGCCCCTGAAATTTCCGAGGCCCCCTGCTGCGCGGTGGGGATCGCACGGCCCACATGACGGCCCTGCCAGGACCAAAACGAGGCATTAACATAACACCATGTGGAGACTGCTGAACCACACCGACACCACTGGTTCATAGGTCTATAATAAGAGCCTCTTCTATAAATAGCACTTTCAATTGTTTCTATGGCTGCAGCAATTCAATAGATTCCTAGCATTGTAAAACAGTGCACAGTGGCCAAACCTGTTTAATAGAAAACAGATTTTTAAAAAAAAAATTTGTTTTGTTTGTTAAGTTACCTTTGTGCTTGATAGAGAATACCTAGACAATTGTGCAAACACACTATGACTTCATCAATGCTTCTCAATTCATTGCTCTGGGGGTCAAATAAGTCAACGAAATTATTACAGGGAATTGTGACTCATCATAATTTTAATAATTTTTTTTTAAAATTATACTTTTCCGAGCATGTTTAGATTTTCATGATTAGATATGAGCTTGATAATGGAATTCCCCCCCCCCCCCCCACCAACAATAAAAATCAAATAAAACAACCAACAAAACCAGGTTCCATGATCGTGTATTAATGACTATATAAATTTTAAGCCAGGCTCGTTCATCTAACTTCAGTGTGACGTCACTTGTACCCTTTTGGGAGCACGTACATAAAGAAGTTTAGCTAGTTTAATCAGTACTCAGTTTCCTATCACTTGATGTGAGCATGTATGTCATGTCATCACTTGATGTCATCATGTATGTCATGTCATCACTTGATGTCAGCATGTATGTCATGTTATCACTTGATGTCAGCATGTATGTCATGTCATCACTTGATGTGAGCCTGTGTGTCATGGCATCACTTGATGTGAGCCTGTGTGTCATGGCATCACTTGATGTGAGACTGTGTGTCATGGCATCACTTGATGTGAGCCTGTGTGTCATGGCATCACTTGATGTGAGCCTGTGTGTCATGGCATCACTTGATGTGAGCCTGTGTGTCATGGCATCACTTGATGTGAGCCTGTGTGTCATGGCATCACTTGATGTGAGCCTGTGTGTCATGGCATCACTTGATGTGAGCCTGTGTGTCATGGCATCACTTGACGTGAGCCTGTGTGTCATGGCATCACTTGATGTGAGCCTGTGTGTCATGGCATCACTTGATGTGAGCCTGTGTGTCATGGCATCACTTGATGTGAGCCTGTGTGTCATGGCATCACTTGATGTGAGCCTGTGTGTCATGGCATCACTTGATGTGAGCCGGTGTGTCATGGTATCACTTGATGTGAGCCTGTGTGTCATGGCATCACTTGATGTGAGCCTGTGTGTCATGGCATCACTTGATGTGAGCCTGTGTGTCATGGCATCACTTGATGTGAGCCTGTGTGTCATGGCATCACTTGATGTAAGCCTGTGTGTCATGGCATCACTTGATGTGAGCCTGTGTGTCATGGCATCACTTGATGTGAGCCTGTGTGTCATGGCATCACTTGATGTGAGCCTGTGTGTCATGGCATCACTTGATGTGAGCCTGTGTGTCATGGCATCACTTGATGTGAGCCCTTGTGTCATGGCATCACTTGATGTGAGCCTGTGTGTCATGGCATCACTTGACGTGAGCCTGTGTGTCATGGCATCACTTGATGTGAGCCTGTGTGTCATGGCATCACTTGATGTGAGCCTGTGTGTCATGGCATCACTTGATGTGAGCCTGTGTGTCATGGCATCACTTGATGTGAGCCTGTGTGTCATGGCATCACTTGATGTGAGCCTGTGTGTCATGGCATCACTTGATGTGAGCCTGTATGTCATGGCATCACTTGATGTGAGCCTGTGTGTCATGGCATCACTTGATGTAAGCCTGTGTGTCATGGCATCACTTGATGTGAGCCTGTGTGTCATGGCATCACTTGATGTGAGCCTGTATGTCATGTCCTCACTTAATGTCTGTCATAGGTCATGGCATCACTTAAAGTGAGCCTGTATGTCATGGCATTACTTGATGTGAGCCTGTATGTCATTACATCTTTATCGTTTTGGTTATATGTCCAGGTCACTTTAGTCCATCAGATGAAGTTTTTCCACACATCTTTCAGAGTTTTGCTGGTGAACTAGACAAGAAATGACCCACCAAACGATGCCTGAACTTCCCATCTACTATACAGACTTGACAAAACATGAACTTCCCATCTATACTAAAGTGACTTGACAAAACATAAACTTCCCATCTACTAAAGTGACTTGACAAAACATAAACTTCCCATCTACTAAAGTGACTTGATAAAACATGAACTTCCCATCTATACTAAAGTGACTTGACAAAACATGAACTTCCATCTACTATAAAGTGACTTGACAAAACATGAACTTACCATCTACTATAAAGTGACTTGACAAAACATGAACTTCCCATCTACTATACAGTGACTTGACAAAACATGAACTTCCCATCTACTAAAGTGACTTGACAAAACATGAACTTCCCATCTATAACTAAAGTGACTTAAAAAACATGAACTTCCCATCTACTATAAAGTGACTTGACAAAACATGAACTTCCCATCTACTATAAAGTGACTTGACAAAACATGAACTTCCCATCTACTATACAGTGACTTGACAAAACATGAACTTCCCATCTACTAAAGTGACTTGACAAAACATGAACTTCCCATCTACTAAAGTGACTTGACAAAACATGAACTTCCCATCTATTATAAAGTGACTTGACAAAACATGAACTTCCCATCTACTATAAAGTGACTTGACAAAACATGAACTTCCCATCTACTATACAGTGACTTGACAAAACATGAACTTCCCATCTACTATAAAGTGACTTGACAAAACATGAACTTCCCATCTACTATAAAGTGACTTGACAAAACATGAACTACCCATCTACATATACAGTGACTTGACAAAACACGCATTCAAGTAACGAACTTTATATGAATACCAATTAGTGCCAACGTTTGGGGATTTTATTGTGCACTCTCATTGAACACATCCATCCATACATGCGGAGAGAATTATTATTTATGATGGAGAATATTACATTATTTCTATTCATTTCGCGACTTTCGAACTTTGAAATGAGAAAATGTGTGCATAATAAGAGGGTAAAATATTTACAGTTATAATTTTCTATTTCGGCAATTATTGTGGCACATGGTCCAAAAGTGTATTTAAACATCTTGAAAAGATCATTTATTTCTTGAAAAAATCAGACATGGTGAATCCCATAAGCGGAGATATATTTCAAACGAATGGCTAATTACATGTTGCTACTCTGATGTATAGTTTGAGGGTCCCTGGTGTCGTATGTGATTCGTGGATGATCACCTCAGCTACAGAGTTATGACAATGACAACATGTGGGCTGCGCGGGATTGGAATGACTTTGACGGTGTGGTAAGACAACTGCATAATGTATAGCTCATCGCTTAAAGAATAGGGATCTCAAACTTGTGGCCCGTGGTCCGCCAAAAGGGAAGAACGACACACACTGCAGTCCACGGTAGTTAGGGTTTGTGACCCCGTCATTTCAACAGACTTCCTGGACTTTAAGATCATGGGCAGGCAACAGTTTTGGGGAGACGGCCGTTTATATATATACTATTTTGGCAGCCCCAATGGTAATTTTAACGACAGGTCACATACATCATTTAAGATGTCATTTAAGATGTCATTTAAGATGTCATTTAAGATGCCATTTAAGATTTCATTTAAGATGTCATGTAAGATAGCATTTAAGATGTCATTTAAGATGCTCTTGGAAAATTCATTCCGAGTTCAGCTTACAGATAATCATTGGAATAGTTTTAAGTGATTATTGCCGTCTTATTTGTTTTACAATTTTACTTTGCGATGATTAGTTTTGCAAAGACTTTTACAGATAATCATTGACAATTTGTACATTGTACTCATCCATCTTAAGCCAGTTCTCGGAAGGTCTTGGGGCCCGCATTAAGCGTTTCAAGGGGCCGCATGTGGCACGTGGGCAGCAGTTCGTTCGACCCTGTTATAGTTCACGTGACTACATACTGTTTAGACAACTTTTTAAAACGATAAAATAAAATTAACATAAAATTATTTTTTTTAATGATTCCTCCTCTACAGACTCTACCAGACCTATAAGACTACAAGACTCTGCTAGACTCTTATAGACTCTAATAGACTCTATCAGACTCTACTAGACTCTCCCAAACTATCAGACTCTACAAGACTCTACTAGACTCTACCAGATTCTATCAAACTCTATCAGATTCTATCAGGCTCTACCAGACTCTACTAGACTCTATCAGACTCTACCAGACCAAATCAGAATCTTTAGATTCTACCAGACTCTACTAGACTCTACTTTACTCAAAAGACTCTATATACTAGACTCTATCAGACTCTACCAGACTCTACCAATAAAATGATTAAGGGACAAAATCTGACCAGAGACTACTCCAGAGTGGTGTCACTTATAATCTATACAGGTTAGGTGTTCACACTAAACATATAATAGAGTGGGGATAGTGATTGAAGTATCCAATCATATCTCTTGAGTCCATATTTTAAAACATCTATATCTAATTTTAACAACAACCAAAACAAAGATAGAATTGAAATTTATCAAAATCTGTGACGACAAATATGTCGTAAATTGTTTTGTACATTGTATAAATTACGCTTTGTCTATGATTCTTTAGACCAGCGATTCTCAACCTGTGGGTCGCGACGCCCTTTGGAGGTCGAAGGACCCTTTCACAAGGGTCCCTTAAGACCATCGGAAAAACACATTTACCCTACAGTTATGAAGTAGCAACGAATATAATTTTGTGATTGGGGGTCGTCACAACACGAGGAGCTATATTAATGGGTCGCGGCATTAGTAAGGTTGAGAACCACTGCTTTAGACCAACTGATTCAACGCATCCGACAGTAATCGCCAAAACTGTCATAAAACTGCTGTCGCCAATTGAACCAAACTTCTCGCCCCTTCCAACCACCTGACGGAACTCGAACAGGTGCCGACCAACTTGACCACACGGTGACAGCGCTCGGTGGCCCCCGTGACCAGCTCTGGGAGGCGGGGGAGGAGAGCACTGCTGGTGAGAGCTAATCATTCCTTTTGAAGCCCTACAAGATAAAAGACCACGAAATGACCCGTCCATTGGCCACCGGGCGGCAAACCGAGAAAGCAGGTGACCTCGGCGATTGTTCGGGTGTTGTCCGAGTCGCGATCGTCGCCATTGTCGCCGGGCCCTGGGCCTCCGACAGGGCCCACCATCACGGAAGCGGAGAGCTCTAAAGCGGGACAGTTTAAACTGATTGTAAGGTTGAGTATTATGATTGGAGGTCTCATGACGGCGGACCGTTGAGACAACTCACCTTACACTGTGTTGTGACGGGAGAGTGGTGATTTCTTGGAAGGCGAAGCAGAATGAAGAGCCCTAGTGTTCAGGTTGTCCTAGAAACTGTGACTGTGTGAAGAACAACATTGTAACCTATTTTTTTTTAATACTAAGATTAACTTTTATATCTGTGGGCATTGTTCGCTGTTCGCTTTCATCTTGAGCAGTGCGTGGACAGCGTTAGATGGGAAATGACCGGTAGATTATCTCGAAAACAACAGTGTCAACACCATCTCAGAATTACACTATTTTGGATGTTGATTACACGATAGTATGTTATGATCCAACCAACAACCCAGAAAACTCAAGTGTAAGTGCAAGTTTACTGATTTGAGCCCCTTCCGCACTTTTTCCCTATATATTGAGGGGGCGGCATTTGCGGCCAACTGCGGAGTTTTTTCGAGATAAGGGCGGCAAAAAGCTTGGCCCGCCGCAGGCGGCATTAAACTTAGCTACGACACTGCCCCAAAGAGCAACCCAGTCCTCCACCTTCCTCTAACGCATTCATCCAGTACCTCACCGTAACCAAACCTCACCCAGCACCTTACCCTTACTAGAGTTCATTATATAAGGTTTCTATTTACTGTCTCGATATCCCTCGTTCATGGTCTCTCTTAACATCTCTCATTCCCTGCCCGCTCTTAACATCTCTCATTCTCCTCCCTCTCTTAACATCTCTCATTTCCCTCCATATCTTAACATCTCTCATCCCCTCCCTCTCTTAAAATCTCTCATTCGCCCCCCTCTCTTAATATCTCTCATTCCCCTCCCTCTCTTAACATCTCTCATTCCCCGCCCGCTCTCAAAATTTGTCAGTCCCCTCCCTTTCTCAAAATGACCTATTCCCCACACTCTCTCAACATCTCTCATTTCTCTCACTCTCTCAACATCTCTCATTCCTCTCACTCTCTCAACATCATCCATTCCCCTCCATCTCTCCACATCTCTCATTACACTCCCTCTCTCAACATCTCTCATTACCCTCCCTCTCTCCACATCTCTCATTACCCTCCCTCTCTCAACATCTCACATTACCCTCCCTCTCTCAACATCTCTCATTCCCATCCCTCTCTCCACATCTCTCATTACCCTCCCTCTCTCAACATCTCTCATTACCCCCCTCTCTCAACATCCCTCATTACCCTCCATCTCTCAACATCCCTAATTCCCCCTCCATCTCTCAACATCCCTAATTCCCCCTTCATCTCATACTTTATACTGTTCTTTAACAATAGGTTTCCTCTCTCTCTCTGGTCGTCAACTCCTTATCAAGCGTTACCCCCCCCCCCCCCTTTTTTTTTTCTCATTCCTGCACCCTATTAAGTTTCTGTCCCTGACCAGCAGACCACTTGAATAATTTACCCATATCCATACCGAGGCTGGCACGCGCAAAACAGATTAACGGCCGGACCTAATCCAACAGTTCATCCAATGTGGCCTGGGCAGCACCTGGGCTTGTACAAAAGTGACGTCCCCTGACAAATAACGCCACAAGCTGACATTAGGTCAGTGCAACTTCAGACCGGACCCATCTCATGGAAACACTTCCGAAAGCTCGTCTGCCACCATGACACGTCTTTAAACAGTTACATTATTTAGAAAGAAACAACATCTTCTGTAGTCCTTTTATTAAATGTATTTGAAAACAAATGTAACATATATTTATACGCCAAGTTAGCATGAACAAAAAACTGACTGAAGGCTCCGCATGTCATGTTATAAGCGAAAGCAACACAACCGGGTGTTAGTAGCGAGAATGGATAGAAGCATTGATGCCATCCCGAGGAGGAGGCCACAGAATACTTAACGTCAAACGAGAATCGCACTATCCCCTAATCGAAGTGTCCGTATAAACTTATAAAGTGAGTATCGATGTTAAAATCTAATGTAAGTACCGATATGTCAGCCTTATCTGAGTATCGATATAACTAACACCAGTATCATCAGCAGCCCTTCAGCATCCACAGCAGCCCTTCAGCATCCACAGCAGCCCTTCAGAAATATAAATGTTACTCTGAAACTTGTATTAAGTTCTATTATCCTATTTTTGATGTATAATTTTTCTTCTACACATTCATTCTTCAACCAATCTATCTTAACATTCATTTTCGTTCTCTCTCTCGTCCATCAGGTCATTACTTCGTATCTCCTTCTACTCCTTCTACTCCTTCTACTCAGTAGTTAGGGTTAGTGCCCCCCCCCCCCCACTCCACGACAAAACTCTGCAAAAGGCCGAAAATATCGCCCCTCCATATAAAGAGAAAGGTGCTCCCCGGAGCTGACCGCCCCCTCCGCACCCCTTTCTTACGTCACTGCACCCACTCCCTTTAGTCACCCAGGTCATTACATCTTATCTCCCTCAAGTATCTAGTCTCTTTCGTCACCTCCCACATTACATATCCTGGAGTATCTTCTACTCTCTCTCTCATCACCCCCACATCACATATTATCTTCTTAGACAATCTAGTCTCTTTCGTTACATATCCTGGAATATCTTCTACTATCTAACTAACTCGTCATCCCCACATTACATCTTATCTCCCTCGAATATCTATTCCCCCTTGTCCTCCCCGCCCAGTGTGTTTGGAGCTTGGGGACAAGATTCTTTATAACGCCCCAAAATCAAATCTGAACCCATTTCTTCATCAATACAATACCATCAAACCCCATTTTGGCGCCCCTATATAGTCTAGCACCCGGGGGGACATCTTTATCCTTGCCACCCTTCGCCACGCCACTGCCCTCAGTTATTACATCTCCCCCCCCCCAATATCTACTATCCCCCCCCCCTGCACATCACCTCCCCAATTCCTTAAGTTTGCCTAGCCCACCCCGGCCCGGCACAGCTGTTTGGCGCACCTATGAGTCATCCCTCCAGCAGCAGACTGTCCCAGAATGACCGCCAACATATACCAGGCCGGGACAAGGAAGGTAAGGCCAACGGTTTCCCCGCCATGTTGGTCCAATACGCGGCTCCTGGGCTGTTACCGTCTGATAAGTAAGGGGTGGATGGGTGGTGGTTTTGGGGGGGATTCAAGGGGGGTGGGGGTAAAGAGGGTGGGGGGGGGTTTACGCGGACCGCAACGGTGACCTATAAGGTTGTGCGACAGACCGAAATTTACTGGTCTATCCTGAGATGACCTAGTGACCCATTTCAGGCCAGGGCCGGTGTATTCCACCACACAATGGCGATGGGTGTGTGTAGCTGGCCCTCTCGGCGTGCCGACCCACGAGCCTAATACTGTAAATCAGATCTACTGCCCCCCACCCCACGTGTGATCACCGCTTGCATCATTCAAAGTACAACACAGAAGGGCTATTTCTCTAACACCCTAAATAAAGAATCATTGGAATACGACCTCAACTAAGTTCACCACTCAAACACTGAATGTGGCTGACTATACTACATTTCTACATAGATATAATACTGACTATTAATACATATAATTCTGACTATTATTACATATAATTCTGACTATTATTACATATAATTCTGACTATTAATACATATAATTCTGACTATTATTACATATAATTCTGACTATTATTACATATAATTCTGACTATTATTACATATAATACTGACTATTATTACATATAATACTGACTATTAATACATATAATTCTGACTATTCTTACATATAATACTGACTATTAATACATATAATTCTGACTATTATTACATATAATTCTGACTATTAATACATATAATTCTGACTATTAATACATATAATTCGGAGTATTAATATATATAATACTGACTATAAATACATATAATTCTGACTATTAATACATATAATTCGGAGTATTAATATATATAATTCTGACTATTATTACATATAATTCTGACTATTAATACATATAATTCTGAGTATTAATACATATAATACTGACTATAAATATATATAATTCTGACTATTAATACATATAATTCTGACTATTAATACATATAATTCTGACTATTAATACATATAATACTGACTATAAATACATATAATCCTGACTATTAATACATATAGTACTGACAATTAATACATATAATCCTGACAATTAATACATATAATCCTGACTATTAATACATATAATACTGACTATAAAAACATATAATTCTGACTGCACTAAATCACAACTTATCTTTTGAATAACTGTTTGCATACAATATAATAGACAGTGTGAAGAATGTTCTGTATGATACGTTAAAGTTGACAGGCCTAACTTAAAAAAAAAGACGCATACAAGATCAAATAAAATGTTCCAACTTAAAAGAAATGTTTGTGAGATTACATATGATAGCTGGGGCGTCGTCTGTCCACAACGGTCACACCTGCTTCACTCTTGTCAAACAGAATTGTTAGGTTGATAGGTCGCCAGACTCTTTTCGCTTACAATTCGCCTTAAAATTCGCCTTACAATTCGCCGTACAAATTGCCTTACAATTAGCTTACAATTCGCCTAACAATTCGCCTTACAATTCGCCTTACTATTCACCTTACAATTCGCCTTACTATTCACCTTACTATTCACCTTACAATTAGCTTACAAATCGCCTTACAATTAGCCTTACAATTAGCTTACAATTCACTTACAATTCTAAATGTGCCTATATTATATGCATTTCCACAATGGGTCCCCATGAAGGACGGACCAAGACTAAGTGTTTTTTTAAAACCAATGTTCAGCTCTGTAGCATTCCGGGAAGCAAACGTCAAACAAATGTGAATGTGATCCTTAATTAAAATCAAAGCAGACGATAAAGATCTGTGCGCGTCAACCCAAAGATCCGTACGCGTCACCCCAAAGATCTGTGCCCGTCAACCCAAAGATCCGTGCGCGTCAACCCAAAGATCTGTGCTCGTCACCCTAAAGATCTGTGCGCGTCACCTCAAAGATCTGCGCGCGTCAACCCAAAGATCTGTGCGCGTCAACCCAAAGATCCGTGCGCGTCACCCCAAAGATCTGTGCGCGTCAACCCAAAGATCCGTGCGCGTCAACCCAAAGATCTGCGCGCGTCACCCCGAACATAGACATGGAATGATTTCTGTAGAACGTCGGATAAGAACGATAACCCATGTTACGGCCTGGAGTTTGATGACGAGCATATGCCTTTCTAGCTATCGTAAGCTAATCGCAAAATCAGGATTATTTCCCTTTGCGGCCACCGCCCACACGCACTTGTACATCGGTATTTAAATTAGTACGCATATAATAAATCAACTGTTATCAAGCCTGAGTTGTAGAGGGTTTTGGGGGGAAGGGGTGGGGGGTTTGGGAGGGGGGTTTGGGAGGGGGGTTTGGGAGGGGAGAGGGTTCGCAGAAATTAGAATAAATACATGTTGTGTTGTAGATATTACATTACAGACATACACATCATTTGCAGTCAACTTGTACAGCGAACTGGAGGAGGGAGAAAGAAAAAAAACAACTGGGAGAGGGGGGAGAGGAACGAAAATCGGGAGGGTTATTGGAGCGGAGATGAGTTTTAAGTTTAACCACTGCCTGTGAGGTAACCAGTTGGTTATGTAGCAATTGTTCCACTTGTAAACCAGGGGGTTATGTAGCAATTGTTCCACTTGTAAACCAGGTAGTTATGTAGCAATGGTTCCACTTGTAAACCAGGTGGCTATGTAGCAATGGTTCCACTTGTAAACCAGTTGTTTATGTAACAATGGTTCCACTTGTAAACCAGGTGGTTATGTAACAACGGTCCACTTGTAAACCAGTTGTTTATGTAACAATGGTTCCACTTGTAAATTTTTCTCCAGGAGCATCAACTTATATTTACTTTGGATATTTTTTCCACTCTCAATCTTTATCTATCAAAATAGGTTTTCTCAATCTTCTCAAGCTAGATCAGGGCACAACTTTAGTTCTTGTCGCCACATTCCCTCGGAACCCGAGTGGTTGCATGTTAGCTGCTTGTCAGCTCTATGTTCGTAGCATGTCCGTCGAAGGTTAGTTTTATGTCGGTTGCTGTTAAGTTGTATGTTTGTTATAAGTTTTCTGTCCTCAGAGGTCAGACACGATGTGACAGCGATTAATGCGCACTTGCTTATATGGCCCAACTTTCCTTCCAGAGCCACGTCCTCCCTTCTCACACCCCTTTCCCCCATAGAACCATGTCCTCCCCTCTCACCCCATAGAGCCATGTCCTCTCCTCTCACCACATAGAGCCATGTCCTCCCTCCTCACCCCATAAAGTCATGTCCTCCCCTCTCCCCTCTTAGAGCCATGTCCTCCCCTCTCACCCCATAGAGTCATGTCCTCCCCTCTCACCCCATAGAGCCAGCCCCTAACCCTCTCACCCCATAGAGCCATGTCCTCCCCTCTAACCCCATAGAGACAGGCCTTCTACTCTCACCACATAGAGCCACGTCCTCCCCTCTCACACCACTTTCCCCCATAAAGAGCCATGTTCCCCCTCTCACTCCCATTGAGCCATGTCCTCCCTTCTCACACCCGTTTCACCATATAGAGCCCTGTCCTCCCCTCTCACCCCATAAGCCATATCCTCCCCTTTCAATCTCCTCATAGACTTATGTCCTCCCTTCTAACTCTTATAGAGCCTTGTCTTCCCTTCTCATACCACTTTCCCCCTTAAAGAGCCATGGCCCCCTCTCACTCCATAGAATCATGTCTCTCTCTCACTTTCCATAGAGCCATGTCCTCCCCTTGCACACCACTTCCCCCTTATAGAGTCATGTGGTCATGTCATCCCGTCTCACCCTCATAGAGCCATGTTACCCCTCTCACTTCCCATAGAGCAATGTCACCCCCTTTTCACATCCCATAGAGCCATGTCACCCCCTTTTCACCTCTCATAGAGCAATGTCACCCCCTTTTCACATCCCATAGAGCCATGTCATCCCCTCTCACCCCATAGAGCCACTTACTCCCCTCCTCCCCTAGAGCTATGTCATCCCCTTTCAAACCCATTTCTTCCCATGAGCCATGTCCTTCCTTCTCACTCACCATAGAGCCATATTTCCCCTCTCGCCCCCATAAAGCCATTTATTCCCCTCCTCCCCATAGAGCCATGTCCTCCCCTTTCAAATCCATTTCTCCCCAAAGAGTTATATCCTCCCTTCTCATTCCCCATAGAGCAATGTCATCCCTTACCACCCTCATAGAGCCATGGCCCCTCTCACCCCTTCTCAACCCCCTACACTCGTTAACAGTGCGAAATGTGTATCCTACCACACAGTGGAGTCTACTGCCCCCCCCCCCCCGACACTTTGTTTAGACGCTCCTGCTACCACATGCGGCCGCCATAAAGACACAAATGCCGTGACGGTAATGTCGTCTGAAAATGAGGAAAATTGCAAAGCCAATATTTAAGTAGATGCACTGCTCCTGAGTCCGTCACACAGAAACATCGTGACTTCGATTCCAAGAAATCCATTGCCTAATGTAAACCTGCCCCCACACCCACACGCTAAGCTCTCTAGGGGGGACAACACCACGGCCGAGTCGCCACCGCTAATTTCCCCTGTTGTCGAGGTTAAGAGAGGTTTTACAGTATCTTCCTCAGGTGCGGTTAAAGCTGTGGTCCACGCAAAGCCGTGTCAGCCGTGTCGAGGTCTGCACCAGACACTTGGGTACGCAGATATTGATTACGTAAACTGTGGTGGCTACTGACTACGTGGCTTTGTGGTGGCTACCGACTACATGGCTTTGTGGTGGCTACTGTCTACATGGATTTGTGGTCGTTGTGGTAGCTACTGATAACATAGCTTTGTGGTAGCTACTGATTACATGGATTTGTGGTCAATGTCGTGGCTACTGACTACATGGCTTTGTGGTGGCTACTGACTACATGGCTTTGTGGTGGCGACTGACTACATGGCTTTGTGGTGGCGACTGACTACAAGGCTTTGTGGTGGCTACTGACTACATGGCTTTGTGGTGGCGACTGACTACATGGCTTTGTGGTGGCGACTGACTACATGGCTTTGTGGTGGCTACTGACTACATGGCTTTGTGGTGGCTACTGACTACATGGCTTTGTGGTGGCGACTGACTACATGGCTTTGTGGTGGCGACTGACTACAAGGCTTTGTGGTGGCTACTGACTACATGGCTTTGTGGTGGCGACTGACTACATGGCTTTGTGGTGGCGACTGACTACATGGCTTTGTGGTGGCTACTGACTACATGGCTTTGTGGTGGCGACTGACTACATGGCTTTGTGGTGGCGACTGACTACAAGGCTTTGTGGTGGCTACTGACTACATGGCTTTGTGGTGGCGACTGACTACATGGCTTTGTGGTGGCGACTGACTACATGGCTTTGTGGTGGCTACTGACTACATGGCTTTGTGGTGGCTACTGACTACATGGCTTTGTGGTGGCGACTGACTACAAGGCTTAAAAAAATATCGTTTCACCCCCACCCCCCAATTAAAACGAACTCACTAGAGTTTTATCTTCACTTTTAGGGAGAAATGCGTTATTTCACTTAATATTATCTTCCATGTACATCGACCATCTTCCATGTACATCCACCATCTTCCATGTACATCCACCATCATCCATGTAAATCGACCATCTTCCATGTACATTGACCATCTTTCATGTACATCCACTATCTTCCATGTACATCCACAATCTTCCACTTACATCGACCATCATCCATGTAAATCGACCATCTTCCATATACATTGACCATCTTTCATGTTCATCCACCTCCTTCCATGTACATCCATCACACGTAAATTACGGATAATAATACTTTAAAAAAAAAAAATTATTTTGATGGATACAAGATTGTGCCTAAGACAAGAGTTTCCCAAACTAATGTGCGTGAGTCTTAAGTTGCCGGTCCGTGAGTCTTAAGTTGCCGGTTCGTGAGTCTTAAGTTGCCGGTTCGTGAGTCTTAAGTTGCCGGTTCGTGAGTCTTAAGTTGCCGGTCCGTGAGTCTTAAGTTGCCGGTTCGTGAGTCTTAAGTTGCTGGTTCGTGAGTCTTAATTTGCCGGTTCGTGAGTCTTAATTTGCCGGTTCGTGAGTCTTAATTTGCCGGTTCGTGAGTCTTAATTTGCCGGTTCGTGAGTCTTAATTTGCCGGTTCGTGAGCCTTAAGTTGCCGGTTCGTGAGTCTTAAGTTGCCGGTTCGTGAGTCTTAAGTTGCCGGTTCGTGAGCCTTAAGTTGCCGGTTCGTGAGCTTTACGTTGCCGGTTCGTGAGCCTTACGTTGCCGGTTCGTGAGCTTCACGTTGACGGTTCGTGAGCTTTACGTTGCCGGTTCGTGAGCCTTACGTTGCCGGTTCGTGAGCCTTACGTTGCCGGTTCGTGAGCTTTACGTTGCCGGTGCGTGAGCTTTACGTTGCCGGTGTGTGAGCTTTACGTTGCCGGTTCGTGAGCTTTACGTTGCCGGTCCGTAAGCCTTACGTTGCCGGTTCGTGAGCCTTACGTTGCCGGTTCGTGAGCCTTTCGTTGCCGGTGCGTGAGCCTTTCGTTGCCAGTTCGTGAGCCTTTCGTTTCCGGTTCGTGAGCTTTACGTTGCCGGTCCGTGAGCCTTTCGTTGCCGGTTCGTGAGCTTTACGTTGCCGGTCCGTGAGCCTTTCGTTGCCGGTTCGTGAGCCTTACCTTGGCGGTTGGAACAACATGTGAAAAGAAACTGGATAAACGTAAACAAAAGTGCAAACGCCGTTAAAAAAATATTTTAAAATCGGCAAGCGTCAAATGTTTCTAGTGGAGTACTCTCCCATTGGCTGGCCGTAGATAACAGAAAATTTATGCCCAAAAAGCTAAAAAGATTTAAAAAATTTTGTTTAAAAATTAAAAAAAATCTGGCACCGTTCCCTGCTGCTATGGGAGATTGATCCACAGGTCCCTGCCGTAATGGGTCATTGATCCACAGACACCTGCCGTAATGGGTCATTGACCCACCGGTCCCTGCTGTAATGGGTCATTGATCCACCGGTCCCTGCTGTAATGGGTCATTGATCCACCGGTCCCTGCTTTAATGGGTCATTGACGCACCGGTCCCTGCTGTAATGGGTCATTGATCCACCGGTCCCTGCTGTAATGGGTCATTGACCCACCGGTCCGCCAAACTTGAAAGTGTGGGAAACATTGGACATCGAGACAAAGATTACTAGAGAAAGACGAACAGAGACTTACAACTAGAGAAATACTGCTATAGAGTTGGACCTCTGTAGGCATAGCTAACTCAACTATGTACACACCCTGATTATCCCAACGCTTTCGCCGTAGTAACTAAGTTTTTTAAGCCTAAGACTACGGAACTACGACTACGGCACTACGACAACGGGAAACGACTACGGCAATACGACTACGGCACTACGACTACGGCACTACGACTACGGCACTACGACTACGGCACTACGACGAGACTGAACAAAAAAACCCTTAGGGTGATCATACACTAGGTCCAGATTTCACCGGATTTTAAGACTGACGACGAGACCGGTTGCTCGGTAGAACTGTACATCGGACATTGTAGAAATTGAGAATACATTGCAGCCGATCGCATCCGAATTGTTCATTGTTTATCATAACAACGGCCTTAACCCTGCTGTCTTTCCGCTGGCGAGTATTAAACTAAACATAGATTTTTAATGAGCGTGTTGTATTAAAACAACTGGAACAGATGAACATATGTTTTATTTGATGAAGAATCCATTATTAAAATTACTATTTTCAGAATGAACCATTAAACTTTTGACTACCTACATACAGTGGTATGCTTTGTTGGTGCAAAGTATAAATTAAATTATTAATTGTTGACAGTGGGGCATAGTGCAGCAGAGTGACAGTGGTATTTTCGTTGAATCAAATCTATACAACCACATAGGAACGGGGTCTTTCCCCTTTCCTTAACCAAGACAGATACCTGGGATCAATAAATACACATCTTCCATATGTTTTTCTGGATGACCAAGGTTATCCTCTGAAGAAACATCTGATGCGACCATACACAACCAGTGGTGATACTGTATCACGAGAAATTGAAGTTTACAAATACAGACATAGTCGGGCCAGAAGAACAGTTGAGTGTGCATTGGGCTTACATGTTGCACAATGGAGATTCTTAAAACAGAATTCAAGTTGATCCTAAAAATGTTGACAAACTAGTCATTTCTGAAGATCAGTTGGACATGTTATTAGCTTCAAATACAACAGCTGGTAACGCTACAAGATCACCAACGGGAAGATCACAACGAATATAATTGAGAAGGGAATGATGCATATAATATCCGTGATTGCTTTAAACATTATTTTAACATTTAAGTTTAAGGAGCAATTGACATCCAGTACTGGTACAATAAAATAGACTATTACGTCCCATGAAAATGTAAAATATATTTTATGAATTGATCCACGTTGATCTTTTTCCATAATAATTTAGTGATAGCATTACCGTGTGCTACAGAATCAATGGCTTTATCCATGCTAATTTAATATTTGTTTATAAACACCTTAATTTAGTTTCCTTTTAAAATTTAGATTAAATATAATTTAGAAATTTGGTAAAAGCATAAATATTCTACATGGAACTATATTTAATAACTGTATATATTATGTTAAAATTATATTTGATTCATTATTGTGTAACAAAAATATATCCTAAATTCAAGTGATTGACATTTCATTGAACTTTGAACTTATTTTCCAATGTTACTGTTTTGCAGGTCTAACAGTAACAGGATATGCAAACTTCAAAATAAATGCATACTTGTTATATCTACTTTTCATTTCTTAATTGCTATTTCTAATTATAATTAGCTATTATATGATCAAGTTTGTTCAAAACAATTTGGTTTTATTTACCTAATCTTCTTGCAATAAAAAATAAACATTGACCCAGACACGCAGCGCCGCCATTCGCACCCGGGTACCCTTAGGCTCAGTGCTATTCAGATGTCATTTGTTGTAGTGTATTTTAGTTAAAATGAAGAATTAAGTTTACAAGCGTATAGTACATTCAATTATCTTTCATTTCATACCTCATTTGGTCTTACAAACCCAACAATAATATTTTTAATAGTTTTTTAATCCCAAACTCTCACTTCTGGTACCCGGGTACCGATAGTTGCAGCCTTCATCCATATCGATCGAACTAACGTAAACATAGAAATAAAATAAAATCATATGCCCACTCCCGCCACTCACTTGTAGTATTGAGCTCTTCTGCTATTTTGTGCTAAAGTTTACTATCAATATCCTTATTGTGGTAATTTTTCGTTATGTCCCATAGTGGCGTGCGGTCATGAACTGGGGATATTAGCTTGTCTATTTCTACCATTTTATTTTATTCAGTTCTATAATTTGTATTTATCTTAAATTACTTTTATTGGATCCGAATGAATCCTACACATGGTTGATGCAAAGAAGACCTGCAATGACGTCATTTGCTTGTTGTTTTTTTTAAATTTAGCTTCGGATCATTCCGTCGAACATCGCTCTAATTATATGGTTGCTATGTCCCATAGTGGAGAGCGATCATCCACTTGAGATTTTAGTTTATCAATTTCTACCATTTTAATTGATAAAATGCTACAATTTGTATATATTTAAATTACTTATGATGGATCCAAAGGAATAATACACAAATGAAAGGCTATTCTAGATTTTAAGGTGACATTTTTGTACAAACAATCTGTAAAAAATTACATGCCGCCATTTTAATTGTTTTTAAAATTAGCTTCGGACAGCTCTGACGAAAAAAACAAATAAGACCGGCGCGTGTTACCAACTTTCACCGATGACGCCTGAGCAAATGTAGCTGTGTTCACTTTGTTATTGCATTTGTTTTTTATACCGATCCAGTCTTGTTCGTCAGTCTTGGAATCCGGTGAAATCCGGACCTAGTGTATTATCACCCTTAGATTTCGGGAGTTTTTTCGATTGTTTGGTAAATTTTATTTTAAAAATTATCAATTGGTGTGTTTTCGGTAAAAAATAACCACATTTTTGTTAACACCGTAAATAATCGAACAGTGATCGGCCTTTGCGGTATCGATCTTAAATAGGCAGATATGTCTGTAAGCCAAGCAAGTCTGTGCAGTCATTGCCTTTTGTGCCAGCCTCAGACATTTTCTCATCCCTAAGAAACAAAACGGACTGCATCATATTTATTTATGTTAAAATTTATAAGCAGTTGAGTTTATTCCCTGACACAACTTTTCTTTTGACTGCAAACCAGCCCCCACCCCTTCTTTTTTTCCCTAAGTGACCAAACTACTCTTTGGGACTTGAAACTACGTTTTTTTTAGAGCTGAAAACTACTCTTTGGAGCTTGAAACTACGTTTTTGAGAGCTGAAAACTACTCTTTGGAGCTTGAAACTACGTTTTTGAGAGCTGAAAACTACTCTTTGGAGCTTGAAACTACGTTTTTGAGAGCTGAAAACTACTCGTTGGAGCTTGAAACTACGTTTTTGAGAGCTGAAAACTACTCTTTGGAGCTTGAAACTACGTTTTTGAGAGCTGAAAACTACTCTTTGGAGCTTGAAACTACGTTTTTGAGAGCTGAAAACTACTCTTTCACTAACCCAGGTGTAACCAGATCTGTAAACACATGTATATAGTAAGAGAGAGTGCTAAACATGTGAACATAGTATTTTACTCTAAAATTAATTGTGCAGTAGTTTTGTGTCAATGAGTTGAAAGAGATGATAGCAGCCCCTCTCCCAAACACCCAGTCACCTACCCATCACCCAGCCACCTACCCATCACCCAGCCACCTACCCATCACCCAGTCACCTAACCATCACCCAGCCACCTACCCATCACCCAGCCACCTACCCATCACCCAGTCACCTACCCATCACCCAGCCACCTACCCATCACCCAGTCACCTACCCATCACCCAGTCACCTACCCATCACCCAGCCACCTACCCATCACCCAGTCACCTACCCATCACCCAGCCACCTACCCATCACCCAGCCACCTACCCATCACCCAGTCACCTACCCATCACCCAGTCACCTACCCATCACCAAGCCACCTACCCATCACCCAGCCACCTACCCATCACCCAGCCACCTACCCATCACCCAGCCACCTACCCATCACCCAGCCACCTATCCATCAACCCACCCAAAAACTCTCATCACCCCACCCAACACCAAATCATCCCACCCAACACCTACTCTTCCCACCCATCGCCTAATACCCCAACCTACATCCAATCATTCCATCCAACACCCCATCCAACACCCAAATAATCCCACCAGCACCCAGTCATCTCACCCAAAAACCCATCATGCCACGCAGCACACCATCCTCCCACCAAGCACCCCATCATCCCGCTCAGCGCCCCATCATCCCCCCAGTACCCCATCATCCCCAATATGTGTGAATGGTCAGACATTAACCGACTTTGGACCACACGGCCGGTGGCCTTCGGATTAATTGGATGACCAAAATCAGGAGGTGGGAAATGGCCGCCCTAGTTTGAGGTCATCGTTTCTGTTTTCTGAATCCAAACGATATTAATTTGACCTTTGCACGCCAAGTCCTTTCACTGGCCGGTTGAATGGTCAACTCGTCGGGGACCGGAAGTAATCCCCAATAGTCTCCCCTTTTCCGGCGTGACGTGTCCGCTGGCCAGAGTTAATCTGTACCAGACCCCAGGTGATTGCCATGTAAACAATTGGATCTTGCTGAAAGTTCTCATCATGCTGTCACAGGGAAGGGAATCAATCCTAGTTTTAATAAAAAAAATTGTTACAATTGATTTTTTTTTTTTTTACACCCAGGTGTTTAGAGATTTAAAAAAAATCTCTTCAGGAGGTAATTACGTCATCCATGTCTTAATTCTCTTTTAATAGGATCGATTAAGTTTTCAGTTTAAACAAGAAAGAAATCATTAATGTTAATAATTTATTTTTGTGTGTGTTCAAAATATGAAGTTTATTCCTGGGTCATTTTAAAGTGTGTAATGACCTTGTGACTCTAAGTGTCAGGTCCATAATGACTTCCGTCAAACTGAGTACTTGTCATTGTCTCATTTTTTTCGCTAGTGACAGAATCAATAAGTCAACGTGCACTGTATTCATGTATTCTTGGTAAAGCGTATGAATGAGAGCATAAATTAAATTGAAGAGACATACATTAAGCAGTAGAGACATACATTAAGTAGTAGAGACATAAATTAAGTAGTAGAGACATAAATTAAGTAGTAGAGAAATAAATTAAGTAGTAGAGACATAAATTAAGCAGTAGAGATATAAATTAAGCAGTAGAGACATAAATTAAGTAGTAGAGACATAAATTGAGTAGTAGAGACATAAATTAAGTAGTAGAGACATACATTAAGTAGTAGAGACAATAAAATAAGTAGTAGAGACATACATTAAGTAGTAGAGACATAAATTAACTATATTTAAGTTTTTGAAAGAGAGTTTTATATATCTAATGTAAATCTATTAATTTATTCGGCACAAATTTCCGGTAACCACTCATTTATGTTCGTATGCGGTATATGTAGATGTGTTATCATCTGAGAGTTATGTGCATCAAGATTTTTGTTCATTTATAGGGAGTTAATTTTATGTACTAGGGCCAGTCGTCGGAAAACTCATGAGTCAAAAGGGCCCAAAAAAAAATAGAAAAACCAACACCAGGACGATTAAACATTTTTTTTGAGAGCCAAATTTCTTTTCAAGAGCCATGTTTGTCGGAGTCAAAACCGATTTGTGGCCGGCTGGCCGAGCCGCACTCAGGTCGCTAAAGAGCCGCATGCGGCTCGCGAGCCGCGATTTCCGACCACTGTAGTATATAGGCCATGGTAGCCGCCCCTGTTCTAGAGTCGTCATTGGTTGAAATATACAATAGGCTTACTATGGTCAGAGAAAATAGAGTATTGTGATTAGAAAAAAATAGAGTGGTCTGGTCAGACAAAACAGAGTAACGTGGTCAGACAAAATAGAGTAATGTGGTCAGACAAAATAGAGTAATGTGGTCAGACAAAATAGAGTAATGTGGTCAGACAAAATAGACTAATGTGGTCAGACAAAATATAGTAATGTGGTCAGACAAAATAGAGTAATGTGGTCAGACAAAATAGAGTAATGTGGTCAGACAAAATAGAGTAATGTGGTCAGACAAAATAGAGTAATGTGGTCAGACAAAATAGAGTAACGTGGTCAGACAAAATAGAGTAATGTGGTCAGACAAAATAGAGTAATGTGGTCAGACAAAATAGAGTAATGTGGTCAGACAAAATAGAGTAATGTCGTCAGACAAAATATAGAGCAGTGTGGTAATACAAAATAATGCATCGGAGAATGACAAATATTTCAAATTATCTTAATTCGAATCGGGTTCTACAAATGAACACAAGCTGACCACCAGACAACTCAGTAGCTGGCGTGACGCGCTGGACGAGCTCTTACCACAAACCAAGTAAACAGTACAATGACGTCACGAATGTAGGAATCCTTAAAACATATTGTATATTCAAACAGAAGTCAATAAGAGTAATGTGGCTCACTCTATGAAGACGTCTATAAGAGTAATGTGGATCACTCTATGAGTCTATGAGAGTAATGTGGATCACTTTATGAGTCTATGAGAGTAACGTGGCTCATTCTATGAGTCTATGAGAGTAATATGGCTCACTCTATGAGTCTATGAGAGTAATGTGTCTCACTCTATGAGTCTATGAGAGTAATGTGTCTCACTCTATGAGTCTATGAGAGTAATGTGGCTCACTCTATGAGTCTATGAGAGTAATATGGCTCACTCTATGAGTCTATGAGAGTAATGTGTCTCACTCTATGAGTCTATGAGAGTAATGTGGCTCACTCTATGAGTCTACAAGAGTAATGTGCCGCAAACTATGAGTCTATGAGAGTAATGTGGCTCACTCTATGAGTCTGATCAATGGCTGATATTGAATCCATTGCCTTCCTATGCCATTCTCGAATATTTTAGCGTATAAATAAATTAATTAATTAATTAAAAAAATATATATATATATTGTCGTCAATAACTTTGACACCATGTGAGCGGCCCTGTCCATTTTAGAAACTCCGGAATATATAATTTTACACAGTACATGTTGAATGCTCAAGTATTTTTAGATTCCCCTCACACATTTTAGATGCCCCTCTCACATTTTAGATGCCCCTCACACATTTTAGATGCCCCTCACACATTTTAGATGCCCCTCACACACGTTAGATGCCCCTCTCACATTTTAGATGCCCCTCACACATTTTAGATGCCCCTCATACATTTTAGATGCCCCTCACACATTTTAGATGCCCCTCACACATTTTAGATTCCCCTCACACATGTTAGATGCCCCTCACACATTTTAGATGCCCCTCACACATTTTAGATGCCCCTCACACATGTTAGATGCCCCTCTCACATTTTAGATGCCCCTCACACATTTTAGATTCCCCTCACACATTTTAGATGCCCCTCACACATGTTAGATGCCCCTCTCACATTTTAGATGCCCCTCACACATTTTAGATGCCTCTCACACATTTTAGATACACTTACACATTTTAGATGCCCCTCACACATTTTAGATGCCCCTCACACATTTTAGATGCCCTTCACACATTTTAGATGCCCCTCACATATTTTAGATGCCCCTCACACATTTTAGATACCCCTCACACATTTTAGATGCCACTCACACATTTTAGATGCCCCTATATATAATTTCAATCACACAAGTCTACTCGTTTTTTTGTTCATCTCTGTCCCTAGGGCGCCCTCTAAATCCAATGTCGGAAGTCACAAAGAGAAGACAATAACACTTGACAAAAAATATTCTTTTACTCTCTACGTAAATGGGTTCAATGGGTTCAATTGGTTGGGTGGGTTCAATGGCCCTGACCAATCAAGACACGCTGACCACACGTCCATGCCTCAACATTATGTCCATACGGCTGCCGGACTTCCATGCGAGACGGGACAAAAGATTTAAATGATATCTGGTTTTGAAGGTTTATCGAGGCCTTTAAATCAGTTTTCTTCCCTTTGACCGGATCACGGCCCCAAAGAATGGGCTTCAGATTTCTACCGTGTTGACCACACGGGGCCACTGGCAGACCGGAGACGAGTGGGAGGGCGCAATATTTTATGAGAATTGTCCTCCCCTTTTGTGTGAGCCACCCTCCTTTCTAGAACTACATGCTTCCTAAAAAAATCTGGTTACGGCGATAATGTCCACTCCAGTGGTCACGTTGAGGTTCTTATAAAGGCCCTAATATGTCGCCATTGTCCAGGAAATAGGGCATGTTAGGCTGGTGATAGCCCATGGGTCATTTTGAAGGCCATATGGTGGCATTGAGGTGATCGGTCAATGGTTTAAAGTGGAGGAAGCGTGCTCACGTGGGGTCAACGGTTCTTTTGATAATTTCCGTGAAATGTTTCCGTTAGAGATGTATGTCCCTCCAATAAATTGTTACGGCCTGGTCTGTCACGTGATATGGGAACACTGGGAATAGGAGAAACAGACAAAATTATCACATGCTATTTGTAAAAATTTAATTGTACGGTACTACAAATAGGTTCTATTTATTTATTATACATATACAGGGGTGATCGATTCGTTAGGCCAGTGGTTCTCAACCTTTTTAACGCCGCGACCCTTTATTAAAGTACCTCATGTGGTGGCGACCCCCAAACACAAACTTATTTTCGTTGATACTTTATAACTGTAGAGTATATGTGTTTTAAGATGGTCTTAGGGGACCCCTGTGAAAGGGTCGTTCGACCCCCAAAGGGATCGCGACCCACAGGTTGAGAACCGCTGCGTTAGGCCAATGTTAACGATATTTTTTTTTTTTTTTTAGAAAGCCACAATATGTTTTGTAGAGAGCCACACCATATTTTTAGAGGGCTACACCATATATTTAGAGGGCTACACCATATTTTTTTAGAGCGCTACACCATATTTTTTAGGATCACAAACTGTAAACACAACCATTTTGCTTTCCTTTATTGAGTGACGTGAGTAGAAGGATATCACCGTGGTGTCGTTGCACGAGAGTATTGCAGAAATAATAGAATGGGCTTGTCCAACCATAGCCGCAGCTAAAAGGACCAAGGGCCGCATGCTGCTCTAACAGCAGTTAATAGAATTGGCTTGTCCAGCCATAGCCGCAGCTAAAAGGACCAAGGGCCGCATGCTGCTCTAACAGCAGTTAATAGAATGGGCTTGTCCAGCCATAGCCGCAGCTAAAAGGACCAAGGGCCGCATGCTGCTCTAACAGCAGTTAATAGAATTGGCTTGTCCAGCATGAGCCGCAGCTAACAGGACCAAGGGCCGCATGCTGCTCTAACAGCAGTTAATAGAATTGGCTTGTCCAGCCATAGCCGCAGCTAAAAGGACCAAGGGCCGCATGCTGCTCTAACAGCCGTATTTGTAAGTCTGATGTATTCCATCAGCCATTTGTACAAACATAATATTTTGTTGTACTTCATGAATGTTATAAATATTTGGAAAGGCCACTCCATTTAATATCAGACATGTCCATCCTGTCAAATTGTTTTTCGTATTTAACCGAATACCCCCCCTCCCCTTCTTTTAAAAAAAATGGTTTAAAAATAAATAAATAAAAAAATATTTTAAGAAGTGAATTTATATTTGATCAACATTATTGAACTCTAAGATGATACAACAAAATTTTTACGTTCAAACAACAAAACTTTACGATTATACCAGGTGGCTGCAGGTTGCCAGCATATTAAGCAGAACTCCAAAGAAGATGTTTATGTGTATCCGTTTCACAACAAAGAAAATTGATGGCCTGAATGATGGCCTTATGGAGGTGGGGGCGGGGTGTGTGTATGTGGTGGTTGTGTGAGTCGCTAATAATAATGTGACCCATATCTTATTGGGTTATACATTACAAGCTGACCGAAACAGACGGTGGGCTTTCGTTGGCAGTGGCGTAGTGAGGGGGGCAAGGGGGGCATCATGCCCCGGGCGCTACTCACAAAGGGGCGCCAAATGGTATATTTTACTATAATATTGTATGGTTTTCGAATGGGGGGGCACTAAAAAGGTATTGGGGGGCGCTCAAAAGGTATTGTGCCCCGGGCGCGAGTTAAGCTCGCTACGCCACTGTTCGTTGGATTTAGTTTTGTCGATGCAACCCTAAAGTTTGTATCAGATTGTATATTAAAGACAAGGAACCTGCCAGAAATAAGCATTACAGATGGTACAATTGAGGTGACAAAATAGGTCCGTACGTGCATCCGCGTGGGTGCTATTGCGACCAAGTCGAAGACGAGCGGTGCTCGGGTGAGCAGAACTGATGTCAGTGGCGTAGTGAGGGGGGGCAAGGGGAGCACCATGCCCCGGGCGCCACTCACAAAGGGGCGCCAAATGGTATATTTTACATATAATATTGTATGGTTTTCGAATAGGGGGGCGTTAAAAAGGTATTGTGCCCCGGGCGCGAGTTAAGCTCGCTACGCCACTGACTGGTGTTGATGTTTATACGTCCTAATTCCAGTATGTGAAGGGAACATGGAATTCTAAGAGCATGAATGTAAAGAACGTGGCGTCGATACACTTATGCTGCTTACAGAGAAGTTCTTCAATGTCTATGACATAAACTTCATTCGTAATGGCACCTTCTTTTTGAGGCTTACAAGTCGTATGTTCTAATGTATTCCCTTGCTAGTAAGAACAGTTGCCACCGATACACTACTGTACATCAACCAAGGTAGTCAATGAAGATCGACAGTATCAGGGGCTGTGCATGGTATCTTTTGTGGTTTCTCCCTCCCCCCCCCCACGACAGTATCAGGGGCTGTGCATGGTATCTTTTGGGGCCCCCCTCCCCTACCAAATGTTTACTCCATGCAAAAAAATCATAATTTTAATCCCCCATTATTATAATTTAACACTTTGATCATGTCTTTATTTCGACGACATCTTCTCTCTGACCCCCCCTCCCTCCACCTAACACCAACAATCCTGCCCACCCATTTTCTACCTCTTCTTTATCTCTCCCCCACCCTCAAGCCTTCATCTCCGCCCTCTTTTATGATTCACCGATGTTCACGGTTCACTAGTCAATACCCTGCCAGCAAAGAGAAGACCCCCCTCCCAGCCCACCCCCTTCTCGACCTCCACCGTATGATTTTAATGATTGAAAAAAACAACACAATATTTAGAAGATTTATCCTTTTCCATCTTGTATCTATGGGTGGGTTGAGGGGGTGGGTTGAGGGGGTGGGTTGAGGGGGTGGGTTGAGGGGGTGGGTTGAGGGGGTGGTTGAGGGGGTGGGTTGAGGGGGTGGGTTGAGGGGGTGGGTTGAGGGGGTGGGTTGAGGGGGTGGTTGAGGGGGTGGTTGAGGGGGTGGGTTGAGGGGGTGGGTTGAGTGGGTGGTTGAGGGGGTGGGTTGAGTGGGTGGGTTGAGGGGGTGGGTTGAGGGGGTGGGTTGAGGGGGTGGGTTGAGGGGGTGGGTTGAGGGGGTGGTTGAGGGGGTGGTTGAGGGGGTGGGTTGAGGGGGTGGGTTGAGTGGGTGGTTGAGGGGGTGGGTTGAGTGGGTGGGTTGAGGGGGTGGGTTGAGGGGGTGGGTTGAGGGGGTGGGTTGAGGGGGTGGTTGAGGGGGTGGTTGAGGGGGTGGGTTGAGGGGGTGGGTTGAGTGGGTGGTTGAGGGGGTGGGTTAAGTGGGTGGGTTGAGGGGGTGGGTTGAGGGGGTGGGTTGAGGGGGTGGTTAAGGGGGTGGGTTGAGTGGGTGGGTTGAGGGGTGGGTTGAGTGGGTGGGTTGAGGGGGTGGGTTGAGGGGGTGGGTTGAGTGGGTGGGTTGAGGGGGTGGGTTGAGTGGGTGGGTTGAGGGGGTGGGTTGAGGGGGTGGGTTGAGTGGGTGGTTGAGGGGGTGGGTTGAGTGGGTGGGTTGAGGGGGTGGGTTGAGGGGGTGGGTTGAGGGGGTGGGTTGAGGGGGTGGTTGAGGGGGTGGTTGAGGGGGTGGTTGAGGGGGTGGGTTGAGGGGGTGGGTTGAGTGGGTGGTTGAGGGGGTGGTTGAGGGGGTGGGTTGAGTGGGTGGGTTGAGGGGGTGGGTTGAGGGGGTGGGTTGAGGGGGTGGGTTGAGGGGGTGGTTGAGGGGGTGGTTGAGGGGGTGGGTTGAGGGGGTGGGTTGAGTGGGTGGTTGAGGGGGTGGGTTGAGTGGGTGGGTTGAGGGGGTGGGTTGAGGGGGTGGGTTGAGGGGGTGGGTTGAGGGGGTGGTTGAGGGGGTGGTTGAGGGGGTGGGTTGAGGGGGTGGGTTGAGTGGGTGGTTGAGGGGGTGGGTTGAGTGGGTGGGTTGAGGGGGTGGGTTGAGGGGGTGGGTTGAGGGGGTGGGTTGAGGGGGTGGTTAAGGGGGTGGGTTGAGTGGGTGGGTTGAGGGGGTGGGTTGAGTGGGTGGGTTGAGGGGGTGGGTTGAGGGGGTGGGTTGAGTGGGTGGGTTGAGGGGGTGGGTTGAGTGGGTGGGTTGAGGGGGTCGGTTGAGGGGGTGGGTTGAGTGGGTGGTTGAGGGGGTGGGTTGAGTGGGTGGGTTGAGGGGGTGGGTTGAGGGGGTGGGTTGAGGGGGTGGGTTGAGGGGGTGGTTGAGGGGGTGGTTGAGGGGGTGGTTGAGGGGGTGGGTTGAGGGGGTGGGTTGAGTGGGTGGTTGAGGGGGTGGTTGAGGGGGTGGGTTGAGTGGGTGGGTTGAGGGGGTGGGTTGAGGGGGTGGGTTGAGGGGGTGGTTGAGGGGGTGGTTGAGGGGGTGGTTTGAGGGGGTGGGTTGAGTGGGTGGTTGAGGGGGTGGGTTGAGTGGGTGGGTTGAGGGGGTGGGTTGAGGGGGTGGGTTGAGGGGGTGGTTAAGGGGGTGGGTTGAGTGGGTGGGTTGAGGGGGTGGGTTGAGTGGGTGGGTTGAGGGGGTGGGTTGAGGGGGTGGGTTGAGTGGGTGGGTTGAGGGGGTGGGTTGAGTGGGTGGGTTGAGGGGGTGGGTTGAGGGGGTGGGTTGAGGGGGTGGTTGAGGGGGTGGGTTGAGGGGGTGGTTGAGGGGGTGGGTTGAGGGGGTGGGTTGAGGGGGTGGGTTGAGTGGGTGGGTTGAGGGGGTGGGTTGAGTGGGTGGGTTGAGGGGGTGGGTTGAGGGGGTGGGTTGAGGGGGTGGTTGAGGGGGTGGGTTGAGGGGGTGGGTTGAGGGGGTGGGTTGAGGGGTTGAGTTGAGGGGGTGGGTTGAGGGGTGGGTTGAGGGGGTGGTTGAGGGGGTGGGTTGAGGGGGTTGGTTGAGGGGTTGAGTTGAGGGGGTGGGTTGAGGGGGTGGGTTGAGGGGGTGGGTTGAGGGGGTGGGTTGAGGGGGTGGTTGAGGGGGTGGGTTGAGGGGGTGGGTTGAGGGGGTGGGTTGAGTGGGTGGGTTGAGGGGGTGGGTTGAGGGGGTGGGTTGAGGGGGTGGTTGAGGGGGTGGGTTGAGGGGGTGGTTGGGGGGGTGGGTTGAGGGGGTGGGTTGAGGGGGTGGGTTGAGTGGGTGGGTTGAGGGGGTGGGTTGAGGGGGTGGGTTGAGGGGGTGGTTGAGGGGGTGGGTTGAGGGGGTGGGTTGAGGGGGTGGGTTGAGGGGGTGGTTGAGGGGGTGGGTTGAGGGGGTGGGTTGAGGGGGTGGTTGAGGGGGTGGGTTGAGGGGGTGGGTTGAGGGGGTGGGTTGAGGGGTTGAGTTGAGGGGGTGGTTTGAGGCGTGGGTTGAGGGGGTGAGTTGAGGGGGTGAGTTGAGGGGGTGGGTTGAGGGGGTGGGTTGAGGGGGTGAGTTGAGGGTTGGTTTAAGGGGGTGGTTTTACTTGGGTGGGTTGAGGGGGTGGTTTGAGGAGGGTCGGGTCTTGTAGCATTGGGATCAGAAAACTGAGTTGTCTCATTCAATTAAATAAATCTGTACACACACAATCCAGCGATTATTGCCCTTTGTAACGAATCGTTTTTGTCACGGTGACATAGAGGCAGCCTGAATGTTTAACATAAAATATTTTAAGTGGTATAAAATTTGTATTACACCGTACTCATAAAAATTAAATGTGATGTAAAACTTGTCTAACAGTGGGGTCGGCAACCTGCGGCTCCGCGGAACAATAGATGCGGGTCTCTTTTTAAAAAAACCCAACTAATTGATAACATCTGTGGGAGCCAAAACATGTTCTCAACAGATGTAATTTTTAATAATGCTGACCCATTTATTACACCCTTAACGTTAGCTATATGTTATAGGCATGTTATATAATGATGTTATGAGTGGAAGAAAACACCTTGAGTATATGTCTCACTAGGCGTGTAATAGTAGATTACGATATGGTCACCAAATGGGCAGCTTGATCAGAGAGATGTTCATATACTTTTAACTCTATTATCAAATTGTTCACCCCTGATCTCTGTTATCAATTATGCACTGCGTTGGGAATATGAATTGTATATACCTGTTTAAGATCACTTAATGAAGCTCTTTAATTTTTTTATTCAGGTCAAGAAATGAACAATATTTTTGTTTGCCGCTTTTCTATTATTTTAGTCTCCGAGTCTTGACCAGTATGAAGGAACATTCAATGTCTGATCAATGTCAAATATTTTTCATTTTATTTCACCATGGATCAAATTAGGCAATCACCACCCCCACCCTTTTTCCAATTTTCCACAATGACTTAATTTCCACAAAATGGTCTATACATAATTTCTTATAAAATCTATGCATGTATATGAAAGCCAAATACAAGTCACTCATTAACCCATCACAAGATCTCAAGAACAACTAGTCCCATGAAGATGAAATTAATTTTTTCATGGTGATTCATCTTGTACTCAGACGTGAACTGATAGTTAAAAAGATGAATTTATCAGCTTTTAAATTGGGGGGGGGGGGGGGGAGGAGAGAGGGAGAGAGATGACCAAGAGTCGAAACGTAATATTTAAAAGCAATGATGTGTTCTTGGTTTGTCTGTTGACGTCACGTTTTGTTTGTTCTGCATTCAATTTGAACACACACACACACACACACACACATACACTAGATTATTGGTGCGCCTGATGCGCATCCAACGAGACTATATATTAATATTTAAGTTGTTAAACTACGTAAGGGTCAACTATCACTATGTGTAGCAAATGACGTAGACGTGTCTCAAGTGAAGTAGACGATGACATGTTTAAATCCTTATTTATTTGAAGAGTAAACTAAAAACATGGCGATTTCCAAGGCGATACCCAAGGCGATACCCAAGGCGATATCCACGGCGATATCCGAGGCGATATCCGAGGCGATATCCACGGCAATATCCGAGGCGATATCCACGACGATATCTCCTTATGGATTTCTCAGTTGTTTTACTAGTTTCATGACGTAATTTTTTTATGTTTGTATTTATTCGCGTGCGTGTTGTAAACAGAACAAATGAGCATCGGAACAAGAATTTGAACGAGGTGACAGACATTTTGAAAAAGTAACTCAACGGATCAAATAAAAAAAAAATGCTAAGTGCGAGCAAAGTGCAGACTTGTGAGCAGAGAAACAAGAGAAAAAAAGGAAAAAATTTTAATGTGTATTTTGCATTATCATAATTAAAACTTAACATGTGTTGTTCCATTTACACAGACTTTGTGAGTCTCATTTATCTTTTGAAACTTTGACAGTGAAAAAAAATATCTCTATATAAAAGCCAAATAACTCGCTGATCACGACATCTCACGAACAACGAGCTTTCCAGCACTTCCAGCTTTCCATTATATCGTTTGCTTATTTTGTAGAATTCAACATAATTATTTCTTTGTGACCTCTCCGTAGTGTTGTCTCGGTTGTTAAGTAGGTCCGTAGTGTTGTCTCAGTTGTGAAATAGGTTCATAGTTTTGTCTCGGTTGTTGAGTAGGTCCGTGGTGTTGTCTCTGTTGTTGAGTAAGTCCAAAGTGTTGTCTCGGTTGTTGAGTAGGTCCCTAGTGTTGTCTCGGTTGTTGAATAGGTCCAAAGTGTTGTCTCGGTTGTTGAGTAGGTCCCTATAGTGTTGTCTCGGTTTTTGAGTAGGTCCCTATAGTGTTGTCTCGGTTGTTGAGTATGTCCCTAGTCTTGTCTCGGTTTTTGAGTAGGTCAGTGGTGTTGTCTCGGTTGTTAAGTAGGTCCGTAGTGTTGTCTCGGTTGTTGAGTAGGTCCGTAGTGTTGTCTCGGTTGTTGAGTAGGACTGTAGGTTTGTTGAGTAGGTTTAACATGTTTAATTTGTTATGTTTTCCTATTGTAAAGAAAATAAACTAAGTAAAAAATCAACAAACTAAAGAAACAAGGTCCACCGGAAGCAGTGGTGTAGGAATGGTGGTGTAGGAATGGTGGTGTAGGAATGGTGGTGTAGGAATGGTGGTGTAGGAATGGTGGTGTAGGAATGGTGGCGTAGGAATGGTGGCGTAGGAATGGTGGCGTAGGAATGGTGGCGTAGGAATGGTGGCGTAGGAATGGTGGCGTAGGAATGGTGGCGTAGGAATGGTGGCGTAGGAATGGTGGCGTAGGAATGGTGGCGTAGGAATGGTGGCGTAGGAATGGTGGCGTAGGAATGGTGGCGTAGGAATGGTGGCGTAGGAATGGTGGCGTAGGAATGGTGGTGTAGGAATGGTGGTGTAAGAATGGTGGCGTAGGAATTGTGGCGTAGGAATGGTGGCGTAGGAATGGTGGTGTAGGAATGGTGGTGTAGGAATGGTGGTGTAGGAATGGTGGCGTAGGAATGGTGGCGTAGGAATGGTGGTGTAGGAATGGTGGTGTAGGAATGGTGGCGTAGGAATGGTGGTGTAGGAATGGTGGCGTAGGAATGGTGGCGTAGGAATGGTGGTGTAGGAATGGTGGTGTAGGAATGGTGGTGTAGGAATGGTGGTGTATGGAGGAGGTGCGGCATCCCTGGCGGTGCGTTTTTATTTTCATGGAGAATGAGCATTTCCGAGAAATGCAGAATCCTGACCCACCCCCAGGCGTCACTAACCTAAGCTACGCCCCTGCCCGGATTACAAATTTGAACGGAGCGAGAAACATCTTGAAGAGCCGAGAGTGAGGACCTCTAAGAGGCAGCTTGGCAGTTACAATCAAGTTTTGGCTTTTGTTTCTAGTGTAACGCACGCAAAACTTCTAACTCTGATGCTTGACACTATCACCATGTTCTCTATATACTTACTGCTTAAAATGACAATAAGATACTTTGTCATTTTTGTAAACTGTTTTTAAATCAAGTTTTTAAATCATGTTTTTAAAACATATGAATAGCGTTGTTTTGTTTAGATACATTTTACATTTGTAAAGGTACGGGAATTCCTTACATGATTGGTGTAATGATGATTAACCGCTTCTTTGCTCATTCCCACACTGTCCTTATGGAAGGTGAATGGCTCATGCGCCTGTGGGTAGGCCGTGCGACACATTGATGCATGGAGAAGACTTGTCCGCGCAGGTCGTTGATAAATTGCAGGAATATTGCAAGCATTCGCTTATATTAATTTGTGAAAATGACTAAAGTGCGCAATTGTACGTAGGGGGTAAAATAAGCAGATAAAAACATAATCACGATACTGAATGCGATGTGAAGGCAGCTTAAGAGTTTTACACCAGATGCAAGTTCTAGAGTTATTGTAAAAGTGCATTGTTCGTATCTTTTGAGTAAGGGTCTGTCACACAGAGGTCGTGTTCTTTGGTTGAGCCCATCATTTTGATGTGTACCAAGAGCCGGGTTTAATTACTTTGTGGTCAATTTGATGGACAGTGCGACATACTACCCAATCCATGCTAGACGAACTGTTACCCGTGACGCTTTGTTTCGGGACGACACCCACCAAATAACAGGTATTGCTTAAACACCACACGTCGTTTTCGGAGCGGCACGTTTCATGTTTGACCCACACTTTGTTGATGTGTGACGCTCACCTTGTTGATGTTTGACCCTTACCTTGTTGATGTGTGATACTCATTTTGTTGATTTTTGACCTTCACCTTGTTGATGTTCGACCTTCTCCTTGTGGATGTTTGACCCTCTCCTTGTTGATGTTCAACCTTCACCTTGTTGATGTTTGGCCTTCACCTTGTTTATGTTTGACCTTCACCTTGTTGAAATTTGACCATCACCGTGTTGATGTTTGGCCTTCACCTTGTTGATGTTTGACCTTCAACTTGTTGATGTTTGTTTCTCATCTTGTTGTTCATCCACACCTGCACACGCCCAACGGTGAATCAGTAAACATCGTTAAAAAAAACACGTCTGATATATTTATTTTTTAATTGTGTAAATAATAAAATATTTAATAGGCCCATCAATGTTGTATATATTATAGAATTGAATATGAATCTTTATAAATATAGTATGTACTTTGGAATAAATCACAATAATTAAATATACAGTTTGGTCAATCCGGGAGCTGAATGATGTGAAATTATGCTTGTAAGAAACCATAGAATAATTATAGAAATTCAATGGCGTTCATACACACACTGTTTTGTTCGATTGCTGTATTTGGAAAAAGATCAAAATGTATATATTAATGTTATATTATATTGTAATATTCTATTTTTTAAAAATAATATTGTTATATTCCTTGTTATATTATATATTACATTATTTTGTTATGTTATATATTATATTATATTATTTTATATATTATTTTATATGTTATTTTATATCTTATATTATATTGTTATATACTGTTATATTATACCTTTATATTTAATGTTTTATTATATTGTTATATTTTATCCTATAATATGTTGCTATATTCTTTTGCGTTAATATATTTGTATACAGTGGGAGGCCACGCCGTCGGTGGATCGACTGTCTTAAAGACACACTTCAAGTCCTGCGACTGTCTTACAAACACAATTCAAGTCCTGAACATGAACCTCCTGGAGGCGTCACACCTTCCGGCAGAGCCAGAACCGTTCCTCCAATGAAACCCCTCCCCCGCTAAAGGCGGACAGATGAAGTAGTATAGATGAAGTCTTATACCAGTAGTAAATCTTATAATAGCAGTAGATACTCCAAATGTCTTATACTAAGTAGTCTCAAACCATCTTGAACTAGCAGGCCGTACATTCTAATGTTGGTGCATTGAGAAAAATATATGTCATAATTTGGTGTCCCCCCAATAAAATATTTTGAGAAATTCTCATGGCTCGTAAGTTATCGTTTGGGAGTCCCTGATAAAGTTATGTAAACTATGTATCCTAACACTGGGTCTACGAGTGCAGGGCAGTCTGGGCATTGATAAGGTGACAGACACACACCATCACGGGATGTCAATATTGTGGTGTACCGAGCGGAGCCAAGATTGGATAATGAGATAATGACGAGTCTCCTATTCAATCATTGGTTGCAAACAGCGCGAGTCTCCTTTTAAGTGGCCCCCGTCATTAATTGACAACCCGAGCTTGTAGCGAGTAGGGATCAATTAGAGATAGAAGAACAGAAAAAAATCTACATTCAAATTAATATCTATAGCTAGAAGAATGATTTTTTTTTTTTAATTTGTTTTTTTTATATATTTCATGGTGGGATACCTCGATGTATACAGAGTACTTCGCCAAATGAAAGACATAGGAGCCCGTTGCAGTCCACCCCTTGCAGAGTACTTCGCCAAATGAAAGACATAGGAGCCCGTTGCAGTCCACCCCTTGCAGAGTACTTCGCCAAATGAAAGACATAGGAGCCCGTTGCAGTCCACCCCTTGCAGAGTACTTCGCCAAATGAAAGACATAGGAGCCCGTTGCAGTCCACCCCTTGCAGAGAATCAAATGATCTTTCACAGCAGCCAAAGCACTGTCTTTTTTGTTTTTGATTTATTTATTTTTGTTGTCTATTCTTTTCAAAACAACCAGAAACTTATCAAAATTTTAAAATTAGAAAAATTAAATCACCAAAAAAAAAAAAAAAAAAAAAAAAAAAAAAAAAAAAAAAAAGATAATATATCATTACATGATTGTGATACCGTCGTCTCCCCAGCCCAAGCCCCCCCCCCCCACACTTTTTCCGGCCTCACATATTCATACACACTGAGCAAGATGCCAAATCAGAGCTGTCGTGTGGACCCTGAAACCCAAGCGGAGTTTTAAGGGCAGCAAAGTTGGTATGTGGAGATTTGTTAACGATCAAAGGGGAGGTGGGGGAGGGGGATCGCACATAACCGAAAATTGGTGTGGAGTCTAAAATTCACGCCACGGGTCTAGGTCAAATAAAGGTTGAAAATAATTTTTTTTTTTTTCAAAAATTGGGATAGGACTGCACTATGTGTGTGACGTCATGACGTTTGACAACCCAACGGACGCCACGTGACCATCAAGGATCACTTTCAGAGAATAAACAACCTCTTTTCAGTTAATATTAAAACATAAGTTCGTCTTTCTTAAACTTCACCTCCCGCAAATACCAGCGCCCACCAACGTCCACCGACCAACACTGAATGGGAGAGTTATCACCCCCCCCTCCCAGCCTCCTCCCCCCCCCCCCCGACACCGCTATTATCTTTCCCTTGTCCCTCTCGCGCCCGGCGGCAAAATTTTGATTTTTTTTTTCCCTTCGTCAAATTCAGGCGTGATTTCTCCCCCCCCCCCCCCCCCTTCCCCCCCCTCTCATTCTCGACTCGGCTTCGTACAATAGATATTTTCTGCTGGCGATTATCATATTTGTATTTCTCAACAAGCCTCTTTGTCTGCCGATAGCTGAACAAATTAAACGGACCTCGCAAATGTCACAGAGATATAATTGTCGGTACTAATCCATAAGCATTGCCCCAGGACCCGCGCTCATCTCTGGGAAGTCGCTGGCGGCGTGGATCGATTCTCTTATACCAGCATGAGGATCGATCCCACCCCGGTGGAGGGAATAAGTGGCAAGGGGGGGGGGGGGAGAAGCCAAGATGGCGAGTCATTAGATGCTTACCGTCCACTTTCAGCGATTAATGAAAATAAAAAAGATAATGTGAATTCAATGAGGTGTCTTATGGGTTGGAAGGTTGTGTAAGAGACGGGGTTGGCAGAGAGTGGTTGTATCAGACGGAGAGAGATAAAGAGAGACAAAGAGGGAGAGAGAGAAAGAGAGAAATATATATAGAGAGTGAGAGAGATGAGAGAGAAAGAGAGAGAAAGAGAGAGAAAGAGAGAGAGCGAAAGAGAGAGAAAGGGAGAGAAGGAGAGAGAAAGAGAGAGATAGAGAGTGAGATAGAGAGTGAGAGAGAGTGAGAGAGAGCCTGAGAGAGAGCCTGAGAGAGAGAGAGTGAGAATGAGAGAGAGTGAGAGAGACAGAGAGATGTGTCTAAAGGAGGGGGTTTGTGTCAAAGAAGGGTTGAATAAGAGAGAGAGAGAAGGGTTGTGCGGGAAAGGGTTGCGTCGGAAAAGTATTGTGAAGGAAAGGGTTGTATTGCAGCGATACTTGCATGTAGAGCGATACTTGCATGTAGAGCGATACTTGCATGTTAAATGATACGTGCATGTAGAGCGATACTTTTATGTGGAGCGATACTTGCATGTGGAATGATCTCCACTGAACAAATTTAAAAAAACACGTTATTAGTGTCCAGAAAGTAAAGCAGAGTGTTTTGCCGTTAATTATAAACACATTTACAAATAAAAATATGACAAGGGAGGAATCCCCCGTCCAAACACCTTTACAACAACACATACATGGTGAAGACAGAGTCGTCTTTACAACAACACATACATTGTGAAGACAGGGCCGTCAAACAACAACACATACATGGTGAAGACAGGGTCGTCTTTACAACAACACATACATGGTAAAGACAGGGCGTCTTTAAAACAACACATACATGGTAAAGACAGGGCGTCTTTAAAACAACACATACATGGTAAAGACAGGGCGTCTTTAAAACAACACATACATTGTAACGACAGGGCGTCTTTAAAACAACACATACATTGTAAAGACAGGGCGTCTTTAAAACAACACATACATTGTAAAGACAGGGCGTCTTTAAAACAACACATACATGGTGAAGACAGGGTCGTCTTTACTATACATCATACATGGTGAAGACAGGGCCGTCTTTACAATACATCATACATGGTGAAGACAGGGTCGTCTTTACTATACATCATACATGGTGAAGACAGGGTCGTCTTTACAATACATCATACATGGTGAAGACAGGGCCGTCTTTACTATACATCATACATGGTGAAGACAGGGTCGTCTTTACAATACATCATGCATGGTGAAGACAGGGCCGTCTTTACTATACATCATACATGGTGAAGACAGGGCCGTCTTTACAACAACACGTAAAAGTTATGTCTCTGTAATAGTGCTTTATGGACATTGTGGTCAGTGACTTATATGGACATTGTGGTCAGTGAATTATATGGACATTGTGGTCAATGACTTATATGGACATTGTCGTCAATGACTTATATGGACATAGTGGTCAATGAATTATATGGACATAGTGGTCAATGACTTATATGGAATTAGTGGTCAATGACTTATATGGACATAGTGATCAATGACTTATATGGACATTGCGGTCATTGACTTATATGGACATAGTGGTCAATGACTTATATGGACATAGTGATCAATGACTTATATGGACATTGCGGTCATTGACTTATATGGACATAGTGGTCAATGACTTATATGGACATAGTGGTCAATGACTTATATGGACATAGTGGTCAATGACTTATATGGACATAGTGGTCAATGACTTATATGGACATAGTGGTCAATGACTTATATGGACATAGTGATCAATGACTTATATAAACATAGTGGTCAATGACTTATATGGACATAGTGGTCAATGACTTATATGGACATAGTGGTCAATGACTTATATGGACATAGTGATCAATGACTTATATGGACATAGTGGTCAATGACTTATATGGACATAGTGGTCAATGACTTATATGGACATAGTGGTCAATGACTTATATGGACATAGTGATCAATGATTTATATGGACATAGTGGTCAATGACTTATATGGACATAGTGGTCAATGACTTATATGGACATAGTGGTCAATGACTTATATGGACATAGTGATCAATGACTTATATGGACATAGTGGTCAATGACTTATATGGACATAGTGGTCAATGACTTATATGGACATAGTGATCAATGACTTATATGGACATAGTGGTCAATGACTTATATGGACACAATCCCGAATAACTTCGATGGACAAGCACACCTATTCCTTGTAGACGTTCTACCAGCCATTCAAAGATTCTTGGTGTTGGCTTCCTTTGAACATCTTTGATACTTTCAAATGATATCACACCAATTTTTTGACAGAATGGCACCATTACTTTTAAAAATGTTATCGATTTACAGCAAAGTCTAGTATTTTCTTTCAAAAATGTTGCTGGTATCGAATAAAGACTTCCCATAACATCTATATCAGACTTCCCATAACATCAATATCAGACTTCCCATAACATCAATATCAGACTTCCCATAACATCTATATCAGACTTCCCATAACATCAATAACAAACGAATTAAAATGTGAGAAATATTTTCTGCAGACACTAAGTGTGATTGTATTTTTTTTTTTAAATATACATTTAACTTTAGAATTTTTAACGTGACAATTTCAATTATGCGAATGCGATGCCTGCAGATCCGTAGTGACTTTCAGAAAAAACTGGTGCCAGTGAGATCACAGCTTGAGATTTCTGTACAAATCCTCTTCCTCATAGCTAGATGTTAATTCACAATCTAAGCGACTCAATATTGACAGTTACTTTGAGAATCACTGTTAGTGGAATAGAAAAAAAAAGGTAATAATAGTAGTCCCCGATAAGAGCAATGCTTTTCCTTGATTGTAGTGTGAACCGTTGGAAATAGTTGTGCTAATTAATATTGACCACATTGACAAAGGGCAAAGAATCTTAACTGAGAGGCTAACCGATTTTTTAACAGTGTTGAAGGACAGGACAGACGTATGATGACATTGTGTGACGCGTGAAAAAGTAGTCCGACTCAGACTACTCAGAGGCGTAGCTAGGGGGGGGGGACATATGTCACTGGGCGCCAGACTAGTAATGGGCGCCAAAATGTGCTTGGATATTATTTTAGTGATAGAAATAATGGGTTTGAGAGTTGAAAAAAGAAATGGAGGCTCTTTAAAATGAATCTTGTCCCCCGGGCGCCAAACACTCTAGCTACGCCTCTGGTCTGACTTATGGCAGAATAGCCTGACTTATAAAGGTATACGTCTGAATTATGATGGATAATTCTGACTTATGACGGAATATTTTGACTTATGATGAAATAGCAGTATATCGTCTAGCTAGTCTTAGTGCTAAAAAAAATTTTAAGTCGAGCAATTTAATTTTGAGGCGCAGTTTGGGGGGGGGGGGGGGGAGTATTTTCCATACTTGTTGAGAACCACTGGTGCAGAGGGTCAGCCCACAGGGCAAGAGGAGTGTCATTGCAACACCCCCATCTAACACGACCGATGCGATCAATGTGTGAAGGTAGACCATGCAAGTCTAACAACAACATAGACAAAGACACAGACACCTTGCGGACACACTGCCACCTTGGTGTGTCTCTCACTGCCAGGATGGTGAGGTCGTGGCCTGGGGGGGTGGAGGATCGGAGGAGGCTGTCGACGTAAGTATAGATTAGCTTGGGACGGAGAGTATATGAGGCTAACCCGGGGGGGGGGGAGGGGGATAATAGCTGCATGTACAATACAATCACATGTCAGTTGTCACAAGGAGTCTCAAACAGATAGAACTTCTAAAAAGGGGGGTGATTAATATTAGAATTAAGAACAGTGAAAAGTCGTTATTAGCAATAAATTAGAAGAAGAGATCAGGTGTCTTTGTTTTTAAAAAAACCGCAAGAAAAAGTAATTGAGATTTTGCGGCAGATCATGAGATGGAGAGAGACAGGGAGAAAGAGAAAAAAAACATAAATAAAAGGGGTAGACTGAGGAAGAAGGGGAGAGAGAGAGAAATAGAGAGAAATAAAGGAAAGAGAGAGAGAGAGAGAAGGAGCGAGAAATGAGAACAAAATAAAGTGGGTTAAGATAGAAAAAGGAGAAGCGAGAGAGACAGAGAGAGTGGAGGGAGATACCATGGGTAAGCGAAATTAGAAGATAGGATAAGTTAAGGTAAGAAGAAAGGTTCTAGAAGGTAAGAGAAATTAGAAGATAGGATGTTAAGATAAGAAGAGAGGGTCTAAAAGGTAAGAGAAATTAGAAGATAGGATAAGTTAAGATAAGAAGAGAGGGTCTAGAAGGTAAGAGAAATTAGAAGATAGGATAAGTTAAGATAAGAAGAGAGGGTCTAGAAGGTAAGAGAAATTAGAAGATAGGATAAGTTAAGATAAGAAGAAAGCGTCTAATAATTCGTACAGGCCACAACGCCCAGAACTTACTGTAAATGTATACGCACAAACATACGGAGAGAAAAATAATACGCCATTTTTGTGTGTGTCTTTTCCCCTCTGTTATCAACTGTATTTAAACAACAGCAAAACTTTGGCAACTCTGCAGGCCGCCAGCACCCCTCGCCCGCTTTCTCCCCCCCCCACCCCACCATGTTATTTCCCTGCTATTTATTTAAAGCTGTTGGTCTCACTGAGACGGAAAGGTTTCAACCGATGGTTCTCACATTGTAAACCATTTCGCCAACAATAACCATGCGTAGTTAAATTGGTAAAATAATGACCCTGAATAGTTACAATGCTTGCCTCTTCCTCCATTTCTCTTCTGGAATAACACCCCCCCCCCTCCCGCGCGTATAATCTCTCCACCCCAACTCTTCTTAAATATTTTTTTCTACACTTCTTTTTTAAATACCTCGTATTTCCTTACCCTTTCCTATCATTTTATTACCCCTTTACATATCTAGCATTTTATTACCCTAGATACCTAGCATTTTATTACCCCTAAATACCTAGCATTTTATTACCCTTAAATATCTAGCATTTTATTACGCCTTACATTTCTAGCATTTTATTACCACTTACACACCAATTATTTTTATTACCCTTTAGAATTCTAGCATTCTATTACCCCGAAGAAACCTCACAATTCTTACACTTAAACTTTCTGGAACATTATTATAGTTTTATAACAGTACACAAATTTTTCTTTAAAATCATATCCTTAATATTCAATTGATTCTCTATCAAATTCATTCTGCTGGATTTTATTTGAAATTAATAAGCTTTCTCTGTCACATTCGTTCTGCTGGATTAATTTAAACTTGATACACTTTCTCTGTCACATTCATTATGCTTGATTAATTTGAAATTGATACACTTTCTCTGTCACATTCGTTCTGCTGGAATAATTTAAACTTGATAAACTTTCTCTGTCACATTCGTTCTGCTGGATTAATTTAAACTTGATACACTTTCTCTGTCACATTCATTATGCTGGATTAATTTAAACTTGATAAACTTTCTCTGTCACATTCGTTCTGCTGGATTAATTTGAAATTGCTGACACTTGACCACATTCACATCCAACGCACGCACTTTATCAAATTTGTTTCTCACGGTAATGCAAAGATTCACTAATACCTCACAGTAATTCATTGCCATCACTCAGAGTTCTTTTAATGATTCCCCCCCCCCCACGTATACCTTCTCTCCGCGCCCTCTCTCCCGCCCCCATACCTGACATCATCAGCATAACTTCAAAGCATTGGCACCCTGGCCTGCTATGCAAAACTCCTCTGTCTACCTGTCCGGCCAAGAGATCACGAGGAGCTCTTCTCACCTTCACAGCACCCCCTCTCCTCCCCTCTCACCTCCTCTCCTCGCCCTCTACTCCCTCCCTCCCCCTTTCCCCAATCCGCCTGTTAAGCACTCACTACCGTAAGGAAACAAGCAACTAAATATAAACTGAGAGGAAAAGAATCAAATGAATTTGGCACATAATATTACCCTTCTCCGAGAAAGATATACGGGAAATCATTGCACAGTTCTCTGAGGATATGAGAGGGGGAATTTTGTCCATCTTCTAAGAATGCAGCCATGGTATTATTCAGTTTTGGTTTCCCAAAACCCAATCACCGGTATTAAACAATCCCCAATCTGTACTAATCCTTTAAAACGCTCTTGCCACTATCGGTCAAAGGTCATTCTAAAATCTACGTCATACTGCCCGGGACACATCTCTTTTTGATATTATTTTTATTTAAAAAAATATAAAATGTTGGAGATGAGATTAGAGAATACGTCACGTCTGCGGTTTTGGGTTTGCGAGTAAATTGTTTCTTACATAGCTTTGAACTCGCATTCCAGCTTATGGCGTCATTGGCTCGTTTAATAGCGTGAATACTGAGATATTTGTCAGAGGTCAGAAAGTGATTGTTTGAAAGTTTGGAGAGGGTGTTGATGTGTAACAGAGAAGAGGGTAGAGATGGGTGGTACTGCTATGAGAGAGAAGAGGGTGTAGATGGGTGGTACAGCTAGGAGAGAGAAGAGGGTGTAGATGGGTGGTACAGGTAGGAGAGAGAAGAGGGTGTAGATGGGTGGTACAGTTAGGAGAGAGAAGAGGGTGTAGATGGGTGGTACCGTTAGGAGAGAGAAGAGGGTGTAGATGGGTGGTACCGTTAGGAGAGAGAAGAGTGTGTAGATGGGTGGTACCGTTAGGAGAGAGAAGAGGGTGTAGATGGGGGGAACAGGTAGTAAAGAGAAGAGGGTGTAGATGGGTGGTACAGTTAGTAGAGAGCAGATGGTGTAGATGGGTGGCACAGTAAGGGGAGAGAAGAGGGTATAGATGGGTGGTACCGTTAGGAGAGAGAAGAGGGTGTAGATGGGTGGCGTAAAAGGAAAAGATGGTGTAGATAGGCGACAGAGGGAGGGAAGGTTACATCAAGGAATGTAGAAGATGACACCCATCAAAAAGAAGAGATTCTAATAAAGATTTCCCTGCCGGGAGGGAACATGCAAGTCTTAGTGTTATATCACTCAAGTTCCAAGTGTTACATCATTCAAGTTCTAAGGGGCGAGCTTCTCAAGAATGTCATAAATCAAACTTTTTGTTTCACACAAAAATAATATTTGGAATCTTTCTTTCTTTTTTTTTTTTTTTTTAAAGAGTGTCGCAGGTAAAAAAAATAAATATTCTCCATTATATGGTGGACAAAAATATGTTAAAATAGAATTATCCTACTCACCTACTCTAGTATAGTTTACAAAGGGAATTAACCTACAATGTGTACATTCAAAGGGAATTAACCTACAATGTGTACATTCAAAAGGAAGAAACATACACTGTGTACTTTCGAAGAGAGTAAACCTACAATGTGTACTTTCAAAAGGAATGAAACTTTAATGTTCAATTTCAAAGGGAGATAGCCTTCAATGTTACATTTCTAAGGGAATTAACCGACAAGATGTACTTGTAAGGGGAATTAACCAATAGGCCTAATCTGTTCGTTTAAATGGAATAAATGTAAAATATAAATAAAAGGGATTGGATTTTCCTTTAAAAAAAATACATAAAATATTTAAAACGAAGCAATTTATTACAGTGATATACATTTGACTCCCCCCCCCCCTCTCCCGCTACCGACCACACTAGGTCAAGACGAGCAGCAGGTGCTGCGTGTCGTTTACGTCACGAGTCTTTGTGCTCTCGTCACGCCACGTCAGAGGCCAGTGATTTGGGTGGCGGGCCACTAGACCTGGCCTTTATCTCAAGTCTTACAGCTATCCACACACTCCCCACACTCTTTCCCACACTATCTAATTCCTGACCCCTCCGTGCACACTACAAACCTACCGCGTATAAAAGGGAGGGGGTACAATTTTCCTATAAGGTAATGGGATAATACACCTATTATGTAAGGAGGTAATACACCTGTATTTTAAAGGGCCTAGTATACCCTGTAAACCGGGCAATACACTACCATGTACGGGGACAATTACACTACCATGTACGGGGGACAATACACAACCATGTACGGGGGACAATACACTACCATGTACGGGGACAATACACTACCATGTACGGGGGACAACACACTACCATTTTCGGGGGACAATACACTACCATGTACGGGGGACAATACACTACCATTTTCGGGGGACAATAAACTACCATTTACGGGGGACAATACACTACCATTTTCGGGGGACAATACAATACCATGTACGGGGGACAATACACTACCATTTACGGGGGACAATACGCTACCATTTACGGGGGACAATACACTACCATGTACGGGGAACAATTCACTACCATGTACGGGGGACAATTCACTACCATGTACGGGGGACCATACAAAACCATGACATACATATAGAATACACTAAGATATAAGTTTGACTACACACTACCATGTAAGTTATCATAACCCACTCTTATCATGACCCACTCTTATCATGACCCACACTTATCATGACCCACACTTATCATGACCAACACTTATCATGTGCACTCTACGAAAACTGTCAAGATGATTATTAATAACCATTTATATAATCTTAATTAGATTACTTGTAAACTGACAACATTTTGTCAGATAACTAAATATACTCGGAAAGGTCTTAACATAAGAAAATGACCAAGATATTCTTTTCTACAGCAGGTGGCTATACCTGCACTGCTAGGTAGCTAAACCTGCACCACTAGGTAGCTACACCTTCACCGCTAGGTAGCCATACCTGCACTGCTAGGTGGCTTTACCTGCACCGCTAGGTAGCTACACACTGCAACGCTAGGTAGCCATACCTGCACCGCTAGGTAACTTTTCCCATCAACCGACCCACCCCCTCCACCCCACGCATCGTTTTTGTTTTCATTCTCATTACTTTATAATTTCACTACTTTTTAATTTCATTACATTTTTTGGTTCATTTTCACATTAGGTTACCCCAACAAGAACTTTACAAGAAAAAGAATATTTAATAAATGAACTGGATTATAAAGACGTCGACCCCCTCACCCTCCCCTCACCCCAAACCACTTTTTTTTCCCCAAACGAAAATAAAATAAAATAAAATAATAATAATTTGAATCAACTTCGCACACATGGGGCCCCTCTTTCTGAGTCCCCTTTTCATCACGTCATAGTTGCTCACCGATACGTCAATTCCTGGAACGTGTCCCTCGCAATCCAAAGTCTTTGCCCCATGAACTCACTGATATGATTTGGTGTTACCAACAATTATCGATTGCTATGGTACCAACGAAGTGAGAGTTTGAGAACCCCTTACGGCTTATTGAAGGCGCGGGGTTGACATAGAAATGATTTTCTGATATTTTTTTTTGGACATCTTAAATTAAAAGATACTTTAAAATGACGTGGCGAGGCAGGGGGGGTGTAGGACGTTGAAGGTGGTGGGGTAGAGTTTTAAAGGGGTCATGGTTATATACCACTTGTGTCGGCCTCGGGTGACTTCGATTAGGATCAAGGGGGGGGGGGGTGCTATAAAATGAAATAATCGCTGGCCCCATGCAACATTGTGTCGTGGCCGCGGCCACCATTGTCTGCCCACTAGCCTGGAAACCTGCGACGGTTCCTGGAGGTCGAGGTCTGATTGGGCGCCTCTGCGTTGTGTGCATTACCGCGACCTCGCCAGCTCTTTTTTCTTTTTCTTTTTCTTCTTCTTTTCTTTTCTTTTCTTAAATCACCACCTATTACCTCCGTGACAACTCGCGTCCTCAAATTTTCGATTGTCCTGCAAAGGCGAGGACCTCTGGGCGTTAAACGGCCCCTACTAAAAGTAAACACGGAGCGAGGTCGCAACTGGGGTAATACGAGGGGGTCAGGGTGGGGGTGGTGTGGGGGGGGGGGGGGAGACGGCTGAAGTCTAAGAGCCAAAAAAAGTAGTCCCTCTCTGAACAAAAGTGTAGGGTCTATACAATACATTAAGGCGACCGCTAACAAATAAAAGAAATTTGTGCGGTGTCCTGTTACGACTGGAACCTTGCTAGGGGGTGACGGCCCCTTGAAGAAGAGCCAGCCCTAGCACCCCCCCCCCCCAACCTCCGCCCCGCACCATGCGATCAACAGAAAGACCTCGACTTTTTTGTCATACGTGAATCAACTTTAGTAACACTATGGTGACCGTGATACAAAGCATTCGGTTGCACAGAAGTAGGTTGAGGGAAATAAGGGAGGGGGGGGGGCGAGGGAAAGGTGGGGTGGGTGGGGTTAATCATCGCGTGAGTATTGCCCTAGAAAAAATTATTATAATTCAGAAACAAAATTAAAAATTTTGAAAAGAGTGAAGGGTCGAGGGGGTGTGGGGGTTCCGGGGAGCTGAGGGAAGGGGGGGGAGGTTGCGCCCATGAAAGATGTTAGTAGCTAGAGTCATTCTCATTGTTAGGATAAATTTAAAAGTCCAGCTGGCAGCGGTCCTCGGGAACCTAAATCTATTGAAATGGAACATTAAAAACCTCTGTCCACCAGCTATTCCTGGAGAGGCAAAAAAGAAAGAAAAAAAATTAAAAAGAATGAAAAAGAAAAATAATGGGATGACTAGGGGGTTGGTAGCTGTGCCTATGTTACAGTCGATGCACTCAACAAGCCACCGTGGTCTCATTTAAGGTCATTCGTCCCAATACATTAAGTATTGCATTTTTTTCATTTCTCTATGACTTAATGGTTACAATGATGATTAGCACGTTTGATAAAGGGGGCTTACTCCTGGACATAGATCAGAACGAATTGCCAGGGTTACTCAAGATTTGCAGAGTCAAGTTTGTTGTGAGCACTATATAAGATATGTCTGAATGTGAAAAACAAAATCCCCCAAAACGTGTCGGGTATCAGTGTCGTGTTGAGAAAGGCCGTAGTTCAAGTCCTTTTATTGATGTTGAGCTACTGGCCAAGCTCGTGAATCAACAGGATGATGGCAGCCTCTTTTCTACGACCACCACCCCACCCTCTCCAGAAACCCATACAAAACCTACTTCTCACAAGTGTAAGGAAAACCTACTTCACACAAGTTCAAGGAAAACCTACTTCTCACAAGTGTAAGGAAATAATCAGATATAAATCGAAAATAAAAACAAAAACAAAATAACAAACAAGCAGAGGGGTACAGAGAAAATGCCATTTGCCCAGACAGCTGCTCAAAGTGCATCCTCACGAGTTAATTCACTCTTTAGACACATGATTTAACTAACGAGATAAAAATTTTAAAACTTTCTCAATTGACAAACTGACATGAATGTCATAAGAATCTGGACACATGAATCTGGACCCATGAATCTGGACCCATGAATCTGGACCCATGAATCTGGACACATGAATCTGGACCCATGAATCTGGACACATGAATCTAAATCATGAAATTGGACATAGTACGAATGTGGACATTAACTTTTCTTTTCCTTCAAAAAGTACAATATCATTTCCGTATGAGTATCTTTTCTCAGGAGATTGTGAATTTCTTCAGCCAAGCTTCAAAGAGGTTTAAAACTACGTTTCATCATTTCGTTATTCATGCACCCCCCTCCCCCTAACCCCTCCGCAAGATAATTGAAGAAAAAAAACACCCAAAAAATAAAAAGTGGCCACGTAAGGGCCGTAACGCTGATCTCGTAACCTCGGCACTCAATGGGTTCTGCCCCCTACTGAAAGAATACGATGTTTGCGCTTGAAATATTTTTCAGTAAACCTGACGATAAAATTTAAAAAAAAAGGGGGGCGAGGGGAGCAGCTGCCGCTGGCCGAAGTCTTGTACACGACAAGCAACGGGTCACCGGGGGAGCTCTCCGGTGTAGTGGGAGAATATCGAGTCGGGCGAGGCCATGGGATAATATTTGCACGTCACACAATTAATTGAGCCGCGTAATCTTTGGGAGTGACCTGTCCCGGCCCGGGCCCCCATTGTCGTCTTTCTCGACCGCTGACCTACTCTTCGACTTTGCGGTCTCGCAGTGACCTACGTGGGCCTGGGAGAGTTGTTTGGCCAAGTGGCTCCCTGTCCACCCGTCACGGTCTTTAAATTGTTCGAGATGTTGCTTTTTTTTTTTTTTTTTCTTTTTTTTTTAGGGCAGTCCAAAAAATTAAACAAACTGAAACTCCCCCGTTCTGTCTTGGAAAGTATTTTGTTTCAAATAACGTTTTTTGAATTATTTTTTCTTTCCCTTTCTGGTGTTGTTTAGTTGTGTGATGTTACCCCACCTTGTCCCACCCTAACCCACCCTGCCCCACCTTACCACACCTTGCCCCACACATTTTGATGTTATTTTCCCATGAGAATACCGGCTTTGTCTGAACTATTTGATTTTAATAAAATCATAATCTATGTTTGTTTTTGAAGAAGTTCCAATGTTTTTTTTTCTTTCTATGGATAAGATTAGTTATATATAGTTCTATAGATTAGATTGTTAAGTTCTATAGATCAGATTGGTACGTTCGATGGAACTGTTTATTTGGCTGTTTTCGTTAGTGAAGACAACTTCCATTTACTTTCAGTGTATGTTCCACTATAAGTGCCTTGGTTTAGGCTGTGGGGAGGGGGCGTGTAACAGATCTGTAGAGCTTACATAATAAACTAGATACTTATTATGTCAAGTAAAATTTTAATGTTGAAATTTTAAAAAATTAACATTTATAACGTAACTTAATAGTTAAATTAGTTAAATCACCGTCTTCGCACCCAATGAAATGTCACCTTGCACCACCTGGGGGGGGGGGGGGGGGTGCCATCACCCCCAGGCTGGGATACGCTGGTTCATAGTTTCGGGCAATGTATTATAATTCAATCGTAGTTTTTTTTAATAGGATGTGCAATTCCATAACAGTAATGAATGGTCATTGAAAAGAATAATTCGTTTTTTAAAGAAATTATTTACAATTGAATAGTTTTAGATTTGTGAACTGCTAAAAATACATTTGGGCCTCAAGATCAGTGGTGTGGGAAGTGTCTGTGTCTGTGTGTGGGGGGGGGGGGGGCAGTACGCCCCTTGTGGCACTATTTTCATTTTATATTCGAATTTTCGTTGTAGGGCGGCAAAAATCTTGGTATATTCCGGGTGGCACTAACGCACTAACCCTATAGACGGGTGGGGAGGGGAGATGGGGTGGGGAAGAGAAAAAGACGGTGTAACCCCAAAAAAAAAGGGGGGGGGGCGTGTCTTCATGAAATTGAAATCTTGTATTATTATCTAAAATTTTTTGATTAGCTTAAGGATGTAATGATGTGAGTATGTGATGGTGTAATGATGGGATGATGTATATAGAAGAGAAAGGCGATCAAAAATAATATGTTTCGATGCTTCTGACATCGTATAATGACACAAACATTTCGCGAGACAGATCGTTCCAAGTTTAAGTGAACAGTTTAGAAACATAGTTAGAGAGAAATGATCCATTTCAGTAAAGTGTGAGCCGGTAGTTTGTCAGCAGCTGTTCTGTGTTCAGCACCAGTCCTTGGCATGACAGCAGCTGTCCTGTGCTCAGCACCAGTCTTTAGTATGTCAGCATGGTTGTCCTGTGTTCAGCACCAGACCTTGGCAGGTCAGCATGGTTGTCCTGTGTTCAGCACCAGTCCTTGGCATGACAGCAGCTGTCCTGTGCTCAGCACCAGTCTTTAGTATGTCAGCATGGTTGTCCTGTGTTCAGCACCAGACCTTGGCAGGTCAGCATGGTTGTCCTGTGTTCAGCACCAGTCCTTGGCATGACAGCAGCTGTCCTGTGCTCAGCACCAGTCTTTAGTATGTCAGCATGGTTGTCCTGTGTTCAGCACCAGACCTTGGCAGGTCAGCATGGTTGTCCTGTGTTCAGCACCAGTCCTTGGCATGACAGCAGCTGTCCTGTGCTCAGCACCAGTCTTTAGTATATCAGCATGGTTGTCCTGTGTTCAGCACCAGACCTTGGCAGGTCAGCATGGTTGCCCTGTGTTCAGCAAGAGACCTTGGCAGGTCAGCATGGTTGTCCTGTGTTCAGCACCAGACCTTGGCAGGTCAGCATCGTTGTCCTGTGTTCAGCACCAGACCTTGGCAGGTCAGCATGGTTGTCCTGTGTTCAGCACCAGACCTTGGCAGGTCAGCATGGTTGTCCTGTGTTCAGCACCAGACCTTGGCAGGTCAGCATGGTTGTCCTGTGTTCAGCACCAGACCTTGGCAGGTCAGCTATACAGCTGACACTAATGTAGCTGACGATACACGAAGGATCCCCCAACATGGCAACATAGGACAAATATTCCAATGTCATCGATCAATTCAAAGCAAATGTCAATGTCATGACAAGCTAATTTGGGATAAATGGAATGGGTCAGAGTAAAGGGACATTATTAAACATGTCCTGAAAGCAAACAAACAAACAAACAAACAAAAAATAACCGATATAATTATTTATCAACACACACATGAGTCCAATATCATTGTTCAGTGAATCTCAAAATGACATCATGAATATTTAATTATTCAAATGTCCAAAAGTAAGACCAGCCAGAATGACTTCATTTCTTCCTTCTCTCTCTATTTATATCAATCTCTCTCTATCTCCCTCCCGTCTCTCTTTCTCATTCTCTCTCTCCCCCTCTCTCTCCTCCCAATCTCTTTCTCCCTCCCCATCTCCCTGCCTCCTTCTCTACCTCCCCATCTCTCTACCTCCTTCTCTCACTCCTTCTCCCCCTCCCTCTCTCTCTCTCCCTCCTTCTCCCCTCCCTCTGTCTCTCACTCCTTCTCTCCCATCCCCCCTCTCTCTCTCTTTGTGTGTTTCCCTCTCTCTCTTTGTGTGTCTCTCTCTTTATACCGTGTATAAATACATGCATACATATATATATAAATATATATATTTTGGTATATATTTGTGTATGTAGTCGTCTGTGAGATTGATAAATTTGCAATATAATTGTGTATGTGGTCGTGTGTGAAATTGATATATTTGTAAAATATTTGTGTATGTGGTCGCGTGTGAGATTGCCAGCGACAAACCAAAAAAAATGTAATAAACCATTCGTTCCTGAATATTGGAAATAAATTAAGATTATTTTGTAGCTTTGCAGCTTGTCAGGCTCCCGGTCGATACGTCTAACAAGCCGGGTTAAGCGGAGTATCTCCGCCATGTGGATCTGGTGACATACACACGCAAGTGAACCATGTCTGCTGGTCACATTAAGAGACAAGGCGACAGTTGTGCTCTGACGGGGCGCAATTGTCTTTTTAACTGTTTTCAAGAGTTCCCTCCCCTGTGCCCGTGAGACTGCATTTCTCTGATTGGTTACGGCAATTTTGATATAGTGAGACTGCATTTCTCTGATTGCTTACGGCAATTTTGATATAGTGAGACTGCATTGCTCTGATTGCTTACGGCAATTTTGATATAGTGAGACTGCATTTCTCTGATTGGTTACGGCAATTTTGATATAGTGAGACTGCATTTCTCTGATTGCTTACGGCAATTTTGATATAGTGAGACTGCATTGCTCTGATTGCTTACGGCAATTTTGATATAGTGAGACTGCATTGCTCTGATTGCTTACGGCAATTTTGATATAGTGAGACTGCATTTCTCTGATTGCTTACGGCAATTTTGATATAGTGAGACTGCATTGCTCTGATTGCTTACGGCAATTTTGATATAGTGAGACTGCATTGCTCTGATTGCTTACGGCAATTTTGATATAGTGAGACTGCATTGCTCTGATTGCTTACGGCAATTTTGATATAGTGAGACTGCATTGCTCTGATTGCTTACGGCAATTTTGATATAGTGAGACTGCATTTCTCTGATTGCTTACGGCAATTTTGATATAGTGAGACTGCATTTCTCTGATTGCTTACGGCAATTTTGATATAGTGAGACTGCATTTCTCTGATTGCTTACGGCAATTTTGATATAGTGAGACTGCATTTCTCTGATTGCTTACGGCAATTTTGATATAGTGAGACTGCATTTCTCTGATTGCTTACGGCAATTTTGATATAGTGAGACTGCATTTCTCTGATTGCTTACGGCAATTTTTCTATAGCGCTGAAGACCCTAATTTTTCTCGTTTCGCCATTAAATATGTCCTAAAATAGAAGAGAAGATATAAGGGGCGTTATTAGCTCAATTAGGTCATTGGTGTTTGACAAGATTCAACACAAGTCACGTGTATGGAGACAAATGTAAAGAAAAATAATAACGAAATGTTTTGTAATATCAACAAATGTAATAATTTAAATAATTTTTTTAAAATAATTAGACATAAACTTGCTTTTAAGTTAAATAATAATGCTACACACACGTGTGCATGTAGCACTGTTTTGAATAATAATTATGTAGCAGGCAATGTTCCCTTTACGCTGCGCGGCCGCGCAGCTACCTCACAGATGCCGCGCAGCAGTTTTGTGCATCCGCGCAGCAAATTTTTATAAAAATCAATTCGAACAGATACGCTGCACTCTGCAAAGTAAAACTTTGCACACAACTTTATGATTTTGCACACGAACCAGCAAACCTTAGAGGGAACATTGGTAGCAGGCCTACTGTGTTATCATTCTAAAAGTAGCTCAACATTCGTTCAACTGTTGTTTAATCTGGGGTCAAATCTAGAATTAGCCGACGAATGATAACTTCCGATAAACAAATGAATTTAAGCGTCGACCAATAGGAACGCGTGTTTCAGCGAGAAAACGTTTGTGTTAGCGTAACAAGGAGTTCCTCCAAGGCTTATGTCTGGACATTCGAGTGGGTCATCTTTTTATTTTTATTATTATTATTCATATCAATAGAAAAAAAGCATAGGCTAGGCTTTTGAACGGTACCAGATGTCTAGGCAACGTTGTAAATATATTATAAAAGCAAAGGCGAGCCAAGGGTCTGTTTTACATTCATTCATGCCCCTCCTCCCATTTAAAATTTGTCTCATATCATGTTACTTAAAAATAAATTCTTAAAAACTTTAATTACTTTTTAATTAAAATGGTAAGAGGCAAAGTATTCAATAGATGTGTATCTATTAAAAATCGCGATAATCTCATCTTTTATTAAACGGATATAACTATCGATAGTTTCCCAAATCATTTTTCGACGTTCGCAGAAGTTGTGCGCAAACGAGTTTCGACATATCTATTATCTTTCTGTTTTGGCCGAAAGTCTCAAGCTGTTGGTTTCGAATTCGATTTCGGCCGAAATCAGAATATCCTATTCGGTCAGTCTCTAATGTACACAAATGATCTACGGAGAGATAATAGCTCAGTCTGGTCACTGGTTTTAGTGTGGCTGAGAGACACAAGAATAGCATATTCCCTATGAACCCATCGCCCCTCCGACACATCCCCAGAAGGATGACATATTCCCATGACCCCCCTCAGACACACCCCTGAGAAGGATGACATATTCCCCATGACCCCCCTCAAACACACCCCTGAGAAGGATGACATATTGTCCATGACCTCCCTCAGACACACCCCTGACAAGGATGAAATATTCCACCATGAACCACCCATCCCCTCATCAGACACACCCCTGACGAGGATGACATATTCCCCATGAACCCCCACCCCACAGACAAACCCCTGACGAGGATGACATATTCCCCATGACCCCCCTCAGACACACCCCTGACAAGGATGACATATTCCCCCATGAACCACCCCTCCTCAGACCTCCCCTCAGACACACCCCTGACAAGGATGACATATTCCCCCATGAACCACCCCTCTCAGACACCCCCCTCAGACACACCTCTGACAAGGATGACATATTCCCCATGAACCCCCCCCCCCCCCGACACACTCCTGACAAGGATGACATATTCCCCCATGAACCACCCCTCCTCAGACACCCCCCCCCTCAGACACACCTCTGACAAGGATGACATATTCCCCATGAACCCCCCCCCCCCCGACACACCCCTGACAAGGATGACATATTCCCCCATGAACCACCCCTCCTCAGACACACCCCTGACAAGTATGACAGATCTCCCAGAACTACCTCAAGTGGCACGAGTCCCGCCAATGTAATGATGCTTTAATGATAATGAATGTTTAATGGAGCTCTCTTCGTTTCAACTAGCCACTCACGTACGGCTCATCGGGGCCGCTAATACCACACTATGGACAAATGAGATGACCAGCCGACACGGCTCACTGGCTCGTTATGACAGACATGTCCTTGACCCTTAAATACCCTCTACATTTAGGTGTAACTAGCTGAAAACGACAATAATTGAAATTACGTCCACAAAAATTAGCTTGTGAAAAACCTAGTTAATATTACCCATGTTGTTGCTGTAATATTTACCCATGTTGCTACTGTAATATTACCCATGATGTTACTGTATAATACCAATATTGTTACTGTAATAATATCCATGTTGTTACTATAACTTGAGTTTTACAAAATTGAAGGAAAACCAAATACGCCTATATGAATACATTGGCCAATATGTATATCCTAAAATAACCCACTTTATACCCCACCGCCTCAGCTGAGAAACCTCCCACATGCATCGCATATACCACATACATCGCATATACCACATAAATCGCACATACCACAAACATCACATATACCACATACATCACATATACCACATACATCGCATATACTACATACATCGCATATACCACATACATCACATATACCACATATCACATATACCACATACATCACATATACCACATACATCGCATATACCACATACATCACATATACCACATACATCGCATATACCACATACATCGCATATACCACATACATCGCATATACCACATACATCGCATATACCACATACATCGCATATACCACATACATCACATATACCACATACATCACATATACCATATACATCACATATACCACATACATCACATATACCACATACATAACATCTACCACATACATCACATATACCAAATTCATCACATCTACCACACATATCACATCTACCACACATATCACATCTACCACACATATCACATATACCACACATATCACATCTACCACACATATCACATCTACCACACAATCACATCTACCACACACATCACATCTACCACACACATCACATCTACTACATATATCACATCTACCACACACAACACATCTACCACACACATCACATCTACCACACACATCACATCTACCACACACATCACATCTACCACACACATCACATCTACCACACACATCACATCTACCACACACATCACATCTACCACACACATCACATCTACCACACACATCACATCTACCACATACATCACATCTACCACACACATCGCATCTACCACACACATCACATCTACCACACACATCACATCTACCACACACATCCCGATGTGGTCAGAGTCCCCAGCCCATCTACACGATGACGTCACATCAAAGATCACTTGGAACCCAGGGGGACATTAGAGTAAGTGAATAGTCATGAGGCTGTTGGTCACTTCAATCTTCAGTGGGATGTAATCCAATCATGACTTTGTGAGAGTGCAATGTGACCTCATCCAATCATCACTTTGTGAGAGTGCAATGTGATGTAATATTCCATATTTTGCTACGACTAAATTTGTCATAATCCAATACTTGAGACGACTAACTTTGTCTGATTCCATAGTGTTGACACGACTTAAATTTGTAATTATCCATATTATTAGTTGATTCAAGTAAAATTCGACTCAAATCTTCTGAAGACATTTTGTTCTTAGCATTCTCCTTAGAAATCACGATTAGCTCCCCTGTGCCCCCTCCTCTACCTGCCATTTTCTTTTAACCTATTCTTCAAGATAAAAACTATTTGAACAAAACTAGGACGCCAGCTTTAGGGGCGAGTGACAGATAGCCAAATGTGAAACACAATAAAAAAGTAGTTTTTTTTAATTTTTTATTATTCAGTCACTCTCCCCCCCCCCCCTATCTCCCAATAGGACAAACTTACTTAACTCTAACCAAGCGCTGGTTGGTCACGTCCCACATCAACAAAGCAAGCCCCCCTCCCCCGTCGCTCCCCTCCACCTTTCTTCTGTCACCCCGTCTTCGGCCCTTCTATTTTCCCCCCTCGGGCTAGCCTCGTCCCTCTAGGTCTCTGCCGTGTGCATAATTTCATGACTCGTGTGTGCAACGCAACCGTGACGGAGTCGCGCCCCCCTATTGTGACGTGGCTGGGGCAGGTGGTCTAGTACCACCAACACCCGCCCCCCCCTCCCACCATTCCCAGCGCCTGATTGTTGACAAATCTTTGGACGCTTTCATATCATGGATGAATATTTTTTAACAAAACAAAATTTAAGAAGACCACCACCTCCTCCCCCTTCCTTGAGTCTTTCTTTTACTATTGATATTGACCTTTGTACAATTCCCCCCCCCCCCCCCTCACAACCAATGCCTCCACCCCATACCCCCAAACACACACACACATAATCTCTAAGGTCCTTTTTACCCGGTAGTTTAAATATTTGTTTTTCTCAAACTTTGCAATGACGTCAGACTTCACAACACTCCTCTGGACAAAACCCTCGCAGTCACTACAAGAAAGTTACCGAGAGGTGATGGCAACTGGTGATATAATGGTGACGGTGGTGACGGCAACTGGGGATATAATGGTGATGGTGGTGACGGCAACTGGTGAGGAAATGATGGTTTTGTGATGGTGACACATTTTGTAACAGTAGGCCTTGTGTCAGCCATGGATTGTAGAGCTGGAAGATAACCATTTCGATCTATACAATTATAGACCATGTCCATTCCATTTATACAGCTATGGACCGTGTCCATTTATACAGTTATGGACCATGTTCATTTGTATAGCTATGGACCATGTCCATTTATACAGTTATGGACCATGTTCATTTGTATAGCTATGGACCATGTTCATTTATACAGCTATGGACCATGTTCATTTGTATAGCTATGGACCATGTCCATTTATACAGTTATGGACCATGTCCGGCAACTCACCTCATACAAGATGGCTACTCAATAAATCTATCATTGATCATAAACACAGATATAGAAAATTGCGGATATTATTGTTTCGGCGTGGAATAAGATACATTTTTAAACATCTTATCAGCCTAAGATATCTAATCCCACGAGACGTTTATGCTGTGCGACATTTGAATATCGATATAATTATGATGCCCCGTAAAAATCACCCACTGTGCGTCCATTTTCCTTCTCGTTCCATCAAATGTGACCATTTTCCTTCTCGTTCCATAAAAAGTGACCAATTTCCTTTGCGCCCCATCAAATGTGACCATTTTCCTTATAGTCACATCAAATGTGACCACCTTCATTCTCGTCCCATCAAATGTGACCATCTTCCTACTCGTCCCATCAAATGTGACCATCTTACTTCTCGTCCCATCAAATGTGACCATCTTCCTACTCGTTCTATCAAATGTGACCATCTTCCTACTCGTCCCATCAAATGTGACCATCTTCCTTCTCGTACCATCAAATGTGACCATCTTCCTACTCGTCCCATCAAATGTGACCATCTTCCTACTCGTCCCATCAAATGTGACCATCTTCCTACTCGTCCCATCAAATGTGACCATCTTCCTTCTCGTACCATCAAATGTGACCATCTTCCTACTCGTCCCATCAAATGTGACCATTTTCCTTCTCGTCCCATCAAATGTGACCACCTTCATTCTCGTCCCATCAAATGTGACCATCTTCCTACTCGTCACATCAAATGTGACTATCTTCCTACTCGTCCCATCAAATGTGACCATCTTCCTTCTCGTACCATTAAATGTGACCATCTTCCTACTCGTCCCATCAAATGTGACCATTTTCCTTCTCGTCCCATTAAATGTGACCACCTTCATTCTCGTCCCATCAAATGTGACCATCTTCCTACTCGTTACATCAAATGTGACTATCTTCCTACTCGTCCCATCAAATGTGACCATCTTCCTACTCGTCCCATCAAATGTGACCATCTTCCTTCTCGTACCATCACATGCGACCACCCGTCCGCTCCACCAGACGCTTCGGTAACTGTTTATTCATCCGCCACCACAAACAACGAACAATTATCATCATATTGCCCTCTGCACAGCCTCCATCATATTGCCCCTTGCACAGCCTCCATCATATTGCCCCCTGCACAGCCTCCATCATATTGCCCTCTGCATAGCCTTTATCATATTGCCCTCTGCACAGCCTCCATCATATTGCCCCTTGCACAGCCTCCATCATATTGCCCCGTGCACAGCCTCCATCATATTGCCCCCTGCATAGCCTTTATCATATTGCCCTCTGCATAGCCTCCATCATATTACCCTCTGCATAGCCTCCATCATATTGCCCTATGCATAGCCTCCATCATATTGCCACTTGCACAGCCTCCATCATATTGCCCCCTGCACAGCCTCCATCATATTGCCCTCTGCATAGCCTCCATCATATTGCCCCGTGCACAGCCTCCATCATATTGCCCCCTGCATAGCCTTTATCATATTGCCCTCTGCATAGCCTCCATCATATTACCCTCTGCATAGCCTCCATCATATTGCCCTATGCATAGCCTCCATCATATTGCCACTTGCACAGCCTCCATCATATTGCCCCCTGCACAGCCTCCATCATATTGCCCTCTGCACAGCCTCCATCATATTGCCCCTTGCACAGCCTCCATCATATTGCCCCCTGCACAGCCTCCATCATATTGCCCTCTGCATAGCCTTTATCATATTGCCCTCTGCACAGCCTCCATCATATTGCCCCTTGCACAGCCTCCATCATATTGCCCCGTGCACAGCCTCCATCATATTGCCCCCTGCATAGCCTTTATCATATTGCCCTCTGCATAGCCTCCATCATATTACCCTCTGCATAGCCTCCATCATATTGCCCTATGCATAGCCTCCATCATATTGCCACTTGCACAGCCTCCATCATATTGCCCCCTGCACAGCCTCCATCATATTGCCCTCTGCATAGCCTCCATCATATTGCCCCCTGCACAGCCTCCATCATATTGCCCCCTGCACAGCCTCCATCATATTGCCCTCTGCATAGCCTCCATCATATTGCCCCCTGCACAGCCTCCATCATATTGCCGTCTGCATAGCCTCCATCATATTGCCCTCTGCATCGCCTCCATCATATTGCCCTCTGCATAGCCTCCATCATATTGCCTTCTGCATAGCCTCCATCATATTGCCCTCTGCACAGCCTCCATCATATTGCCCTCTGCATAGCCTCCATCATATTGCCCTCTGCACAGCCTCCATCATATTGCCCCCTGCATAGCCTCCATAAGTCAAGCGGGTGAGGAAAAAGACGGCGACCAGAAGAATTTATTTCAAATGTAAATTTTGACGACCGCGAAGAAGGGTTTTTATTGGCTCGCTCAAAAATATATCAAGAGATTTGTCACGAGTTTAATTTTTTTCTAAACGGAAACCCCCTACCCTCAAACCTTTACGGAATAATGCCTAACCCATGTTGCCCCACGCAATGCACGTGAAACGGTAATGTATTATAATTATATGCACGTGGGGGGGGAGGACATTGCTAGAGGACGGCGCGTTTCCTTAAAGCTTTGATTGTGGACTAACGACCGCATCACTTCAACGGCTTCTTAAATTACTACGCGCTGGATGAGCAGACGTCAGAGCGAGTAGGACGAGAAAGCGGCCCCGGAGAAAATAAAAATCCAATGCCGAGCAATAAATCGAGAGCCTATAATTGTCAGAGGAGATCACGCATGCGCTGAGAGTTGTGCGCATGGCTCTCCGCTAAACTATTGTTACGTTTTACGACTTGCGCAACAATGTTGGCTTTTATAATTTTTTGAATGGTCCCGTCTCTTGTCGTGACACGTGCGGACACTGTCTACAAAGTTAGTAAAAATCAAATCGACTCTGAACGAGTCAAATGTCAAATGAACCACATCAACACCCCCCCCCCCCCAAGCAATAATAAATAAATCAACAAGACAAACAAACTAATAGCATTAACAAACTAACGAATGTTTTTTTTTTTAATGCAGCCCATTTAATTATTCTATGATCGAAGTTGCAGACGACACCGTGAGTTGAGTTGTCAATGTCCGGCACAGGACGTGAACACAGACTAGTTGTTTTTTTTACCCCGACATGCTCAAGTCACTGCCATTCAACATAAATAATAACACACTTATTCGCTGATCTGCAAAATGTCAACCTCACGCCGATAGAAAAAAACCCGGATGTAGAGAAAAGGTGGATGTAGAGAAAAGGTGGATGTGGAGAAAAGGTGGATGTAGAGAAAAGGTGGATGTAGAGAAAAGGTGGATGTAGAGAAAAGGTGGATGTAGAGAAAAGGTGGATGTAGAGAAAAGGTGGATGTGGAGAAAAGGTGGATGTAGAGAAAAGGTGGATGTAGAGAAAAGGTGGATGTAGAGAAAAGGTGGATGTGGAGAAAATGTGGATGTAGAGAAAAGGTGGATGTAGAGAAAAGGTGGATGTAGAGTAAAGGTGGATGTAGAGAAAAGGTGGATGTAGAGAAAAGGTGGATGCAGAGAAAAGGTGGATGTAGAGAAAAGGTGGATGTAGAGAAAAGGTGGATGCAGAGAAAAGGTGGATGTAGAGAAAAGGTGGATGTAGAGAAAAGGTGGATGCAGAGAAAAGGTGGATGTAGAGAAAAGGTGGATGTAGAGAAAAGGTGGATGCAGAGAAAAGGTGGATGTAGAGAAAAGGTGGATGCAGAGAAAAGGTGGATGTAGAGAAAAGGTGGATGTAGAGAAAAGGTGGATGTAGAGAAAAGGTGGATGTAGAGAAAAGGTGGATGTAGAGAAAAGGTGGATGCAGAGAAAAGGTGGATGTAGAGAAAAGGTGGATGTAGAGAAAAGGTGGATGCAGAGAAAAGGTGGATGTAGAGAAAAGGTGGATGTAGAGAAAAGGTGGATGCAGAGAAAAGGTGGATGTAGAGAAAAGGTGGATGTAGAGAAAAGGTGGATGCAGAGAAAAGATGGATGTAGAGAAAAGGTGGATGTAGAGAAAAGGTGGATGCAGAGAAAAGGTGGATGTAGAGAAAAGGTGGATGTAGAGAAAAGGTGGATCAGTGACGTAGATAGGGTTGGTACCACCCATCTTGAGTCGATGATTTTTGCCCCCACCCTCTTTTTTTTTTTTTCCAACTTCACCAATAAAAAATTTTTTTTTGATGTTGGCCGATGATGCCGCCCATCAAGATAATGAGAAGGAAAAAAAAAGTGCCACCTGGGGGCGGACCGCAACCTTTGCACCCTTTTACTACGCCACTGGTGCGGGTGGTAAGATTCGTCGAGTCGACAAAAATATTTCCTGCGCTGCCAGTCTGTATTTACCCTTATCCGGAAATTTGATCGAAAGAAATTTTGTCGACAGAAAATTGATCGACGGAAATATGATCGAACGGAGATTTGGTCGAATCTTTTTTTCAGTTCTCACGTTAAAATTTTGCTTCAAATTTCTTTTTGAACGCATTATTTTGTTTTACTATTTAGTACAGTGCGTTCAAAAAGAAATTTGACGAAAATTTTAACGTGAGAACTGAAAAAAAGATTCGACCAAATTTCAGTTCGATCAAACTTCCGTCGATCAATTTTCCGTCGACGAAATTTCTTTCGATCAAATTTCCGGTAACCGTATTTACCATTTGACGTGTCCTTGGGTTCGAGTGGAGGATGGCTGATCTGCTGACTGTGGAAACCGTTGATTCTCCATCGTTGCACCTCGCGCAAGCTTCGTGGTTTTGCTAGCGCCAATTCCACCGAAATCAAGCCACCGCCTTGTGTAGAAAGGTGGATGCTGGAAACAAAAATGATAATGATATAAATGCAACTGCCAGATGTAAAGACTAACAATTCGTTTTTTAAATTCTCCCCATCTCGCTCTCTCTCTCTTTCTCCCCATCTCACTCTCTCTCTCTTTCTCCCCATCTCACTCTCTCTCTCTTTCTCCCCATCTCACTCTCTCTCTCTTTCTCCCCATCTCGCTCTCTCTCTCTTTCTCCCCATCTCGCTCTTTCTCCCCATCTCACTCTCTCTCTTTCGCTCTCTTTCTCCCCATCTCGCTCTCTCTCTTTCGCTCTCTTTATCCCCATCTCACTCTCTCTCTTTCGATCTCTTTCTCCCCATCTCACTCTCTCTCTTTCGCTCTCTTTCTCCCCATCTCACTCTCTCTCTTTCGCTCTCTCTCTCTTTCTCCCCATCTCACTCTCTCTCTTTTGCTCTCTTTCTCCCCATCTCACTCTCTCTCTCTTTCGCTCTCTTTCTCCCCATCTCACTCTCTCTCTCTTTCGCTCTCTCTCTGTTTCTCCCCATCTCACTCTCTCTCTTTCGCTCTCTTTCTCCCCATCTCACTCTCTCTCTTTCGCTCTCTTTCTCCCCATCTCACTCTCTCTCTTTCGCTCTCTTTCTCCCCACCTCACTCTCTCTTTCGCTCTCTTTCTCCCCATCTCACTCTCTCTCTTTCGCTCTCTTTCTCCCCATCTCACTCTCTCTCTTTCGCTCTCTCTCTCTTTCTCCCCATCTCACTCTCTCTCTTTTGCTCTCTTTCTCCCCATCTCACTCTCTCTCTTTCGCTCTCTTTCTCCCCATCTCACTCTCTCTCTTTCGCTCTGTTTCTCCCCCTGCTCTCTCTCTCTCTCTTTTGTTGTCGTTACCCTGACCCCATCTGTCTCTCTCAATCATGATGTATTAGATACTAATGAAGCTTCTTACACTATATATGTTAAAGTTATCATAAAACTCTTTCTTTCTCTCTATATTAGAAATCCTTTGTTGCAACTTCCATTCTCTCTATACTAGTCCTTTGTTGCAACTTCAATTCTCTCTATATCATTACCCAGTCCTTTGTTGCAACTTCAATTCTCTCTATATCATTACCCAGTCCTTTGTTGCAACTTCAATTCTCTCTATATCATTACCCAGTCCTTTGTTGCAACTTCAATTCTCTCAATATCCTTACCCAGTCCTTTGTTGCAACTTCAATTCTCTCTATATCATTACCTAGTCCTTTGTTGCAACTTCAATTCTCTCTATATCATTACCTAGTCCTTTGTTGCAACTTCAATTCTCTCTATATCATTACCTAGTCCTTTGTTGCAACTTCAATTCTCTCTATATCATTACCCAGTCCTTTGTTGCAACTTCAATTCTCTCTATATCATTACCCAGTCCTTTGTTGCAACTTCAATTCTCTCTATATCATTACCTAGTCCTTTGTTGCAACTTCAATTCTCTCTATATCATTACCTAGTCCTTTGTTGCAACTTCAATTCTCTCTATATCATTACCTAGTCCTTTGTTGCAACTTCAATTCTCTCTATATCATTTCCTAGTCCTTTGTTGCAACTTCAATTCTCTCTATATCATTACCTAGTCATTTGTTGCAACTTCAATTCTCTCTATATCATTAGCTAGTCCTTTGTTGCAACTTCAATTCTCTCTATATCATTACCTAGTCCTTTGTTGCAACTTCAAAACTTGCCGCCATTGTCACCTCACCCAACCTCCGCCCCTGAGACTATCTATGCCTACAGAAGGGAATGCCCCTGCTGACAAACCGGGTAAATCACATTATCAATAGGTTAGCATTGCGTTCCTCCCCGAGGCGGCCTCTAGTCTCACACATGATGTCCTCGGCGAGAGAATGGCCAACAAGAACAAAGCACCCCAATAGACAACCATTATCTCAGCGAGGGGCGCCTGCCACGCCAACTTACAAAATAAGGAAAAGGGGTGGGGGGAGGGCGCGACAAGGAGAGGTCTCATCTTGGGGTCTGTGATTAGTCCGTTACTGACTTTCTATCGGACAACTTTGGAGATCACAAGACCAGGGGCGTCATATAGGTGGTGTCGCTCCTGAAAGGAACGGGAGAGAAACGGCCACAAAATGGTTTTGGTGATGGCGGTGGTGAACAGACGATTATTGCAATAGATTTCTCGTGTTGCCCCGAGGGCAGCCCATCTTGGTCCACAGATATGGGACTTTTCAAAATGTCCTCGACATCTCTTCCTGAGATCATAATCCTAGACTCATTAAAAAAAAGTGTGTGTGCGGGGGTGGGGGTGAAATCAAAGTGGTGTGGGCGGGAAGGAGGTGGTGGGGGACAAAAGTCAAATTATTTCCGAAAAATCCACTTGTCCGGTAACTTTAAAAAATGTAGATGACTTTTGTTTAAACAGTTCATTCTCTCTGAGTGTTCATGGGTTGTAATCTTGCAAATATAATTGGTAAGTCACATGTGTTAAATGAGAGATCAGAGATGGCAACTTTATATTGTTGAATGTGTTCTTGGACTGCTTTTCGTCGATGACACATCCATTTTTTGCCACATAGTATTTACTTTAATGATGCTTGCTGTCTTTTAGTATGGGTCTGTGTGTTTGTAAGTGGCTCTGATGCTTGCTGTCTTTCAGTATGGGTCTGTGTGTTTGTAAGTGGCTCTGATTCTTGCTGTCTTTCCATGGGTCTGTGCGTTTGTAAGTGGCTCTTATACTTACTGTCTTTCAGTGGGTCTGTGCGTTTGTAAGTGGCTCTGATACTTACTGTCTTTCAGTGGGTCTGTGTGTTTGTTAGTGGCTCTGATACTTACTGTCTTTCAGTGGCTCTGATACTGTCTTTCAGCGGGTCTGTGCGTTTGTAAGTTGCTCTGACACTTACTGTCTTTCAGTGGCTCTGATACTGTCTTTCAGTGGGTCTGTGCGTTTGTAAGTGGCTCTGACACTTACTGTCTTTCAGTGGCTCTGATACTGTCTTTCAGTGGCTCTGATACTGTCTTTCAGTGGCTCTGATACTGTCTTTCAGTGGCTCTGATACTGTCTTTCAGTGGGTCTGATACTGTCTTTAAGTGGCTCTGATACTGTCTTTCAGTGGGTCTGATACTGTCTTTCAGTGGCTCTGATACTGTCTTTCAGTGGCTCTGTGCGTTTGTAACTTTATCGGACTTCGCTTTTATTTATAAGATCTTCCTTCTGAGTCTCTGACGCTGCTATTCTGGTAAATGTTATACATGTATGTACATGACATGCGTCAGTTAAATGTGACATTGTTCAGATAGATATGATATTGGTAAGTTAGTTCCGGCAGTTGTCAGTTTGACATGGTATTGGTCAGTTTGACATGGTATTTGTCATTTAGATATGGTATTGATCTTTAGATATATCATGGTCATTTAGATATGCATAGTATTGGCCAGGTTGATACGCATTGGTCAGTTTGTTGTTGGAATTGGTCAGTTGGATATGTCATTGGTTAGTATAGACATACTTAATATATAACCATCACTTTTCACATGGGCGGGCCTACTTTCAATAAGGAAAGTGTAAACAATATCAGACTCTGGGCAGAATGACGCCATCTGAGACTAATAACGACACCAAATAACGCACGGGACCTGGGACCTATGGCTGAGAGTACAGGTTACAACTTCCCCCCACACCCTTTGGTCACGTGATACGGTCGCGTGAGTTCTCTGGGGGGCTCATGCTGAGCCTGTTTCAGGGCAGGCTGGCTCGTGGTCTCATCCTAGCTGAGCTTCAGTAGAGATGAAGTTTATAGGGCTGGCAGCGTTGGCCTGGTCAACAGATGAGCAGACGGTGGGCACGCTTGTCTGTCACGTGACCTCATGGCAACACATTTACCCACGATTACCCCGAGCCATGAAACCGATTTGTAGTGCTATGTATTAATGGTACTATTCTGCCAAAAAGTACTGTACACTGTACAGTACAGCTGGTACGGCGGGGGTGGGGGGTCACTCATTGAAGTTGAGAACCACTGCCATTAGATTGGGAAATATGTGTTTTTTTATATAGTGACAAACTCTCTCAGTTCTAATTGTTTAGTGACAAACTCTATCAATTCTAATGGCTTAGTGACAAACTCTATCAGTTCTAATGGTTTAGTGACAAACTCTATCAGTTCTAATGGTTCAGTGACAAACTCTCTCAGTTCTAATGGTTTAGTGACAAACTCTATCAGTTCTAATGGTTTAGTGACAAACTCTATCAGTTCTAATGGTTTAGTGACAAACTCTATCAGTTCTAATGGTTTAGTGACAAATTCTATCAGTTCTAATGGTTTAGTGACAAACTCTATCAGTTCTAATGGTTCAGTGACAAACTCTCTCAGTTCTAATGGTTTAGTGATAAACTCTATCAGTTCTAATGGTTCAGGGACAAACTCTATCAGTTCTAATGGTTTAGTGACAAACTCTATCAGTTCTCATGGTTTAGTGACAAACTCTATCAGTTCTAATGGTTTAGTGACAAACTCTCTCAGTTCTAATGGTTTAGTGACAAACTCTATCAGTTCTAATGGTTCAGTGACAAACTCTATCAGTTCTAATGGTTTAGTGACAAACTCTATCAGTTCTAATGGTTTAGTGACAAACTCTATCAGTTCTAATGGTTCAGTGACAAACTCTATCAGTACTAATGGTTTAGTGACAAACTTTATCAGTTCTAATGGTTTAGTGACAAACTCTCTCAGTTCTAATGGTTTAGTGACAAACTCTATCAGTTCTAATGGTTTAGTGACAAACTCTCTCAGTTCTAATGGTTTAGTGACAAACTCTATCAGTTCTAATGGTTTAGTGACAAACTCTCTCAGTTCTAATGGTTTCCTAATAGTGACGTCAGTAACCAGTTAAAACAAAATTTCCGAACAATTTTTTAATTAATCTAACGACTCCGCTTCTAGCCCCCAAATCAGTCCGATTGCAGGTCGTGGTCCCGGCCCTACCCCATCCAGCCCACTCTCTGTCCATTTACACGTAGTGCATCGCGTGTAGGGCACGCGTAAGACGATACCATAAAATACTGGCCTCTAGTCCTAGAACACAGGGGAGGGCAGTCACTGATGTCACCTTGTCGTAATAGGATCATACACGATTTAAACAGGGAGAATGTCCTCCCTCTGGGGTGTGTGTGTGTGTGGGGGGGGGGTGCGAGGGGGGCGCGTATGGCTTAGTCATATTAGTATGTTATAAAATTGTTATGGTTGATGCATAGTTGGCTGAAATATCCCTAAATATAAGCTTAAAAGAAACGAGGAACACGTAATGAGATATTTATTCTTGGGTGCTAGAAATTAGAAGATAATAAAGGGGTTATCAGCGTCTTTGTCTGGGGTCATTTATGTCATAAAGAAGGCCATGGTTATCATTTCTGAGGTCATTTAAATCATAAAGAGGGATATGAATCACATGTATCGGATCATTTCTATATAAGCATCTTAAAATGAACATAGGCATGTCACACTCCACAATATATTTGATTGCTGTCATTCATCACAATCTTTTACATGTTGTCCATGCGTCAGTATACACCTAATTAAACACAATAATTTTTTTCCATTAGTAATGAAACTGTTGTAATCTATAACTAGACCAGACAGACAGTACATTTCTTCAAACACATGCATGCATGGCGCAGCTCGCTATCAGAGAGAAAATTACACAGCCGTCCAAAGGTTTTTCTAGGTTACCGGAAATTTGATCGAAAGAAATTTCGTCGACGGAAAATTGATCGACGGAAATTTGGTCGAATTTTTTTTTCAGTTCAGACGTTAAAATTGTCGTCAAATTTTTTTTTTTTTGAATGCACTATACAATATAGTAAAACAAAATAATGCTTTCAAAAGGAAATTTGACGCAAAATTTTTTTAAGTATAAACTTAAAAAAAGATTCGATCAAATTTCCGTCGATAAATTTTCCGTCGACGAAGTTTTTTTCGATCAAATTTCCGGATACGGTTTTTCTACGACTGCTGGCGAAGTAACCGCACACGCCAAAAGACACAATGGACAAATGCGTCATAATTATCATAAAAATAAGTCACCAAGTAAAATTAATTTTTTAAATCTCTTTAAAACACGACGCTCACATTAAAACATCATCTCCAAGCGCAATAATTATTATTAATGAACTCCCGTACTGGACAGTGAACTTGTCCCCAGTTTGGTCAAAGTTTATTTATTAATTCTGCATCTGACCGCTGCCCAGTGCACTCGGACCGTTATGCGTTGACGGGTGTGTTGCCGTTATCTCTACGTCTGCCAGCGACATAAATGGATCAGGGGAAAGAACTGGAGTAATGTCTATGCGCAGAAATGGTGTAGGGGAAATAACCAAGATATTGTATAGGATGAAGAAGACGAAAATGGATAAATAAAAAGAGACAGAGGCGTAGCTAGAGTGTTTGGCGCCCGGGGACAAGATTCGCGCCGGGGCAAGATTCATTTGAAAGCGCCCTCTTTTCCTTTTTTCAACTCTCAAACCCATTATTTTCATCAATAAAATAATACCAAAGCACATTTTGGCGCCCCTAACTAGCTGGCGCCCGTGTACATCTGTACCCCCTGCCCCCCTTCGCTACGCCTCTGAAAAGAGAGGCTTCTTTATTGCACCTGCATGCCCAATTTACTTTGGGAACCCTTGCTCTTCTGGTCTGATATGCCAACCACTTGACTAGTCGCTGGCCTAATGCCCTGGCATAGCACTCACAATTTGGGAGCCGCTGATTTACTGCCCTGGCATAGCAGTCACACTTTGGGAACCGCTGGTCTACTGCCCTGGCATATCACTCACACTTTGGGAGCTGCTGGTCTACTGCCCTGGCATAGCACTCATACTTTGGGAGCCGCTGCTCCATTGTGCGGACATACCACTCATTCCCTGGGATCAACTAGTCAACACTGTTAATTTTCCTACAGACATCATGATGTGTTGTTGAATAGATCTGTGACATAAAGATGTGTTGTGGAATAGATCTGTGACATCATGATGTGTTGTGGAATGGATCTCTGACATCATGATGTGTTGTGGAATGGATCTCTGACATCATGATGTGTTGTGGAATGGATCTCTGACATCATGATGTGTTGTGGAATGGATCTCTGACATCATGATGTGTTGTGGAATGGATCTCTGACATCATGATGTGTTGTGGAATGGATCTCTGACATCATGATGTGTTGTGGAATGGATCTCTGACATCATGATGTGTTGTGGAATGGATCTCTGACATCATGATGTGTTGTGGAATGGATCTCTGACATCATGATGTGTTGTGGAATGGATCTCTGACATCATGATGTGTTGTGGAATGGATCTCTGACATCATGATGTGTTGTGGAATGGATCTCTGACATCATGATGTGTTGTGGAATGGATCTCTGACATCATGATGTGTTGTGGAATGGATCTCTGACATCATGATGTGTTGTGGAATGGATCTCTGACATCATGATGTGTTGTGGAATGGATCTCTGACATCATGATGTGTTGTGGAATGGATCTCTGACATCATGATGTGTTGTGGAATGGATCTCTGACATCATGATGTGTTGTGGAATGGATCTCTGACATCATGATGTGTTGTGGAATGGATCTCTGACATCATGATGTGTTGTGGAATGGATCTCTGACATCATGATGTGTTGTGGAATGGATCTCTGACATCATGATGTGTTGTGGAATGGATCTCTGACATCATGATGTGTTGTGGAATGGATCTCTGACATCATGATGTGTTGTGGAATGGATCTCTGACATCATGATGTGTTGTGGAATGGATCTCTGACATCATGATGTGTTGTGGAATGGATCTCTGACATCATCTAGTCATGTTAAGGCAAGGGTTCCATTTGTGTTGCTTTGGACTGGATTGTTTGAGGGTTATGATGTTTTCGTAGAGCAGAGCTTTTGGTGGAGCAGAGGTTTTGGTGGAGCTGAGCTTTTGGTGGAGCAGAGCTTTTGGTGGAGCAGAGGTTTTGGTGGAGCTGAGCTTTTGGTGGAGCAGAGGTTTTGGTGGAGCAGACGTTTTGGTGGAGCAGAGGTTTTGGTGGAGCAGAGGTTTTGGTGGAGCAGAGGTTTTGGTGGAGCAGAGCTTTTGGTGGAGCAGAGGTTTTGGTGGAGCAGAGGTTTTGGTGGAGCAGACGTTTTGGTGGAGCAGAGGTTTTGGTGGAGCAGAGGTTTTGGTGGAACAAACGTTTTGGTGGAGCAGACGTTTTGGTGGAGCAGAGGTTTTGGTGGAACAAACGTTTTGGTGGAGCAGACGTTTTGGTGGAGCAGAGGTTTTGGTGGAGCAGAGGTTTTGGTGGAACAAACGTTTTGGTGGAGCAGACGTTTTGGTGGAGCAGAGGTTTTGGTGGAGCAGAGTTTTTGGTAGGGCAGACGTTTTGGTGGAGCAGAGGTTTTGGTAGAGCAGACGTTTTGGTGGTTTTACCACCACTGTCATCTTTGTCTTTTATATTTTACCAGTGCTGTTCTAAATATAGTCTATGTTTGAACTGTACTGTCATCTATATGGTCCATGTTTGACCTGTACTGTCATCTACGTGGTCCATGTTTGACCTGTACTGTCATCTACGTGGTCCATGTTTGACCTGTACTGTCATCTACGTGGTCCATGTTTGACCTGTACTGTCATCTACGTGGTCCATGTTTGACCTGTACTGTCATCTATATGGTCTATGTTTGACCTGTACTGTCATCTACGTGGTCCATGTTTGACCTGTACTGTCATCTACGTGGTCCATGTTTGACCTATACTGTCTTCTACGTGGTCCATGTTTGACCTGTACTGTCGTCTATGTGGTCCATGTTTGACTTGTACTGTCATCTACGTAGTCCATGCTTGACCTTTACTGTCATCTATGTGGTCCATGTTTGTTCAGTACCGTCATTTTATGGGGTCCATGTTTGACCAGTACTATCATTCTTTGTGGTCCATGTTTGACCAGTACTGTCATTCTTTGTGGTCCATGTTTGACCAGTACTGTCATTCTTTGTGGTCCATGTTTGACCAGTACTGTCATTCTATGTGGTCCATGTTTGACCAGTACTGTCATTCTATGTGGTCCATGTTTGACCAGTACTGTCATTCTATGTGGTCCATGTTTGACCAGTACTGTCATCTATATAGTCTATGTTTGACCTGTACTGTCATTATATGTGGTCCATGTTTGACCAGTACTGTCATTCTTTGTGGTCCATGTTTGACCAGTACTGTCATTCTATGTGGTCCATGTTTGACCAGTACTGTCATTCTTTGTGGTCCATGTTTGACCAGTACTGTCATTCTATGTGGTCCATGTTTGACCAGTACTGTCATTCTTTGTGGTCCATGTTTGACCAGTACTGTCATTCTTTGTGGTCCATGTTTGACCAGTACTGTCATTCTTTGTGGTCCATGTTTGACCAGTACTGTCATTCTTTGTGGTCCATGTTTGACCAGTACTGTCATTCTTTGTGGTCCATGTTTGACCAGTACTGTCATTCTTTGTGGTCCATGTTTGACCAGTACTGTCATTCTATGTGGTCCATGTTTGACCAGTACTGTCATCTATTTGGTTCATGTTTGACCAGTACTGTCATCTATTTGGTCCATGTTGACCAGTACTGTCATCTATTTGTTTCATGTTTGACCAGTACTGTCATCTATTTGGTTCATGTTTGACCAGTACTGTCATTCTATGTGGTCCATGTTTGACCAGTACTGTCGTCTATACCGTCTTTGTTTGTCGGCAATCACTCACCTGAGAAATCGTATTACCTTCTTTGATCACACGCGCCGACATCACCGCAGACAATCAATTTGGACCGTGGAGCCAGGAAGGCCCTCATTTAACCCCATCTGGTTAGTCATGCCACGTCATTTAACCAATCTAGTTAGTCACGCTACGGCGGAGATCTACAACAGGACCCTCGAGTGGCCCTCGGCCTTTGCGGCTTGCCCAAGTCCACGAGCAGTTTCATCTATTTAAGCAAACATAAATCAAAACTTTTTGTTGCTACAGCACGTGACCGGATTCAAATCCATAGCGAAGTTGAGTGACCGGGCCTGATGTCCTTCAACTCTGTGCTCATGACATACAATTAGGATTCAGCGGTTCTTTCTAGATCTGTACAACAAAGGAAGGAAAAAAAAAAGAAAAAAGAGACCGAGTAGATCAGCGGCCGTCCTGTTGTAAAGTATCGGATACATTATTACAAATTAGAGAATGCTGGGATACTCAACACCCGGGTAACAATGTCTGTCACCTCAACAAAGATGGCGCTAGTGATGGTGGTCCGGACAATCCACCCCCACCCGCCACCACTATTCACGGTTACCAAGTTGCCCGAGCTGAAGTCATTCGCATTCCTTATTCCATGGCTAAAATCCGATTGGGGGGTGGGGGGTGGGGGGGCGGGGGTTGTCCCCTCTACCCCCGACACTCTGACATTGAATATTATTCCGCTGCCATACCGACCTGTAACACTGAGGGGCTAAGCCGTCTTTTGTGTAGGGGGGGGGGGGGGGGCAAGACAGGTAGACTGCCGGGACCGAAAATTAAGAAAAAAAAAGTGGGGGTGTGGTTGGGGGGGGGGGGGGGAGGATTGTGGAAGAAAAACAATTATTTAAAAAAAAAAGAACTACAGACTTGATTTTTTATTTTTAAATGGACCTTAAAAAAAATGGACGCCATTAGTTTGAAGAGTTAAACGGGGGGGGGGGGGAAAGGGTTGGGGGGGGGGCTGTATCAGAAATAAGTAAAAATAAAGGCTTTGCTTGTTGTTAGATGTTGGGGCTTATTTTGATAATTTGGGTAAATGTCAATGACTCAGTTCAACGATGTCTTCAAATGTCACATGACATGGAGAGAGAATAATAAAGATAAGATTCCTTTATTGATCCCAATAAATGGACAGGTGCTTTTCCTACCATACATTCAGCACAAGAATAATTATTGAAAGATTAGAGTGCAGCGATCCCCATTCAGCATATTTTACCCCACCCCCCACCCCCTCGAACTCAGGCTACCCCACCGATTCCAATATGGGAGATTCACGTTGCGAGTTACGATTTCTGTTATGACCTGGGCAGTGGGAAGATTTCTGTTATGGTCTGGTCAGTTTGAAATGACGCAGATAACAAACGTTCAATCTCTCTGCCCTTCTGTTTTGTGTCAGAGAATTCCTTTGTTATAAAAATATTTTCGTTAAGCTGAAGCTTTGTGTTCTTCAAGTTATAGTAATAATGTTGACAGCAGTGCAAAAACAAGTATCTTTAAAAAATAAATTAAAAAATCGAGGATTTCTTGATCATGTTCTTACTTGTTTTACCGATGAAATCAACTAATAGCTGCCCCCATAAGACAGGCTGTAGTATATGCCAGCAGCTGCCACCAGAGACAGGCTGTAGTGTATGCCAGCATCTGCCACAAGAGACAGGCTGTAGTATATGCCAGCATCTGGCACCAGAGACAGGCTGTATGTATGCCAGCATCTGCCACCAGAGACAGGCTGTAGTATATGCCAACAGCTGCCACCAGACAGGCTGTAATGTATGTCCCCAACTGCCCCAGAGACAGAATGTAGTATATGCCCACATCTGCCCACAGAGACAGGCTGTAGTATATGCCCCCAGCTGCCCCCAGAGACAGGCTGTGGTAAACGATACAGTCAGACGAATGCCCAGTAATGCCAGTAACCATTGCATCGCCTATCCGGATTATTAGCCACACCTGTACCACTAGCAATCTTATCCCTGGCCTACGACTTGACCTAAATTGACCCGAAGGGTCATTGACCCTCACGGTCAGAAGGAGGAGGGGAGGTGAGGCGTGGAAGGCGTGGCACGATTTGAGAGGGGAGCAAATTTTAAAGATTTTTTTTTAAAAAGTGTCAGTTGAACTGGGGTCTGCTGTACTTTCTTTTATTTTTTATGACCCGATTAGTTAGTAAGATGATGGCTGAAACTATTTAGTTCTTAACAGAAAAACTTCATTAATTTTTTAAAATGAAAATAACAACAACAAAGCAAACAAACAAACACTAACAAACAAACAAACACTAATAAACAAACACAAACAAACACAAACAAAACAAACAAAAACAAACAAACACCAACAAACAAAAGCTAAAAAAAATAAAAAAGACAACCAAAAGTTGGCTATAGTTTCAACTACAATGTTGATGGTACGGATGTTGTTCGTCCGTCAACATCGACTAGGACCATCCAGTTGGGCAGTAAGATTGATGTTGTTCGTCCATCAACATCGACTAGGACCATCCAGTTGGGCAGTAAGATTGATGTTGTTCGTCCATCAACATCGACTAGAACCATCCAGTTGGGCAGTAAGATTGATGTTGTTCGTCCGTCAACATCGACTAGGACCATCCAGTTGGGCAGTAAGATTGATGTTGTTCGTCCGTCCACATCGACTAGGATCATCCAGTTGGGCAGTAAGATTGATGTTGTTCGTCCGTCCACATCGACTAGGACCATCCAGTTGGGCAGTAAGATTGATGTTGTTCGTCCGTCCACATCGACTAGGACCATCCAGTTGGGCAGTAAGATTGATGTTGTTCGTCCGTCAACATCGACTAGGACCATCCAGTTGGGAGTAAGATGGATGTTGTGCGGAGAAATTGGTTGTGGATCGTGGATGGCTTCACAGTTGAGTTATCAAAACTGGTGTATAAACAATTTATAATTCATAACGAAACAACTGTAGTAAAACTTGCAGAACGATAAATCACCAACTTTAGGATCCACATTTTTACAAGTTTTAAAGTACGTGATGTTCTTGGCAGGTCTTTTTTGGGCGAGTATCATAGGGAGATAATCCATGAAATATACATTTATTAAAGTACTGCTAAAGTGACTTTCCTTGATGGGGAAAAAATGTTTATCAAAGTGTGGATTATGAAATTATGTTTTTTGTGACAACAAAAAAAAAAAAAAATTTAAATGGTAGATTGTGACCAATACTAGAGTGTGAAAAATGATAGCTTGTGACAAATACTAGAGTGTGAAAAATGATAGCTTGTGACAAATACTAGGGTGTGAAAAATGATAGCTTGTGACAAATACTAGAGTGTGAAAAATGAAAGCTTGTGACAAATACTAGGGTGTGAAAAATGATAGCTTGTGACAAATACTAGGGTGTGAAAAATGATAGCTTGTGACAAATACTAGAGTGTGAAAAATGATAGCTTGTGACAAATACTAGGGTGTGAAAAATGATAGCTTGTGACAAATACTAGGGTGTGAAAAATGATAGCTTGTGACAAATACTAGGGTGTGAAAAATTATAGCTTGTGACAAATACTAGGGTGTGAAAAATGTCAAATATATTCGAGTTTTAATTTGCGAAAGAAATGTAGCAACCTAGTAGCAAATCACCCTCCTAGTTATACGCATCTCAACATTAAATTCTATGCACACCATCACAAATAATAATTCTCTAGCATTGTTTTTATATGGCAATAACGCCGTGTTTGAAAGGAGCACACAATAAAATTCCCAGGATAGAGCTATAATTGGTGCGTTGTTATAACGTGCGTTACTTGACTGCACGTCCTATCCAAAAACTTAAGTAGACGGGAATTTCATGCCCCCCCCCCCCCAAATAGTTTTGCGTGTTATTTCTAGTCAAAACATAAAAATCAATTAAACACAACCGAAAGAGCGTTATAAAACATTTAAAGATAATACTTTCAACGTGAGATTGTTTAAAAAAATGTGTCTCCCTTCACAGAATGTTCTGGTAATGTGTATTATTATAACAAACAAATAAAATATTCCCGATACATCGCCATATTGGATAAGATAAGGTATCAATACAATGCACGACGACTACTAAAGAGATAATTACTTTTTTTTTAAATGTGATGTTTATCCATCAAGCTCAGCTTACAACACTTTTGTTTTAAATTATTTTTTTTTATATTTTTTTTTAACTCAACGTCGCACGAGATCATACAGAATAATAAATATTTTTCAACGATCACAAAATATTCACATAAAATACACATGTGTACAAAAGAAAATTTAAAAAAAACATGTTCCGTGGAAGAAGTTCGAAAATTAATGACAAGATTTGGCTAAAAGAGACACTGATAGTCAGTCAAACACTGCGATCGTATGGGCCACAGACACCCACCTCCCTCAATGTGGCTGCAAGCTTCTCAGATATTTAATGGGCCCAAAGTTGTGATGAGAGAACAAAACAAACTATCATTAGGTTCAGGGAGTACAAAATCGAAAAGTGGCAAAGGGGTAAGGGGGAGACATGAAAAGACACCGTATGAAGCCAGCCTATAAAACTTTTTAATACCCTTTATATAACTTTCGAGGTCAAATAAATATTAATATATTTTTTTCAATCTGTAAAAACTGTGTGAGATGATTCTTAAAATAAAAAAGATGATATAGTTGATGTCATCTGGAGTGAATAACACAACGTTGAAACAAAGGAAATCACTAAGAACATACCAAATGATTACAAATTATTAATTAATGCTTTAAGTAAATATGGTGTGTAATAACTGCGGTCATTATTATTATTTTATTTGTGTGTTTTTGAGCTGGTGAATTCTTTGCTTATAATTTTATAAGATTTCACTTTTATCTATCGGATCATTCCTTATGGATAAATCTTAGAAAATGATAACCTTTTTCCCCGCTAACAACACATATATTCTTTTTTAAAAATGTTTTTTTTAAAATCAAGAATCACTGAATATTTATATTTAAAAATCGTGTATTAAGACGTCCAACATATTTTGACATTGTTAAAATTGTACATAAAAAGAGTGCAGTTAAACTCGATTTTTTAAATACAATTTGCTATAAGTAAAGTGGAGCAGCCAATAAATGTGTTCAAATAAAAGTTGATACAATTTAATAAGAGCAGCTTCACTAAAGTCCTCTACACAAACAGCACAAATTTTATAATACAGAGTCTTCTTTATATTGAGCCTTTTGGTTTTAGACGTTATTTCCTGACAGTTTGGTCCAGTCCGTTAGGTCCTGACAGTTTGGTCCAGTCCGTTAGGTCCTGACAGTTTGGTCCAGTCCGTTAGGTCCTGACAGTTTGGTCCAGTCCGTTAGGTCCTAACAGTTTGGTCCAGTCCGTTAGGTCCTGACAGTTTCGTCCAGTCCGTTAGGTCTGACAGTTTGGTCCAGTCCGTTAGGTCCTGAGAGTTTGGTCCAGTCCGTTAGGACCTGACAGTTTGGTCCAGTCCGTTAGGTCCTGACAGTTTGGTCCTGACAGTTTGGTCCAGTCCGTTAGGTCCTGACAGTTTGGTCCAGTCCGTTAGGTCCTGACAGTTTGGTCCAGTCCGTTAGGTCCTGACAGGTTTGGTCCATTCAGTTAGGTCTTGACAGTTTGGAGCCGTCATTTTCAATTTTGTTCAGCCAGTCAGTGAAGTCAAGTCAGTGTGGTCCATTAAGCTGATTTTGTTTTTTTTGGTCTAGTTAGTTAGGTCTTGCCACTCAGGTCCAGCCAATCAGGTTCAGCCAGTTAAGTCGCCAGTTAGGTCCAGTTAGTTAGGTCCAGTCATTCAGGTCAAGCCAGTTAAGTCCATTCAGGTTCATTTAAGAATACCTAAAAATTATGAAAAACGTGCCTCAGGCTGTCTCCTATTATTCAATTGTAGCCAACTCAAAGCTAACTTAACAACAACAACAACAAAAAATGAAATTCCCACTATAGGTATCTCCAGATTTCAACGTCAGTGGCATCATGGCACATCTGAATAAAAAGGTTTAGCCTCCATTAAAACTAAATCGATTGTTGTTTGCACACGTGACCCTCAAACTCTATGACGTTAGAGAAGTAGGTCATACAGCTGCTGCACTTGGCGACGTTGAGAGATTTTCTCTTCTCGTCCAGCTTTTCCCGGATCAGACTCTTCAGTTTTTTGGGAACGTGCGCCTGTGAGAGGTAGTCCAGCTCGGACCGGAGAATGGCGTTGACGGCGAGCACGACCAGGGTGGGCACATCTCCGACGGCGTCCGTGGCAGAGTCCGCGGGGTCGTAGTAGGCCTTAGAATTTTGCCATAGGTTTTTCCTCGAACTTCGCATCGCCAGAGCTATCATGACCGCGTGGATGCCTTTCATGCAGATGGCGTATGACGGGGCCACGAGTGTTTCGTTGTTGGCGAGATTTAAAATCTTCAGGTTTGTGAGCTCAATGAGCGCCGTCGGCAGCATCATCAGGCTGTTTGATTCCAAGTTCAAGGTCTCCAGACTGGCCAAGCAGCCGATGAAGTTTGGAAGGCAGATAAATTTGTTGTGAGACAAGTCCAGGTAGACGAGCGACTTGAGATAAACAAATGACCAGGGCAGGTTGGTCAAACCACATCCGGTCACGGTCAGCGACAGCAAGTGGTGGAACCGGCCAATGTTTAAGGGAATTTCCAACGACCTGCCGGAATTTTTGGTCCAGGAGAACAGTTCTATTTCTAGCGATCTCACCTGCTCTGCTTCCTTTTGGGTCTGCGAGTTGACGAAGTTAACGAACACCTGGTGGGATCCCGTCTGCTGGGAATAAAACGTCCCACCGGTAGAGTGAAACTTTCGCCTAAAAAACCTCCGCAGCCAGACCCAGAAACACGACATTTCCATTGTGATCGTTTGACGGATTCACTTTATTTCATTGTGTAGTGGAAGTCTCGTCTATTCCATCCAGTCACGGAAATTTTTTCGGTAAACAGTAGTAGTCTATGCGATGAGTTGATCGGAATGTTGACTGATGCTACCAGTAGGCTGTCACATTGACATTAACCAGGGTATCACATTGACGTTAACTGGAGTATCCCATGGACGTTAACTGGAGTATCACATTGACATTTAACTATAGAGTATCACAACACCAATTTATATCGATGAAATATTGCTAAACGTATCGAGACGATTGTATTTTTGTAAGGTATTTATATTTTTTTTTACCAGTCCTATCACCAACATAGTAATGGCAACAACTGAATCAACCCTAGACAACGACTGCGCGGATATAACAACGGAATTGTGCTCAACTTAACCGTAGATTAAAAACAGCACCCGGCTTGCACTCAACTGGACTGAACATAGAAAGTAAGTGACCTCATCAGATGCCTAGCTACGCAGGGCAGCACAGTTGAGACAGATGTGTTTGGGGTATCTCTTCGAGCTGATAAATAACAGGCACAGATAATGTATCTCAACATACTTTGGGATTGTATCTAGTTTTATATATATATATCTGCGTTATCGCCGTACAGAAACCTGTACAAGGAGTTTAATACACTGTACTTTCATAATGGGGTCCTTTTAAAAATCGAACGTTCTGACATCAGATTTTAATCTTTGAGATCATATGTTCTGACATATAGATACATTATTGAGACTAGATGTTGAGACATCAGGTACGTCATTTGGGTATAAGGGCGGGGTGGGGGTGGGCATTCCACCCATCAGTGGCGTAGTGAGGGGGGAGCAAGGGGGGCATCATGCCCCGGGCGCTACTCACAATTTTACTATAATATTGTATGGTTTTCGAATAGGGGGGGGCGCTAAAAATGTATTGGGGGGCGCTAAAAAGGTATTGTGCCCCGGGCGCGAGTTAAGCTCGCTACGCCACTGCCACCCATCCCCCTGAAAATTGTACAATAAATGTATCTTTATCTTGGACAGCATGCAATCAACGTAGCGAGAAATAAATAAGGAAAAGAAAAAGATTCAGGATTCAGAAAATGAAAAGACACGTAGGAATTCTTGACACAACATGAGTCCGGTAGCCAGCTCAAAGATGGATCAATGTTATGACACAACGTGAGTCCGGTGGCCAGCTCAAAGATGGATCAATGTTATGACACAATATGAGTCCGGTAGCCAGCTCAAAGATGGATCAATGTTATGACACAACATGAGTCCAGTAGCCAGCTCAAAGATGGATCAATGTTATAGACGCAAGAAAAGAATGTGTCAGCAGGAAAGTCTGAATCTATATCAAATCTGATACATTTTCAAAGGAAGTCTGATGTTCTGGATAAAAAGGAACCATCACAAGTTTCTAATATTATCGACTTCAAATCTAATTCATCAAGGTCAAGGTCAGGGTCAAGGTTTGGCTTTGATGGCGACGACGAATCAAAAGAATCGTCAAAGGACATTTCGTTGAATTGCTCGAAGCGATGAGTGAGCTTTCTCCTCAAATACGAGAAAGACTGCGAACAAGATCTGGATACTACACGTCAGCAGACTATCAGAACATGTTCTGGACACTACACGTCAGCAGACTATCATAAACATGTTCTGGACTCTACACGTCAACAGGCTACCAGGACATATTCTAGACACTACACGTCAGCAGGCTACCAGAACATATTCTGGACTCTACACGTCAGCAGGCTACCAGAACATATTCTGGACACTACACGTTAGCAGGTTACCAGAACATGTTCTGGACACTACACGTCAGCAGGCTACCAGAACATATTCTGGACACTACGCGCCGGAAGATTAAAAAAATGAAACATTGTTGACCATGCATCAGCTTCGAATGTGCTTGAGTCGTAATCCACATAGTTTAGTGAGCTCTTGAAAGTAATCGACCTGGTCTTGACATTGCCGGTGACATCCGTTGAACGTTTTTATTTGTTGAATGAAAAGAGTAATAGGCACCGGGCTATGTGATATGTTGGTAATTGTGGAGACACACGACTAGGTGATCTGTTGATAATTGTGGAGACACACGACTAGGTGATCTGTTGATAATTGTGGAGACACACGACTAGGTGATCTGTTGGTAATTGTGGAGACACACGACTAAGGGATATGTTGGTAATTGTGGAGACACACGACTAGGTGATCTTTTGGTAATTGTGGAGACACGCGACTAGGTGTTCTGTTGGTAATTGTGGAGACACACGACTAGGTGATCTGTTGGTAATTGTGGAGACACGTGACTAGGTGATCTGTTGGTAATTGTGGAGACACGCGACTAGGTGATCTGTTGGTAATTATGGAGACACGCGACAAGGTGATCTGTTGGTAATTATGGAGACACACGACTAGGTGATCTGTGGGTAATTGCATGCCCCCAAGAAGATGTAAAAAATGTGGACATTGACGAAATTAGAGTTGAGAGTTTGGTCGTCCGAAACAAAGACGATACCCTTTTTTTAGCAAGTTGTTTTAATACATGTAGTATGATGTATTGACTAAACTGGCGTTTACATATATTTTTCACATCGTTTGAAAGGTTAACTGTATCAAATATAAATAAATACATAAAAACCAAATTTCTAACTAATTTTTTCCATACAATCACAAATTGTATTTGTCAAAATATTATATGCACATATCTTGCAGAATGTTTTTGCACATGCAGACGACATAAACAAATCAACAAGCCGGAACAGTTTTGGTTTTGTCCCCACTACCCCCTTTTTGGGAGGAAAAAAATTGAAATGACGTCCCTGTCTGAGAAATATATAAATCAATGAGATCAGATGTTCAGAGATATTTATACATCACTTATGAAGAATGCACTCCTAATATTATATTTATAATTTGGTAGAAGTCACGGTAGTAAGCACTGCAGTAATGCACTGGCACTATTATTATAATTTTGATTGCGGTCATACAAATGTTGTAAAAATTAGGATGTTAAGTGTGAAAGTGTTATGCAGAAAGGTGTGGGACGGGACCTCTGCAAAGTTTTTCTAAATTAAAAAAAAACTATAAAATTAATTATTTGCATATTGTTATAATTGTTTGTTTTTTTTAAAGATACTTGTCAAATGACATGGATCTAACAATGCAGAATGTTTCACATTATTATTAAACAATTATTAATTCCAATCCACCTTTTTAAAAAATGTTTTTGAAGTAGTAGTTATTAAACTTATTACAAAAACGAGCTCATTTGACATAAGATCCAGAAAAAGAAACCGAGATGAAGATGGAGAATATTAAACGAAATAACGATCCCTGGTTGCCTCTTGATGAGGATTTAACGAAGCTACAAAATCTTGCATTAAATCCGATCCCAGCTAATCCTTTACACCAGATGATTGATTCAGAAAAATATATACAGTCTCTCGGTACGAATTTTTAAAATATTATTTGTATTGTATTATATATATAATTTATATTTTTGGTAAATTTATAGAGATGTGTCCGCGTCTTTTACCATGGCCGCCATCTTGGTTGCCCCGACCCGCGAACTATTACGTGTTCACGGGTCGAGACAACCAAGATGGCGGCCGAGGAAAAATAAAATAACTCATGTTTTTGATATAATGACGAATAAAAAGTTTTTAAAAATGAAAAAATGGTAAATTTTGAGAAAGATACCCGCGTCTTTTACCATGGCCGCCATCTTGGTTGCCCCGACCCGCGAACTTTTACGTGTTCACGGGTCGGGACAACCAAGATGGCGGCCATGGAAAAATAAAATAACTCATGTTTTTTGCTAAAATTACGAATAAAAAGTTTTTAAAAATGAAAAAATGATCTAAATCTATCCCTCACCCTAACCTGAACCCTAAATTCCTTCCTAACAGGGTTTTGACACTCTCCCTAACAGGGTTTTGACCCTCTCCCTAACAGGGTTTTGACCCTCTCCCTAACAGAGTTTTGACCCTCTCCCTAACAGGGTTTTGACCCTCTCCCTAAAAGGGTTTTGACCCTCTCCCTAACAGGGTTTTGACCCTCTCCCTAACAGGGTTTTGACCCTCTCCCTAACAGGGTTTTGACCCTCTCCCTAACAGGGTTTTGACCCTATCGGAACCAGCGTTTTGACACTCTCGCCTTAGCCTAACGTGGCACTGGGTTTTGACCCTGAAAAGTAGGAAAATTAAAAAAAAAACAAAGAAAAGTGTCCAACATTAATTATAAAATAAAGAAGTAATGAAAACCCAACTTACATTTTCATGGAATACACTTTTACACACTTTATTTCAGGTTCCAACAAAAAGAATATCCAAAAATTAATGAAACACGAATAAAACACGTGTGGTCATCCTCTAAAATAATCTTATGAAATGGCAGACGACATAAAATACTAAATCAGCCAACCAATCAAATTTTATCATTATATTTAATCAACCAATAAAAATTTAATTAAAAAAACATGCCATCGTAATTTAAGGAAAATGTAACTCTAATAAAAAAAAATAAGGTGAGTGAATCCACACAAATGACGTCACGGATACTCACGTAAAAATCAGCCGAAAAAATGATCTAAATCTATCCCTCACCCTAACCTGAACCCTAAATTCCTCCCTAACCCGGTTTTGACCCTCTCCCTTACAGGGTTTTGACCCTCTCCCTAACAGGGTTTTGACCCTCTCCCTAACCAGGGTTTTGACCCTATCGGAACCAGCATTTTGACACTCTCCTTAGCCTAACGTGGCGCTGGGTTTTTTTGACCCTGAAAAGTAGGAAAATTAAAAAAAAAAACAAAGAAAAGTGGCCAAAATTAATTATAAAAGAAAGAAGTAATGAAAACCCAACTTACATTTTCTTGAAATACACTTTTACACACTTTATTTCAGGTTCCAACGAAAAGAATATCCAAAAATTAATGAAACATAGTCTGGTCAACTTCTAAAGACATCTCATAAAATGGCGGAGCTCATTAACATATTTAATAGGCCAACCAATGAAATTTTAAAAATTATAATTAATCAACCAATAAATATTTGCCACCGTCATATTAATGAAAATGTAACTCTAATAAAAAAAATAAAGGGAGTGAATCCACGCAAATGACGTCACGGATACACAACTATAAATCAGCCATATTTTTAATATGTCAATCACTACGACTACTAATAATATTAATAGAGATTACTACAAAGACTACTACTACTCACTACTTTTAAGACAGCATTATGCTTTCAGTAGGGTCAATATAATATGATACATTGCTGGCATCTGTCCGTCACTTGGCACCAGTTGCAGGAGTTGTCATAATGTTTCATTTAATCAATGTTATCCGCCTTTTGGGACTCTATCTCCGGGTTTTGAATTCAGAGTTGCCTGCTTTTAGATGAGTTGCCGTCCAAGGTTAACGAGTCCCATCCACCCGGGGTGCTGGTGGTGTTTTTGCTTGACTGGGCTTTGGCAGGGATTGAACTGACCATCAACTTGAGATTTGCTCAGTTTAGACCACTTGGCCACCCAGCACTCATATAATATGATACATTGTAATATAGAATATCTAGTAAAGGCCATAATAATATAGTGTAAGTGTAGGCATAGGCCATTGAATGTTGGTCATTGGTTCTGAAAGTGGGCAGTACTGGCGCCAGCCCCAGGGGGTGGTGACATTTCTGATTTTTTTGTTTGGGTGGGGGGGGGGGGTAGGTTTGAATGTTCTGTAGATTTATGGGGTGGGGATGAGCTAGGATTACTAAAGGGGGTGGTGGTGGATTATATGAGAAAAGATTTTTGTAACTGAACGCTTGGCTTGCCCTGTTCTACTGGCACTGTGTTTATTACTTTCTTTTCACACTCTGCCATTTTTGTGGCCATGACACCACATGTGAAAAAATAAAGTAGTGCCAAAACAGCCTCCTTAAAAATTAACACCCCTTTCATGAAAAAAACGTAAAAAATATTTAAATCGTGCAAATTTAATGAAATTTTTTTGTGGGCAAAAACCCTTGACATAAATAATCTAAAACTCTGCCAAACCTGAATGCTAATTCATATCCCTAACTCGAGTGTAATTTCACCCCTAAATTTAGTACCCCCAACATGAGCATAAATCTTCAAACCTAAAATCTATGACCTAACATCTAACGTGGATACTAAATTCATGTTTATATGTGCTACACTACAGTTATACACTACAGAGAAAATTGCAAATTTAAATAAAAAGATTAAAACAATTTTTTTAATATACAAAAGAAGGATAGCCCAACTTACAGTTTCATCAAATACACTTTTATTAATTTGTTAAATCCAAAAGATGTCAGAAAAGTCAAAATCCATTTTATAAAATGATCTGATGATAACCCTGTCAAAATGGATGACCATTCAAAATAAAATGCTCTTGTTTTAATTTGAAATATTATAATAAACCACCCTATGAAATATTTATTTTAAAAATACATTCAATGTGTCATCAATCAAAAACATTCCATCGGCGAATATATCGGTATATAAAACAAGAGAAACAATCTGCAACTAAATAAAAGAAGAGGTCACTCATCAGATTCTGGAGTGAAACGTCAAACTTACATTGTCCAATATTTAAATTAAAAAAAATAATTATAACATTAAAAAGTAAATATAACATTTGAAATCAGATGAAATGCATTTATGTTTATCACCCTTGAAAAAGGCATTAGTCAGTGATAATATAACTTTTTCTCACATTTTCATTTTGGAGAACTTTTGATATTTCAAACAGTACAAAAAATGAAATAAATATACAGGATTAGTTAAACATTTTAAGACTTTCCTACACATTTTTTGGAGGCAGAAATAAATTAAATCATTATGCTTATCTACTCTATATTAATATCATCTAATTGTCATGAATGTCAGTTTTTGAACAAGAAAATATTTATGATATCAATGACTAAGCCTTGTCAGAGATGGTTATCATCTTGCTAAAGAAGTGGATTCTAACTCCTGATAATTTTATTATTTCTTTGTCAGCACTAACTGTAATTGATCTTGGCTCATTATGTAATTTGTCTGTTATGTAAGGTACAACACATAAGATAAGATTCTTTATTGATCCAAATAAATGAAACTTTTTTCTTTATTGCATGGCACATATTCATTTTCAGCACATAAATAAATACATATTTTAACAAGACAACATTTTACAATTATCACAGTTTATACACAAAACATATAAGTTATTTCTCTAGTGTAGCAATCAGCCATCAATGAACTCCTTAAGTGATAATGACTTAATAAGTTAAATTCAATAAAAATTATTAAAAAGCTTACTATCAAAAACTGGTTGGTACTGCTTTAAAAAAAAAGTACCCGTATGTAAAATCTTTGCCATCCATTGTGTTAAACTGGTGGATAACAAATAGAATGTTTATTGACTTTCAAAAAGGGAGTGTATCACTCTCTTTTAGAAGCTATTTGGTATAGAATTTTTTTAACGACTTATGTCTACCCCAAAGACATCGAACACCTAATTGCTATCCCTAGAAATATTTACAACTTTCAAAATTTTACAGTTGCAGGGAGATGAGGTTGATCTTAATAAAACCAAATAAAAAATCTATAATTTCCATTAACTCTGCTTATGAGTCCAATATTCAATGTCGGACCTACAAGAGGAGGAGAGCTACCAGAAGATAATCATCAAGTGCCTGGCCATTTTAAGATGTTGTAGGTTGATAAATCAATATTCAGATAGAGATACATTTGGCAGTTGGCACTAATAGCTAAAAGATAATAATTGATCGACTGCATTCAGGTTGTGTAAATGAAATATAAGGACAAGGTATGCTAAACTTGAATTCATAGACAGAACAAAAGATTTTGACCTTTCGGCTTAGAGCCTTCATCAGAAAACAAGACAAAAAGAAGGATAACAAGTATCAGATCACAGTAAACACATTTTTATTGCAAGATTCTTTGGTCTTTGAAAATTCATTTTTTTGTTTTTCTTGGGCTGTATATGTGTGTAGTATTAATAATTTGACCTATTATTAATCTATTCACTCAGTAGCCCTTTAATTTAATCACTTAACATTTTTGTCTTATTTTAATATTCTATGCTATAAGTCTAAAAAAATAATTATTTAAATAAGGCTATGTGGGTTACTGACTTTCAGCGAAAACCACGCCATTGTCTACTTGTGATTGACAAATGCTAAAATATTATATAGGAAATTATTTACTTTCCACAACTCCATGTTATGCAGTAAGGGTACATAGATACATAACTGGTTTGATCATTTGCCGGTTAATTATTATCAATTACATTTCAGAACAAAAGCTCAAAAAGCTTTCCAAGAGGAGACAAGGGGAGCCAACTTCACATGAAATCATATCGTCCCTGGCTCTGTTCCACGATGATCAAATGAGACGCTACATAGACGATCCGAACATCAACAGTTTTACTTGTGCTGGCACTTCTGCCACGGATGGACCTACCACGCCACTGGCCTTTATGCAAAGAAAGCTACACCCAGAAAAACAGCCTTTGAGTGCTGAAGAAATTCTTGAACTCGTCAAGGACGATATTCTGGCCAAAACTTTTGAGGAAACACTAGAGAGGAAAAATGGAGACTCCTCTCGTTTGGCATCCAGTTGCTCAACTGTACAGCTGAAAGAGGTGACACAAGCAGATGCAGCGAGTTCTACAGACACAAGACTACAGCTTAGAGATGGGACACAAACTCAGTCAGAGACTTCCAGGAACACATCAAATTCTGATTCGTCTTCTCATGAAGAAAATATCACAATAACAAGTGACAGTCTTTCTGCCGTTAGTTCAAACTCAGTCACTACTACTACTACTACTACTACTACTACTACTACTACTACTTCTACTTCTACTACTGCTACTACTGTAGATGAAAACTGGGCCACCTTTGAGGACATAAACTCCCAAATAACGGCAGATACTGAAGGTATTTCCTGATTATGTAATTGCAGTTCATTCGATAACATTCCTCTTTTACTCTCTATGTTGGAGCTGATGCCAAAAATTTATGTTCATTTCCATTCTCATTCAGTTGTCAGACTGGCTACAAAGACCTGCTGGAACACTTTGTATATCAATATAAAAAGGTTTCAGATGCAGACTCATAAATAAACACTATGTGAGTTTTATTAAATTTTGGATTCTGCTAAATATAAAAAAATCCCTATGCAAGTATTGGATTTCTAAAAAAATTGGATTATTTGGTCTTTTATTTCAAGCATGCCATACATGATTAGTGGTTGCATGTGTACCCTGTGGTAATCCCTGCACTCATTTTGTAAACCTCTGCTGGAAACCTTTACTCTAGCAACTTACAGCATGTGTATACACATAATAATAAAACTAAAACTGTAACAAATATTACTTGTCTCACTTATGATTGGACGATGATGTATAGAAGATGAAGGAGAAGAAAATAAGGACAAGTTAACTGGCTATAAAAATAAAAACTAAGGAGAGATAGCTCTAAGATACAACTCCAGGTTGAACCAAAGTTGAGGTCATCAAGGTCTACACCCAGGGCTGGGCTATAACAATTGATAATTTCTATGACTTCAACTTGCCAAGGTGTGTATGTAAAGTGAATTAAGTTTACTTGTTTTGTTGAGGTCACGATGCTAAATAAAATGTATTAAAATATGCAATAAATCTTTTCAAAATTTTGTAGTTTGTTGATGTTTTGGTTACCCCCATTAAAATTTGGACATTTGACACCCAAATAAAGGAAAGGGGACGAAATTCATGTTTTTTTCTCTTCTTGAGTTATGTCTGATTGTGTACCGTACCCGAGATAACTTAAAAAAATATTTAAACCCACTTTTGGGACCAGTGAATTTTAGTGGCGGAGAAGCCCCGCTCTATACGACTTTTTGACACTGACTTGACATTTTTGTGTTTATACTAGTAGTAAGTAGTAGATAAAAATACTTGATAATTTTTCTTTTATGATATGAGATTACTAGTTTTAAGTGAATTTAAATTCATACCGAAATAGGGGCCGGTATGCACTTTAAAAAAAAGGCCAAATAAAATAAAGAATTAAATCCATTATTGAAATATCTGGCAGGCCGCAGCATTTAACGTGCTTGGCCGCACGTGGGCCAAGGGTTGACCACCCCTGATGTAAAACTTTAACGCTGGAAAATAGACCTCATCTGTTACAGTATATATATATTTTTTTAAATTTAAGAATCTAACACTGAGTTTTCTGATAGTCATAATCTAAGTATGAATTGAACTGATGTTTTATAACTGAAATATGTAGGTTACTAATATGTGATATCATAATGTTATATCCGTATTGAACTGATGTTTTATAACTGAAATATGTAGTTTACTAATATGGGATGTGATATATGTTATATCTGTGTTATGTAGCTAACTGATGGTGATACTAAAATATCGGTACCGGTACGTGATTGTCTGAATTGTGATTGCTAATAATTATAAAGAATTGTTCCTCACTATAGACTAGTTGTACCGTGTGCGGAGTGAAAACTTTGTCGCTGTGATCTTTTGGCATTCATTCACTGAAGTTCTCCCTTTCAAAAATTGGCTCACACTATTATATCATCAAGTCATACCACATGCCCCCCCCCCACTCCTCACAGTACACCCACACAGTGTGTCAGTCAGAGTCGTCGCGTGACTTTCGGGGAGCCCCCCGCCCTGCCACTTTTTGGTTTTGCCCCTCCCCCTTTTTTTCCCTTTTTTCATTCAAATGTGATATCGTTTTTCTGTTGGTAGTTATGGTAGTTGGTGTTAACTTCAAAGTTAAACGAAATAAAAGTAGAAGGTTGGCAAATCAAATGTATTTATTGTTTCCCCTAAAGAGGAATTCTGCACTCGTTGCCGATCGCGAAAGTTTTAATCAACTTAGTGTAATAAAAAAAAAAGGTTCTTTCACGGTGCTGTAACTGTAACTAGTGTAACGAGACCTGTTTTAAAACCCTATATGGTATCTTCGCTTTCTTTCGTGTGTTGCCTTCATTCCGGGTGGCAAAAAGAATCTTCGGACGGCTAATTGACCCTCTTTCCGTAAAACTATCGAGCTGTAACTTGACACACAGACTCGTTGACGATGACACCCCCACCCCCCCCCCCCCCCCCCCCCGAAACAAAAAATACGTTTGTCCTGTTTTTAAAAGGGAAGATGAAGGAAATATGATGACGCCGATTTCACGAAAAATAAAATTCCCGATAACTGCGTGAAATGAGATTCTTCTTTCAAAAATAAATTAATTAAAAAAATAAAAACTTCGCAAGTGCATGTTTAGTCAAAATTTCAGCCCCATCCCACATTGCTCAAGATTACATTTTATAAAGGATTTATACGAAGAGCTTTGTTTTTAGAGGCTTTTTTAAAAACTTTCCCACTGAAGTAAGCGTCTGTTCGACAGTGAGTTGAGCCGGTCTTAAGACATAATTGAAACCCTTACAGTCCATCATGTGCTGCCTGTAATCTTATGTCTTATCACGCTCCTCCAAGGTCTACTCAAGTATCGCCTGCTGCTGATGCCACCAAACAAATTTCAACAGACACGGTTTAAGGCATCCTGCTCTCCGGCATACACAAGCCACGTTTGGACCATCATTTCTCCTTATGGTAGCTTCTTAGAATAGTCCGGATTGAATATGCGGTTTTCTTTTGATTTTGCAAAAGGTGCAATCTTTTACTCGGCCATCTCCGATTTTCAGAATTTCAATAAGTAAGCAATCGGATATACTTTCTCGCCAAGAAGCATAGTGACTAAGTAGTAATTTCGTGTCTGGGAGTTCACTATTAATTTTTGCGCACTGGATATATGTTTGATTACGCGCAGTGTGTTTTTGAGAACTTACTTGGTGACGTATTTTTATGCTTAATATGACGCATTGTCTAGCCTGCTTTGTGACGTACGTGTGATTAGACGTCAGTCGTGAAAGGAACTTTGTAGAAGTAGAGGAAGGTTGTGTTTTATTTCTCTCTGATAGCGAGCTGCGCCATACGTGTGTATATGGAATTAACAGTCTGTGAAAGCATTATATATATTAAGGAGCATTTATTATTTTAAAAAGGACTTGAGTTTATTCAGTGCTAGTACGACGCATTACAACGCGTAAAAGAACTTGATGAATTAAATTAAACAATCTAGTATGGTGGTATACACAAGATTTTGACAGGTACGGCTTGGGTTCTTTGGGAACAAACTGACAGGAACAAGTATGTTTTCCAGACAGCAAACACCCTGCATTGTCGGTTCCGTTGTGAATGTTCTTCATCTCTTCCTGCTGCGTAGTGTTTCCATCATTAAATGGTCTCCTAAGGAGAAGTCTTCAGATGTCTTCGTTTCAAACCCAACAATAATACTTTAAATAGTTTTTGAATCCCAACCTCTCACTTCTGGTACCCGGGTGCGAATAGTCGCAGCCTTTTCTCAATTTTCACATTTTAAAACTGCAGTGAATCTTTTATTTGCCTACTCACGACCGGTTAAAGTCTCCCTACCGTGATCAAGCACGTTAATAAACAAAATAAACTCTGGGAAATTTTCCCACTCCAAGAAATCCCCGTATATAACACTTTTAGAATGCAAATTTCTTCATTTTAAAAAAATAAATAAATATATTTTAATATCAGTCCCAGAAAGTCACAAATTATTGCTATACACCAGTGCATAATATAGTTAACTGCGCAGAATTACTAAGCTAAGTAGGTCTAGCACGCATGTTTCTCAAGCGTTTTAAAGTCATGACAATATTTATATATAGAAGCGAAGGGCTTTAAATAGGGTAAATTCTTGGAAAAGAAAACAGATTAAAACATAATTTCCCAGTATAAATTAATTCAGAATTCATATTTAATGTCAGAATTGAAATTGTAACTCAAACCTTAAGACACTCAAACCTTAAGACACTCAAACCTTAAGACACTCAAACCTTAAGACACTCAAACCTTAAGACACTCAAACCTTAAGACACTCAAACCTTAAGACACTCAAACCTTAAGACACTCAAACCTTAAGACACTCAAACCTTAAGACACTCAAACCTTAAGACACTCAAATCTTAAGACACTCAAACCTTAAGAAACTCAAACCTTAAGACACTCAAACCTTAAGACACTCAAACCTTAAGACACAAATAAAAAAAAAGAAATATATTTTTAAAAAAAGCACTACTCACCTACGGGTAGTAAATTGGCAACCAGCTCCATCTGCTGAGCTGTGCCATACAACATTTTCCTCACATAGGGTTCCCCCTCCGCCCTGGCCTCCCCCGGAAGCCCTAGTGAGGGACATTCGGTCAACAGATGCGCCAGCGTCTCCGGGGCCAGGCTGCAATGCCGGCAGGTAGGATCCCGATTGTTGTCTAGACGCCCGAAGCATGTGCCTATGGGGCAATGCTCGGTGCGCATTTGCGTCACTAAGCTTTGCTGTTTGCGGCCTAACCCCCACCACGGGTCTTGTTTGCTAGGAGTCTGCAGGTTTGAATAGACGCCTCTAGCGGTCGTATTGTCTGCCCACTGCCTGTACCACTTTTTCCTAAAATGGCTCACGAGCTAGTTCTTTATTCCCAATCCAGTAATTGGTACTTCTGGCTGAGGCTGGGCAGCCCGGGTTTTCGCAAGAGTGTCTGCTTTCACATTGCCACTGATGTCGACGTGGCCTGGGGATCCATTGCACTGTTACCTTGCCTCCTAGTTCGCCGATTTTGCACACGTCATCTCTCAACTAAACTTAAAATAAACATTAACAATTAATATACTTTTAAGTTTCAAGTTAATTAAAAACATAAAATCAAATTCTACGCATTTATAGTTTAATTCAGTTTATGATAAATTGTTTTAATTAAATTAATTTTATTCCTGGTGCTGGGTTGAATAAAACTCTAGTCTTGTTTTCCTGGGATAAAAAAAACCTACTGGAGGAAATGAGAAACCCTACAACCGGTTATTGCATGAAAGTATCATAATAAATATTTTTTAACCATTTATTTACTTTTTAGCAATTCCTATTTCTAGAATGACCGTAGCACTGAAAAAATAACTTAAATTTAAATACACGTATTTATGAAAATGTTTTTAACATTTATTTTGACAACTTTTGAAAATTAAAAGCAAACGAAGGTGCTTTATCTCGTATACCTTGTGATGATCTCGTTTAGTGGTACGACCAAAACAATCCAAGTTCCTGGTGCAAAGATGGTAAATATTTTGCTATTTGTAAGACGTAATTCCTGGCCGATCGGGCTCAGTGAGAAAATTAATCATGAACTTGAAACAAAAACATGCGAAAATTGATAAAATAATACGAAATGGCTATTGGTACCCGGGTACCAGAATTGAGAGGTTGGGATTAAAAAAACGATTTAAAATATTGTTGGGTTTGTAAGACTAAGAGTAAGACCAAATGAATGAGTATTGAGTATAAGGCAGGTATCAAATGAAAGATAATTGAATGTACTATACCTTTGTAAACTTAATTCTTCAATTAAGCGTTAGTCAAAATGGACCCAGACACGCAGCGCCGCCATTCGCACCCGGGTACCATTAGACTCAATGCTATTCGGATGTCATTTGTAGGGTAAATGTGTAGCTGTAGGACCGCTCACCCTAACCTGAACCCTAATTCTATCACGAAAATGACGTCATGGCCATTCAGCTACACATTAGCCCATTTGTAGTAGTTTATTTTTGTTAAAATGAAGAATTAAGTTTACAAACGTATTGTACATTCAATTATCTTTCATTTGATACCTCATTTGGTCTTACAAACCCAACAATAATATTTTAAATCGTTTTTTAATCTTAACCTCTCAATTCTGGCTCTGGTACCCGGGTAGAAATAGGTGCAGCCAAAATAATAACATAGCCTCTAGGTACGGTGTCAGAGTAAGTACAAATTATTTCGTGTAAAAGACCCCCCCAAAATATAGGTAAAAAGGGGAAAGACAGAATGTGCAATTTTAGCTACTTACCGAGACAAATGAAAATAGGAACAATATCAATATGTTAAAATTTAATGCCCTCTCCCCACTTTTCCTGTCGTAATTTTAGCGGGTATATTAATTTCCTGGCGAATGGATTAACTTTATTATAATAATTATATCCCTCTATAATTATAAATATGGCAACAAGTGTCTACGATCTACGGTCTCTCCCCTTCCTAAACTAAAAGACATGGTACAGTTTTCTGCGGAGTAAGAAGTTAAAAGAAGAATGTAAAAATGGAGAAAAAAGCAATATAAATTAAAATACTTTTTAAATAATGTAAACTCCTAATTAAACACAACATTTTTGGAATTAATTATTATTATTAATAATGTTATTTAATTCAAAATGAATATTAAGTATATAGTTAATATAGTCCACTATAATTTAGGATTAGGCATATTAAAAATATATACAGTACAACCCGGTTATGTCGACGGCCTCGGGGTTTGCCAAAAAGCGTCGAGATAACCGATGATCGAGATAAACGAAAACCAATATGGCGGCAATATATTAACATGTGCTTGAAATTTCTTTATGTTCATGATGTGCGTTAATAAATGTAGGTTTTGGTAAACAAAAAAAAACAACAAACCCCCCCCCCCCCCAAAAAAAAAAACACCAAACTGTTACAGTTGTTTAGAACAAATTTAAATTAAAAACAAAATGAAACCATGATCAACTTTTTAGCTTTAATACTTTTTGAGCTACGGATTTTTAAAGTGCGAGTTCGTTTGGTATTTTCTGCTATGGACGAAGCCTCCACATTTTGTGACCTCATTCTGCCGATCACGTCATGCGCAATGAGTATATAGTTTATATAAATATAAGGCAACGCTTCCCCTCATTACTAAAATACTATTTAGAGACTACTTATTTTGAACTTTCAATTTTGGCTAATTATTTAAAACATTCTCTGACCAATGAATATCAGTTTTTGCACACGGCAAACTCTTATGAATGAAACGCTGAAGTACTACCACAGCATAGCAATTATGCAAGTGACCGTGAATGGCTGACCATGACAACGTTTTGCACACGGCAAATTATGATCATTTATTAATATAAAATTGACTCTAACGAGTTTTTAAACCTCAAATTAAAACACATTTATTTAAATTACTTCTAGGCTCATTCTAAAACACAAGTCCTGTATTTTGAGGAATAAATAATTATTTTTGTTATGCAAACTTGTTTATTTGTTGTTTGCTATTCCTCCTTGCGGAGTTCGTAAGTCGGCGATTGGTGATGGGGATCGAGATAACCGAGGTTAAGAGGCAAATTTGGCCGCCTTTTGTGCTCGAGATATCAGGGTTCGATGACATAACAGAATCGACAGAACCGATGAGAAAATGTTAAGACAAAGAGAGAATCTGGCGGTTCCATGCCAAAGACGTCGACTTAACAGGGTTGGCGAGTTAACCGAGGTCGAGATAAGCGGGTTTGACTGTATTAATGAGGCCAATGACTAGGCCAGCTGGGCTAATAACTTAATTTAAATAGGCCTGACTGGTTGGTTATATACAGGGGTCTGGGTTGGTTATATACAAGGGTCTGCAATCTAAAGCAAGCCTGAATGCACATGGAAGACTAAAAGCCAGGGTAAATTTATGTTCAGTGCGCTACTCATTTCCGACTGCTGCTATCTTGGTTGCTAAGACTAAGACAGCAGATGTGTCATGGCAATCAACATGGTGGCTGTGAAAAAAAAAAGTAAATCAAAAACAGATCTGCTAAATTGGGGAGGGTAAGGGAAAGACTGTGTTGATTTAGCTACTTACAGAAAGAAATGAAAATTAGTTTAAAAAATGCATTAAAATTTAATGAAATAGTTTTTTTTAGAAATACCTTCAATCCTCTAATCCACAACTCTACCTAACCTGAATGTTATGTTAGTGTCACTAACTCAAGCTTAAATTCACCCTTAAAGGAAGTCCTTTTCTAAGTTTGATCCCCCTTAACTTGAGCATAAATCTTCAAACCTAAAACCTGTTACCCAACGTAATCCCTGAAGCCACGTGTTTGTGTTCTACACACTGCACTGAAAAATAGTATGTTTGAATAAGCAGATTAAAATGATTTCTTAAATATTTCAAAGAATGAAAACCCAACGAACAGTTTCATTTTTACACACGTTATTGCAGGTTTCACCAAAACTGAAATCCAAACGATGTCAAAAAAATGAAAATCAATCTTTCAAAAAGAAGAGACGGACATGCCGGCAAAATAGCCTGGTTTTGAAATATTATACCACCCAATGAAATATTAGTTTTAAAAAGCCATCAATAAAAAAATTCCATGGCGTATTAATAATCAAAAACGAAAAGTCAACTCTTAGTAACAATTTACAAATAAATGAAGGGGAAATAATCCTACACAGAATGTAAATGGACCAAAACAAGTAAATAATGATTTAAAAATTGTATCTTATAAAGTAGACCTTTAGGTTGTTAGGGTTAGAGTGATTGAATTTGAAATAACACTTTGACGCAATATTATCAGAAGACCCGTGCTATGTACTGCTATTTAGGCATAATAAAAGTATTTAAATAAGTGTATTAGTATTAAGGTAGTCTATATTTTTTTAATGAGGCAAGTTATCAAAGTCCCATTCAGGTTCACTGAACTCATATTTGAAGAATCATTTCCCTTGTCCACAGTAAAAGAGGAAATGTACAAAGTAATTTACACATTTTAATTTAAATTACAGATTTTAAAATATTTATGACTAAACAATAACAGTCGGCACAGAAGGAAAGACCTCAAGAAAAAGCTTAACAGAACTTGAAACCAGATATCGGCAAACTTGAAATATGAAAAAGGAGAATGATGTTTCCCTGGTTCACCTTAATGCTGTCATATGTAGCAGTTCTGCTACTGCTGTGTTGCCTCCTGCCATTTTCTCAGATCTACAGCTTACTCCACACCGAAGACTCCTTGTTTGAAGTCGCAGATTCAGCCAACAACATCCGGTTAGCATCTGCCAAACAATATTTTAAGAACTTGGATACAAATTCTTCACTGCAGCTGTACAGGGACAGACTCAGTCAGGGTGGAATAATGTTTGCCGTTGGTATAATAACAGTGAAGAGAACTAAAGAGACTGAACAACATGACAGCTTGGGATACTTGCTACAATCAACTTCATTCATGGACTCTATGCTGAAGGGCAATGCATTTTTCAACAGTAGCGTACCCTTTATCTGTAATGTGGATGTTTTCCCTAAGGCACACTTTGATGCTGTAAATCTTTATCCATTTATGCCTTACACAGAGAGGTTTGGTTCAAGTTCGTTAGGGATAGCGGATGTGAAGATTCCAAATTCCTCAAATTTATTTAGGGATTTCACTAATCATCAATCTAAATACCACAAGGAAACTTTTGATTACACTTTTTGCCTTCTCACAGCTGCTTCTCTCAATCCTCAATTTATTCTATTGATTGAAGATGATGCTATTCCACAGAGAGACTTTTCATCTGTCCTGGAGCATTTGATCAATTTCAGACTGAACCTGACATCACATCAATTGCAGAATTTCGGATTCTTAAAGCTCTATTTTCCTTTCAAGTGGCAAGGCTTTGGATTCGAGTTGAATAAAATTTTGGATCTGTTAAGTCTTAGTGTAGTTGGTGCTTCCATCGGCTGTGTTGTGTTACTCCTGTCTTCCTACCGGCACACCACATCCCACACCACACGGTCCGTTTTTGTTTATGGATTTCTCGTAACACTAATTACTTGCTGGATGATTGGCAGACAGAATATCATTGAGTTACGTAGATTATCCAGACACTTGTACAGACTTCAGAGCTCCGAAGGCTGCTGTACCCAAGCCATGCTGTACCCGCTGTCTGTTGTCCAGCCACTGGGCCAGTTTCTGGTTCACAAACACAGAAATCACCACACGGACCTGGCCATCATTGACTTCATAGGCCACCATTCCTTGCCAACACTTCAGGTGGAGCCGAATCTGTTTTATCACATAGGACTTTATACAACGTTAGAATTGGGCCAGAAGAATCCAGAAGAGTTCATTTTCCACTGGTAGTCCTAGTCCTCTAGTCCAATCAGTTTACACGGGTGTATAACAGCATTGAAGTAAAATATTGTCTCATACTCATAATCAATTCAAAACTTTATGAAGATGCTAAAGTAGTTTAAAGTTTAAAGAAAAATTCAATAAGTCAATGAACTCAGGGCTTTTGTGAAGTAAAAATAAGAAATTATAAACATACAAATACCAGTCAAATGTTTTTTAAGCCAGTGTTTCCAAGACTCTCCCCCAGCTTACAGTTACAGCACCACACCATGATGTGTTCTCTGCTATGATTATCTTATGAATTTATGCTGATCACCAAGTGAATTCCCCTGTTTAAAAACTTAGTTTTGTGACATCCTGATGATCTGCTTTGTGACATGCTGATCTGCTTTGTGACATGTTGATGATCTGCTTTGTGACATGCTGATGGTCTGCTTTGTGACATGCTGATGATCTGCTTTGTGACATGCTGATGATCTGCTTTGTGACATGCTGATGATCTGCTTTGTGACATGCTGATCTGCTTTGTGACATGCTGATGATCTGCTTTGTGACATGCTGATCTGCTTTGTGACATGCTGATGATCTGCTTTGTGACATGCTGCTCGTCTGCTTTGTGACATGCTGATGATCTGCTTTGTGACATGCTGATCTGCTTTGTGACATGCTGATGATCTGCTTTGTGACATGTTGATCGTCTGCTTTGTGACATGCTGATAATCTGCTTTGTGACATGCTGATCGTCTGCTTTGTGACATGCTGATGATCTGCTTTGTGACATGTTGATTGTCTGCTTTGTGACATGCTGATCGTCTGCTTTGTGACATGCTGATAATCTGCTTTGTGACATGTTGATCGTCTGCTTTGTGACATGCTGATAATCTGCTTTGTGACATGCTGATGATCTGCTTTGTGACATGCTGATCGTCTTCTTTGTGACATGCTGATGATCTGCTTTGTGACATGCTGATCTGCTTTGTGACATGCTGATGATCTGCTTTGTGACATGCTGATGATCTGCTTTGTGACATGCTGATCTGCTTTGTGACATGCTGATGATCTGCTTTGTGACATGCTGATCTGCTTTGTGACATGCTGATGATCTGCTTTGTGACATGCTGATCGTCTGCTTTGTGACATGCTGATGATCTGCTTTGTGACATGCTGATCTGCTTTGTGACATGCTGATCTGCTTTGTGACATGCTGATGATCTGCTTTGTGACATGTTGATCGTCTGCTTTGTGACATGCTGATAATCTGCTTTGTGACATGCTGATCGTCTGCTTTGTGACATGCTGATGATCTGCTTTGTGACATGTTGATTGTCTGCTTTGTGACATGCTGATCGTCTGCTTTGTGACATGCTGATAATCTGCTTTGTGACATGTTGATCGTCTGCTTTGTGACATGCTGATAATCTGCTTTGTGACATGCTGATGATCTGCTTTGTGACATGCTGATCGTCTTCTTTGTGACATGCTGATGATCTGCTTTGTGACATGCTGATCTGCTTTGTGACATGCTGATGATCTGCTTTGTGACATGTTGATCGTCTGCTTTGTGACATGCTGATAATCTGCTTTGTGACATGCTGATGATCTGCTTTGTGACATGCTGATCTGCTTTGTGACATGCTGATGATCTGCTTTGTGACATGCTGATCGTCTGCTTTGTGACATGCTGATGATCTGCTTTGTGACATGCTGATCTGCTTTGTGACATGCTGATGATCTGCTTTGTGACATGTTGATCGTCTGCTTTGTGACATGCTGATAATCTGCTTTGTGACATGCTGATGATCTGCTTTGTGACATGCTGATGATATGCTTTGTGACATGCTGATGATCTTCTCTATCAATACACCTGTGCTTTGTTACCTGGGATTGTTGTAGGTATGTCACTATATGTACACCAAATTGATGTATTTTGGTATTTTTTACTACTCTATAAGCCTTTGTATATTATTTTTTAAATGTCATAGTATAAAAAGTGATTAATATGCAATGCTTATCCATGAATATATCTACAAACATGCACCGAACCCAGGAAGTTCTTTTTCATAATTTTATGATTATTTTATCAAAGAATTGCTTCTAAACCTTCACTCACTATATTTTATGACACACTTGGGTATAATTTACCTATCAGAAATTTCAAACTTAATCATTTTTAAGATGTACATCATTTTTATTTCATGAGGCTTTCTTTCATCTGGTAAATATATAAGGTTGACACAGATTGTATATCATAGAGTACCATCTTTGCCTCGTAAGTAGTACTATTGCTAATATTTACTCAAGTCATCCTGTACGCAGCATCACATTAGGAGCAGTCAACAACACTTACACAAAAAAAAAAACAACGTCTGCCATTTGGTTATTAAAGCTGTACATTTCCATGTAGTTTTTTTGTTGGCGTCCTGGAACTATACATTGGTTAAAACCGGTGCAGTGTCTCACAAAAACACCATCTATATTTGTCATTATCAAAAAAGCATTAACCACCTGATTTATTTTATTTGCAAATTTTTTTTATTTTTTTAAAGTAGGATTTCCCAATCCCTTTTTCCCCCCTCTGCTGCCCTCTCAAGATCAAAGATTTAGTTTTGTGATACAGGTAACTAGAACGTTCATGGCTAAGGCACATACGTCACCAAGTATTCTAATGTGAAGTATTTAAGAGTAGAATTTTAGGAAGTCACTTGCTTGGATTGGTATATTGCATTCATATGTTGTATGCTTTTATATGACCATAATCAATTCTTGTCAGTGTGAAAATTTAATACATTTGCTATGGTAGTTTATATTCTTTACTTAAATAAGGAATGCACATTCATTTTATAATTTATTTATTAATTTATTACATTATAAATTTACCAATCAAGTATTGCCAAGCATGCTCTTGCCAGAGTGAAAAATGTACCAATTTTTCCACAGTGTTCTCAGATCTATTTTCTTTTCATCTATAAATTTATAAAATAATAATTTTTTTTTTATGTCTTTGTAATTTATGCTAAATTTTTACCATGTGATTCATCATAAATAAATAAAAAAATTATTGCCGATTTACCCAGGTTGCTCGATAACAACGTCGGTTACATTTAGTACTCGTTGGCTGGTTAAACTGGATCAGGTAAATTCTTAGCAACAACAAAAAAAATTTACAACAATCCAGTGCAGACTTTGGCAAGGCACTTGACTGATATTGTGTACGGTGACTGGATAAACACACTTCAAACGGAGCACTGTACAGATATTTGAAATGAACAAAGCGGACAATAGTTTGAGAATCGCTGCTCCACAACCCTTAAACCCTACACGGCAGCCAGTTATCGTGTGGTTGCAAAGGGTTTCTCTCCTGGGATCCCGCAGGGTTTATTAGTTTAAACAAAAGACTTTCTGGGGAAGTTTTCCCATGCTAGGAAATAACGGGTACACAATTTTAGAATACAATTTTCTTAAGAAACAAAATTTCAGCAAGTTACTTACTTCAGCTCCCCCCCCCCTTTTTTTTCCCCCACATGTTAGCACGTCACACATCAGATCATCTAGGACGATGCTTGGATGAACAGCCACATGTATTTCACTTAGCCATCCTCCCCGCCCCTATAGCATTAACCCCCCCCCCCCCATCCATAAATCACTTGGCAACCCCATTTGAGGCCACCTCCCATAGACTTGAAGCCTGTGCTCTTCTAACTTGATGATCGCAAGATGTTCGTGTGTCACATTATATTTTTGTACTTTATTATTATATAACGTACCGGTAGTGGTGGTGTTTTTTTTCTCTTCCAAAATCATCAAAGTAATACATAATAGAAATAAAGATGCATTTATTATTAACATTCCCAATTTTTAAAATTTTCATTCGTCATACGAAGTCGTTGTTCCAAGTTGTCAGAAACACTTGCTTGTAAATATCGAGTGACAGATTCTGAACTAGAATTAGCGACCTGTTAAAACTTAAAGAATGCAAAAATCATTAAGTGTGATGGGCTTTTTTTTTTTTTTTTTACACGCGATTATGTTCAACTTTGCTTCACCAGATTATAATTTGTTTATTTAACCATTTAATTTCTGTAAGACTTTAGAAATGAAGCAGCTGCTAGCAAGTAACCAACCTCTCAACGAATCTTAACATTTGTGTTATTCGTTAATGGACAATAACAATGTAACAGCTAAAAAAAATGAACTTTTTTTAATAGTTTAATTCAGTTTATAATATATTTTTTATTTCAAAATCCGAGGAAAACTATAATCCTGTTTTCCCGAGATAAGCAACAGCCCGGGACACGAGAAGCCCTCTACATCCGTGTTTTCCGAAATGGGGCTTTATACGGGCATTTTGGAAGATTTTTTTGGTTTGTTTTTGGGTGGGTGGTGGGGATGTGTTTACTCAGTCTTAGTTGGTGGCGATGTGTTATACTCACTCTTAGTTGGTGGGGATGTGTGTACTCACTCTTAGTTGGTGGGGATGTGTGTACTCACTCTTAGTTGGTGGGGATGTGTTTACTCACTCTTAGTTGGTGGGGACGTGTTTACTCACTATTATTAGTTGGTGGGGATGTGTTTACTCACTCTTAGTTGGTGGGGACGTGTTTACTCACTATTAGTTGGTGGGGATGTGTTTACTCACTATTAGTTGGTGGGGATGTGTGTACTCACTCTTAGTTGGTGGGGATGTGTTTACTCACTCTTAGTTGGTGGGGACGTGTTTACTCACTATTAGTTGGTGGGGATGTGTGTACTCACTCTTAGTTGGTGGGGATGTGTTTACTCTCTATTAGTTGGTGGGGATGTGTTTACTCACTATTAGGTGGTGGGGATGTGTATACTCACTCTTGGGTAGAAACAGCGGTGCTTACCCGTTTTAAGTAACGGCAGAGTTGGACGTCACATGATTCTTTTCTTTTTTTGTATAATAATTTTCCTCCAAGGGAAAAGAAGTTTTGTCTGTGTGGCCCGGGTGGGGGGAGTGGGTGAGGGGGTGTCATCAAACATTTGTTACGGAATTAATTGGGGGTATGTGTAAAAAAAGTTTGGGAAACCCCGCGCTACCCGTGGATTAACCTGATTGCTTGACAAGGTAACCATTATGTAGGTAGGGGTTAAATTTAAATCTAACCCAATGGAGCAGTGAGGCCTGGTTTACCCTGAAGCCTATAGGTGAATGTCTTGCAACGGTTGTTGGACAGGGACACGGCTGTTTGGCGACGGGGTTGGGGTGTTTGGTTTAACGTAGGCGGTACTTTTTGTTGAAAGATTCTACAGAAGCCCAGAGTGGGGCCAGAAGGGACGATGTGTGTGACAAATTACTAGTGGTCTTAGTTTCTATTTTACCTCGGTATTTTGTATAATTTTTCAAAACTCAAATTATCCAGGTATTGTCAAAACACAAATTATCCAGGTATTGTCAAAACACAAATTAGCCAGGTATTGTCACAGCACAAATTAGCCAGGTATTGTCAAAACACAAATTAGCCAGGTATTGTCAAAATACAAATTAGCCAGCTATTGTCAAAACACAATTTATCCAGGTATTGTCAAAACACAAATTATCCAGGTATTGTTAAAACACATTATCCAGGTATTGTCAAAACACAAATTATCCAGCTATTGTCAAAACACAAATTATCCAGGTATTGTCAAAACACAAATTATCCAGGTATTGTCAAAACACAAATTTTCCACGAATTGTAAAAACATAAATTATCCAGGTAATGTCAAAACACAAATTAACCAGGTATTGTCAAAACACAAATTAGTCAGGTATTGTCAAAACACAACTGCTTACGGCAGTACGTCTGGCGCTCTAAACCAGGGGTGCGGCATAACACTTACAAATTTGAAGCAAAAATAATAAATAAATTAAAAAACTGCAATAATGTAATTAAATACGAAATATCGAAAAATCTTTGTTACATACCTGTATCTATTTGAGGCCAAATGAATTTAATTTAAAATTTAAATCGTATTTTCTGCTTCGCCCATTTTTGGGTGGGTTTCGTTCCATTCACCGAAGAAGGCATACAGCCGAAACCTCCGATGTAATGCTTTGTTCTGATAATAAGTAGAACCAGGTAGTTCTTTATTTCAAACTTTACCATCTCTTGTAATTATTGTGTCGGTCCCCAAAGCTCAAACGCGGTCTCCGCAATAATGTTCTAGGAAATCGGTTCTCAACTTGTGGGACGCGACCCCTTTGGCGGTCGAACGACCCTTTCACAAGGGTCGCCTAGGACCATTGGAAGACACATATACCGTACAGTTATGAATTGGCAACGAAAATAATTTTGTGGCTGGGGGGGTCGCCATACCACGAGGAAAGAAATGAAAGGGTCGCGGTATTAGAAAGGTTGAGAACCACTGTTCTAGGAGTTATACAGAATGAAATCGAAGGCGTGTGCTTGCAACCAACACTAGAGACATTACGAACTCAAGGGATGACAGTTAAGAAAGTAACTGAAGATAATAATGGGCGTTTATTTACATGGAAGCGGTTCTAGCTAAGAAAGTTTTAAAATCTAAATATTGATGTTGAAAATACTAGGCTCATCTCTGAAACCTACATTCATTTACTTTTTAATTAAAAGCTCTCTCGTCTCAAATACGTTTATGAAACATTCCCTCGTCTTAACTACGTATACAGGTATAAATCCACTAAGACGGCATTAGTGAAACATTCTCTCTTCTTAACTACGTCATCATCATCATCATGTCCCTTAGTCCTTGGACCGTTGGGGCGCCACAGCTGACATGAAAACTATCCTTCTCCATTCCTCTCTGTCTTCTGCACTACGCACAGCATCGCCTAGTGTTAATCCCGTCCACTCTTTGATGTTATCTTCCCATCTTTTTCTCCTTAACTACCGCTACGTATACAGGTATAAATCCACTAAGACGGCATTAATGAAACATGAATGAATAAATGGGTATTTAAAAAAAAGAGGAGAGTGGTGAATAAGTATATAGTCAGACCCTCTATGCTTGAATGATGTCAATCACACACATTTAACCAGGCTAACTATGCAAGAATGATGTCAATCACATCTATACCCAGAGTTTCAATTACCGCAGGCTATCCAGAGTGTCACATCAGGCTCTCCCACTATACCCAGTGTGTCATTTAAATCAGGCTCTCCTAGAGTGTCACTTACATAAGGCTCTCCCAGAGTGTCACTTACATAAGGCTCTCCCAGAGTGTCACTTACATAAGGCTCTCCCAGAGTGTCACTTACATAAGGCTCTCCCAGAGTGTCACTTACATAAGGCTCTCCCAGAGTGTCACTTACATAAGGCTCTCCCAGAGTGTCACTTACATCAGATCTCTATGTCCAAATAACAAGTCAATTTAACGAAACCATTGGGAAGAAACAGGAAGAAGAAGTTTTGAAGGGGAAAAATTGTCTAAAAAAAAAATAATAATTCCGCTCATATGTTTATTCTGAAGTTGAAAACTCACAATCAGTTACAGTACATTTATTGACCCCTTTGCACCCTTTCAACGATTCTCACTTGATACGGCACAGGGGAATTGGTGAAGCCAAATAGGTAGTTCATGGACGGCGGGTTGCCGGGATCACTGGGTACAAACTCAAACCTTTGAAACATCGACGCCATGAACAGGAAGAGCTCCTGGTAGGCCAGCGCTTCGCCGAAACAGATTCGACGTCCCAGGGAGAAGGGGACGAATTCCTCTGGACATTTCAACTTGCGGTCATCATCCAAGAACCTGTCTGGTCTGAAACGCATGACGTCTTCCCCCCAGATTTTCTCATCGTGGAGGACCGAATCCAGATTTGGCGTTATCGTCGTGCCCTTGGGAATTAAATAACCCTCGACAGTGACGTCACGTGGGCACGAATGAGAAAGGGAATGGGGCACTATGCTGGCGAGACGCATCGTCTCCATGGTGACAGCCAAGAGAAATGGCAACCTGCGCTTGTCTTGTATGTTCGGAGGGCGATCCAGTCCAATCTCCTGTTTGATTTCCTCGTAGATTTTCTTCTGAACATCCGGGTAGTTTAACAGATAGAGGACACACCAGCAGATGACCAAAGAAGTCGTCTCGGTGCCCGCGATGAACAGCTCGTAAACGATTTTAATCAGGTTCGCGTCATCCATGGTGGTGGCCGTGCCAGATTTCAGATGGGCGTTCTTTTCTTGAATGTAAGCCGAAATCAAGTTATCGCATTCCGCATCCGGGACCTTGCCGTTGCAAGAGTCGACATGGCGTTTAGCGTTCTGGCAGATTTCACCGATGGCTTGTTTAACGACATTGACCTTACAGAAATCCACGGGCAGATATCTGAGAATCGGGAAAAAATTCATGAACGAGTTCATCTTGAGATTGCTCATCGTTGTCGACACGGCCTTCATCAGTTTCTGGAATTCCAGATCGTCGTACTCGAACCTCCGACCGAAGATGATGGAGCAGATGTTGTTGGAGACGCTAGTGTACGTGGCCCAAGTGATATCCATTGGCTGACCCTTGGAGTCACCCAGTATGTCCAGGTAAAAGGAGACCTCTTCTTGGATTTTATCCGCGATGATATTTTTCCCCATCCCAAACTGTTTCAGCAATTTCACGGTCACGGCCCGCTGCTCTCGCCACACCTCACCTGAATTAAATGCCACACCTTTGTCGGGGTAGCCGCTAGCCTGAAACATGAACAGAGAGATGGTAAGTGGGCCAACGCTTAAAGATGGCTTCTCAAAGTGCCCATTTGAAGTTTTTGCAAGGAAATTTAATCACATATAAGACGTATACTAAAGTGATTAATTTGGGAATTTTTGTGGAATCAGGCAAAGCAATTGTTTTTTTCTTTTAGCAGCTTATAATGATTATTAGAGTGGGTCTCACGTCAACGTAGATGGGTATTAATAGTTAAGATTTAATCGGTACGTGCATTTTTTTTACTGCCACTGCAATGCACGATTTCATTCCTGTAGAAGATTTACTTAATTGTGTACAGCATCCATTGAAATCATTGAATAAACATTTTTTTAAAAATACATTATCTCGCCAAAAACATGGGTGCGTCATTCTGAGTGAACCCTTATCTCGTCTATAAACATGTCGGGTCTGTATGGGTTAAACATTACCTCGTCTATAAACATGTCGGGTCTGTATGGGTTAAACATTACCTCGTCTATAAACATGTCGGGTCTGTATAGGTTAAACATTAACTCGTCTATAAACATGTCGGGTCTGTATGGGTTAAACATTACCTCGTCTATAAACATGTCTGGTCTGTCTGAGAACTCGTCAGCTCTCTTAACCAGCGTGTCGTGTAGAAGCTTGTAACCGTTGAAGACAACAATCAGGTGACTTCCCATGTACAGGCTGAAACAACACACGAGATCAAGTTGTGAAAAGCTAATGGATGGCAAGGGCAGGCAAGTGGTAGGTCAGTGAGGCCGCTCCGCGATCTTTCGTTAGTTTTTGTACTTTAAGAGAGCCACCCCATAATTTTCAGGGAGTCAAAATTAAATGTATTTATTTTTTAACCCCTCTATTTATGTGATGTCGAGGGATACAGTTGCTGTTCTGCCGTTCATTAAAAAAACTGTTACTTGAAATAAAAATAGATTCATGTTCGCGTCTAAAATTACGTTTTACCACATAAACTACTTAAAAATCTAATTAAAACAATCTTTTAAAAATCTTTTTTTAAAAACTAACTAACAGAACAACACCAAGTGATTCAAGAAGAATTCGTCTTTAAAAACTGTATTAATTTAAAAAAAAAAAAAAAAAAAGCTTTCAAATCACCAGAAACGACTAAGAAACAATCTTTATACACAAACCTACCTGAAGATATCCCCGACCTTTTCCCGCCATTGTTTATACTGCTGCCTGGGGTCAGTGCCTACTGCCAGCAGGTGTCCAATGATGGGTGCAGGTTTTATCGGACATGGTGGGAGCCGGGGGTCCGGGCGTCGGAACCAGGCGAGGAGAAACACGACGGTGGCCGCGAGTAACGTAACCGTGAGCAGATCCATGCTTGGTGTGAGGACCCCTGGTGATAGATACACATTGGCACAAATGCTATTAAATTATGGTTGTTTGACCAATCTGATAGACCAGCAGCCCACTTAGACCAAATATTGACAAAGTAACTGTCCGATGAGACCAAACATTAACACAGTAACTGTCTGATTAGAAAACGTATATATATATATATATATTTCCCTAATAAGGTTCTATTGAGTGTATGCCCCAAAATCAGGAGAAACACTTCTATTTCTATTACACTACTAGACCATGATTTTTCCACCGTTCTTTAATGAGGAAAGGGTGGGGTGGGAGGTTAAACAAGATTATTAACTTTCAGTCATGCATCCAGCGTTTCATTAAAATCAGTTTATGTATATTTTAAAAAAGACTAATTAAAAGTAAAAGGAAAAAAAGTCTTTTGAATACATTTTTTTTAAAAAAAAGTCATCAACATGAGTCACCAGCTGTACCTGAAAAATGTTAGACGATCGCTTGCCTAAAACAATTATCTATGGAGAGCTTAAGACTGGAAGGTGGTTTGTTGCTGTACAGAGAAAACGTTTTAAAGACAACCTTAAAGTCTCACTGAAGTCCTCACCGAAAGCCTCATTGAAAGCCTCACCGAAAGCTTCACCGAAAGAATCACTGAAAGCCTCAATTAAAGCCTAACCGACAGCCTCAGCAAAAGCCTCACTGAAAGCCTCACTGAAAGCCTCACCGAAAGCGTTCAATGGTTATATTTGTATATTCGTGTTACACTTTGTTTTGCTTCACTGTCACGTCCATCTTCAGGTTTTCCCCAAACCTTGTTTTACAGATTTCATTCTACTTCTTATTGCCGCGTATTGACGCCCCCGTTTCACGAAAATAAAACTCTGCTTTTGGCCATAAATGCCACCCATCCATTGAAGTAAAAAAGTCCCGGTCTAGGCGAACCGCCACCTCCGCACCCGCTTTGTACCCCACTGGGTCGTCTATAAAGTGGATCACGTTCTGGAGGGGTGTGACAGTTTGTGATCATATGTGATGTCATATATATATATATATATATATATATATATATATATATATATATTATCATACATATAAAAGCTGAAACTCACAGAGAGGTTTAACTTTCTGTTGCGATGCATGCATTCTGACAGAAGATATCACGTGGTAGTGTCTAATTTTAATTATAGTGAAGAGTGATTTAGATTTAATTTTAATTCATTTTACTTACATTTTTTATTTTATAAGCCTGGCATACGTTTTGGGAAAAAAAAAAGGGGGGGGGGGGGTTTCCGTTATTTATGACAGTTGGGGTTGGGGAGGGGGGAATAAAAATTGTCCAAGATAGCGTGGCGTACTTTGTAAACTTTGTAATCACTGTACAGTATAAAGAAAGAAATGGACGACAAACGTGGACTTTTCCTTTTTGAACACTATTTTTGCAGAGGTAAAATTTACCAAAACTTTCAACCCGGCTATGGCATTGGGACCGCACATTTCAAAAAAAATAAAGGATAAAGAAAATATTTTAATAAATTTAAATATATTTCATAAATTATTATAATTATAAAATATTACAGCCACTTGGCTTTTATTATTATTATTATTATTTTGCTTGCTCATCGACTTTACTATAGTCACGTTCTCACCTATTCATTTCTATTAACTCGACCGGAGCAGAAGGTGAGTGGCGACATGTCAAATTAAGTAGCTTTTTTGATCTTTTGAAACTTTAAAAATTTTGTCCACACAAATTTTATCACTGCTGGATACTCAATAAATATTGTTGAAATCATTATTTAAACTTATGTCTGTCAACTTGTTTCCTTAAAATTATACTTAAAAAAAACATGTTTCCTTAAAATTAAACTAAACATCATGTTTTCGTTGCATTCGACCAATGGTATCGCGCTTATCTTTTAAAAAATAGAGAAGAAACCCTGCACTTATTTCCTATACAAATGGATCAATTAGCCGTGTCCGTGTGTAAACACAGTAAATAGTGTTAAAGTGCTGTGGATATGCGTTAGATCTGTGGTTCTCACCCTTCCAAATGCCGCGATCCTTTAATACAGTTCCTTACGTTTTGGCGACCCCCAGCCACAAAATTATTTTCGTTGCTTCTTCATAACTGCTGAGTATATGTGTTTTCCGATGGTCTTAGGCGAACCCTGGGAAAGGGTCATTCGACCCCCCCCCCCCCCAAAGGTTCGCGACCCATAGGTTGAGAACCGCTGCGTTAGATGAAAGATGACACGTGAAAATACTCAAAACAGTTTATTACACTTTACAAGGACGAACTATCTCTTATACATATTTCGCTTCTGGTGTGACTACTTCCTATGCTCAAAACACCCCTCCCCCCCCAACTCAATATGTTTTTTATTAATGGCATCGAGTAAAACAAAACGCTATCAAGCGTGACGGTAGAGTTTAGGAAAAAAAGTTTAATTTATTTCGGAGTCGACTATTATATTAATCAATAAAGAGCCACGCGTATGGTGTAGGACTGTCTGTAGGACTGTCTGTAGGACTGTCTGTAGGACTGTCTGTAGGACTGTCTGTAGGACTGTCTGTAGGACTGTCTGTAGGACTGTCTGTAGGACTGTCTGTAGGACTGTCTGTAGGACTGTCTGTAGGACTGTCTGTAGGACTGTCTGTAGGACTGTCTGTAGGACTGTCTGTAGGACTGTCTGTAGGACTGTCTGTAGGACTGTCTGTAGGACTGTCTGTAGGACTGTCTGTAGGACTGTCTGTAGGATTGTCTGTAGGACAGCATCTGAGACTGCATATAGGACTGTCTGTAGGACTGTCTGTAGGACTGTCTGTAGGACTGTCTGTAGGACTGTCTGTAGGACTGTCTGTAGGATTGTCTGTAGGACAGCATCTGAGACTGCATATATGACTGTCTGTGGGACTATTGTTGATATGTGGGTAGGGTGCAGGACTGCCGTAGGCCTATAGTTAAATGCCGGCAATTATTATAGAAAAAAGAGAAGTTATCTTTAGAAAAAGACCCACTGGATATTTTCTCGAAGTACCCGTACACGGCGTAAACAAACACTGACCTTGTTATTATTATTATTGTTCGTCCGGCGCGTGCGAAGATGACCAGGAGTAAAGTATTTTGTTTTAAAGTGAGGGAGAGCTGCTCAATTCGTCAGCCTCATTATCTGTCATTGTTGCAATGTCAAGACTCGATGTTTCTTGTGATCTTTATGCCTTCCACACCCCAAGGAGTTGTCCTGGTATCGATGTCGTACCGTCTACGAGAATAATTTTCCGGATTTGATTTCTTCTTCTTCTATATGTTGAGGACCCCCGATCAATGAATTGATCATTCTGGCGCCTATGTTTTGAGGACCCCCGATCAATGAAATGATCATTCTGGCTTCTATGTTTTGAGGACCCCCGATCAATGTATTGATTATTCTGGCTCCTATGTTTCAGAGGGGTTCGCGATGTTAATGTGCGTGGTTTTCAAGGGGATAATTCACTGGTTGCATGAGTAACTCAGCAATTGTATTATGAACTGGGGGTTGGAAGACAGAAGGCAATAGACGCAAATATGTCAAGTCTAGTCACCTCAACTGTTGCTTTTGGAAGCTTGTTCCCGTCCCTTATTGTCTTTAGCAGGAATGAGAAGCTCCTGTACTGAGTTATGGTTTTTAAAAGTTGGAACTGCTTGTCGTGGCCTCTTCGCTGTCTAGGGGGGAGATTGACGAGTTTCTGTTTGATACTGGAGCAGTGGACCAGCCCATTTTTTATCTTGTACAACATGGAAAGCCTAGATAGTCGTCGTCGTTCTTCCAACGGTGACCAGTCAAGTGTTTCCAGCATGCTGTCAACACTTGATGTGATTCTGTAGCGGTTCATGACAAAGCTCTTCGATGCTCTTCTGGGTAAATGGGTCCCAGCCTGAAGATGCATTCTCTAAAAACGGCCGGACAAAGGCTTTATAGGCTTTTTCTTTCACGCTTGAGTTGCCGATCTTCAGATTTCACCTTAGGAACCCCAGGGATTTGTTTGCCCGGTTGCACACATTGTTAATGTGCTCGTCCCAGCGGACCTCTCTTTGGACGGTAACACCTAGGTACTTTACGGAGGAAACTGGCTCTAGAATATGGCCATGCAATTCGTAAGGGTGGTGCAGAGGGGATCTGCTTCTGGAGACTGATAGTGTCTGGCACTTGATGGGATGAAATTCCATGTCCCAGCTCTTCCCCTACTCGGCTAACCGTCCTGGTCAGAGCTGTTGGTGATCGTCCTATACACCGCCGTGTCATCTGCGAACAGTCTTGCTTGGGCGGTCAGCTTCTTGGGCAGGTCATTGATATATGCTAGGAACAAACAGAGGCCTAGCACAGAGCCCTGTATTCAGTGTTTGCCATCCAAGGTTCACCCGCGGTGTTGGTGGTGTTTTTCCTGGGATCGAGCTTCCGATCACAAATTTAGGAAATAAACGACTTTCACAATTTGAATGGCCAGTTCCTAATCATTTTATAGCATAGTTGACACTGTCAGTAGTACATAAGGTGAGGATAGGTGTTTCGATTCCTCAAGCTGCCAAATAACATTACCAAATAACATTACCAAATAACATTACCAAATAACATTACCAAATAACATTACCAAATAACATTACCAAATAACATTACCAAATAACATTACCAAATGACATTACCAAATAAAAAATAAATAAATAAAAAAACAAAAACAAACAAACACACACACACAAACAAAACAATTTTTTATCAGAACTAAAAGAAACGCTTGTTTGATAGTTTCTCTGACTTCCCAAATTGTATTTATATTGCTAAAATCGAATTGTATTTATATTGCTAAAATCAAATTGTATTTATATTGCTAAAATCGAGCTCTGCTTTTCAAAGAAATGCCTTTTAATATGAAATCAGCTGCGTGTCGATAATTTTATTTTTCATTTGACAACTGCCATTCTTTGAGAAATCTCACATGACATTGACATGACCATTACTGGTAAGAAAGTCAAATGTTTATGTAAGACCGATTCAAGAAACGAAACAAGTCAGACAAAACATTTTGTAACAAAGAAGAAAGGTGAAGTGGTGGGTGAGACGGGGTATTTGGCCTAGGCTCCGCTTTCACAGGGACCTTGAATTAACATTTCAATACAGATTCCCGATCTCATTTTTGAGTTGCGATTTCATTTTATAGAAGTGACGTGACACGACATCCGGTACGAAACTTTTTAAAATGGGTAAAAGAAAACACTTAGAGGATTTTTTTCCCAGTATTATAAATTCAAATAAATTCAGTGTAATTTTAACTCAGAGCAGCAAAAGTGATATACATGCAGAAACCTAGGGGCAGACGACTCACCGGTCTCCCAAGGCTGAGATGGATCGACTATGATTTACACCAGTTGGGGGGTTCGCGCATGGAGGCGGAAAGCCAATGAAGGATGTGATGGAGCAGGCCAGGGCCCTATATGGGCTGTAGCACCACCACCGATGATGATGTAATTTTAAGTCACAACATATTTAATTCTATGATTAAAATTATATCTTGTTCAATTTCAACATTCACTGTCGATTCTTCGCTTATGTTAACATGATTAATTCATTGATCGTGGGCCCTCAACAAATAGAAGACGAAGACGATGTCATTTCCTAAAATTTAATATTTTATTTCTAATATTTAAATTTTTTATTTGGTTTTCAAATGAAGATTTGTTGAAAGCCACACACACACAGACAGACACTCACACACAATCACACATGCACACGAACACACGCACGCAAACGCACACACACACACAAACTTTAAGACACTGATTATTAATTAACATTTTCTTTTCAAGTTTTAAAATTATTTTTGTTACTTTTTCAGTTTCAGCAGGAGACCTACATGAAATAGTTTGCGATCCCATTTGCGGAACAATTGACCCCCTATGCAGTAATGAGTTTGTTAAAAATATTTAAAATTCAAATTAAATGTTTTAGTGCGTAGCACCCTAACATTGTTTGTATAACTATAATAGTATTGGACCTGGTGAACAACCCTACATCGATATACTTAACTATAATGGTATTGGACCTGGTGAACAACCCTACACCGATATACTCGTGTGTCGGATGGAGCCCGTAAGTTTAAACGTCAGTTCACGCGATCAAATTAGCTTCAAATTTTGCGCCCAATTTGTGTATGAACGCATTATTTTGCACGTTTTTTTTTTTTTGACAAAAATTGCAATTTGATCAAATAGTAATTTTAAAGTTGTGACAATGCGTCATACACAAATTGCATCAAATGTATGAGCGAAAATTTTATCGTGTGAAATAACGCTCACAAAGCTCGTTTTGGTAGAATTTATAAAAAAAAATATTTTTGAAATGAAATTTTTGACATAAATTTAAAACAAATATATTGAAAGTTACCCTTGACCAACTTAATTTGCAAACTGCACAAGTAAGCATTTGAATTATACCCGTATCATATTTTAAAAAAATTTCATTTGTAGCTTTGAACAACAACCAGTGGCGTAGTGCCACCCGGGGGCGAGGCAAGATTTTTGCCACTTCCTTTTTGCGAAAAAACGTTGACTTACAATGTCTCACTTTCATATAAAGAAAAAAAAGAGCTGCCCGGGGTTCACCGCACCCTCCTCATCCACTTCCTACGCCCATGAAGATAATTAACTTTACATGTAGTGTTCACTGTTCATGAAATATTTTGGAACTTAAAACAAATAAAAATATTAATTTCGAGTTACTTACTTCACAGCTTTTTTTTTTCTCCACCCCGATGTTAACATGTCACAGATCAGATCATCTAGGACGACGCTTGGACGAACATCCACATTTATTTCACTTAACCCCCATCCCCACCCCTACAGCTTTCAACCCCCCCCCCCCATCTCCACCCTTACAACGTTAAAAAAAACACTAAGGACAAACTCGTTCAGCCGTACACAGAATTTCAAAATTTCAGCTTTAATGTAGTTAACTTTACTGAATAGCTCCAGTACAAAGGGTTGGCAAGCGTTTCAAGTTACGACCACATTCATACAGAAACAACGTGATCTTTACCACGATATATTGTGAAAAGTGGCTTTTAAATAGAGGAGGAAAACATAATAAAACTTAATGTGGTTCAAATATAAGTTTAAATGTAGTTGAAATGCAATTCATATGTAAATCAAAATGTAGTTCAAAATGTGGCTCAAAATATAGTTCAAATGTAGTTCACACGTAGTTCAAATGTAGTTCAAATGTAGTTCAAGCGTAATTCAAACGAAGTTCAAAATGTAGTTCAAAATGTAGTTCAAATTGTTTTTAAAATTTAGTTTAAAAAGTTTGTCAAAATGTTGTTCAACATGTAGTTCAAAAGGTAGCTTAAAATGTTTTTCAAACTGTAGTTCAAAAGGATTTTCAAAATATAGTTCAAAATGTCGTTCAAAATGTAGCTCAAATTGTAGTTCAAAATGTTTTGCAAAATGAATTCAAATGTAGCTCCAAATCAGTGATTCCCAAAGGGGTCCATGTCAGCGAAAAAACAAATTGGAGGTCCATGAAATGAAAATGGGAGTCATGGGCGGCAAATATTTTTTCCGTCCTCCCTTTCACGGTCCGAAAATACCACACCTTCATACAGAGCCGTCCTTAAGCATAGACAATCTAGGCGACCACTTAGGGCCCCACTACCATAGGGCCCCCGCATGCCACTTTTTATTAGCCTACAACCTGCAAGTTCACATATTTCAAAAGTATAATTTTTTTCTAATGGCGGAATTATCAATATGGTTAGAGGTTACACGAGAGCAAAGAAGAAACAGCGACGAAGACAGAGTGGAGGTGCCACAGTGGTGGGGGGTGTTTTCCCCTGGACCCCCCTCCGGGACCCCCTACATACGCTCTATGCCTAGGGCCCACACAATCCTAAGAACGGCTCTGCTGCATATAAAGACCCCCCTCTCAACCCTGAAACTGATTATTCTCAATTTCAACCAATAACTACCACCAAAGCCCATTTGCCCCCCCACGATAGTCTGGCCCCCCTTTTAGCTACGTCTGTGGTCACTGGCAAACGACACAGCCTTCCCTCCCCCGAAAATTTGAAATCCCCCCCCCCCCCCCCCGGGAAAAATGTCTGAAAGAAACACTGATGGCAAGGGCGGGCAAGAGTTAGGTTAACGGGGCGCTTCCCGATGTTTCATAGCTTTAGTACCGGTACTTTTGGAGAGCCACGCCATGGTTTTAGTACCGGTACTTTTGGAGAGCCACGCCATGGTTTTAGTACCGGTACTTTTGGAGAGCCACGCCCTGGTTTTAGTATCGGTACTTTTGGAGAGCCACGCCCTGGTTTTAGTATCGGTACTTTTGGAGAGCCACGCCATGGTTTTAGTACCGGTACTTTTGGAGAGCCACGCCATAGTTTTAGTACCGGTACTTTTGGAGAGCCACGCCATATTTTTTTTAGGGACACAACATTTATATATATTCATTTGTTAAAAATCCTTTATTTATATGAAGTTAAGGGATACCGCCGTAACGAATTTTATGTGTAACTATAAACAACAACCAGTGGCGTAGCTAGAGTTAGTGCCACCTTCCAAGATTTCTGCCACCTCTCCTTAGCAGTTGACCTAAAATGTCTCCCTTGCATATAAAGAAAAAAGTGATGCCCGGGGTTCAGCGCACCCTCCCCACCCCCTTTAACGCGTAGCTGTTCACTGTCAATGAAAATATGTGGACATTTAAAAGAATATTTGTTCGAGTTACTCACTTCGGGTATTTCTTTCTGATGTTGCCACGTCACAGGTCAGATCATCTAGGACAGAGGTTCTCAACCGTCCTAACGCCGCGACCCTAAATACAGTCCCTCATGTTGTGTCGACCCCCCAGCCATTATATTTCTTTCTACTACATAAGTGTAGTGTATATGTGTTTTCAGATGGTCTTAGGCGACCCCCAAAGGGGTCGCGACCCACAGGTTGAGAACCGCTGATCTAGGACAACACTTTGGGCGGACATGCACATTTATTTCACTTAACCCCCTCCCCACCCCTACAGCACGCCAAACCCCTTCATGCTCCACCCGACAGAGTTCATACAAACCCCAGGTCCCAACTCGTTCAAAACAACCTCTACGTGCCTGGAGCTCACTTTTAGAGTTCAAATAAATAAACAAACAGATTAATAACAAACAAACACATTGAATATTCCTGAATGTCTAAGCCAGCGGTTCCTATCACTTTACGTCCAATAACCTCGTTACCAAACCACATATTTGATCCGATAATCACAATAACACACAAACGATCTAAATAGAAATCTTCTAATGTTGACCGAATGGAGGACCATGTCTACATCAATGTTACTGAGAGAAGTACTTCATGCTAGGTTGAAGCCACACGAGACGGCAACTATTTGGATGCGGAAATGAGAACTGAAGGTAACTGATACACGCCACGTTCACGTCACAAGTATCAAAACTAATATGTTCAATGAGATTCATGTATGTGTATGAGATGACTGTCAAGGAATGGGAATCGCCTCAAAGGAAATCGCAATAATAACACTTAGCTGACATGTAGTAAAAGCAAGTGCTACATTTATTTAACTCTATTTTTACTGTTGTTTGTTCGTTGGCGAAAGCTTCCTGCCGACACGTTGGTTGTTTTGTTGCGTTCTTTTTTTTTTTTTGCTTCTAGTTTTCCCCATTCTTCGTTTCGCTCATTTCCACCGTTTAGAGTTAAGAGTGGAGATGGTGATGCGTGAACGAAATGCTAGCCTGATCAGGGGAGTTAAATATTTCAGGACCAATGAGTATACACTGTTACTACTTATTTTCTCCCTTTTCTAATATCTCTGTTCTCCCCCTTTTTCCTCTAGGGATGCACTCCCCCAAGGTTTTAACAGTCTTTAAACCTTATTTTTCAGTATCTAAAGGAAAAAAAAAAAAGGAAAAGAAGGGTGGGGGAGGGTGGTCTCAGTTCTCCAGACCTGGCGAAATTTCCGAATTTCTGGTAGCACCGTTAGGCAGACGTAAGGGACATAGCGTCACCAATTTGTAAGCTGACCTTCACCCGAGTGACAGTTTAATGTTTGTGAGGACGTGCTAACGACCTCACGACCCTGAGAGGATAACTAGAAAATACAACTCCCACGTGACCACAGAATATCTCGGGATAACGGCTTTATGGGTTTAAAATGTCGGGATATAAGGGAAGGAATGGGTTAACATAAACTCGCATTCAGTTTTATTCTAAGAAAGAAATTAACAGAAGAACCTGGGGCTGTAAGCAGTCTTTTTGAGGCCCCTTGCCACTTTTCTGTTTTCAATTATTGAGCTATTCAATACAATTTAAAGTATTTTCTATGAATAGTTTTCCACATCACAGCTGTCAGCCCCTGAAATATCAGAAGCAACCTGCAGCCGCAGTCGGTTTATTTTCCAAGAAGTACATTCAGGTGCACCTACTCCCATGCTTGGATGTTTTATACCCGTGACAGAGATTTTCAGTCTCATAACAGAGAACACAAAAACATGCTAAATCTGAACAGTGCTATGTAAAATGTTGACATTCCTAAGGACCAGAGTTATGGCTAGGTATAAAGGCGAGGAAAACTTTTAAGTCAGATCTCGAAAAGAAGTTTTACTGGAGTGTTTGAACTAATTTCAAGAATATATGACGCTTTGTCCTTTTATTTGAGTCATTTCACAATTGTTTCCAAGAAGGAGTCCTTCCTCTTACTGGTTTAGGAATCCATGGATATAAAAAGGTTGATACGCCTTGTTATATACCCACCTGATATTTGTTACTGATCAGGGATGCAGGTAGTGGCATCATTTCAAGAAGCGTTAGAAAAGGGGGCCGGGGGAGCGGGTGAATCAAAACTTGGTTGGCTTGTTACGTTGTTTATTATTGGAGGCGCCACAGTACATACCAATTTAAATAAATCCTGAATTTCAAGGGGATAGGGGGCAATTGTCCCACCCTGCCCTACCCAAATGACGTCACTGTAGTTAGTCTTTAAAGGTGGCTTTTGTCTTTGGAATATCTAAATACCACTTTAAATTAAACAAAAATATTGCGATGATTTTTAGGGGGGGGGGGGTAATTTGTAATATTGTATGCATTTAAAGGTTCACAGGTACTAGGCCCTGTTCACTGTGCCAGTTTGGCCTAAAGGGGCTCTTTGTGATATGCGACCACCTATTACCGTGATAAATTATTAACAAATGCATGTACTAGAACTAAACAGTAATGTAGTCCATAAATCTCAATAGAGATACGCTGCAAAAGTCACTGTCCCGAAAGCCAATCAATGTACCGCAGTTGGTAGCTTATCAAAGCAAAGAGAGAGAGAACGGGCGAGAGAGTGAGTGAGAGAGAGAGAGAAAGACATTGAGAGAGAAAAAGAGAAAGAGAGCACGAGAGAAAACGAGAAAGGGAGAGCGAGAGAAAGGGAGAGAGAGAAAGGGAGAGAGAGAAAGAGAGAGAGAGAAAGGGAGAGAGAGAAAGAGAGAGAGAGAAATCACGAGAGAAAAAGAGAGACATAAAGGGAGAGAGAGATAGAGAAAGATAAAGAGAGAGAGAGAGAGAGAAAGATATAAATTATCGTGTCCCTGAACAATTTAAAACAACAACACTGATCTAAAAATAAAAGAAGACCAAGGTAGACGTTGTGGGTTCCACAACCGCATTGGTCGAGTTGATTTAGTCCTGCAACAGGTTACCACAGCGCCACTTCAACAGCAGACGCCGAGTCAACACCAGACAGTACCACGCCATATTTGTTTCAGTTTGTGATAGTGGACCACTTCTGCAAGGTTAACAATTTTAAATTCTACGTTTGAGATCGGCATCTTGCAACATAAACACAGATACACACCGAATTCTTGTATGTTGTTGCAAGCCACTAAGTACATTTTTCGTTAAATTGAGAATTTTAAACAAAACTCTGCAAAAATCTTAACTATGTGTAAAATATCAAAGAGACATCATCAAATTTGATTGGGAAACGTTCCGTGTGGTAGGAATGCAGTATAAGACAAGGCTTCTCAACCTTTTCAATTTTCTGCCTACGGTAAGAATTGTTCAAGAACTTCTAATTCTCATTGAAATAAATGGAGAACCTTAAAGAACCGTAGAATGCTGTAGATTTTCGGAAGTAAACTCCATGACTTTTAACAACCCTCCACAGAAAAGTAATAATATAAAATACATGAATATGAGAATAATTCAGCTTCGGAGTTTTCCTCCTTTGGTAACTAGCTAGATGAAACAAAGAGTTCTCCTCCTTTGATTAACTTGGTCACCAGCTAGACGAAACAAGGTGTTCTCCTTCTTCGGTTAACTTGGTCACTAGCTAGATGAAACAAAGATTTCTCCTCCTTTGATTAACTTGGTCACCAGCTAGACGAAACAAGGTGTTCTCCTTCTTCGGTTAACTTGGTCACTAGCTAGACCAGCGGTTCTCAACCTTATTAAGTCCGCGACCCTTTAATACAGTCCCTCATGTTGTGGCGACCCCCAGCCATAAAATTATTTTTGTTTCTACTTCATAACTGTAGAGTATATGTGTTTTCAGATGGTCTTAGGCGACCCCAGGGAAAGGGTCGTGACCCACAGGTTGAGAACCGCTGAGCTAGACAAAACAAAGAGTTCTCCTTTGGTTAACTTGGTCACTAGCTAGATGAAACAAAGAGTTCTCCTCCTTTGGTTAACTTGGTCACTAGCTAGATGAAACAAAGAGTTCTCCTTTGGTTAACTTGGTCACTAGCTAGATGAAACAAAGAGTTCTCCTCCTTTGGTTAACTTGGTCACTAGCTAGATGAAACAAAGAGTTCTCCTTCTTCGGTTAACTTGGTCACTAGCTAGATGAAACAAAGAGGTCTCCTCCTTTGGTTAACTTGGTCACTAGATTGATGAAAAAAAAATAAATCTGCAAGAAATGCGGGTAGAAAGAAAACAAGAGACAACAAAACCTTTAAACTTCTGCTGCTCAACAAAACATTTAAACATCTGCTGCTCAACAAAACATTTAAACATCTGCTGCTCAACAAAACATTTAAAACATCTGCTGCTGCTTATAAAAATGCGAAATTAAACCACCCATGAAAAACAAAGTCCTTAAATTTATCAACATTTTTGGATGCACTTATGCAGCTTTACAAGATTTATTATTTATGCGATTGTAACTATTGATCTTTGTTAGGGGAATTGTTTTTATCGAACTTACTGTACATGTAAAACCTTACAGACTATAGATATATTGAGACCCATCAATCATCAACATCATCATGTCCCTTTAGTCCTTCGACCGTTGGGGCGCCACAGATGACATGTACACTATTCTTCTCCATGTATTAATCTCTGTCTTCTGCCCTATGCATAGAATCGCCTAGTTTTAATCCCGTCTATTCTTTGATATTATCTTCCCATCTTTTTCTCTGTCTTCTTCTTCTTCCTCCTCTAGTGGTGCCCTGCAAGATTTCTTTAGCGAGCCCTTGTTTTCTGGTCACGTGGCCATACCATTCAAGTTTGCGCTTTTTTTACAGACACCAGGAGGTCATTGAGACCCAAATACATAAAAAAAATACTAAGCACATAGCAACAGATACATAATTAATCTCCACACCAAAACACGAAATCGTTGAACAAATAATATTTTATTCAACTTCCCTTTAAGAAACGGGTAGGGGATGGGGCTGAAAATTTGATAGAAAGTGATGTCATGTCTATGTGCCAAGTTTCAGCTCAATGTTATGACGGGAATGGGGTCAATTAGCTTCCCCTTGAAAACACAGGAAAAACTGATTTTCCGGAATTGAGGGTGGAGGATGAGGATGAGTTGAAAGAACATGTTTTCATTGGCAATGAGTCTATATGAAAAGTTTCAATTCGAAAGAATGATGGGAAGTGGGTCAATTAGCCTTCAGAAGATTTCGCCCCCACAAGGAAAGAAAAACACGAAACAAGGTGAAGTTAATATAAATGATTTTAAAACAGAAGATTTTTTTTCTAAAATGTAGATGACAGCGAGTTGTTATACCTCAGTTTTATTAATATATTTGTTTTTTGCATGTTCATGTTATTAAGATATATATATATAAAGTTTCTTGACCATCTCTCTGTAATGGTGGATATACACTTTTCCTTACTATCTCTGTAATGGTGAACATACACTTTTCCTTACTATCTCTGTAATGGTGGACATACACTTTTACTTACTATGCAGCACACCTGAAATTGCCACCAGACTTACACAAATTGCGACTGAGTTGAATCGTCTAGCGCCCCTTTCTAAGCTAGTGAGCGCCCCAGTACACACACACACACACACAAACACATAGACATAGACACACACACATACATACACACATACACACACATATTCACTCTCTCTATACACACAAACTCACACAACACTCATTCACTTTCTCTCTCTCCCTCTCTCTCTCTCTCTCTCTCTCTACTTAAACACTTACTCTCACACCACCGCCTTTAATAACAGGAAATACAAAATCTAGAACAGGGTTAGGTCAAAGTTCAAAAACTGAGCTAAAGAAAGACCATGGTTCCACAAAATCAGACGTTTAGTTCAACTTCATTCCGTACGACGCCATATTTATTTCAGTGTTCGAAGTCTGCAAAGGAAACTGTTTTAAAATTGTAAGTTTAAGAATTTAATTCAGCAGGGTGCTGGAGTCGGTTCGATCTGGGTCGGACAAACCGGTTGTTTATTATAGCATATTCTATTTAACAATTAGTTAAATGTAGCATATTCTATCTAACCGCTTGTTAAATGTAGCATATACTAACAAAATGCTTGTTTAATGTAGCATATTCTACCGAACAGGTTGTTAAATGTAGCATATTTTACCAAACTGTTTGATAATGTAATATATTCTATCTACGTGGTTTTTAAGAATGTCAAAAAATAAAAAAAGAATATACGAATAGATTGACGTCTATTCTAAGACCGACTTGAACCGAAAGATTATATTGCTTGGTTGGCTGTACACCGCAGATTAAATTGTACGCCGTTCCAGTGAAATACATGTCTGTAACTTGAGTTTTGCAAGCCTCCTAGCCAAATTATAAAATATAATTATTCACCAGTTAATATTTATTTGTAAATGTAATTCAATTTTTTAACTGTTCAGGATGGGTCAAATCTTAAATTGACTCCCTGCGTTCAGTTCTCTACGTGGAAAAGTTCAGTTCTCTATGTGGAAAAGTTCAGTTCTCTACGTGGAAAAGTTCAGTTCTCTACGTGGAAAAGTTCAGTTCTCTACATGGAAAAGTTCAGTTCTCTACGTGGAAAAGTTCAGTTCTCTACGTGGAAAAGTTCAGTTCTCTACGTGGAAAAAGGAAGATATTTATTTGAGGTGTCATTCTACTTAAGAAACCCGTTTTAGACAAGCTATGCACAACTAGACCAGATTGATAAAGTAGACAAGCTATGCACATCTAGACCAGATGGATAAAGTAGACAAGCTATGCACATCTAGACCAGATGGATAAAGTAGACAAGCTATGCACATCTAGACCAGATGGATAAAGTAGACAAGCTATGCACATCTAGACCAGATGGATAAAGTAGACAAGCTATGCACATCTAGACCAGATGGATAAAGTAGAAAAGCTATGCACATCTAGACCAGATGGATAAAGTAGACAAGCTATGCACATCTAGACCAGATGGATAAGTAGACAAGCTATGCACATCTAGATCAGATGGATAAAGTAGACAAGCTATGCACATCTAGACCAGATGGATAAAGTAGACAAGCTGTGCACATCTAGACCAGATGGATAAAGTAGACAAGCTGTGCACATCTAGACCAGATGGATAAAGTAGACAAGCTGTGAATATCTAGACCAGATTGATAGAGAAGACAAGACGTGCATATCTAGACCAGATGGATAAAGTAGACAAGCTGTGCACATCTAGACCAGATGGATAAAGTAGACAAGCTGTGAATATCTAGACCAGATTGATAGAGAAGACAAGACGTGCACATCTAGACCAGATGGATAAAGTTGACAAGCTGTGAATATCTAGACCAGATTGATAGAGAAGACAAGACGTGCATATCTAGACCAGATGGATAAAGTAGACAAGCTGTGCACATGTAGACCAGATGGATAAAGTAGACAAGCTGTGAATATCTAGACCAGATTGATAGAGAAGACAAGACGTGCACATCTAGACCAGATGGATAAAGTTGACAAGCTGTGAATATCTAGACCAGATTGATAGAGAAGACAAGATGTGCACATCTAGACCAGATGGATAAAGTAAACAAGCTGTGAATATCTAGACCAGATTGATAGAGAAGACAAGACGTGCACATCTAGACTAGATTGATAGAGAAGATAAGATTTGCACATCTGTACCAGATTGATAGAGAAGACAAGATGTGCACATCTGGACCAGATTGATAGAGAAGACAAGATGTGCACATCTGGACCAGGTTGATAGAAAAGACAAGATGTGCACATCTTGACCAGATTGATAGAGAAGACAAGATGTGCACATCTAGACTAGATTGATAGAGAAGATAAGATTTGCACATCTGGACCAGATTGATAGAGAAGACAATATGTGCATATATGAACCTGATGAATAGCTCCAAACACGGTACACCATCAATTCTTAAATTTGAAACCAATATCTACGGCTGTTACAATATCTACGGCTGTTGCAATATCTACGGCTGTTACAATATCTACGGCTGTTACAATATCAAAGGATGTTACAATATCAAAGGTTGTTACAATATCAAAGGCTGTTACAATATCAAAGGCTGTTACAATATCAAAGGCTGTTACAATATCTACGGCTGTTACAATATCTACGGCTGTTACAATATCTACGGCTGTTACAATATCTAAGGCTGTTACAATATCAAAGGCTGTTACAATATCTAAGGCTGTTACAATATCAAAGGATGTTACAATATCTACGGCTGTTACAATATCTAAGGCTGTTACAATATCAAAGGCTGTTACAATATCTAAGGCTGTTACAATATCAAAGGCTGTTACAATATCTAAGGCTGTTACAATATCAAAGGCTGTTAACTGACTGCAGATTAAAAAAAAATAATGATAATAGAATAATTATTATTATATATGTATCAATCAACATTTAAAAACAAATATTATTAATGTGTAACCATACTTCTTTAAAATAATAAAATTTACAGTATAATATTTCAATGAGGCGCTGGCCCCGCTTATCATAAGATTCAGTAGGTTTAAACAAACAATGGATACAAAAACGTTGACAGCCGCTTGCCAATAGGTGGCTTTGTCTTTCCCAGCTTGTATATTACCAAATTTGCGTAGGAGCAGATCGCATCAGCACAGTCTGTTCACTAACTAAAAGAAATTAGAACAGTATTACACTGTATTAGAATAAGAATTGCTTTCGAATACTTCAAAATAAAACACTCGCCAACTCCTGTTTTTTCTTAACGAATTGGCTATAGGTACATGGGTACCAGAATTGAGAGGTTGGGATTAAAAAACGATTTAAAATATTATTGTTGGGTTTGTAAGACCAAATGAGGTAACAAATGAAAGATAGTTGAATGTACTATACGTTTGAAATCTTAATTCTTCATTTAACTAAAATAAACTACCACAAATGACATCCGAATAGCATTGAGTTTAATGTGTCCCGGGTCCCAAAGGGGGCGCTGCGTGTCCGTGTACATTTTGACTAATGCTGTTCGGATGTCATTTGTAGTAGTTTATTTTAGTTAAGATGAATAATTAAGTTTAAAAACGTATAGTACATTCAGTTATCTTTCATTTGATACCTCATTCGGTCTTACAAACCCAAAAATAATATTTTAAATCGTTTTTTAATCCCAACCTCTCAATTCTGGTAACCGTGTACATACAGATGCAGCCTTTTCTTAATGTCAGTGGGGAGAAATCTAGAAACGATAGACCTAAGGGGAGATAAATACATCAGGTATAATATGTTTCTGTTATTCTCCTGCAGCCCGTCGTGTGACATCATGGACTGGTCAACTGTGTTGATAGCAAGCACCGTCCTGCTGGTCATCTACTGGTGGTTCTCAAGAAAAGACAACAAACTACCACCGTACCCAACGAGACCCTTACCATTTGTCGGTCATTTGTTCACCCTGAAGCCAGACGTGCGACCCCAGTTCAAGAAATGGCACAAACAATTTGGGGGGATCTTCTGGTAAAGAGATTCAATAAATATGACCTTTGACACCACAAGTAACTTTAGTATGTTCAAATATTGTCTTGGCTGAATGTCTTTAGCTTAAAAGTAGATGTTACCAGACCTTAGCCAGGTAATAATGGAAAGCTGTTTGCGCCCCGCTGTACCACGCTAAACCGCTGTACCACGCTACCCGCTGTACCACGCTACCCGCTGTACCACGCTACCCGCTGTACCACGCTACCCGCTGTACCACGCTAAACCGCTGTACCACGCTACCCGCTGTACCACGCTACCCGCTGTACCACGCTACCCGCTGTACCACGCTACCCGCTGTACCACGCTACCCGCTGTACCACGCTAAACCGCTGTACCACGCTACCCGCTGTACCACGCTAAACCGCTGTACCACGCTACCCGCTGTACCACGCTACCCGCTGTACCACGCTACCCGCTGTACCACGCTACCCGCTGTACCACGCTACCCGCTGTACCACGCTACCCGCTGTACCACGCTAAACCGCTGTACCACGCTACCCGCTGTACCACGCTACCCGCTGTACCACGCTACCCGCTGTACCACGCTACCCGCTGTACCACGCTACTCACTGTACCATGCTGTACTCGCTGTACCCGATGTTACGAATGTTCGTTTACGATAGTTCCAGCGTCTAATTCTAAACCTCCCTCGACGCCCAACAATTCTACCCACTAGCGCACCCTATTAAACAGTCATATGGAAATTCCTGGAACCGCCTATGCTTTTATAAAAGTGTAGCACGCACAAACACATTTCTTCAATTTAAAGAAGCAATGGCGTTGAATGTAGCACGATTTTAAACATGACTATCATAGAATGCTACCTACATCATACAAATGAAACAACCCTTATAAATAAAGTTTTTCGTATAAATCCTTTATAAAATGTAATATCGAGCAATTTAAGGGGGGGGGGGGGGGGGCTAACAATTTTGACAAAATATGCCTGCAAGTAACGCATTTATAAGAACCCAATTTAGTTTAGTGCCCCCCCCCCCCCCACGAGGCTTGCAACCACACATTTTTTCCACGCTCCTGAACTACATTAATATTCTAATTCCAACCCGCTGTTTCAACAGCATATTTTTTCAACAACAATTTATAAAAAAGTATATATTTATTTAAGTGCTGAAAATGTATATGTACAGGGCATTCAAAACATTTCCATTTGTTGAGATCAATAAAAGATTCCTATCTTATCTTATCTTAAAAATATTTAAAATTTTTAATTTTATCTTGATTAATGTTCTCTTAATTCAGCAAGAACACTAATTTTCTTGTAAGATATTGGAATATTTGTATTACTATTATTCTCTTTTAGTTCTAAATTTAGGAATGGTAACAGTGCAGTGAATATTAGGGCACGTTAACGTAATGGGCAATGAAAAAGCAGACACCATGGAGAAAACCGGGGGCTGCCCAGCCTCAGCCAGACTTACCAGTGGCGTATCTGGGTGTCAGGGTTTCTTTCAGGCATCTCTCCGAAAACACTGCTGGGTATAAAAACCGGTTAGCGGACCATTTTCGCATGAAATGGTTCAGGCAGTGGGCAGACAACACGGCAGCCAGAGGTGTATTCGCTAACATGCCGTCTCCTAGCAGACAGGGCCATTGGTGGGGGTTAGGTCACAGGCAGCAGAGTCTAACGTCACAGATGGGCCCTGAGTACTGACCCATCGGCACATTTTTAAGCAGGCTAAATCATTACAGGGACCCTACCTGCCGGCATTGCAGCCTGGTCCCTGAAACTCTAGCGCCTCTTTTGACCGAATGTCCCTCCCTAGATGTTTCAGGGGAGGCCAGGGCGGCGGGAGACCGCTACGTGAAGAAAGTGTTATATGGCACAGCCCATCAGATGGAGCTGATTGCCAATGTACTAGCCTGTGTCATAAGAGAAAAATCTCAGACCCTCACCAGAATATATGCTTCAGATAGCGCTAAATTAAAAAAAATATTTTTTAATCACTTTATAAGAAAGAGAACATTGATTTTTGAAAATAAAGAAAGTGAATTCATTGTGTTTAAGAAGGTACAAACGCAGCTTCTGCTGCCACTATAGTTACGCCGATGAGTAGAGATTGTGGTAATGAAGTGTTTAAAATAGCTGGTTCTACTTTGTTATGAGTCTGAGATCAGATCAGCAGTAACCGAAGTAAAACGTTATTTTAAATACTATTATAGGCAGCTCATCATGTCCCATGTCAAAAGTTTGTGCCACTGAAACTCTCAATACTGCTATGCTATTTTATTCCAGTTTAAACATGGCGGGAAGACACCTTGTCGTTCTCAACGGATATGACGTCATCAAAGAAGCTTTTGTAAAGAAGGCCGACGAGTTTTCAGACAGAGCTCCTTTCTACTTTGACCAGGTATAAACAAAACACATTTTAACAAGTTCACGAAGAATTTAGCACTTTGCATGTTATTAAAAAAAGAAATTTAATTGCGTACCAAATGTAAAGTTGAAACAGACCAGTAGATTGACCAGCTATGCACTACACACATTCAATATAAACTGAAATACACTGGTACCTCGGGCTACGAACTTAATTCGTCCCAGAACTCGGTTCGTAACCCAAAAACATTCGTAACTCTAGGTACCACTGTATATCATGTTTGACTTTCTTGGATGTTTGACTGGTAGTATTTTTAATTTTATATTTGTGCAGGCAACTGGAATGTTTAACAAAGGAATAACGTTTGCCAACGGACAAAACTGGAAAGAGCAAAGGTCGGTGACGTTGTCCATTCTCAGAAACTTTGGCATGGGCAAAAATCTCCTCGCGGAACTGATCCAGACCGAGGTCGAGGCTTTCGTGGAGCTGGTGGTCGGTTTGAATGGGCAGCCCGTCGACATGAGGGTCAACACCAACATGACCATGGCCAATGTCATCAGCGCGTTTGTCGTTGGTCGGAGATTTGATTACGATGACCCAACGTTTCAGGAACTCATGAGAAAGCTGAGAATCCTCGTTGGCGATCAAACTGCGAGCGAACACATCAATTTTCTCCCGTTCCTCAGCAAACTGCCTGGGGATTATTTCGGCGCCAAACGCCTGGATGCTAACGCGAAGGATGTTATTGATTTCTTATTAAAAAAATTCGTCAGGGAAAAGACAAAAGACAACCCAGAAGCTGACACGGCGAACAACTTTGTGGCAGCTTACTTGATGGACAGAAACAAGAAAACGAAAGCTGGCGAGGCGACGCTCGAGGACGAGGAAAACATCGTCAAGATCATAAGCGACCTCTATTTTGCAGGAGCAGAAACGACCAGCACAGCGCTGCTCTGGCTCGTGCTGTACGCCACCGCATACCAAGACGAGCAGCAGAAGGTCTACGATGAAATCGAGAGCGAGATTGGCAGTGAGCGCCATCCGACGATACAGGATCGGACAAAGCTCGTGCACCTCAACGCCTTCATCTTGGAGGTGCTGAGGCTGGCTAGCGTTGCCGGCCTGGGGTTCACCCACCTCAACCCCAACGAGGCGACCCTAAGAGGGTTCAAGATTCCAAAAGAAAGCTTCATTATCCCAAATTTGGACTCCATCATGTACGACAAGAAAATCTGGGGCGATGACGTCATGTGCTTCAGACCGGAACGGTTCGTCGCGAACGACGGAAAATTGAAAATTCCGGAACAGTTCATTCCGTTTTCCATCGGACGCCGCGTGTGTCTTGGCGAGGGCTTTGCCAACACGGTCATGTTCCTGTACACGGCTGCCTTGTTCCAGAGGTTTAAACTGTTGCCGAAAGACGTCGCGTCCAGTCCTGAGGTTAAGTACGTGTTTGGTCTGGATGTTTCCCCGGCACCTTTCCAAGTTCGGTTTATTGACAGGAGGAAGATTTGACTTTAATATATGACCTGGAAATGACTGGTTACTATGTACTACTCTTTTATGTTTGTTACCATCTTTTCTTTTTTTTTAGTTTGTCGGTTAGCAAAAAATAGCGACACATTTGGTTTTTTTTATATGCTCTAAAAACATTCTCGTTTTATTATTGAAGTTGAAAGATGTTATTTCAAAAAAAAAATGATGCCACCAGGGCCGTAGTAAGACTCGCGGAGGCCCCCAGGATGCCCTAATTTCCCACACTGTCCACTCGTAAACATAAGGTTAGCCAGAGGTTATCATTCATATATATATACATATATATATATATATATGGGCCTTAAATGATATAGTCTAAGTGTGTTATGGGGGCTAGTGCAAATAACATGTGTCATACATCTCCCACTGATAGCGTCACTCCGAATCTCTCATTCAAATGTCGCTGTACTATTTCCGACCGAGCGGTATGCGTTTGTCTTTTGCTATCTTGCTGTTTGCCCTATAGTGATCATCAAACAGATCCAGTTATCTACTGAATAAAGTCGCAAATGGATATATAAGATACATACAAAAAGAATTGGCTGGTGTAACTGGCGCCAGGTGGATAACTTAGAAGCGTGGGTAAATATGTACTGGCGTCTAAATCCCAATTCTCGTGTCTGTCACGTGATCAGATCTGAAAATATTGACGTGGTCATGAAATGAGCTACTCCTGATATCAAAGCGCATTAAAGACGTATTTTAGGGAGATGATAATTAGAGAAATTGTTATACAAAATAGAAGTCTTAATTGAAAAATGAAGCATCAAAATATCAATCCACTCAAATGCGTGACTACGCCCATTAACTGTATATACGGAAAATTGTAAAATATATATTATTTACCTATTTTAAATTTGTATCTGTAAACAAATGTTCACGTTCGTAAAATTATCTTTTACAACGGAAAAAATATTTGACATAAAAAAAAAGAATAGCTGACCTTTTTCCTATGCCCCGAACTAAATAGATATTAAATAGAGTTTCTGAAAATGTGACAAATATTTTTAAAAAATGTTATATATATATATAAAGGAAATTTTATATCGATATAATTGTTTCATGATAATAATAAATGTACTGCCCCCCTTTCAACCCTCGTGAACTGTATTTTTGGTAATGTTAAAACAAACTTTTATTTATTTCAAAAAATCTATATTAACATTTAAAGCTGTAAGTGTCAGTTCAAATGATCAAATTTCGCGTCAAATTGTTGTATGAACGCACTATTTTGTGCGTGGATTCTTTTTTTGGGGGAATTTGATCAAATAAAAATTTGAAAGTTGTGACAAAGCTTCATACACGAATTGCATCAAATGCCTGAAGGAAAATTTGATCGTGTGAACTGACCCTTAGCGTCAGTTCACACGATCAAATTTCGCTTCAAATTGTTATATGAACGCACTATTTTGTGCGTGGTTTCGTTTTTGGTGGAATTTGATCAAATAGTAATTTGAAAGTTGTGACAAGGCTTCGTACAAGAATTGCATCAAATGCTTGAAGTAAAATTTGATCGTGTGAACCGACCATAAGAGTCAGTTCACACGATCAAATTTCGCGTCAAATTGTTGTATGGACGCACTATTTTGTGCGTGGTTTCTTTTTTGGGTGAATTCGATCAAATAGTAATTTGAAAGTTGTGACGAGGCTTCATACACGAATTGCATCAAATGCTTGAAGGAAAATTTGATCGTGTGAACCGACCCTTAGCGTCAGTTTTGATGCGATTTTTGTATGAAGCCTTGTCACAACTTTCAAATTACTATTTTATCAAATTCCCCCAAAAAGAAACCACGCACAAAATAGTGCGTTCATACAACAATTTGACGCCAAATTTTAAGCTAATATGATGGTGTGAACTGACGCTAATAAAATGGAATTTGGAGACTACAAATATACCCACTCTTTTCCTCGCCCTCGAAATGTATATAAGAAAATTCTTAAAATACATGGTCCAATTTATTATTATATTTTTTTAGCTACATACCATAGTCAATGATGTAATGTCTCTTTGGTTTTGAGATGATGGGCCAGTACATTAAATATTGTTGCCCCATGGGATCCGTTTTGTATCACCAATAAACATATTTACTCATAACATGTGCACTTCTTTTCACCCTTTTCTTTTAAGGAACACTTGAAATTAGTGAATTTTAATGTATTGTTAAAAACAGATATTTATATATCTGTTAAATATACTCAGTTCATTTTACATATATTTATTATAATGAATATTTTAGAGTATACCTGCTATCTTTCAGATTCCGCACCAGGCGATTAAGATGCGTGCGCAGTAACACACTTGCGCATGTAAGGTGATGACGTGTGTGTTCGGCACGCGAAGACATCCAACATAAAAGGGAAAATATAGCGTCCTACATAAGCGTGAAATAAAAGGTCTACTTTAATATTCGAGGTGTTCAGACGTGTAAATCCACATTATTTTATAAACGATAATCCAGGAAACTTTCAACAACTCACTAACGAGAACCTCTTACCAACTGGAGCACACTTTCTTAATCTCTTGTTAAATCCAAAATAACTATAAAAAAAAAAAAGCAACACTTAAACCAAAACCCATAGCAACCAACACGTCATCCCATAGACCCCAAAATGTCACCAATAAATACTGCATAGCAACAGTTACACAGTTAATCTCAAGACCAAAAACATCAACCAAAGAATCATTTAACAACGATAACAATTCACGGCAACAACCTTTCACACTAACAACACTGATACTCACACCTCTGACAATGTCGTGAAAAACATTTAAACATATTCAAAACAAAATAAACTTTACTCATAGAAATGAGTTTTCGAATATAATTATACACTTCTCCAGCCGTTTCACACTTTTAACGTTACTTTTATTTTTCTTATCCCTTTCATTTCGTTTCAAATCTCCAAATTAGTTTTATAAAAATCCTTCCTAGCAGTCACATACAGAGTGTTGCTATTTCTTTAATCCATAATGTTCATAACGTCATCGCAAGATGGCATTCTCTTATATTTTAGGCCATCTGAAGCATGGGGCCTGTCAAAGTAGTTCTCCATCTGGACGTCAGTTATTTTAAAGCTAATTCAAAAGTCGTCAGAGCAAATACAAGTCTTACACCTCAAACGATCTTCTTTTTATATGTCTTAGTCATACCGCCTCAATGTATAGCGTACGTCCTTCATTCATTTAACTAATCTCTGCCCTTGTGCCAATATTTCAAGCCCATTCCACGTGTCATCGTTTCTATAAATCCCTGTTAAGAAACACAGAATTTATCTGACAGAAGTGTCTCGTCTCATCTCCCGCCACTTCACCATCAATTTGAGAACTAGACTTTTCCGTGCGACAAAACACAAGAAAACAAACAAACCTTGGCAGCCATGCGCTAAGACATAGACCACCCAGAGGGAGGGTACTTCAGTAAACAGTGCAATGAAGTAACACACAGATCTGAGAGCCATGAGAAGTGTTAGATTCAGACAGATGAGAAATTGCCGAGATCCACCCTTATATTCTGTCGTACTCAAATGACGGAAAGCTACGCTTTTTCGAATGAGGGAAATAATGATGGCTAAACTGGTGAGTGACATGAGCAGGCAGACCACGACTGGAATCCCAAAAACAATCATGGCTGCTTTGTGATTTCCTATCCAGCAATCATTGTATTTTCCATATTCGACTGTGACGTAGCCAAGCTTGTCAAGCAAGAAACAGACACCCGAAACAAGAATGGGGAAGCACCAACAAACCACTGACGTGGAATAAAAGGATTGGTTACCATTGGACTCTACAGGTTTGTGGTAGAGAGTATACGCCAGATGGACTGACATAAATGCCAACCAAACGAACGATGACAACCATGCGGCATGATGGCAGCTAGCGAATATTTCACAAACCAAACCTGTTGGATAATTGCTAAATAAGAACAAAAGATGAGCGACCAGCAGTGATATGGACATTGACAAAACTATTTTTCCTGGAACATTTTTCCTTAGTTCTGGCAAGAGACCATAAACAAGAAAAACTAGCAACAGAGAGAAGATGGATACGATAGAGGACGCAAGGGTACAATAGTACTCTGCGTCTGAACTTGGGGCCAACACGTTACTTTCATGTTCAAGGTCAACTCTGTGACCTGATTTGTACCTGGAACAAATGAAAGCGCCATTACCTGTTAAGATGTAGTCATTTTTAGAGATTGTCCTAAATATATCCTTACCTAATCTATTTCTCAGTGTTGATTTAATGTGGCTTAATTTATCATCTATGGCGAACGTATCAAAAAGTCGTTTAATGAGAGCGACGTTAGACTCCAGTTCATCATCAACAACATCGTTGTTCGGCAGGATGAGTTGACCCCTGAAGATGAAAAAGTCTTTCCACTGGAGCCGGATGTAAAGCGCTTGCGGGCAATCTTCAGAGGCCAAAGGTTTAACGCACAAAGGAATGGTCAGGCGGTGCAGCTTCAGTTCTGGAACACTGCTCATGAACATCTGGTACTCAGCATTAAACAACAGTTGACCACTGTTTGGAAGCTCATATTTATCCAGATAGATAACATCGAGATTCATCGGACATCCGTCGGCCTGCACGACGTAGTTCTGTAGCTTCCTGCCTTGAGGACAGCCCATATTTCGACTTCTAAAATTAGTAGATGAAAAATTTTCTTTGACATTAGTGACCTTTACACCGGTAAGCATAAATCGTGTGTTAAGAGCGCCTGAAGCTAAAGTCACGGAAACATTTTTCACTACCGATTCTAGATATCCAAATATATTGAGATTTTTGTAAGAGTAAATAAGAGAGAAAGAGAAACAAATTTTATTGGTGTCGTTTTTACACAATTGAAAAATATCTGCAGCATCCGCCTCTGGGTGCTTTGTTTCTTCTATCATAATTGTCCAAGTACCTCCTCCGTCCTGTAACACCTCACAAAATTGTATGTGGATGTCTTCATTACCCAAGCGACCGAATTTGTTGAAAGTTATTTCTGGATTTTTCTCATTTGCTTTCATTTCAATCATTTGTCGCGTGCTTTCACTAAATTTAAAACAGCGCGTGAACTCACCACCGGAACACATCACACTCTCTGTTGTTTTCATTGTATTTCCGTCAACGTGTCTTTTTAGAAACTCCAACAAAAAAAAATAAAGCTCGAACGTTACTCGTGTAAAGTTATATACACCTTTGTCTGGATTGGACGCTTTCCATCTATAAAGGATATCACGCAGAGAAGAAAAGTACCGTATACTTGAAGACGGGTGACCATCAGACGGCCGGTGGTCTTGTAGCCTCTCCGTGTCTCGCAATGTCTTGGGATATTCAAAAGTAAAACTCAGTGCGATTTTATCCTCAGTTTTAAGCTTGTACGATGGGAAACTTTGCGAGCTGAAATAATTCAAAGTACGACGAAAGTCACACAGAGTCCTGTCCGCTTCTTTACCGCTGCAATCAATTTGTTGATAAGGTTTAGCCCAAATCTGCGCCGTATCTGAGCTGCACAGAAATGACAAGTTTTTTCGAAAAATCCGCTGTTCTGACAAATCACTTTCTGATTCTGTGCAATGCCCGCGATTCGTTTTCACGTGAAAAATCCGCTTTTTAAAATCAAAAAGTAACCGAAAACTATATTTTGCTTTCATATAAAAGAGTAAGTTGACACGGCATGTATATTTCCACTTTAAACAACGGGATCCTTGGGTGTGCGCAACAAAACTGTTTACGACTGAAACATAACAATAAGGGTTCCAGAACATGGTTATAGCATACGTAGGTTGCAAATTCGAATCCACAAGAAATATTGGTTTAAAATATCTACGACATAAAAGAAGAGACACATTTGTTTTGGAGTCATAATCTACGTTTTTTGAAGTAACGTTGGAATTAAGATCTAATTCTGTAATTTTATGGGGTTCCCTCAGGTTTCCTGTGCACATTCGACTATAATCATAGTCTTTATGGGTGTAGACATTTTTGCATGAGTAATTTTGGATTATCTCGTATAGATTCATTTGAGATGTTATATTTGAAATTTGTTTATCGTCGCCACAATCAATGTTAGACATGATAGATTCCATTGAAAGTGGATCTATGCCATTACAAATTCCACAAAAAACGTTATAAGTTCGAAACGTTAAGTCTGATTCTATAAAATTCTTGTGCATGTACAGCAGCGGATGTTTCTCAGTAGTATAATGAGGATCCTTACTCGCTTCTTCACAACTCAGCTGAATCTCTTCCATCGAGATTCCTTGAAAACAGCGCAAACTTTTGGAGTCCCCCATTTTGATTTTCTCAAAAAGTTCTGAAAATCTCTGCATGGTTTCTTCGTCTCTCCCACATTTGGTAATCGTGACAACCCCTACCGTGCCGGCCCCAACACACGTCGACAGCTCCAGCCATTTTATGACCGTCATCAGTCTGACCACTTGGCTGTAGGACGTGTACTTTGACAAGGTCATGTTCAACATCGCGTCGTCGCTCTGGTCAATGGAAATTGAGAGACACTCCCGGTAGAAGTCCTCGCAGCAGTCGCCGTACAGCCAGCACACGTCGTCGCAGTAGCACTTTTTCTGATTCCCTTTCCTCCCACATTGTCCAACGCAGGATTGTGCAGTATCCTTGCAAACCATTTGTTCCTTGACTAGCCTGAGAAACGTTTTAAAGGAATGGACTGGATGAAAACACCCTGTCACGCTCATAGATACGTTTACAGCGTTGACGTCATTTCCGAAATCTTTGATCTTTTTAAATGGCCTGTCATTCATCTTTTCTTCCAATATCGAGTTGTTACTTGTCTCACATTGAAGTTCAGAAGTAACAGCTGTAAACAATAATAAACAGTTGTTATTACTTTCTGGTGATTGAAAAAGAAAAGAATGTTCAATATCATTTTATAAATCTAAACTATGGTAAATTGTACAACCGCCAGTTTTTGTCCTTAAATGAGACTGATATTTATGCTTTTTACCTTCAATAAGGAAACAAAAAATAGACAAACTGATTGAAAAACATAAGGGAAGAACATTTAGAAAAACTATTTCAGAATTATTTTTAATCTATTTAAAAATAAATTAGGAATATAAGTTTCAAATAAACATATACACAATACTTTATGCATTCTTTTTCTTAAAATACACATAACTCTCTGATGGTTACATATCTTCTCGTGTCACCACATACAAACATAAATTGCATAAATTTAAACTGGAAACAAAGCTCTTTAATAAATTTTTAAAATTATTATAAATGAAACGTTCCCTATCACTTTGATTGAAGAAGTTTCGTTGGGGGAGCGGAAATCGAGAGACCCCACCCAAGTCTCACTAAAGAAAGTGGGGGAGATGTCTGGGGAGGGGGGCTGAGCCCCTACACACGAAGTTAATTTTCTATCATTCCGACCTCAGCCGGAGACCAGCAGAGGAAAGGCTGTTACAAATGTACGTTCCCTTGATCTGTCTGTGTTTATAAAAATACTTAAATTTGATTAGTTACTAAGCTGAAATTTGCCTTAACATGTTTATATATGATTAGGTTGCCATGGTCTGTGTGTTTGTGTGTGTGTGTATACATAATTAATTTTTAGTGGTTAATGAAGTGTAACTTTGTATACTTTTTTTTTTTAAATTTAAAGATCAGAGATTATTAATTTTAATTTAATTTTTTTTTTAATCCGTCCAAAAAAAGGGCCGTCACCCTTAACTGGCGCATACTGTCAGAAGGAAGGAATTCACACCCGCATGGCCTGTACGCTCACAAAGAGGACCGTCACACCCAAATGACGCTGACTGTCACAAAGAGGGCAGTCTCACACACACACCCAAATGGCGCACGCTGACACAAAGAGGACCGTCACACCCAAATGGCGCTCACTGTCACAAAGAGGGCTGTCACACACACCAAAATTGTGCGTACAGTCACAAAGACGGACATCCCACCGAAATGGTGCGTACAGTCACAAAGAGTGGCATCCCACCCAAATGGTGCATACTGTCACAAATGAGTTTTTAAACATATTTTTAAATGTGCGTTTAGGCCAAGAATGAAAATAGCCGATGCCGGAATGAAGACATAAGTTCATATATATAAATGAATATCTGTGTTTATGTATGTATGTCCCGTGTGCGCTCCAATACCATTCATTCGATTGCAATAAAACTTTGGTGAGTTGTGTTCCGCATGCCCACAAAGGTTTCTGTATAAGTACGAATATTTTAAAATATTACGTTTTGTGTCGGGGCCCTAAATTTGTTTTTTCTTATATGAGCAATAAAAATAAAATTTCAAACAGAGCTATTGGATGGATGGATGGAATTTTAAACAAATATAAAAAGTGACACCTCACTTAGTGAGTGACATAAGTAGTTTTCTGAATTAGTACAAGCATTGAACAATATGCCGTATATGAGCTATAAAAATATAATTTCCATACTTTCATATACCATTCATCCGATTCGATAAAACTTTGGTGAGTTATTGTGTCGCACTCCCACAAAGGCTTCTATATTAGTACAACCATTTTACAATATTCCGTTTGGGGCCATGGACCCTAATTTCATATTCTATACGAGCTATAAAATATATTTTCAAACAGAGCTATTGCATGACTGGATGGAATGTAATAAAATACTAACAGCGAAATTTCATTTAGTGTTTGATATCATTTAGTAGGTTTCTGAATTAGTACAACCATTTTACAATATTCTGTATTTTTTCCGGGGCCCTTAAATTCGTATTTTAATTCTATCAGATACATAAATATAATTTCAAAAAGAGCAGTTGCATGGGTGGATCAATCGCTACAAGTGTTTGGAACCTATTTTTTAAAAAAAACATGCTTCTCACATGGACAGCTGTGTGTGGCCTGCTCACGCGTCGAAAAACCTTCAAATTTATTCGTGTTCACACCAGACGGAAAAAATAAATATATTGTCTAAATAAAAAGTACTTGGAAAAACTAAAATTAAAACACAAACGCTTTCTTTCTTTGGGTGACATTGAAAAGCATGCCGGGTATTTGGTAGTTTGTTATAAATCCGACGGGCCACAGTGAACAGTTGTACATTAAATTGACGGTTAGCAGGTTTCGCTGGACATTCAATTTTAAAAAAAATCTCAACATCTCAGCAATACATTTGTTATAAAGTTCAACCGTTAATTATTAAATATTCATTTTTTTGTCGATTGGTTTTGTTATATTCCTTGTCACAGACTTTGGACTAGAAACTCACGTATAAATTGATTTATTTCTTAATTTAAAATGTAAGAAACAACCATAAACAGCAGAGGCGTGAATTTTTGACGGAAATGAATAAGCAGATTTTATTTCTTACCTATTACGGCGCCGCCCAAGATTATCAAGTATAAGGAAATGTAAATCATGTTTCGCTTTCAACAGAGGCGTACGATCAGTTCCTTTATCTTCTTCGTTGGGACTTTGGCGTGTGGGAGTCTTGTCTGAACATCAGGCAGCTGTAGTCACGGTAACCTAATCAAACAACTCATTTTATAACCTTTCATTTAACGTAGCTTTGTTAGTGAGTTGTGGCACCACAACCAGTCGTCAGATTCTCTTCGTGTCCCCAGGTGTATGTTTCCCATTTTGGTTAATCTTACAAAAGGGCAGGCTATTGAAAACGCAGCTCGTGATGAAATGTTAAACGTCCCAGCAGTGGAAAAACATATATAGTTTCTGGTATTGAGAATTTAATCACGGGATCGTGCGGTGGTTTAGGTTATCATTCAGACGTGCAGAGTCCGCGAGACGTTGGACATGACACCGAACAGTCTCTTCGGTTTAACTCACAGACGAGTCCAATTCCATTAGCGTTCTGGCATGATACCAAAAGACTCTTCCGTTTAATTCACAGACGAGTAAAAAAATTGATCACAGGCTACTTGATAAAGCGTAACCTGGTGACGGGCTACTTTGATCTAGAGTAACTTGGTAACGGGCCACTTTGATCTAGAGTAATTTGGTAACAGGCTACTTTGATCTAGAGTAACTTGGTAACGGGCTACTTTGATCTAGGGTAGCCTGGTCACGGGCTTCTTTGATCTATGGTAACCTGGACATGGGCGACTTTGATCTAGAGTAACCTGGTCATGGGCTACTTTGATCTAGAGTAACTTGGTTATGGGCTACTTTGATCTAGAGTAACTTGGTCATGGGCTACTTTGATCTAGAGTAACCTGGACATGGTCAACTTTGATCTAGAGTAACTTGATCATGGGCTACTTTGATCTAGATCTAGAGTAACCTGGACATGGGCTACTTTGATCCAGAGTAACTTGGTTATTGGCTACTTTGATCTATAGTAACCTGGACATGGGTTACTTTGATCTAGAGTAACTTGGTAACGGGCTACTTTGATCTAGAGTAACTTTGTCATGGGCTACTTTGATCTAGAGTAACTGGACATGGGCTACTTTGATCTAAAGTAACCTGGACATGGGCTACTTTGATCTAGAGTAACCTGGGCATGGGCTACTTTGATCTAGAGTAACTTGGTAACGGGCAACTTTGATCTAGAGTAACTTGGTCATGGGCTACTTTGATCTAGAGTAACTTGGTAACGGACTACTTTGATCTAGAGTAACCTCAAAGAAAATTGCAATAATAACGCTTAGCTGACAGGTAGTAAAAGCAAGTGCTACATTTATTTAACTCTATTTTTCCTGCTGTTTGTTCGCTGGCGAAAGCTTCCTGCCGACACGTTGGTTGTTTTGTTGCGTTCTTTTTTTTTTCCTTCTAGTTTTCCCCATTCTTCGTTTCGCTCATTTCCACCGTTTAGAGTTAAGAGTGGAGATGGCGATGCGTGAACGAAATGCTAGCCTGATCAGGGGAGTTAAATATTTCAGGACCATTTAGTATACACTGTTACTACTTATTTTCTCCCTTTTCTAATATCTCTGTTCTCCCCCTTTTTCTTTTAGGGATGCACTCCCCCAAGGTTTCAACAGTCGTTAAACCCTATTTTTCAGTATGTAAGAGAAAAAAAAAGGAAAAGGAGGTTGGGGGTGGGTGATGAGGGTGGCGAAATTTACGAAGTTCGGGTAGCACCGTTAGGCAGACGTTAGAGACATAACGTCACCAATTTGTAAGCTGACCTTCACCCGAGTGGCAGTTTAATGTTTGTGAGGACGTGCTAACGACCTCACGACCC